>CM017569.1:50759456-51506956 GCA_007844125.1 Sinonovacula constricta | reverse complement strand
TGTTACGTTCTTCACGACTCTTTCCTTTTTAACTTCTACTTTGGGTTGAAAACGATAAATTTAGTACCTTTAGTTCTAAATGATTAATTTAAAAATGAGTATTCCATATTTTTGTTTGAATTAAGGTTAGTTATTTGCGAAAATTTTAATGAAGTTAATTTGTCATCAAAAACCATAACATTTCATGTTCCAGTTTTAAAAAGATATTACAAATAGCAAACATATTAATCTGTAAAAATAAGTCGAATTGAATCAAATATAATAACGGCGTAATCAAATCTGAAGACACCATGAAACACTTGTAAGATGTCTCCTCGTAGTTTATGATCCCCTCATTAGACTTTTAGACCCTACAATTCAATTAAAAACGAGAATCTTTTCAAAATAATGTAACCTATGTTTCCTAATGTTTAAAGGTCATCTTCATAAGGGTTGATGTAGTAATTAAACTACAATTATCTCGGATATTAATGACACTTTATCATTATGCTGTTAAAGTCATTAATAGAAGGAATATTTATTCATTATAGAATCCACAGTGGATTTTTAATCGTGCTTTGTGTTAATTATTATTACAACAACAAAAGGACAGATGAATGAAGTTTCATTCAAAACCCAATCCATATAAAGATACATCTGCAACAGAGCAACACAGATTATCATAAATTATTAATTAATTGTTTGTAGCATAGGCCATAATTAACTTACTTATATAGATATACTTGTGATTTACCGTGTTTTGCCATTTTCAGCAAGAAGCTTTCGCTTTGGAAACACTTTTGTACTTACTTGTAAGATATCGACACGAAACAAACGTAGAAGTGTTATGTGTTCCTGATAGCCTAATGCAAATTGGAGCACAATATTGACGATACTTTTTTAAAACTTTTGACATTCACATTTAATTTGCATGTGTCATAATTTCATATTAATTAAACAACCCACCTCTGCTCTACTCTAATTAAATTTTTACTATGTATCATGATTTGTTTTATTGGTTTTGTCTAATTAATTACCCTGTCAACAACATATCCGCCATCTGAATGGTTAAACCTTTTGAAGGCTATATTTTTGTTTGAGGAAAGAAATGGGCTTTTCTGACTTTGTTTTATCATTTAATAGTCAATGAGGTTAGGAAAGAAAATCCCACAAGGTTGTGTTGCCACGTTTTGTTGGGATTTTATGCATAAATTTGCATCACATTTACATATTGTTTATCACAAGAAAACCATAAACTAGGAGTCATACATGAGTTCCATACACCTAGCGAAATTATCTGATTTAAGATATAATAGCTTCCGAATCGGGAGGTCGTGGGTTCAAGTCCCGGCCGGGTCAAACCAAATACTTTAACGTTGGTAGTAGTGGCCTCCCTCCTGACGCTCGGGGCTAAGGAAACAGCATAACGCCTGACTCGTCTGTGTCAGTAAAATGGACCAGCCGGGTTCAGTCCCTGGGCACCTCTTAAGTGCCCCTGTGCCATAATGATAGAAACGTCGCTGCACAGTATCGGCACAAATGCCGGCAAATCCCTCAGATATAATGTGTATAACGAATGACACTTTTACGTTGTTAAGTTTATTAAATAATGTATTCGTTGTCGCCAAGTCCAGATGGCATATGATTTATATCATCTGATGGATATCAGAAAAGGTTAATCACGCATACACACGCAAGGACACACACACGCATGGACACACACACACACACACACACCAACACACACACACACACACACACACACACACACACACACACACACACCAACATACACACACCAACACACACACACACATAGGTAGAGAGAGACACACACACATTCGGTAAATGCCATATACACGATATAAATTATATATGTCATCTGAAATCCGTGAATAAAGTATTAATGTACATGTTAATAAGTGATGTTCATGATGGAAAATATGTAGAAAAATACAGCTCATGAGTCGTTTTTTTAAGAACATAAACAGTATTGTCACATTTGTTATATATACGAGGGGTGATGTGGAAGGTCATATAACTTTCCTGTAATTTTAACAACCTTATTACTTTTCGTATCCATACTATCATTTAAGTTAACATTGATTACCAGTTTCTTATCAGTCTGGTAAGTCATTATATATTATTTGCGTCATTTTCACTGCCCATAACAAAGCTTATAAAACAACAACAATAACAACAACAACAACAACAACACAACAACAAAATAATAACAATAAATAACGGGCCACATAACTAACATTCTATTGACATATATTGGGTATTTTCTCTTCTTCTGGCAAATGTAACTTTATTACTGACGATATCCTGACTCAGATTACGACTTTTATTTGTCTTGTCACGTCTTATTGCTTCCTCTTTGTTTGTCATCTTCGAAATTCCCTATCATCCCTCTTGTTTTTCATTTATGAAACGTGTTTTATACTCTATGGCGTATACACATATTTAAAGAATATTGCTAAGGCCAAGAATAGGATAAAATAGACGTAAAATTTGTATTTTGTTCACAACAAATTATTTTATAAACACATAACAGTTGCTTAGTAAATAAAGTAAGTAATATCTTTCGCACTGTAATATAAAAACGTAACCTTACTTATGCTTGGTAATTTTGAAACTATTTTATTTTTCACCTATCTATTTTAGCAACTAGACAGTATAGTATCAGGAGAAGAAACCAATCAAGTCAGATGTAATGAAAATGGTCTCGCGTGTTAACAATATGCGTCAATCCTACATAAGATTTGCGCCGAATCCAATCATTTTCGATACTTCAAATGAAGTCTTAGGATTCTTTTAAGATTAAGTTCAATGGTTTCCGAAAAATTTCATTAGAAATTCAGATTATGTGACTTTCTTGTAAAGCACTTTATCATCGGATTTGTATTGTGCCTTCGTCTTAGTTTATGTTAAGTAAATAAGATTTACATTGTTACTCAATACAGAGTTTCTTAAATTGGTAAAATAACTTAGAGATAATTAAAGTATCTTATATCCCTACTTCACATATTTTCAAGAATCCAGCTGTTCTCTTTGTATCCTTGCACATTTATCATTGTCAGAGAGAAAACTTGAGCTTCTGTTTTAGAGTTTAGTCATGCACGTTTTCTTTGTGATCCCAATTTAATTTAAACAAAGCAATGCACAGCAATGTAATTTAATTTGCCTTACCGAATTCAGTAGAAAGGAAAAACAGTATGTTTGTAAAAAGTTCTCATGAAAATTGCAAGAAGCCAAGCCGTTTGATTAATAAATGTTATAAACTAAGAAACTGGTCGCATTGCATAAAACGTGATCAAACGAGCAAAGCAAATTTGGGCTCTTATTCACGAACCAATCTTGAAAGGGTTAAGCTTTTAATACGTCTCAAGACTTGGTACCTGAACTAATTATAAAGATCATTTACACTTATTAAATCGTTAAAGTTATAACATGTTGTAACAAATATGGTAACTGTTACCATGATACTTTTGTCTGCATCGGAGTTAGTTAACCTTGTTAAAGTCCATTTCTCTAAAACCATCAAAATATTCATTGAGAAAAATAAAAAACACGCTTTTTACGGACAGCTCTTTTTAAACATTGAGGCAGTTTACAGCAAATGTTTATACTTATATACTCGTATACTCGTACACTTTGCTTTGTTATCCTTTTATGATGACGAAAATAATACTTGCATTCCTTATGAGCTCGACGTTGTGATTCGGACGTGGTGGCACATAGATATTTGCACACGAATTGGGCGACTTTGGCTCATCATAGGCCGCGCATTGAGAAAGTCGAAATAAGTGTACTGTTATACACGTAGTTTCGTTACGTTAATTTAAGGGAGATTTTAGCACTAATGTTTTTACAATACTAATGGGCATGATACGTCGATCTGTATTGTGCAACAACTGTACATTTTGTTTGATTGAAGCTTGCAATTGCCCGATATCATATCTTCACCTTAAATACCCAGAAAAGAACCTAGATTAGATTGCTCTTACATTGAAAACATTGTCGGAATGTCCTGGTAGTATTCCAGTTGGCAGTGTTTAATTCTTAACTTTAATGAATGATAACTGATGAATCGAATCCGTAAAACAAAGGACATATATAGAACTCTTACAACTTTATTCTAAATGCAAGTATAATAATAAATGAGTAACATTTCGGATCTCTTCCAGTATGTTAATTTCAGATAACGTCTCCCATTTTGTCTGTCAATGAAATTAAAAATGTAAGTTAAAGTAGACACATTTTTAGCTCATTTTGCTTTTAGGTTGACTTATTGCCATCTTGCTGACTCAAAATAAATATTTATTATTAAATTTCTACCTATTTAGATATTACATTTTCTAAAGAGCTGTTTGTAAGTATTACATGCATGTGATTTGTAACATCTATTTAGGACTTTGCTCTGTAAGAACTTAAGGTTTGTGCAGCAACTGTTCGTCTAAGATTAAAGTGGTCTCTTATCAATTATCTCAGTTTAAACATCGATGGTTTTACCATTTTTTTAGAAGCTAAATGTGAACGCAATCCGCTGTTTACCCTACCGATAAATGTACACGGAGAAAACATTAGTCAGCATTTTATTTCAGAAAGTGTGTATTGCATAATTATTCATTCCTATATAAGTCTCTGATATACGTCATTCGGACAATGCCTTAGAAATACATCTCTGTCATCCGAATTCAAGTATTGCCCCGGCTATTGAATAGCTCAAATTACTACAAGGATGCTGCATGCCTTTACCGAGAATATCAGGATTTTAAAAAAATATATTTCAAATTTAATTTGCATTTTAAACATATCAAACTTGTAAATCACCTAATCTGTATTTTGACATAGTACAGGGTGAATTGCACGATTTAACATTAAAACATAAAGCTTGCCCTAAAAGATAAATGATAAATAATGAAATTGCAATGTTTTCTCTTTTTAATTGATTTAGCATTTCTATAAATATATCTATTTGAAGTAGACAAATAAGCAAAATGTAATAATTATTATAATTATTTTCTTGTTTTTATTATTTCTGCTTTATTTTGGCTTGTTGGTTTCGAAAGCTGAATTTCACCATCATAAACAGAAAGTCATACGTTCAATCCTTAGAAATCTTAAAATAGAGCCGTTAAGCTCTCTGATTATGATCGGCTAAAATTGAAGGTCCATTACTGGTTGGGTTTCTAGGAGTTGCTTCTGACCATGGAGGTTTTGCTTACTTTTCAATCTTAAACGTTATTTCTTTAACTTTAAAATACTTATTTTTAAATAAATCACAATAAAACAAGCGAACATCCAAAAATGGAACAAAACAATGATACATTATACACATATACTTCACTCCTCTCGTTTGGATAAAATATTTCTTCCATCAAAATGCCTTCCCTAAAATCACACAATTTACTACAGTCACGACATAGACTGTTGAGTAGAAGTTTATTGTATCCATATACCATTTCTATGTCTAATTATGCAAATGAACCTTGAAATTGCATTTGTATTTTAAAACCATAAGCGTTTCGGAGGGGTCGTTTTATGTGGCCCTTGGGTAATGCATGTTTGGCATTTATGGCATTAAGATATTAGTTTAAACATATTTAGAGAATAGAGAGTATTTTCGATGCTTTCGTAGAAAACACAATTACATGGTATTTTGTCTACTCCCGTAGTGTTTTATACGATTCAACTACATTGTATAATATATGTAAGTCATAAGTAAGAGAGTACTTTAGCATATAAAGTTAGCGAAATGTTTTATTGTAAGTATAGTTTTTATAAGGAGTTCGACCAAGGTAAAGTGCACACAAGGCCGCCTAAGATCAAATGTAATTGTATTTTATGTAAACACAAAAATAGCATTGCATACCCCTTTTTCTCAATTGTAAACCATTTTAATACGAAAGATGAACCTTGGCACCTTAAATTTTGGTTTTGTCTTTAAACTAAATTTAAAACAAGCAGCCTAGTAAACGTAAAAAATAAAGTTTCTTCCCAACAGTTATATCACTGGAAAAGTTACAATGCTTTCTGTTGAGAAAACTAAATGTGACTGGTCAGCAGTTTCTTTCAGAAAGTATATATTTCATTGTTATTTATTCCTGAATCATCATATGAAATACATGTTTTGTACCATGCTATGTAAAAACATTCTTTGAAAACCAAAGAAAAGTACTTCCCCGGCTTTTGAATCGCGCAACAGACTACAATGATCGCTTGAATTCTTTTGAACTCCTTTATTCCTTTTGAACTTAATTATTCATTTTAATACCAAGCTTTTTAAAGTGTATGTCAAATTATAGATACATTTTCAATACATCAAACCCATGAATAATCTGATTTTATTACAACAAAGTACGCGTACAGGACGCGTTGCATTACTTTACATACAATTTCAAGGCTAAAACGCGGAATTGGTGAATTCAGAATTGGTAATATTTGTGTTATAATTCATTGAAATTGGTGTTGTATATTACAACAACATCAAAAACCAACAACAAGAAAACCAACCAACAGCAAACAATCAAAAGCAATAACACAATAACAAAACAAGAAATTTATATCAACAAGAAAATTAATGTAGTACAATGACTTCTTATTCTATTTCCTAATGTCCTTTTTCAGATTGTTTGTCTCCCTAGGTGGATTGTGATTAATGTTAGGTGGTTAGTAAAACAACACGTATTACCATAATGATCAAAGAAAGATGAGATATAAATCAGCATAAAATAGCATTATTTAAAACCATTAAAATGTACGTTAAGTTCATTAAAACAATTATTGAAATTATGCGGGTACCAGTAAAAAGTAATAAGCTAGTACCTTATATTTTATAAACCAACTGAAAGACTTTGTCATATTAACAATTTGCGATATAAAAAAATGACATTTGGATTAAAAAAAACAACGCTATTATACATGTACAAAAGAGCACCAAAGTCCTTATAGTTCTATTGGATTCATCTTCGTATTTGATAAAGGTGCATGTTAGAAAATTACCTTCGGCAATTTTTTGTCTATAGCTGGGAAAAGGCTAAACAAATTATCAAAATAGGAACAAGTAGCGAACAAAATACTTACGACCCCCTTGATGTTTGCTGCAGAAATAAATAAATTAACAGAGATCAGCTATTACTTTCTGGGCAATAAATATCGGATATTACTACAATTACAGCAATTTGTTTCCCCACTGTTGCAAAGAATACATAAATAACTCGATGTGGTTTCATCACTGGGTTTCTTTAATATGGCAGAGAGAGAGAGAAAAAAGAAGAGATAGAGTGTTTGAGATAGAGGAGAGAGAGAGAGAGAGAGAGTAAGAGAGAGAGTAAGAGAGATAGAGAGAGAGGGGGTGGGGGTGGGGTGGGGGTTATATCATTTAAGGTTTATCGTTTAATAGCGCTATCAGGATAGTATCAAAAACAAAAGTTGCTTGACTGACAAACCATATGTGATTTTAAGTGTACAATACCTGTATATCTAAGTTAAAGTGTCAAAATAACAGGCATCATTATTGATAAAATATGTTTTCGTGTTCAGTTTCTGAAATAAATACATTATATAATTTAATGTTTAAAAGGAAAATTAAGGTTTTGATGCCATAAATATTAGTAGCATATACAACTGTAGGAAATGATGTTAATAATGAAAATAACGAAACAACTCTTTCTTCCTTGTGACTTAACTAAAAGTTAAATGGATAATACATTTAATATTAACATAGAAGGTGTATTTCATTGTATTACACACATTATGTGAACATATAGTTGTTGAGTTTGTTTTTTTTTACAATTAAAGATCAAATATAATCCTATATTGAGTTAACAACACATTTATTTATGTTATATTTATCCATTACGTAATATGTGTCACAAAATTTTTCGAAACTTTTTACGATACACATAATTCACTAGTGAAACGTAACCTAGATTACCGGAAAATCGAGGGACATTTAATTAAGGCAGACTATTTCTTCAATGACGAGACAAGTATTTCAAGAAACCATGGGAATTCATTTGTAAGCCGAAGATATATTGGTAAAGTGTTTATTTTCTCGCCCTTTTGGGCTAATCCATAATGCTTGGTGAAAAAAATGGAATGAGGAGCGATTAAACTAATTCACTAGACATTGGCAACGTCGAAATCTGTAAATACATATTCGCTACATATTTGTTTTTGCCAAATGTCGACAATTGTTTCGCGATATCAAAATGTTTAATTTAAAGCTTATTAAATATATAACTCTTAGCTAATTGTGAGTAGTCTTAAACTGCAGAAAAAATGGAATGTATAGTACTAAAGGAGTGTTTGTTTATTGGGATCATCGTTCCACCAAACAGTATTTCAGTTATCTGGAGAATGTGTAGAAGCAGATATAGTGCTGCCTCCACTGTGTATATCATGCCATGATCTCCTGGCATGATATCACACCCAGTTAATTACCCTAATATTTGCTAGAGCGTTAGCAAGGGTGCTATACCACTACCATTTTAAAGTACTTTGGTACATTTATATCGCGGCACAGGGTTGAACCGTACCTGGAGCCGACGCTTAAAAAAGAGTGTATTCTTTATTAAGACTAAGTTCGCAATATTATCTTTTCATACATTTGTGAAAGTCCGGGTCTGGGCATGGGTTATCATTAAAATTTTACTATGACAGTGTTAATTATTAGATTTAACAAAAAATACTTATACTGAAAAAGATGAGCATCAATCGGTATACCTTTTACATTTAACCTTTGAACCCTTGTACTCGGAAATTTCAGACAAAACAGTTTTATTATATTGAACCCCAAAGGAAATAAGATTGCTAATGAGACCGAAAAGCCGGAAGCTCAGGGGATTAATTAGATGAACTAGATTTGTTTGAACCAGATTCCATTTGAAGTGATGAAATCGTAATAAAATATATGGGGAGATGTATAAATGATGAAGGAACGTGCGTTATAATGTTTGCCTATTATTTTGGGATTTAAATGTGAAGAAACTGATTAAGACCTAAAGTAACTATTGTATTCTAATCTTCGTGTCAAAACAGTACAATATGTTGAAACACTTCGCCTTTATTGTACTGACGTACACATAATGCGTAGCTTGCCCTATTGCCTAATTTATTTGTTTCAAACCAATGGTGTAGTGGTAGAGTCACCGATTTAAAACTCCGCTTATTGCCAAGCCTTTCACCGCGTGGATTCGAGTCCCGTTCGGGAGAGTGGCGACTTAATGTGAAATGGCCTTCCAGATAACTTGCGATGCGCCGGTGGTTCTATCCCAGGCATCTGTTTGAAGTATTCCACCACTAAATAGCTGGACGTCGCTTTAGTGATCATAAATGGTTGCTGCGATGTACTTAAATAAGATACAATGAAAAAACAAAACCAAATGATGTTGAAAGCGGAAGATAGACAAGGAAACACAACATTCAATCAATTTTACAACATTGTAATATGATAAGTATGAGTATTTAACGAAAATAAAAGAAGTAGTTTAATTTTTTTGGCCTTGTTCAATATTTAAAACATATGTCGTAGCTTGCGCAACAAGTACTTCATTAATTAGGTTAATTTAGGCTTTAGACGTATCCATTTCTAATTATTATTGCACTCTTTATATGTATGTATATATATATATATATATATATATATATATATATATATATATATATATATATATATATATATATATATATATATATATATATATATATATATATATATATATATATATATATATATATATATATATATATTAACATATAGTGAATGATATGCAGGGTCAACCACTGACAAAACTCAAATCTCGAAACTCAAACAGGCGTGCATCAATTCATTATTCATTTTAAGAGATTATTTTATGCATTCTAGCTGCTATTTTATTTCATAATGTGCATTTTCTATTTCAATTTGTGACCAATATAAAGTGAAAAAGCTAAGACAGACTTTATTATTTAATTTAGCGATGGTGTTTAAATTGACACTAACACGCACGCATCTGTTTTATTAGGCACACAAGAAATATTTATTTGTTAAATTGGAGTTTATAGTGCACATACTCGTTATTTATAGGTAAGGTCTTAGTGTATTTTAAAGATACAAATAGAATAGAGATTTAAGTGACACGTTCTGCTGTAAACATGCACGTGTAAAGGAGAGGAATTTACATATTGTGTAAATGATTCATTAACATGCTAACTTTTATCTCTAGCGCATATTGTACATATGTTAATTATGAGTTTATTTTATTACAAGTTATTTTGTCTACATATTAGATCATTTTCACGGTTTTAACAAAAGATGCAGGTGTTTACTGCTAGTTGTCTTACATTAATAGGATATTTTTATTTACACTGTTTGTTTGATAGAGAAACCTTCAGGTGGAGCGAGGATGGGACGCTCCACAAATTAGGTTTAAGCACCCCAGTCGGCCCTTTTGCCGACGGACCGTTCCAAGGCGGTAATTGCTGGTTCTTTTCCTTTAGTGTGTTATGTCTCGTCTCTGTATTTTGTCGCATTTACATTTACCCTGTTTGCCTTTGTCTAAAGGTAGATTTAATTTAAATATCTTTGGTAAGTTTGATAGGACCTTTTCTTAATTACCTATTCTTCCTTCATATATTTACCCTCATCAGGTGCTCACTAATACTTTGCTCGTTGTAATGGAATATTTTATTTATATTGTTCGTCTCTAATGAAAACTTTCATGAAGTGTGCTATTGCATATCCCAGACTGCAGGTTTTATACCCCATTCGGTCTTTTTGCAGACCAATAATTCCACGCGGAAATTATAGTTTATTCAATTTTCGGTAAAGATTTGCCTTGTGATAAAAGAACTAATTCAAAAGTACATACAAGTTAAGACGTGCCTATAACAACAGTTCACGGATTGAAGTTAATTAGAGTTAATATATATAATAAACATTAACTAAAGTAAACACCATACTGTAGTTTCAAATACGTTTAAAATTACAGTATGTTATCATATTCGAAACAGTATTTTTGTCGTGTGTACTCCTATTCCGTTCTCTAAATTCTATGGTAATAGAGGCATTTTTAATTCAGCGAATAAGGAAAACTGGAATGGTATTCATGGTTTCTTGTAACAAAATGCAACAAACTATGCATGTTGACAATACAAGGTTGCATAACTAACAACAGGATAAGTTTATATATGCAAAGTGAGTATTTCAAGAGTTCATTAAGCTCAAAAATGTTTTATAATAGGTCAAAACAAACTATTAATTTTCTGTATAAATAAACCCTAATGCGTAAAACTGATTTTGTGCAAGCTCAAGAGGGGCTTTCTTAATGCATCTTCCCGTCAATTCACATCTCTTTCCGCTCACACAATGAGCCGTTCAAGACAGTGAACATGCTATAATAATTATATTTATTGGAATAACAGTATAGAAAATTAAGTCAAATTACCCCTTTTGCAATTACACTTTCTGGACTGCTTTTTGAAGACATTAACTTTTTTCCTGATATTACCTCATTTTATGTTCTTTCATTTAAACATTCAAACTGTAATGTGTAATTGTAGCGATTTTATGTCCATTGATACATGCACACATATAAACTATAATTATTTAAATAATATATTTTAACACGTAGGTATTGTACGCGTTTGTGTTGTACATTCATGACATTTACATGCGCTTTATTTATCTTTTTGAAATATCGGTATAGAACAGTATTATCGTAATGAAGCAAAATTAAAAAGACAAAAACAACCCACTTCTTGAACTTGGCATCATATAAATTCATTCGCGATTGTTTTCAAATGTCTTCTTGGCTGATCCAAGAAAGACTGTTCTTTTACCATGATACTGCCCATATCGTTATAGATTAAAGGACAAAGAAAGTATAATTACACTGTATGAGGAAAACCAGTTCATGGCATTGACGTCGAAATCGATCGTGACTACATATTGTGATGGGTCTGACAATATGCCTCATCACTCAATGTAAACATTGATGAAATTGTGTGGGTTCTTTTATGATATCCATTCAGTTATCCAATTGTTAAACATGTTTCTCTCCCTGAGACAGCGTTGATCAAATTCTCTCGTCAAACCAAGTTTCTTTATATAGAATTGGTAAAAACTAGCCACATTGTCTTGTCAAAGAACTTACATATCATTATTGTTATTACCGGTATTTGTGTGTTCGTTGTTATAGAAGTGCCTAGTAAAAATTAAAGTTTAATATGCTTTCCAATTTTACTGTTTTAAAACGCGTTAAGAAAATTACAGCTTAACTTTTTGTGTCTCTAATGATTTCTTGAACAACTTAGTATGGTTTGTAGTGTCGCCTACTCCTAACTTTATGCGACATAATTGGCCCTAATATCGTGTGTGCGATTCACTCAGACACACCGTCGCACGCAAACGCACATATAGACACATGCACGCACACGCACATACGTCGGTAGACAAATAGGCAGACGCGCACACACGCCCACACAAACTTATTCTTATATTCTCCTGTTAAGGCCGAAAACTTAATATTTCAGTTCTCATTTATTTACGATATTTTTTTTGCTGTCGCAATAACGAAAATATCCTAAAATATTACATCACTTAATGGTCTACAATGGACTTCTGTTACTACGTGAATACATTTAGAGTGATTTTGTTGTATGAAAATACTATATTCTAATTCCCTAGGATGTGATTTGAATTTGCATCCGTACTTAAAACAATTAAATATTTGGAACGTTTGTTTTACTTAAGGATCTATGAATATTAATCAAACAAGTAATATTACATTTACGATAAAAGGAACACTGAATCTTTGTTCACCTTCTTTGTAACACATAAATTAACATTGTGTTTCCTTTTCTATACCGTTAGTTCTTTTTGTAAGTATGCACATTTAGCCACAAACTTAGACAAGACTGTACGATGGTATTAACGTCCCTCTTAGGGCCGTCTTTTTCCATGGAGTTTGCCAACCTTTTAAATGATTTTTATTTTTATTTATTTTTATTGACATTGTATATAAGACAGATATGCTGCCACGTACTTAATTATGGAAGTCACAATTAAGACCAATTAAGGATAAACAAAAATAATCAATTATGTTTAAAACATACGCAACGGTCTGCCATCATTTGATCGACGTATGCTCAAAGGTTTGTGTCGTTCATATTTACCTTGTGATTCGTCATGGCACTAACTAGAATTTTGTAGTGTTTTACTTCGATTGTAAGCATACTCCACATATTCCGCTTTTCTGTAGAATTTAGTCTATACACAAAGAAAACATGTCTTTAAATGGAACACTTTGCATTTCTAGTCTGATTAGAAACGAACTGCTTAGAAAATGAATAATATTTTGTGCATTATTTTTGTTTATGTTTAATTGATTTGCCGATTTGCGGTATTAAATCACACATTGATCATAAAGGGCACCTTTAATACTTGTTAGCATGTTGCATTTCATTTTACTTTTTTACCTTCTTTCGTTGGCTCTACAGTACATGACCATACTACACTTCATTGCTACAGTGTGCATGTTATGCGCAATGCATACACGCTAAATATTATTTACGGTAAAACTTAAGAGCTCTTTTCTCGACAGCAGTGAAATGTATATTAACATTTAAGACCTTTTAGCGTATAAATAAAAACTAGTTCCCTCTTAGTCTTATATACCCTTGAGTTTCAGCTCACCGTTTGTTTTAATAATACTTTTTTCATCTTGGTGACTTTTTTTTGTTGTTGTTGTTGTTTTCTTGTGTGTGTGATGGTGGGGGGGGGTGCAAATGTGGAGTTAATAACATAAAACATATATTCACTTCCTACCAATGTGCTTATGTTAGAGGCTGAGCATCGGACTATCGAAAGTACAAGTACTGCAAATGATCAGAATGGGCCTTTCAGTCCGCTATCTATGACATACAAATAATCTTTGGAGCCTCTTACGTAGAACCTTAGACAAAACGGCTTAATTAAATGGATGTTTGATTAAAATAAAGGAAACCAGATCTCGAATAAGACCGAAACACCGGAAGTCAGAGACGATTCATTAGCTGGGGTAGATGAGTGATGAACTTATTATAAAGAGCAGGAATGTATACTAATGATGGAGCTCTTGTTATTCCCAGAACAAAAATATCTCAGGCTGATCGATCACTTTCAACAAGCGTTGATTAGCTTATCCAACCCGAAACTATGTTTTGGAAATTTTCCCTTAATCCTATGTTTGGTAAGTACATTTTCATGCCATTTATCGTTCTCTGTTACTTTGGAAGCTGACTTCACAACATGTTTAATCTTGATGATTAAAAAGGTGATATAAGAGATACGCTGCTGATAGAGAAAAGTGGGTATCACAATGGGATTTAACAGTGGGTAACTAAGTGTAATATAACTTACTGCAGTACTGTTTGTGTGAGAACATTTTTTGCTAATCAAGAATATAAAATGAAACACGTCTGTTCAGTTGATGCATAATTGTTTATGTTATACGTCCCTGAACAAACAGTTGTAATATTTAGTGTGTAAAAAGCATCTCAAACTATTGTTGGTGGTGTGTTCAGCTTTTCTGTATGACCTTAGGTTTTTGTACGACATGCTTATACAGTTTTCTAACCTTTTTATCTGACTAAAAGGTTATTATATTGTAGTTACTACGATAGTTTGATGTAGTAGTTTCCCGAGAGTGATTGGCGTTTAAAAGTTGCAAAGTCATAACTACATGTAACTCATTTAGCCAGAGAACGACGTTGTTTTATGTTGTCTTTTTTATTTTTTATTTGCAGAATTTAGATGAACACTGACATAATCTCAATATTAGATACAACACCAGGCGTGCATCGGAAAATATTTGTTTAGGATTCTAGCGGTTACAATTCGTACTTTCAGGTCTCATTTTAAACAAATTCAGTCTCATACACATGTATGATTTTTTTTTATTAAACTACTAAAACCGAAATATAACGTTCCAACCAGAATCTTTTACATAAAATGTGTTTTAAATTATTAAATATCGGTCAAATCAATAGAACAAATAAAAAACACAACAACACTAATACATTTATACAAAAAATTGAAAGGGCATAGGACCAAGGTATTCACATGCAAGACAAATGTAAATGCAAGAACAAATCCATGATGAGTCATTCATCAAAAAGAGCAAACCCGACAGTTACCACCTTGGAACGGTCAGTCGGCAATATAGACCTGACTGGTGTGCTTAAACCACTTTTACAGAGCTCAAACCACGCACTTCTTGATAGGTTTTTCAAATGCAAGCAATGAAAAGAAAACCGATCAATTTGAATTAATGTCCAAGCACTGACGTTTTTTATTTAATAAGTTTGTGACGTCATTGAAAAACAATGTCCACATAGTATTCAGAAGAGAAATAGGTATTATTTCGATCAGAAGGCCTACAAAAAATGTTGATATTAAATGAAATTAACTTTTCGAATCAAGAACAAAATTTCCAGAGAAAAATTAATGGTTGTAGCATCCTGTTCATGTAGAGATGGAATTGAGGAACCAAAATCCAATGTCCATCAAAGAAAATACACGTACGATCGTTATAGGATGAATTAAATGATAATGTAGATTACATGCACGGCGAATTTTCTACGACCGCCACACTGCACAAGTTACAAAAACAGAAAGAAAGCAAGCTGCATATTTTTAAATAAAATTTCTAATTCTTTGATGCTAATTTACCAAAAATCAATGATTACTTGTGGCGCCGGTTTTTTTTTTATTTTATAAGCATATGCATGCTAAAGTTATCTATTTCAGAATTGTTTATTTTTATTATAACTGTTTCATTACATTTCAGTAATATTGATCGAAATTCAAATTCATACTAAAGTCGGTGATTCGATTAAACTTAACACTAAATCATGATTTAGCAATTAAATATGCAAGTGCAGAAAAAAAGATCGTCATCAGAAACAGAGGCAATTTCAGTTGCGCACAACGAGCATTTCAGGAATCCATTTGTTTCTCGTTACCTCGCTCGAGAATAAATGTATAAATTGTGCAAATTTATCTTCATAAATTCTGCTTATATAAGCTATATATGGGCATTCCCGATTTATGTTTTGACGAGCTGTTGAAAAAAGCATGTTATACATAAATGACATTTGGCAACATGAAAATAATAATAATAAGAATGTTCGCTTTTTTGTCTGCTAAGTTAACTGCACGCAATCAGACTACACATTTATCATGGATAATTTTGTAATCGGGTATAAGAATAAATATGAATTAGGTTGCAAAGAAATCTATGAAACTGCCTTTGAATTGGACATTTTCATGTAGCTGAATGATTTATCTTACCTATTCCAACACGGAAATGCATTTCAATACATTTATCATTTTGTTGTAACCTGTTCAGTGAACATGGTTATATTAAATACAGAAAATAAGACATACATATACGAGAAAATGTCTAATAAATTTAATAAAACTACGTGTACCTAGTACACTTGAGTTAAGTAATATCTTATATAATTAAATGTATATATATTTAAGATATTACTTAACTCAAAGAAATGCAATTTATTTTTAGACATTTTTTACGGTACCGTTCTTATACCTTTTCAATAATTCTAAATAATTCTAAAAGAAAAAAATCAGTGTCTTTTCAATTTTGTCAATAACATGCTTGTTTGAGTAAATTGCTAAATAATATGGCAAAACTGTTATTTCTCAATCTCCATTGACATGCGGAATTACTAAAAGTAATGTCAAAAAGAAAATATGAAATATTAACTGCATTTAACCATTTCACATTCTTATATACGTAGAGCTCGTTGGTTGATGCGTGGTTCTTAGGTATAGTCCTACACTAAATTAAACCATAAACCTATAACATTTGAATAAAGACAATTACTTTCTAACTAAAAGGGAGCATTTATGAAATGTTTAAATAAAGTTTCTAGAATTATTAATTATCAGTAAAGTGCAGGTTTCTTATTTCAAGAGAAATTATACTCCAAGAAAACATAGTTTAATCATAATAAACTATATTGTTCTACGATATATCATGTTAGTTTTGCAAGTTAAATATTCCAGTATTTCTTTGCATCGTGTATTTAAACTGAACCAATAACCTTGGAAATAATCATATAACGGAATATAAATGTAGGCTATGTGCAAGAGAACAGTCTATACCACAAGCATAAATTATCAGGGTTTTCACATTGTCATTTTCTATCAAGCCTGGTCAGGACAAGTGATCTACATTACACAGCTTTCGTGTCTAAGGCGTTAATTTGATTATGGAAGTAGAATATTTGCATACACGTATATGTTGTAACAATTTTAGAAATGATGGTTTTCTTAACGGACCGCAGTTTAGTCTTTCTTACCGCCTTAGATTTTTACCTTAAACGAAAAAAATACTTTTTATTTGAAGCAATACAAGTGTTCGACGAGCAAACCGTATACTTGCAATACATATGTCCAACATATAACTAAAGAATAAGCTATTATTTAAGTTTTATTTTACTTACGCACTTACTTATTTGCTTGCTTGCTGGCTCGCTCACTCACTCGTTCAATCACTTACTTACTTACCTACTAACTCACTCACTCACCTACTTACTTGAAATAACAATAAAGCATTTTATATTGTTGCATATACAAAATAATGATATAATAATAAAATTATAAATGAAATAATTATAATAATTATTGAGCAATTAATGTCAATACAATATATATATACAAAATAATGATAAAAATTATAGAGAAATATATATTTAATGAGTATCAAATCAGGTATTCTTTAAATAATGATCTAAAAGCTAGGTCA
Source organism: Sinonovacula constricta (assembly GCA_007844125.1). Lineage (NCBI taxonomy): Eukaryota > Metazoa > Mollusca > Bivalvia > Cardiida > Solecurtidae > Sinonovacula > Sinonovacula constricta. The sequence continues at coordinate 51,489,176 of CM017569.1, read as the reverse complement.
ATTTTAATTCAATTTCTCTTACAATTACAGAGCTGCTTCTAAACAGCTAAACAGTTGCTACTTCTAATCCTACTACATACTAGTTGCGATCTTTTGTACACCACTTATATTCCACAAGATATTTTGTATATAGTAACGGTTTGTGGCAGTAAAATTAACCATTAAACAATGATGCTTCCGATACCATGCATTCTGTACAAGTGTATCATCTCTAATTCACAATTTTCGTTAATGGCACCGAACTTTCTGTTTGAAATGTTATTTTTTCTCTCTGGTATAAATATCTAAATGAACCATTTGTCTTCGACAATAGACGAAGATGAACTTTCATCAAGTGCCTTGTTCTAAAACTACTCTCAGAATTAGCCAAATGCATTTCTACACTTGCCTAATTGTTTTCTGACTTATTCATAGAACGGCCGCTTTTTGCTCTTTATAACTGACCTCAATTTCCTTGTAAAAGGGAAAGAAAAACGGCATACCACGCTGTAAGACAGCAATAATTCAAAGGAGACAAACAATGCATGGCATTGATGTCATTGAGATCGATCCTGACGATATATTGTGATGGCTCGACCAATATGCCTCATCCTTCATTGTAAACATTGGAGGACTTGTGTCGGCTTTTATGACAATCACTCAGTAATCCGATTGCTGGAGAGGTTTCTGCCTCTATGATAGGGTTGGACAAATACCCTCGTCAAACGAGATTACTTTGAATAAAATTGGCAAAAACAGGCTATGCGAATTTTCTATGCGTGTATTTTTTTCTCATGGAAGTTCACACAAAACGAATATCGTCGGTTTGGAAATTGTGTGTTTTTCACTCTCTTTGTCTCTCTCCTAAACTCCACAAGGATATAACATAAACAAAATTGAACGTGTGTGTTAAATCTGTACATGTACTTGAAATTAACATAAATCCTAAAGCGAGCTAAATTGCGCCTGTCCACAATGTGTAGGTAAACGCCATAATTACACATAATCATCTACATTTTGTGTGAGTTCCCAAGTTGTATCTTCTTTTCGCTTTATATAATTGCATCCATTGTAATTCTTGGTGACCATAAATTGTTCTTCTTATTATGTTATCTAAACGCATGGAGTCAATATCAGTCTGTCATTAAATGGCACAACATCCGTTAATATGTTTATGTCTTTCAATTTTTGCGTTCAATTTAAAATCTAGAGTCTGTCTTCACCAAAGATAGATGTCACCAATATGACAATAACTACTTCGATCATCATGCGGACAAAACCAAACTATAGTATATGCTATTGTTTTTTTGTTTAAGTTATTGGCATAAAGGTATGTTTTATTTGTATATAATGTATATGTTAACCAATGTCGAGCAACATGTAAGATAATAATATGTAATAACGGTGCATCAAATAATGCGTTTCGTTTTCTCGTTTCAGGAAATTAATCATCGAATAAAAATGGATATTTATCTACGGACCTTAACCATTTTCAGTGAGTGTTTGTTAAAAAGTGTCATTGGATCTAAAACGTAAGCAGCAAATGACGGATGATCAACATATCAACGTATTATTGTGTTTTCGGGATTAACTTTTTATGTAGCAGACAAAGGATTACCAGCATAATGTATTCTGAACTTGTGTTATTGTGTTTTTCATTAGTTTTTGTGGTTCCTGTTTTATTAGAAAATAGTAATAACGACCAGCGAAACAAATCTATGATTGGAGGTTTATCAACGCAGCTTACGGGGGAAGTCAATATTAATGATAACGATTCGGATAAACAGAATGTTCCCGGCAAGAGTAATTCTTATACTTCCGACGGTACAGTCGATCCAACTGTATCTTTGGATTATACAACTCACAAACGGCCACGTATCATTGACCACACGCAGGACTACTTCACATCTTCCTCTGAGGAAAGTGACATTTTCGCATCACAATCCGGGTCAGGCCCTGATCTATCAAGACTGAAACTAAAGCGCGATCTCTACGAATTTTCCGACACGACATCAAAGCGGCTTCTGGCAGGAAAGAACATCGTGAACAATATCACTGAAATAAACATCGCAGTCCTTCTACCGGTTGAGGATAATTTCATGTTCTCTATCAGAAAGGTGAAGCCAGCTATTGAACTTGCGATTGACGAGGTGAACCCTCGTCTGAGCCATCATAATGCTAAACTCGTTGTGCGGTTTCGGGATAGTAAATGCGATATTGCCGATGGCATAAATGAAGCAATCAACTTTTATGTTCACAATCAGATGGATGTAATGTTCGGACCAGGCTGCGATTACACGGCCGCACCGTGTGCAAGACAGGTGTGTATTTTGTCTTACAAATTGCCACTTAATTTCATTTGTACATGTATCTAAGGGCTCCCGTGGCTGATCCGTTATTGTTCGGGAATCGAAAGTCAGCTCATAAATGCATGGGTTCAAATCCTTTTTTGTGTTGATAGAATACATTTTAGTTGTCTGAAAACTAACTGGCCATGTTGTCTAAATCCAGGATATATTTGTAGCAGGGAGGCGGGGGACTGTGGGGTGGGTTGGGGTCTTCACATATAAGCCAGACCTCTCCATGATAATAATAGTAAAGTATAGGCGTGAATTATTTGTTGAAGATCTATCTTACACTGGCATTGAATGTTACCACCTTTAGCAACAATTGTTGAAAGAGTTAACCACCTTTCTGAGATCTCGCATTGTTGTAGATGACTATATATGATGGGAATACTCGCTGTTATATATTCAATAACAAATTGTACATTTATATTTTGTTTGTATTAATCAGTTTGAAATATACGACCCATTCCTACTGCAGTGGCCACTCATCGCTTTTGCACGGTCCAGTCAGAAAATAATGGTTTATTCAGTGTAGTACATTGTATGTGACCAGCCAATTTTCGATCCGTTGAAACATGGTCTGGCCGTTATATCAGCCCGTAAAATAGTTCCATTATTAAAATGCGACATATGATATTATTCTACAGTTCCAGAACAAGTAATTTTATTAAAACTTTGTTATTTCTTGTTATTGCAAGCTTGGACTCATTAGTTTTCTACAGAGTACAATGTAATTACCAATCATCGGTTCGTTTTTATACACATACAACGGAAATCGTGGTGCTTTGAACTGTTTATAGTCTTTAAATAAAACCTTCTAATATGCGCAAAAGCCAGTCCAACGTTGCTATATATATTACGCTGAAGAAATAAGCATGGAACAGATCACGCACAACAGATAAGCAACTGACCATTCGGCGGAGAGATTAGCGGTTGCTTACACCTTACTAGATGCAGTTCACCATTGCTTCCGACAGGCTGACGTGTCTGTGTATTAATACATTGCAAGTTATATAAAGATTCTGGCCATATAATGCCGATCCCGGCCATTGATATTTTAACAAAATTGTACGCGGCTTTTTTTTTAATTCTTCGATGGTCAATCAAACTTTAATAAAAGGAATTTCGTTCCACCAAACCTGATTGCCATTTAGATGACCAACTCATTACTACTTAAAAAGATTCAAACTCTGAAACTTCCATATGCATGTACTCGTTTTGGCTAGGTTACAGTTTCAATCCTTTTCAAACACTTGTCTAATTTAAACACTTGATTTGATTCTTTTGTTTCTTTTAAAGAACCACTATATAAACGATAACAAGCAACAAGTAAACTCTTACACATATCAATTGTCAATAATTTCTATTTTCAAATTAAAGAACTACAATAATTTTCTACGCAAGCTCTTTAATATAATAGTCATGATTAAACATTTCTTTGTACATCTGATATATTTCTAATAATCAGTATTCACAGATTTAGCACTTTTACGACACAGTGAAAAGTCTTTTTGAAGCGTATCTTGCAATAAAAGAGTGGGCATTTGTGTTTTGCTTAATGTGCAGTTGAAATTCCTGCTTCTGCTTTATGTTGAATAAAATGGAATTAATGATACTGAGAACATGATCAAATGCTTTTTTTTATTAAAATATTATAAACTTAATAAATAGATATAACAAACGATGTATCGGTGTTTTTTTAACTTATCAGAGAGTACAGAATTAAGCATAAACTGTTAGAAAGTAAAAGCATTGATTTCAGGGTACTGCTTTTCTCAATGTAAATCCATTTTTTTCTCCGTTTTTTGACATTCCAACAAAAACAGAAAATACTTGTACATACTTCTGGCTGGCATACTTTTTCCGACGAATTTTCTAATCTGAACTAGGCATATACTAAGTCGAGGTAGCATGGTAGAACGGTCAAACAGCGCAAACTGCATGTACCTACATGTGTACTATGTAATGCCGACGGTCATCAGTATATTTGCCACGCACATACGCTGTGGAGACATTTCGGTTTTCGCATAACACTGACTCGTTTTAAATACTGAAAATGTTTCCGGGGCGCAAAAGACAACAACAGCCAAATGCGCAAAACGTATCTATGATATTTGTTGTTCTGTAATATTGCAGCATTTTATGATAAATATAACAATATGTCGTAGAATTAACTAGTAACCTAATTTATCCTTATTAAGGACCACATTTTCAAGGAAATGCCAGTCTTTCAAAAGTGCAGTCAACAAGGTATCTGACAGTTTTTGTATGGAGACACGTTTTTTTTTTTTGCCAATCGTTAAAGCATCGGAAGCAGTCACGCGAGGACCCGGGTTTGATCCCTGGCAACGACTCACCAAAGTAAAAAAAAGTGTGAGTGCTACATGTATAGCCAATAAGGAATTATTTGGGTAAGTACATGACTGGTTTCGCTGGTGTCAGGATAATATGACTGGGTTCGGTACCATGGTTTGTATTAACGACATGATTTACTGCTATACCTGCTTTATGTGGAAACCGTCTTCAAATAACTGAAATACTTTTAGTGCGATGATAAACAAAACAAACACAAATAGTTCAAAATATCGAGGGTCAGGGAAAAAAGGAAAACATCTGAACAACAGTTCCACCCTTAATAAACTAGTCAGACGTGCACTTACTCATATACGGCGGCTAATAAATAAAAAAGCAAACATTTATTTTACTTACATAAACGTTCTTTTTAATGATAGTCATACAAATCATTCCATTTAAACTCAAATGCTGCCTGCACTGATTAGTGCAAACTCTGTTATTGACTTTGATTTCAGGCAAACCGTATTATTTGCTCTACTTATAAATTAGCTATAATTAATATCTGTCATCGCTTGATACTGACAAATATCGCGTGCTCGTGTTGTTAACGTTCAGCTCCGCGTTTGAAAATTGCATATGGTGTTAAATTGCAATCTCAATGATTTATAGCATATGTGATCAGATTTATTCCTGCTTTCAAGGATATGCGTTCAAGAGTGAAAGGTTTTGAAAAAATACAAAATGTTGATTTATATCTTGCTACATGCTACATTGCACTTTGAAGGTTGTACATTGTATCATCGATTCGCCTGTATGTAATTGAAATACGTCTTTTACATGTAACCGAAGTACATTATTGTCTTTCAGTTTGGGGAATGTTAATTGATCCTATGTATGGTCTTCCTTCTACATGGAGTAAAGATGATTCTCATACCATTATCATTAGATGGTGTAAGCCATAATAACATAACATAATATTTCATTATTCTATATTTTTATTTGAATTTGTATAATTTAATACATGCATATATTAAGAAAGTGATGGACAACGTTTTTTTCACCATCATTATATTTGAACAGAGTGTTATTAGCTGTTTTTATTTTTAGAAAAAAAAAACGCACATAAAACAAAACAACAACAACAGCTTAGTTTAAAGTAGGTTGTCAGAAATAAACCAATCACCAAAATGTTGTACGTAAAAAGAGTTTAAAACATTATTTAATCCAAAGCGGTATTTATCTCTTTCCATTCTATTCAAGTTCAAAAAGATGTATGCAAAATTTAGATGCTCCAATCACAAATATGCAATTGAAATTTGGCGCCACAATAATATACCACGTAGCGAAAGATTGTGTAACCATTGTTTAGACAGTTTAAACGCACATGTTGATGAAGACGAATTCCTTCTACTGTTTATCTGTCCAAGATACGATGAACCCAGAAATTAATTTTTACTTAGTTGTTATAAAGGGAGTAGAAATAGAATACATTTAATACACCTGATGATATCAAATAATGATTTAGTATTGAAACTACTGTGTTATTATGTGTATGAAATTATGAATGGATGAAGATAAACGATAATAACATAAATCGTATTTTGTATAGCTGTATAATTATGTTAATTGTATTATGGGCCTAAGGCCTTTAGGTACAAATAAAAGTTTCTGTTCTGTTCGGTTCTGTTCTGTTCAGTAAGTATTTTATCCATGCGTTAAAGGATAAACGGTTCTAAGCATATGGCAGTTGGTTCTATAAAAATGTATGTTGAGTAAGTATTGATGGTATACTCAAGTCTTGTGTCATGCTTGTGGTACATGTATAGCAATGCTATTTCCACATAACAAACAGCTCTTAGCAGTGACTTTTAAGCAAACCTTTATGTCGTTTGCATTGTATTCCATATTATTTCGCATTTTAAATATCGGTAATCATCTTTAACTCAAGATCAAATCAAAGCAAACTTGTTCGAGACAGGAATGTACTACTGTGGTATAAAAACATCGCACTATTTCGTCCATATGGGTAACGTAAATGGTTTTGTTTGGGTTATATCTTTTAAAACAGGTCTTCAATTTGAATACTTTTATGTCCTGGTCGAAGCGAGCATTTGTGTATAATTTCTTACAACTGAAATTTGGTGCTTTTGAGCTTCTACCCAGACAGTTGTTGTCGTGCGACGAATAAAAGTTGTCTCACGACAAAACAGTTGTCGCTGAGACAAATTTAAACAGAATTGCGCATGCCCACAACTCACAGACACAATTATAGCCATTTAAGTGACAACCATGTAAAATGGTGAATGAAAACACCCGGAAAGTGTTTGGGTAAAGTCGCTGACGCAGTTAAGTTAGAAAGCCTCCTCAAATATAACTTTCCCTCTCAACTGGTTCTCGAACGAACGCGACCAGACATCAATAAAATGCATTTTATTATTTTGTATCATATTATACGCATTATTAAAAAATACAAATATTTAACCAAATAACAAATATTTAATTTTTATCAATTTCGTTACTGTTTTAGGTCAAGTACTGGGACCTTCCTCTTATAACTGCCGGAGCACAAGCTAGAGATTACGGCCTTGGGAAACTCGACATGTATCGTACGACTACACGCATTGGAAACACGTTTGACAAGCTTGTAGAATTTTTGTGGAGACTTTGGGTTTATAACGGATGGCGCAAACTGAAAATTATATATGACCCGTATGGTCAGGATCAAATTTCAATAAAAATGTGTCATGTCGCGGCAAATGACTTGCATTATGGATTAGCGCACATGAATATCAGCAGCACCTACGAGAAGTTTGACAAGGAATCTGAGATCATTGACAAACTGGCTGAAGCCCTGGGTCGTCAGAATTCAAGTAAGTAAACAATTTTATCTTTATTAAGCATCTGTCTTGTCTCTTGCCGTTTTTACTTGTGTGTTTGTCTCTTCAGAGTACAGTGATGCCTGTTCCCACTTAGCAGTAAACTTGTCCTTAAAAAGATTATACTTTTTGTATATAATATTATGTATAGGTATTGAAAGAACATATTTTCTGTATTTCCTTTCATCTTTGAAACGCATCTCTTACTTTATATGTTTGTTATCATTACACTGTATTATGAGCCGTGGTCTTTATGTCCCAAATAAACTTCTGTTCTGTAATCCAGTGTAAAGTAACTCTTATATTCACCCAGCAAATAACATGTCACTAGTATACAGTAACACCTATCTTCACTAGCCAGAAAACTTGCCTCCAGTGTTAAGTAACCCCTCTCCCAACTCGCCTTACCCACTTCCCCTGGCGATCTCTACTCAGCACTGAAGGAATTCAATCAGTTTCCAGTGTACAACAACCACGATCGCTTCTTAGGCAGCAGCCACGATCCCCACTTAACAGCTGCATTGTTTTTGCCACAGTACACAGTAACTCTGATCCCCATTTGGCAGTCTTGTATTTTTGCACTTCATTACTCAGTAACTCAGATCTACACTCAGAAGTAAAATGTGTTTTTCCCACTACATAGTAACTACGAACATAACTTAAAGTTGCAGTGTTTTATCAATCCGCACTTAGCAGTCAGCGTGCGGGTGTTTTCCACTTTCTATGCACACAATAACCCAGATCCCTACTTAATGTAGGGACACAGTATATTGGCCCTCCAGAACACAATAACCTCGATCTTCTCTTAGCATTTACAATTAAATCGTCTCGCAATGTAAAATAGTAGTGTAAATGAATTAAACCGGTCACTATTTTGTTTGTCTACTAATGAGCTGAATGAAAATATGTCCAAATTCGGAAAATGAAAAAGGGGTAAACCTGTTTATACATTCTTTCATTTTGCTTTGAAGAAACGGAATAATTAATAATTTTACACAGAATCATGTTCAATAACCTAGTCACTTAAACAGCCACGCGATATTTTAGAAAGCTATAAAAATTGCAAAGTAACCTGGCGCAACTCGTGTTTGCCATACATATGTAACTATAGGACCATGTAAACAAATGCTTGTCCGACAAATTTCCCATAAGTTATCACTATTTCAAAAGCATACATGTGCATATATATGCGTACACACGTTCTTGCGTGCCTACGTGTGATTGCATGTACGAGTGCGTATATGTCCTTGCCAAAGTGTGCGCACGTGCTTGTATATGGCTCTGTTTTGTTCAATGACATTTATTGTCATAGAGCTGATATACCAATATGCCAATTTCGTCATAATGGTATTTCTATTAACCTTTAATGGTGTCTCCAGCAAGTAAAGGGTTAACAATATTATGCACCAAAAGATTGTTGTTGTCTTTTTCCGTTGGATTGTCCAAATGAATTGCGGCTTCCTCTGCTCCTAATATATTTCTTTAATTCCTTTAGGCGTGTTTTGAACTTTGTTACTGATACGCGTATTCAAGACACAATACGATTTTTTTTGTTTCAGCTGGTTAAATTTTATATTAAAGCTATTCCAGAAATCATATCCACGATCGTGAGTTCATTGCATGTAAACGATACGGCTCAATGTTTAGAATTACATTTTTCAAACCAACCCTGATAGCGGAATGGGTAGAACACGAGTGTCAGGTACGTAGCCACTGGCTTTAAACCCAAGCCGCGATATTCTAAATTTGATAAAGTGGCTTAAATAGAAGCAACCCCTCATGCAAATATACAAGATGTAAAGGTATTTCCACGATTGGTCAGCCCTGTGTTAGGACTATGTGGCTGGGTGTGGTATCAAGCCAGGCACTCACGGCATGCTATACACAGTGAATGCAGCAATATATTTGACTAAAGTGGACACTGTCTGCGGATACCTGAAACATTGTTGATGGGATGGCAAACTTAACAAATAACAAATTTCATTCCACTTCATTTACAAGTATATGTAACATCAATGCTTGGTAGAAAATCCCCTAATGTACTTAAACAGATCCGATCGGTAATACTCAACATGATAACATGTTAAGCTTGGGATGGTTTCTGGTTTACAGATTAAGATGATTGAACTCGACTTATAATCAGCATCAAATATGCACTTAGGAATAAAATCGTTTTACCAATCATATACAAGAGAGAAATCAGAAGAACAGTGATTATATTAACGTTGTCGATGTGGGCATTTTGCATCTAAAGGCCAAAAGCTGATGTCCATCATATTAAAAAACAAACAAGAACAAAGAATAAAAATAAAACGCATAAACAATGGCTATTTACGATTATTTTTTAATATTAGCCTGTGGCAACAATAGTTGATATGTTCTATTAAAATCACTTTTTTACACAGGGTGTTTGCATTTTAAGGCTACGTTGCCTTTTGAAATTTGAATTTTGCGCGTTTTAAACAAAGCGTATTGGGAACGTCACGTGATGATTGTTACTGAATCGTCAGTACAAACTTTACTTGGACTGTCATTAGTGTCAGCCATTTTGTTGTTTATCTGTAATATTGACAGTCAAGTGAGCTTTTGAAGCCCACTTGAGTCGCGGTAAAAATAGCCGCTGTGATCCCCTTAGGAATTTTGTAAACAATTGCAACAACAACAACAACAACACGTTTAAACAGTGAATGGTGTTTTCTTGTGCTTTATAGTCAGAATTCATATAAGTAGCAACCAATACATGTGTCCACTACTATTTCCGAGTATTGAATTATCCAGGGAAGTCAAATTCGATATTCGGCCTTTAAGATGAAGCTTTTCTGTAATCCTTAGTATTTGCTCATTCGTTGTGAAGGCAGAGCTTACTTTTAGCCTTTAAGTGGGATTGTGAGCCTGATAAAACGCAGGGCATTAAACAGAACTGGAAGAGAAGCTGAACATATAATGCAAATTAAATCAAGCAGCGTGTAGTTTTTGACGAAAATTTAAGTAAGATCTGCTATTGATACGCCGGAGAGGCTAAATTTAATATTGGGGTTGTGATTCAATCCAATTGATAAATATTTTAGATTCTCATAACAATTAATGCTCCTACGACTTACAGCATTTGGAAGAAGTCAATTTGAAGTGCTCTAAAATATTTATTTGGTAACAAAGCCAGCTCATGAATAAAGTACTGTTTTGTAACATTTTTAATACTCATTCTCTGACTTCATGTACATTACGACAGCTCGTAATTTATCTCTTTCTATTTCTTCAATTTACTATTTTATGCTTTTAACTGAACAATGTCTTATATTTTGTAGTATTTTGTAGCAACACATGTACCTGCTACTGCTAGTAACGTTAAAGGTAGTGGCAAACAATGTATGGACACTTCATCAGGGTTATGTAAATGATGGAAATAAGTGAGCAAGCTCATACAATATTTAATGCATTCTCACTATTATCATCTTGAGATAATATGTTTAAAGGTCTTAATTTTATTTACAATTTAGGGAGTATGACTGCATAGTTTTACCGTATTTATTGCATTTAAGCTTTCCAGTTTACCGAGAATGATGATTAAATAATTATAACATTTAAACTTTTCACGGAAAATCTCTTTTGAAAGCTACGCAGGCACGCGCACGAGCGCGCGCACAAATAACACTTAAAGGCATTATTAAGTTAGCTTTTTATTTATATATGTTCTTACACTAGTTATACAACGCAGAACTGAAAACTTAAAGAATAATCATAGATTATCTTAGCAATTGCTATTTTGCAAAAAGAATTTACCAACTGTGTTGAATTACAAGTAATATAGGTTCATATACTATGGCGTATATAAACTGCAACATTCCCTATTGATTATGTTTAGGTACAATATTTACGTCAATGCTATTTAAGTTCTAGTTCTGTATGTTAAATAAAAGTTCATGATATATGTTTGTTTTGTGTTTGTTAGATTGCACCGACACATTCAAGGTCATATTGGCAACGCTCAGCTAATTATTGAAGGAGGCAAACCCCAGACTTATGTATCGCAGGTTAAATGGAAAACTATCCCACATGAAAATTCTCGCCCAGACCGGACTCAAACCCACGTTGTGAGGGGCTGAGTTAATGATATTCCATACAACAGTGAATTTAACGAAATTTTACAAACCAATAGAATTTTGCTGCAGAAATCACAGTTACAATAAAGCGACATTCTTTATTCTGCATAATCATCTAGCAAGGATCTAGCATTTTTTTCTTTAATGAACATAAGAGGCATGTAGATCTTTTATATGATTTTAATGTGTAACAAATTTAGAAAATTATGATTTTTACATCAGTTGCCATATTCATGTCGTCAGTGTCGTTGGAGGTCACTTGTCGTGTTGGGTCGCAAGATATGTAGAGTAATTAAATATCTCGTTACCTCAAGAAATGGGATCTTTCGCGAAACTCATTCGAGGAGAATGCTAGTGGTATTCTATATTTGATCAACTTTAGACTGGCTTAAATTCATCGTACGAATAACAATAACGAGTTCTCCTCTTCTGATTATTTTTTAAGGTTGACACATTTAACCGTTAATTCTATGTTTTGGAATGAAGTAATAAATAATTCTGATCTATCTGCGCCTGTGTTATAAAATACGAGTTTACATAAAATATTTAATGTCAAATAACATAATAAATGTGCGTACACAATCTAATTAACGATGAGATGTATTTTATGGAAAAATTTTGCACATAAGCTTAACGCATTGCATGTAAATCTAGTGCAAAGTGTCCAGCAGTTAATGATATATCTGATCAACCAGGAGAACAATTTAATTTAATTTCAATGTTAAAATGATAATTTTGTTAAATTTTCTTGTCGGTTTTTACAAGGTTTCTACAAAATACATGCTTATCCAATTAATACCCACCCATATCATTTCTAATCTAAATATTTAATCAATGAAATGTCTATTATCGTCTAAGTTAAATAGCGACACTATATGTGTATATCCGGGTTGTCTCACTGATCTTTGTCAATAAGCGTGCACATTGAAGAATTTATCATCGTTTCTCTACAGTTGTCATATTCATGTCGATGATGTCATTTACAGTCACGTGGTAGCTTTTATTTAATCAAACGATCACAAGAAATAAAGTGTAATTTATATTCTCGTTATCTGTGCAAACGAGTTTCTATTCACGGCTCACCCTGTGGGGAAACGAAGCGTTATCCTGTATCGGGGCATTTCCAATCAATTCTCTTAAAGTCTCTATTCTGCCTCGAATGACATAAAATACAAGTGGTATTTTTCTATATCTATGTTAAATATGATTTTATCAAGTAGAGAGCGCTCTTTTTTTAACGTTGCAGCTGAAATTTTAAAACGTCGTATGCTCAAAGTTATAGCATAAATCCAATATTGACTGTTTGGGACAATTTGACATTTAAATAACCTTAAATATACATTTAGTTTTACAAAACTTATAAAGTGACCTGATTATTGTGTCATTTGTCTCCGTAGAACAAATTGCAAAAGATCACAGACTTATTATATACTATAATTTATATTAAAAATCAAACTTGTAATTCAACTTACACCAACATTAACTTTGCTTCTTTTTAGCAATAAAATATAATGTAATGGTTGCTTGATCTGTGCTATATTGAAATAGAACACACGAAGAACATGATTACCATGTATTTATCATGCGGGGAAGTCCAGTGGTAGAGTGAAAACCTCGCGGACATGTAACTCCTCGGACTGCTCGCCTCTCGCCGTCTGAGTTCAAGTCGGGGACGTAGTATTTATTCAAGATCTTCTTGCTGCGATTCGCCGGTGGTTCTTCTAAGATTGTCTGGCATCTAAGTCCGCCGAAATATTTGGAACTCGCCATATGCCATTAATTACGTGGCTGAGACTTTTGCAACAAGTTTATTTTATTGCTCAGTTGGCTAATGAAATTAATAACAACATTTTGTATTTATATTTATAACAACATATACATGTATATGTACAAACCGTGATATGTGCCATTATGTGCGCGTATATGGTTATTACAACGTTGGATAACATATGCCATAACATTGAAGCAGCACCAGCTTGCTGTAATTTGGTATAACTGACATTTTGCATAAAGTTTCCCAGCACTGAACGGCTGTTTCATAAAGCCGCTTCAACCCCTGCGTCTCACGACTACACTCTATATACGACTTAGACGTTAATTGGTTATATCAGTCGACTACATGTGGCCCTAAAAAGGATGTCTTTATCTGATACATGCGCATGGTGTGGTTCTCCATTGCAATTTGTGTCTATTGTACCAGACTCAGACTTTTTCAGGTGATATAAGTGATACGTATTGTTGTTGGCCATTGATATTTGCGTTGACCCATGTTTTGTTTGAATTAAAAAAATCCGAGACATCCAGGTAAATTTCGAATTTAAAGTAAATGTGTTTAATAAAATGTAAAATAAGTACCTAATTGACAAGACAGAAACCAGCAGACATGAAAGTTCTTGCAGTGAGTGAAATCAATAAAAATAACCACTTACTTTTTAAAATTTAAATTGTCACTGTTAAAAAGATTTTGATACAGATATTAAAAATTTTAAATACAAAAATAATGTACATCCAAGATAAAAAAAAACTGTCATTTACACAGGAGATACGTTCGTTGAAATACTTATTCGTTGAATAATATAAATGCATTCGAGCATATCTGCCTGTTTGCGTAAGCCTGAAAAAAAATCTTTAGAAGTTTACCATTCTATTTAAGTAGTACCCGCAATTTCGGCAACCGGTATTTCTCCTGACTGTTTACAACAATATATTCAGCAACCTTTGTAAACAAGGATACGCCCCATTAACCTCTTCAATACTCGCCTTTTGAGTGACGCTGTCTGCTTAGAGTCACCGACTTTTACCTCCCCTGGCTGCTTACCTGCACGGCGAAGGGCTCAGTGTAAAAAAGGTCTTCGAGCTGAATTGCGGTGCATCGGTGGTTCTACCGACACATGTCGTCTGGTGTCTTCCTCCACAAACGAACTGGACGTCGCTGTAATTATGTGACCAAAATTGGTCGCCACCATGCATTTTAAATGTAAATCAAACCTCGCGTTCAAGAAACCGTACATATCAACTCAGACGATAATACGGTATCTCAGCTGATACTGGCAAGTGTTGTTTCAATCATGAGGCAGTGGCATCAGAAAGGGGGCATCAACATGTACGTGGACTTTCCCATCAGGCGAGCGGGTTTAATTGGGCAGTCACGGGCTTTTACACTGGATACATGTGTCATTTTATGGGCGTTTTATCTTCCTGTCATTATGACATTTGTGGCTTTGAACTTGACTTGGACATAAGTTAATGAGCACAAATTGGTTGAAGGATGCATCGTTTATTTATATTATTCCAGGCATTATAAACGTTTTCATAGCCGCGAGATATCCCTAATTATCGCTCAAATTCAATCTGACATTAAACAGGCTTAATATTTGACTTCAACGTGTTATTTTTTTTCTTACTTAAGATCGCAAAACATATTAATATTATTTCAGGCGTTATAAACGATTAAATAAGCAAGCGACAAAAATAAATTGTGACTCTGAATTTGACTTTAACAAACGTTTATCAAAATAAAATTGCCATAAACAGTTAATTGATTCAGTCTGTCATAGTTGTGTTCACTGTGCAAAATTGTAACACGTATTTAAAATGTATTTTACTATAAAATGTAGCCCCGATACATGTACATGCATATGTACACATTCGATGTCTATAAACGCTTTTAATCGTAGATGTTTATGTTTATACAAAAAGAAATGCCAATATATCAAAACAATGAATCCGTAATTGTTAAATTTCTACTAATGTGATAATCCGAAATTCCAAGCTGTCTGTGTGGACGTTTGTCGTATAAACAGCATCGATCCCTCTGTCTTGAGGCAACGTACCGGTACAGCTCAGACAGTTTCTGTTGACATTGGTCCCATAAACAGCATCAATCCCCCTGTCTTGAGGCAACGTACCAATACAGCTCAGACAGTTTCTGTTGACATTGGTCCCATAAACAGCATCAATACCCCTGTCTTGAGGCAACGTACCGGTACAGCTCAGACAGTTTCTGTTGACATTGGCCCCATAAACAACATCAATCCCCCTGTCTTGAGGCAACGTACCGGTACAGCTCAGACAGTTTCTGTTGACATTGGTCCCATAAACAGCATCAATCCCCCTGTCTTGAGGCAACGTACCAGTACAGCTCAGACAGTTTCTGTTGACATTGGCCCCATAAACAGCATCAATCACCCTGTCTTGAGGCAACGTACCGGTACAGCTCAGACAGTTTCTGTTGACATTGGTCCCATAAACAGCATCAATACCCCTGTCTTGAGCCAACGTACTGGTACAGCTCAGACATTTTCTGTTGACATTGGCCCCATAAACAGCATCAGTCCCCCTGTCTTGAGGCAACGTACTGGTACAGCTCAGACAGTTTCTGTTGACATTGGTCCCATAAACAGCATCAATCCCTCTGTCTTGAGGCAACGTACCGGTACAGCTCAGACAGTTTCTGTTGACATTGGTCCCATAAACAGCATCAATCCCCCTGTCTTGAGACAACGTACCGGTACAGCTCAGACAGTTCCTGTTGACATTGGTCCCATAAACAGCATCACTACCCCTGTCTTGAGGCAACGTACCGGTACAGCTCAGACAGTTTCTGTTGACATTGGTCCCATAAACAGCATCAATACCCCTGTCTTGAGGCAACGTACCGGTACAGCTCAGACAGTTTCTGTTGACATTGGCCCCATAAACAGCATCAGTCCCCCTGTCTTGAGGCAACGTACTGGTAATGCTCAGACAGTTTCTGTTGACATTGGCCCCATAAACAGCATCAATCACCCTGTCTTGAGGCAACGTACCAGTACAGCTCAGACAGTTTCTGTTGACATTGGCCCCATAAACAGCATCAATCACCCTGTCTTGAGGCAACGTACCGGTACAGCTCAGACAGTTTCTGTTGACATTGGTCCCATAAACAGCATCAATACCCCTGTCTTGAGCCAACGTACTGGTACAGCTCAGACATTTTCTGTTGACATTGGCCCCATAAACAGCATCAATACCCCTGTCTTGAGGCAACGTACTGGTAAGACAATAATTAGTTATTTCATTCGACTCTTCAAGCGTTGTTTTAACCATAAGAAGTTGCTTTAGGAGGACTGTGTCAACAGATACGTGGTGTTTTTCTCTTGGCGATTGCATCTCTCATACCGATCCTTGACTATTGCAGTCGATAAACTTGACATTTATAGAAACGGAAATTGTTTTCCAATTGTGGCTTATAAAACATACATCTTTATCAACAAGCATTTCTACTGAAGAATGCATATTACTTGTCATTTCAATCGCTAAAATTGTCAGGTATCGCCAACAGTCAACTCCCAGTCGGTGCTACGGATTTTTACCTGACTTATAAAAAGGTAACTGTAGTTTACAAAAAAAGAAGTAAATAGACGAAAAAGACAAAAGTTCATTTTAATAAATACTTAATGCATGAAAAGTTTTGCCAGCCGGAAGTTGTGCCGCCGACTTTTATTTTTAGAAGCACGTTCCTGTTATGCGGATTTATTTTTCATAATGATATAAATGTATATTTAAACACACCATTTTGACCTAACCAAAAACCAAATATAACAAAATTGTATAGCGCTTTACATTAAATAATAAAGTAATGTTAAATTTGCCTTGTCTTTGAGAAAATCTCCAAATAATTGATATAGACTTTCTGAAAGAAATTTACGTATATGATTTTTGTACTGTATTTAAAAAGGAACGAAACAATGTGCCATTAATTTAAGAGTGACAACAAATAATGTTTGAATTTGAAAACGTTATAATAAAAAAGACAGTTTAACTGATACAGTCCAAAGCGATATGCTACGCAACATTCTCGTTCAATTTCTCTTAACTAAAGTATTTGAAAATAGAATACAACATATTTCTCCAATTTTAAACCAGACACTGTCTGGCAAGTGACGTTATTTCATTGTTGGTGAGTGATGTGATAAAGTGATAACCGGGTTCCATTATCAAAAAAAATGTTAATTCCATAGTATGTTTAAATGCGTACCAATGTCGATGGACGTTTATATTTAAGCTGACTGTTTTAAGTAACTTTTTCATCGTGGAACAAAGAACTCCAGTGCCACCTTATGACACGGTACTATGAGAAATGAAATACGTTAAAGTTCTAAGAAAGACATTTAGATCCTAAGGACTTAAAGTAAAAAAAAATGCTATGAACAGCCATCACATTCGAAGGAGCAAGTCCAACAGTTACCGCATTGAAACGGTCTGTAGCAACTTTTTTTGTAATAACGACCAGAATTGTAAGAAACATACATATACCACGGTTCCGGTGCTTACATTCGCTTTAAACCCATTTTTGGAGACATTTTATTACAATGCAGGTTATGTTAAAAAATGGTTTGCACTGCGTAACCACTCTTGAAATACTTGACAATTTTGTTACAATTCTGGACGTTATTACAAAAATGGTTGCTACAACGGTCGGCCAATAAAATATAATCTTAAATAAAAAACAGCTGTTCACTTACTTGCTCCCAGTTCCCTTTCCCTTGTCGAATTTTAAGTAGCATTTCTAATGAAATCTAATAATTAAACTGACACTTTTTTGTTGCCTTTTTTCTATACATTGAGTGAAAATGGTCGTTGAACCGAGAAACACACGATTAATGTCTGCCTTAAATTTGAACATTGATATGAGTTTTCTTTTCGCAAGCTTGTTTGTTTGATTGATTTCTGTCCTGTAAGTGGTTCGTGTTTAATTAATGAGGTTTTTCCCGACTATCTTAATTTTCATATTGGGATAAACTGTTTATAGTAACGTTCGAGTAAGGAATATTGATGCTTTACATGAGTTATCAACATCGGTATTCTAGTACAGACATTTTTCTTTGTTATCGTTAATCCTGCTTATGAATAATCATAACTTATGTTTGTTCATAATAATTCATTCTTGACGTAAGTAGGCAATCATTCAGTTTATTTTTGCATATATGGGTAAATTCACATTTGTCATAGTCATATTTCTAAGGAAATTTGAATAAAAATTCTTAAATGGGTTACATTTTCAAGACACTTACATAATTGATGTTTGGGCTTTTATTTATCTTGAAAATAGTTGGCTGAAAATTCCTGTTCATATTTGTTGGCGCCTTGGTTTAACCATTCGGTGTACTTTTGATGCAAATGCAAAGTAAATGATCTGCTGAAATACATTTTATTAGATTATCTCCGACATTAAAAAGATATCAAATTCAATAGAGCAAACCAAATACCTTCGACCATGGAACGGCCAGTCGATGAAATATATTCTCAACTGCAAACACGTTTTTCACGTACTTGTACACGTACACGGCTTTTGAGTTGCATTCCAAATGAAACCTATCAATTAAAGAGACACGTTTGTGTTGACTACATTAAATAACCTAAGTGAAAATGGTCATTGGATCGAGAAACATGATTATTCCTGCCCTTAATTTGTTTGTCTTCTGTTTGAATAATGTATGCCATTTATGTGTTTCTTTAAATAATTAAGGTAAGTTTTATCTTAATTTTCATATCGGGATAAACTGTGTATAGTAGTGTTCGAGTTAGGAATACTGATGCTGTTTATGAGTTGTATTAAAATCGTTCTTCGAGTGAAGAAAATTTTCTTTGTTATCCCGCTTATGAATAATCATAACTTATGGTTGTACATAATAACTCATTCTAGACGTAAGTAGACAATCATTCAATTTATGGACAAATCGGTAAATTCGTATTTGTTATAGTCATACGTATATTTCTAACGAAATTTGAATAAAAGATCTCAAACAAGCTACGTTTCCAAGATGCTTAAATTATTGTTGTTTGGTCTTGTTTTCAATAGTTTAAAAAGAAAAGAATTGCCCAAAAAGTAGTATGCATATGTTTGATGCGTTGTCATAAGGACTCGATACACAAGGGTAATTGCCCTGCTGAATTAGGCTTAATTAAATTATCATTGTCATAAACAGCGTGGTGTTGTGGGTCTAATGCATATGTGAGTATACATAATTCACTAAAGTTGTACTTTTATCAGAGACGTAACATCTTCTCGGAACTGGACGTAACAGATTTCTTCTGTTATCTTGTCAGGTTTTTGCCATGTGAATGGCTTGAAGTGAAAAGATTCAAATGACTACCTGTCAGTACCAGCGACCATCATTGACATATGTTTGATTATATTTATCAAAAGTTGTATCGTTTGTATGGCGAAATATGTGTTGTGATCTTTGATGTTCGATAGCTTTAATTATACTAATATAGTATTGATATAATTATAGCTTTAACAACTATGTTCCATTTTGTGTATGTAAGAAATAGCAAATTATGAAATTTAGACTATTCATTTAAATTAATTTAAAAATATGTAAATTTCTCCCTGTTGTTCTGGTATTGTCAGTGATTAATACTGCAATCAGTGATTAGATAACGTTAATAGCACACAATATTTTTATGACTGAAATATCGATGGACATAACCAGCAAAAAGTTTATTTTATGATCATAATCCGACAAATATATCTCGACGCAGAATCGTTTAGAATTGCTTACTGGTGTTCTTTAGATCATCTATCATTTGTCGTCTATCAAGCGGTTGTCGTTTATGTATATGTTATATCGACATTCAAGTCAACAGACAACTTTGTCATTTTAAAGCAAACACTTGCCAGAATGATGTATTAGCTGCAGCGGAATAACACGGGCATAAGCATAAGAAATATCATATTGCTCTTTGAAATGGTAGACTTAATAAAAAATGATTTACTGAAAATATAGCCACTCTTTATATAAATAAAGATTGTGATATAACTGCCAATGAGATAAAATGACATCATTTCGTTCTCACATAGTAGCAGCGAGGAATATCAGAATGTGTTTGATACATGTATACAGACCGTATTTATGCTAACCATATGTGTACAAATAACTTAAAGACTTTACCGGCATATCATTTGTACAATAAACAATTATTAAAGCAATGTAACACTAGGACGGGACGGTTTATCTGCATAAGTTAGCGTTGGATACTCTACAATGCTTAAAGGAATATTGGTGTATATATAAATATCAATAGGCGATTTACCAAACCCTTAAACCTTTCCTTCTGTCAAATATGGATAAATATCTTAAGCCTACAAAATAATGCGTTGTTTTGCAACAATTTAGCCGAACTTGATTGTTTCAATGCAAGTAGTTTTACATCAACCGTGTAAATGAAAGTAATGATTTATTTCTAATATTTTTAAGACACGCAATATTAACACCAATCTTACCAAGCTATCTATTATAACAATGCGATGATGCCATTTTTGTACTCAGAGCTACAGCCAAAGTCCAATATCGTCTACCTTTGATGGCTTGACCTACTAGTATCTTAAGTTATAATCAAACAAAAGCGTAAGTGTTCACTTATTTTTGAGACATTTGTAGATTTAGGACAAATGCCAAAGAACAAACTACTTATTCTTGAGACTGTGTCGACTTGGGACATTTTTTCCAAAGAACAAACTACATATCTTTGAGACTTTTGTCGACTTAGGACAAATTGCCAAAGAACAAACTAAATATCTTTGGGACATTTGTTGACTTATGACAAATTGACAAAAGAATACGATAATTCATTTTAATAGTTTAATAAATCTTGCATCCAGTTTCTTACAGTGAAATATAATATTGATTGAAAATAACAATTTGTTGCTTGATATGTCTTGGATTGCAATAGAACGCAAAATATATCATGTATATATCACATGGATGATGCACTTGGTCGAGTGGTATAGCCGCGGATTGAAATCCTCTGATGGCTCGCCCCTTATCGCTTGGGTTCGAATCCTGTTCGAGTAAAAAAACTTGATATGGAAAGGTCTGCAAGCTGATCTGTGATACGCCGGTTGTTCTATTCAGACATTTTTTGGGGCTCTTCCTTCTTGAAACGAGCTAGATCGTGATTGTTTTTGCTGTATTTCTCACAAAAACAAAGCAATTACAAATGTATCATAGCCATTGTTTACAGTTTTAATAAAGTATATTTTGCAACCTGTTTTAAATGATTAACTGGCTGATAAAATGTAACGACACATGTTTTATTGTAACATTCTTTAACTATATAAAGTTATTGATAACTGTATTATAAGATGAATATTAATGAGACGGTTAAGTTGACAGGTGTGGATGCAGTGACTTCCAGTTGTTAATTTAACTCTCACAGCAGCCAGTAGTAACGATGGTCCTATACAACAGGCTTCAATCCTTCTGCCTCACGACAACATTATAGTACGACACTGACGATAATTAGTTATTTCAGCGGACAAGATCTGGCCTAAGAAAGACTGTTTCATAATGCTGTTGTCCTCAATGACGATTATATCACATTTACCAGTCTCCTGGCTATTTCAGCTGGTATTTCTACACGTATTCTTTTCCTTGCGTTGATCCATGTTTACAGTAATTGAAAACAACAAAAAGACTCAGTTCCTATTTAAATGTCATTGTAAAGTACATATTTTGATACGAAGAATAAATGAAGGACAAACCTAAATACGAATACTTGCAAACGATAATAAGTAATATATCACAAGATATGTTTTCGTCGATCGACGTTTATACACGCTTTAACTTGAAATCTTTGCTTTCAATTATGAGACACGTAAGAACACGAGAGCTATCTTTTTACACGATATCTCTCTTTTTACAGGTGCGTAAAAATCCTCTATTTGGGCAACCGGTATTTCATCTGTTCATCTGGTTGTTTACGTCCATTTACCCAACAAACTTTGTATATGTACACGATGATAAGTCTCATAAAGCGTTTCAATACTCGCGTATTGAGACACCATGCCGGAACAGCTCAGACGATAATTAGGTATTTCCATTGACAGTCTTAAAAGTTGTTTCAATCACGAGGAAGTGGTATCAGAAGGGCTGTGTCAACAGATACGTGGTGTTTTTCTCTAAAGCGATTTTGTCTAATTGAACAGGTTTGGCCTTTTAGAGACGAAACAAGTGCCATTTACATGGACGTTTTATTATCCTGCTAACATGGCATTGATGACTTTGACTTCTTCCTAAGTTATGAACACAAAATAATTGACGTCTCTTATTTATTTTTTTCGTATCGTTTTCAATGTACGATATAACCCCGAACTCCCGAACTATGGCTCTTGCTGACTTGGAAATAAACACACTTTTTATAATGAGATTTGCAAATAAAATGGGTCGAGTCATAATGTGATAAGTGTTCAAATTTTAACATGTATTTTAATACATTGTTCTTTCGTCCTGGCTCATGGATATTTTCGCATTCGATGTGTAAAAGCTCGCTTTAGAGTGGTTGTTGATTTTGACACAAAAAAGAAATGACAAAATCTCAAAACAATGGATTTGATTCGGGGATCATTACTTTTCTAATATCATGTTAATTCGAATGTCCAAGCAGTTTCTGTTGACATAGGCTCTTTAACCAGCACTAATCCTCCCGTCTTGAGGCAACGTATCACAACAGCTCAGGAAATAATTGGTTATTTCAGTCGACACTCTAAGTGTTGTTTCAATCATTAGAAGTTGCTTAAGAAGGACTGTGTCAACAGATACATGTATTTGGTGTTTTTCTCTTAGGGATTGCATCTCCACTACCAATCCACGACTATTCCAGGCGAGAGAAGTGATATTTATTGAGACGAGAATGCCTTCAGTTATGATGATATTTATCATGAATTCAACAGATGTTTATAAACAACAAGAACTTTGCGTAGTATGCCTATAACTAAGTTAATATTGTCATTTCAATCGCTTAAAGTTTTATTTATAGTCAACAGTCAACTCCCTTATCGCGGCTACGTTTTACTTGACTTTAAGAAAGGTAACTGCAACTTACAAGAACAGTAGTAAACTGAGGACATAATTATCAATTAAGTTTGTACAATAAGTACTTAAAGCAGAAACAAAGACAAATAAGAAAACAACAACACAAAACATTGCCAGTCACACCGCTTCTTGTATGCACGTTCTTGTTATGTGGACTTATTTTTCATACTTAAACTGATATTTAAGAACATTTAAACACCCCACGTGTGACCCAAACATGGACAAAAAAGCAAATTTTGTTAGCGCTTAATATTTATCACTGAAGTGATTTTAAATTCTCCCGATAATTGATATAGACTTTCTGACGGAAAATTATGTATTTGCTTTTTGAACTGTCTTTCAATGTATTCATTAAAGGAACGAAACAATGTGTCATTAACTTAAGACAGACAACAAGTATTTAGACATTTATCAAGACATTTAAGACATGTATCAAGACAAGTATTAAGACATTTTAATACATAGCATCCATGCCGGTATGCTAGGCGCATTCTCGTTCACTTTCCCTTAACTGAAGTAATTGAAAATAGAAAATAACACATTTCTCCAACCTAAATCCAGACACTGTCTGACAAGTGGCGTTATTTCATTGTCGGTGAATGGAGTGATGAAGTGATAACCAGGTTCCATTATCAAAGAAAATGTTAATTCCATGCCATGTTTAAATGCCTACAAATGTCGATGGACCTTTATATTTAGGTTGATTGTTTCAAGTAAATGTTTCATCATGGAACAAAGAATTCCAATGCCTCCATATGACACGGTAATATTAGAAAAAGGAAAAGACATGTCGATGATAGTGATTGTAAAGTAGGCAAAATACTGAAGACAGATGTCACATTCAATAGAGCAAACCCAATACCTTCCGCCATGGAACGGCCAGTCGATAAAATATATTTTCAACTGCAAACACGTTTTTCACGTACTTGTTCCTTTTTCCCAAAGCAGCTTTTGAGCTGCATTCAAAATGAAACATATTAATTAAAGAGACACTTTTGTCTTACCTTCATTAAATAACCTAAGTGAAAATGGTCATTGGATCGAGAAACACGATTATTTGTGGCCTTAATTTGAATATTGATATGGGTTTTGTTTTTGCAAGCTTGTCTTCTCTGTTTGAATAATAAATGCCATTTTTGTGTTTCTTTAATTAATGAAGGTAAGTTTTAACTCAATTTTTATATAGGGATAAACTGTGTTTAGTAGTGTTTGATTTAGAAATACTGATGCTGTATATGAGCTGTATTAAAATCGTTCTTCGAGTGAAGAAAATTTTCTTTGTTATCCCGCTTATGAATAATCATATCTTATGGTTGTACATAATATCTCATTCGGTAAATTCGTATTTGTCATAGGCATACGTATATTTCTAACGAAACTTGAAAAAAAGATCTCAAACAAGTTACGTTTCCAAGATGCTTAAACTATTGTTGTTTAGTCTTTAAATATACAATAGTTTTTAAAAAATGGCCAAAAGTTGTATGCATACTTTTTATGCGTTGACATAAGGATTCGGAACACAAGGATAATTGTCCTTTTGAAATACGCTCAATTAAATTATCTTTGACATAAACAGCGTGGTGATGTGGGTCCAATGCAAATGTGAGTATACATAATTCACGACGGTTCCCCCGATTCTTCTTTTATCAGAGACGTAACAACTTCTCAGAACTGGGCGGAACAGATTGCTTCTTTGTCTTGTCAGGTTTATGCCATGTTTATGGCTTCAAGACACATGATTCAAATGACCACGTGTCAATACCAGCAATCATGAATGACATACCGTTGGTTCCATTTATTCAAAGATGTATTGTGTGTGTGTGTTAGACGAAAAATGTGCTTTTCTCTTGGTTATTTGGCAGCTTTCTACAGACCCGCTTTTGCAGTTAATGTACGTACAAAAGAGCAAGTTATGAAATAAGACTTGAACACTGATACTTAAACATGTTACGTTCTCCATGTTGTTTAATATTGTTGTTTTGATTCTTTATTTATAATTTAATAACATGAATTGTACACAATGTATACATTAATAAAATATCAATTGATATTGACTAAGCAGAAAACAAATTTATATTAATACCACTATTCCAACAAAATATATCCAACGACACTAGACCTTTTAAAATTGCTTTCTGGTATTATTTTTTTCTGTCAAACAGTTGATTTATTTGCATCTGATAATCAACATTCAAGTATACCGACAACTTTGTCATTGTAAAGCAACTATACGCCAGAATGACGTATTAGCTGCAGAGAAATGCAAAAGAAAAGAGCTGAATATTGATTTTGTTGCTCAAAGGTCATTGAAATGAGGATTTGATAATGAAACATGCTTTCCTGCAGTAATGATTATTTTAATATGTGAGGTCATTCTATCGAACATTTTTCTCTTTGTCCTGTACCTTAATATAAATAACTCGCTCGGGGCGAAGGACTTAATGTGAGAAGGTCTTCCAGCTGACTTGCTGTGTGCCGGTGGTTCTACTCAGACTTGTGTCTGGGGTCTTTCTCCAGCAAACAGCTAGACGTTGTTGTATTGATCATGGCCGCTGTGTATTTAAAAACCATTGATATAAATTAAAGATTGCCTTATTAGTCTGCTATTTCAATATATTGCAAGATTTCACGTAAAACCAAAGCTGTCAGTGGTTGTTTGTGCTTATATTTTAAGCTCGTCATTATTTACGTCATGTTACATTGTGTTTGACGAAACTTACAAATTCTCTACTGACAAATAAAAAAGAGAATACATTACGATTCAAAAGCATAACCCTGTATGGCAACTATTAAATCATACACTTTTGTTTTTGTTTTAATTCAAGTACTTTCATGTAAGCCAAAACATGACTAAATGGATTTTGTTGAAGTTATCAGACATGCAATATAAATATAAATTTTGCAAACCTATCCACTTTATTCAAATCGAAGATGCTAATTTCTTTAGCAAGATGCCATTTTGCTTAAGGTTTCAGCAATATGTTTTTCTTCGCCGTATAGAAGCGTTTGTTTAATTGATTTATTCATGTTTGGCCTGACAAAAGCACCAACAAAAACATCTGTTTGACATGATAATAGCACCAACAAGACAAATATTGCACTTGTACAATTTGTTCTGGAAGTTGGTAGTCACGCATGACTGATAAAGGTACATGTATAACGTATTTGCTATGTATTAGCTATTGCACCCAAAACTTTAAGAAAGTTTGCGATTTTGCAACCTGGTAAAAGTGGCGAAAGTCTTGTAAGTAACACATATTTTGTAGTGTACGAGAAAATAATGATAAGAACAGATACACAGCATTTTAACTGGTACGTTATATAGGAATTAGAAAAATAACATCTTGATCCAAATGTAATGCCCCATGATTTTCAACATATTTTTGTTATTGTGTTACGATTAAGTTGGTAAGGTCTCGTCCCTTTCTGCTAGGCCTTTGTTACAAAATGCTTAGAATAGACATTATTCATTTGCGCTAACCTAAACCTAAATTCTTTTGCTAACAATAATATGTAAATAATGCAGCAAATGTGGATACTGGATTTTGCAATATGGAAATTGTTCAAGAACTCTAGTTTATTACTTCTTGTTATTAAATGTTTTTGGTTTATATAATTACGATTTGCTATTGAATCTACCTTAAATTATTTATCAAAGTTTGTTTTGTTTGAATGGATTATTTTGAAGATCAAAACCATTTTTTTACAGTGTATGTATAAACCTTCTCATTAGTTCATCAATTCTTAATTAAGATATTGAAATTAGTTTATACGTTCATAGCTTAATTTTCGTATTCTTCAAAAAAGCAATTTAGCGTGATATAGAGCAATATAAATTTTGGATAATTTGAGGAAAATATTGCGGATTTAAATAAACATCTTTTGTAATTTGAATAAAAAATAACCCTTTGGATAAAATATTGGGTAATTTTTGGATTACATGTAATTCGGTGATGTTTCCTGTTGTTGTATATCCTTATTGTTTAATGCAGATATATCACACCTCCAGATGATTGCTTATCAATAAGACCATCATATAGTTTTTTTAAATCTGACTTGCAACATAAACTGGTTAACCAACATAATGTAAAGCCTTTACACTAGACCCACTTTCTTGTCAGATCTGGAGTTTGAACATAGTGAACTCGTACTACAAATGTTAAAAGTTATATTCTTTGAAGATAATGTTAATATTTTATAGTTTAGCCTCTTGTTCAATACATTATCTGATAAGGCTTAACAACTAAAGTGAAACAATGTCTTAAATAGAAGAGAGTTATACAATTATACGAATTGGATTTACAAAACTAATTTTAATATCTTATATGTATTATGAAAGACACAGTCCTGCATACAGTTTAAGATAAAGATTAAAAAATTGTGAATATTAACGTTTACTCTTTATACTTTATGTTAACCAAAATAAGTTAAAAATATAGCACGCTATGACATATCTATTATAACTATTATAAAGTATATTTTTTTTCTCTATTTATGTTCACTGAATAAACGCAAGGTTCGACTGTTATAAAGTATAAAATTAATTCTTTTTTCTTTATTTATGTTCACTGAGTAAACGCAAGGTTCGCCTAAAAGATATATGACAATATTTTACATATTGTATGAACACAAGTATACAAATCCATACGATATCAAGTCTTTCATATTTTGAACTCAAACACATGTTTATTCATTTGGACAAGGAAAGACATTTTCTGCTATTTTTAGTAAAGGACTGTTGAATTATTATGTAAAACCATTGTCTCTTTTTGCGGATGGTACGAGCTATCCTTGACATGTAAGTATTAAGATATTGACATTTAAATAATAAAGGATTATTCAAATTCAGTCCTGAAGGAAATCTAAAGTCCTATTTTCTGGAATGTAAGTAAAGTAAGTATAGTGGATTGTATTGCGCAAACTGATTTCCATATGTAAAGCATACATCCATATTGTGCTGACATTATATGTACAAGGTATGTTCTTTGTGGGGACAATTATTGTCCGATTTCTATAAAAGGAATACATTTCTGTACAGATTTTTGACCCATGTAAAGGATCTGACACGAGTTGTCATTAATACAAACATTTATTAAATGAATAAAAGAAAAATAATAGTTAGTGAGCCTATTGCAATCATCTTACTATCATTTTTCCTGGACGCGTTTTATATAATGTTGTTGTTCTAAACGAGTGCCAGATTCTTTTTATCACATGATATTTGTCACCAATATACGATTTTTAAAGTCGTTATTGAAGTACGCAAAGATCTACTAGCTATGTTGTGTCGTATTTTATCTGAGGGCGATCGATTTATGAAGTATTTACAAGTTATCCTAATTAAACAATTGTTAATAACTAAAAATTTACAATAAAATTGTGATTTGATCTTTCAATGACAGAGCATCCTTGGGGATAATTTTTTTCTGTATGTATATGATTACATTCTTAGCTGAACACTTCTTTTCGAAAGTCGATGAATATTCAATATACACGCGTGTGTATTTATCAAATTAGTATAACAGGCTATAATGGGCAGGACGAGGCATGAACTTTCAAGTTAGGAGAGTTTTCAGCTAACCTGCTGTGTGCCAGTGGTTCTACTCAGACATATGTATGGGGTCTTTCTGAACCAATGACTAGCTGTAGGTCGCCAATATTTAGTTATGGCTCTACAATGTAACAACAAACGAAACAAAACAAATAAAACGTGCAATTAAATTCTCCATACATCTTTTAATGATATACCTTTCTTTAAAGATAATTTTCTTCTGTTGTCACTTAATATCGTTTCTTATCTTAAGTCGTTGTTTCAACAATGTACATTGTACATATAATTTTAAGACTCAAATTAAGTGGCTCATTCATTTTGGCAAGGATATCAAAGTTCAACCACATGACACGGTTAACCTTCGGTCGGACTGTAATATATGATAATATGTCTTTAAATTTTATAAACATTTTGGCTTAATATTTCAGCAGTAATTACACTTAAGACACAAGCCCCTTAAACAAAGAAGCAGACCTATTTTATAGTTTGTCAAATAAGTCATGGTAGACAGTGAAGAAAAAGAAAATGAAACGTGTAGAAGCAACATTCCGTATTGTACAATCGATAGAATAACGTCGGTTAAAACCGTCTTTCATCAATCAATTGTATTGTAATTACTTCAAACAATGACTAATTACATTCTTTACAAAGCGTTATTTTTCTCATAAATTGAGTTGTTTACTTTTTGGGATCACGATGTATTTTTCCTGTCTTTAAAAGAGAATGGGATGACAGAAGGTAACACTAGGGTTTAAAAATTGCTAAATTTGATAAACGATGCCATCAGCTTAATCATATAAACACCTAAAATTATTACCTAAAACTTTTGAGAAAAGACAAAATGGAAACAATATCTTCGCATACCGAGTTTGAACCAACGCAGATATGTCAGCGTGTGTTCGCAGAAAAGCTCCATGTCCCACTTGACCACCGGGATAAAACTCCGAATCTTCTATTTGGGCGTTTGGTACAGTTGAGACCAACATCAACGCAAATTGAATTCCAGAAAAAATGTGCCATCAGACTTTGAAGACATAAACGTTTCAAGTATTTGTGAAATGTACAGGTTTCGAGTTTCTATTTCGATGAGGTGGCTTGAACTCGAAAACTTCATTAACTTTTTCATATATCGGTTTTAAATGGGTCCAATTTTTTTTTAGGATATTTCTATACTTAATCTGTTATATTTTGTGTTTTGGATTGTTTATAAGCTGAAAATGTATACATTTTATGCATACCTATATCGTGATAATAATTACTTTTTTTCTAGCATGCACGCCTATATGATTGCAGAGTAATTAATCATTTCCAACGCATTAACAAATAGGGTGATATTCTTCTTGTGGCCAACGATGGACATGTTAACCATATTCCGAAAGTTAAAGAATACGAAAAATACCATGTACTGAGTTAATGTAACTTATCTTTAGTTATTATATGTGCATCCGACTTTTCACAGAAAAAAATAACTGTCAGAAAGTTGCGTAACTGAATAAGCGGCGACGAAAAAAAAAAACGGTTGTATTGAATGGCATAATGCAAATGTGAATATACAGGATATCATTGTCATATTCCGATTAGTGTTTATCGCATAATTTTGGACCCTGTCTCGCCATGTTTACGGCTTCAAGACGTCAAACAAATCACCTCTTGTCAATATCAGTAAACAAGATTGACAAACGGTTAATTTTACATGCCAAAAAGATATCTGTGTTAATGTATTGGGAAAAGTACTCTAAGCTCCACTTGGTTTGGGGTTCTTTTTTTTCATTTTCCATTCGAAAGCATCTTCAAATGTTGTTGCACTCTACCGCAGTAACAACACCATCTACAATTTAGAATAATTAATTACTAACAGCGGCGCCTGTGGTTCAGCGATTAGAGTCACTGTTTTGTAACTCACCAGACCCTGATCGCGCTGGTTCGAGTCCCGTTTGGGGCAAAGAATTTCATGTGGTGAGTTTTTCAAGCTAACCTGCGGTGCGCTGGTGGAGCTACTCAGACAAGTCTGGGGTCTTCCTCCACCAATTCTTAGCTGGGCGCTGCAATATATACATAAATGTGTCGGTGTGATATAACAAAAAACAATATTTATTCAGAATACAAAACATGTAAAGTTTTAACTGACTGGGAGTATTCTGTCCTTTAAAATATATCGCATAATGGTAAAAGCTCCGACGTGAACAATGCCGAACTGCGGTCCAAATGAAATGGGAGCATAGAAAATTTCACCACTGTCATTTTCGGATTAGAAGGCGTAGCATCCTGTCGGAACTGGGAAAAACAAATTGCTTCTTTGTAACGTCACTGTTCTGTCATGTTTATGGCTTTAAGACAAATGATACATATTACCACCTCTTAATACCAGAGACCATGACTGACATTTGGTTCAATATGCCAAAAGCTTCTCAGGGCGCCTGTGGTCGAGGGGAAGAGACACGGAATAATATCTCCTATTATTGGCCACTTAAGGCTTTGGTCACAGAAGGAATGAGAGGTCTTAAAGTTGACTTGCGGTGCGCCACTGGTTTTACCGAGCCAATTGTTATATCTTATATCTAAGTATAATATGTGTAATGATAAACCTGCCCTAAGATCTAAATTTAGGTCTCCTTTTACAGCAGAATGACAATATCTCTATAGAAAAAATAATTTCAACTTCACTTTCAATCTCAATGTCCTGCATAAGGAAATGACATGTCACGTGTTTAACCACAAAGTCCACAGTCAAAATGAAACGATAACTTTAGATGAATGAAGATTGTATATTTAACTAATAATGTGTGTTGATAGACAGTTTAAAACTTATATCGTGTGATCTCTTAATTCCAAATGTTGCATTCTTGTTAATACATTCTAACATAATTCGTCATCATTTGAAAGAACACTACTTGTACGTACTTTCAAACTTGTCTTTGACGTATAAAATGTTCAAAGAATATCTTAATTTTCCAATCTGGTGAAATTGGTTTTAGTACATCAAGCAATCATTATACATGCATTCTCGTGTATTGCTTATATTAACTATCAATAGAATAGCATGAATCGCATACAATGCCCTTGCCAAACAACGTATACAAAATAGTACAAAATATGTAATGTCTTAATATATTTTGACAGAAATATGCTGACAGTAATCTGGTTTTGTGTATCATTTCTAATCTGATATTTGGTTACCAGTGTTATGCTAATGCCGACAAGGGCATAGTTATAACAGCCAATGCTTGAGCGTTTATGACTTACTTAAAGCCTGACTTTATGTTTATCTAATCAAACGTGTTCTATGTATCTGTTGCATCGGAACTCATAGCATCAGATAACATAGTTGTTGTAAAGCAATCACCTGCCAGAACTATTACCTGCCGAACAACATGCAGAGAACGCTAAATGAAATAATATCGAGTACATGCATATACATGTATATCTTTTATTTATAAAAAAATAAACTTTAATGTTTCCCTTACTATTAATTAATGGTCGTATCATTGCCAGTTTATCATTATTGATTTATATGGTAAACTTTTGTCAGGGCGCATGTTTGTAAAACAGAGAAAAAAACAACGTCTAAAAACGCTTAGTTCACCAAAAATTTAACTACATGCACGACCTAAGAAAATATTAACGTGGGAGGGAGTGCCCGTGAAGTAGGGATAGATTTGTAAATCCTCTCACCGCTTAGCCCTTCGCCGCATGAGTTCGAGTCCCGTTCGATGCGAATGACTTAATGTGGGAAGGTCCTCCCGCTGACCTGTGGTGTGCCGGGGATAATACCCAAACATTTGTTTGGGGTCTTCCTCTACTAAAAAACAGCTGGGCGTCGTTGAAATAGTCATAATTGGTCCCTGCGATGTATTTAAAACACACACACACACACATTAAAACAAAATATCAACGAATGTTGCCTGTAAATATGCATCACTTAGAAAATGTACTGGCTTTTGTTTTATACATCCGAATGAATAATGTTACACTACACAATATGCAAGTACTGTTCCGATTAACAAAATCTGACGAATATTTGACTATTATAGACATCAAAGACAAATACATACCGGCGTTTGTGTTCTCTACAGATGAATTTCCTATTCCTCTTCTTAAGTAACAGGCAAATAAATAGAATTACAAGATAAGAAAATAATCTTTTATTTGCTGTAGGTTGTGGCAAAGACAGAAACAACTTGAAGATCAAACAAATGTTGTTATAGCGATTTGGAGTATTTGTTAAAGCTGGAAGCCTAAGTGGTCCTTTAATAATGTAGCACTGTATGATTACAATCACTTAAGCATTATGATAAATAAATAATGAATACTCGCTTTACACACACGGCGCATTATAGCAACTTTTTGTTAGGCACTTTTATATCTTGACTAAAGTTCTCTTATGCCACTCGCATTTAGGGATGTTTGTTTAAGACACGCAATGCAGACGTTCATTTTGCCAAGAAACTATTATACGTAACTCCGAAATGGCAATAAATACAACCTGACAGAAATGACAAATCTAGGTTTTAGACAATACTACATGTAGCAACGTGTTTATGAAAGTGTAAAAACTTGTATATGAAACCATCATGACATGCCTTTTACTAAAGAATTTGTTGTTTGCTCTGTTATAATTTTGTTGTAAACATCTGACAAATGGCGAATTATAACTGTTTCGGTGCAATCATTATATATGCGAATGCATTAAGGGATAAGCATTGTGTCTAGAGTGTTGCCCTTCATCTGACCCCAAGCCCGTGATACAGCACGATCAATCAATAACAATTAACATTGAACAATGCATCATGTTTTCTTATTGCCCCGTCGTGTGTATTTGATCAAGATAATGAAAGTTGTATTAACCGCTAGTGTTGAATTAGTGTCTATTATAATGTAATCATGCTTTGTGAGTTGCATCTCTATGGCCTTTAGTTAAGATTATTTCACATAATTATATTTTAAAATAAATCTTCCCTGTGTATAAGAGTGTGCATGTATGTGAATGAAGCGACTTATTGTTGTTTACTACGTCTACACTTACAATCTTCATTGATAGCGGCGGCATACTCGGTTTCTTTGTTATGTATACAAAATCCTACCTATCAGCGCGACTTCTTATTAATGCCTAATACCTTCTCATAATTACAATCTACACTGTTAGAAAACGGAATATTTCTTTTATCTAACAAAGTCTGACATAACTGCTATTTCCTGTTAGTATATGCTACGATTTCGTCCCATTAAAATGCATTGCATACGGGGAACCGCTCCACTGGTCTCCAGAGCGGCACCCATCACACGAATTCCAATTCAATAGTATTTCTGAAACTAAAATAAAAAGAGAAAGATATGAAAAAGCAAAACATCGATATGATTATTTAAGTGTATGTACAATTTAAATATCCTTAAGATTGACGACGTTTTGGCTGGCAATAATGTGTAAAAGGTGCGAATTGTCCGAGTGAGAAATAAATAAAACAAAACAAAACAAAAAATTAATAAATGTTACTAAGAATGGTAGTAAGAAAGCTTTGTGATCGATTCGTTTAGTTTATTGATACTGCAATAAAGAACTCAAAATAGATTTTAGAAAGCTCTGTGGTCGATTCGTTCGAATTATTGATATTGCAACAAAATACAAAAGATAACAGCTAGAAAAAGCACAGCGGTCGGTAAATTCGCTAAGTTTTTTACTACTGCAGTTAATAAAAAAATAGAAGTTAGAAAGCTCTGTCTTCGATTCGTTAGATATATTGATATTGCAATAAAGAATGAACAATAGCAGTTAGAAAGCATTTTGGCTGATTCTCTGGATTGTTTGATACTGTATTAAAAAACTAAAATAGCTGTTAGAAAGTATCGTGTTCGATTCGTTGGATTTATTTGTACTGCAAAAAAAGAACGAACAATTGCAGTTAGAAGGCACCGTGGACAATTTGTTAGATTTTCTAAAACTGCAATAAAGGACTTAAATAGAAGCTCTGTGGTCTTATATACATGTAAGTTATGTAATATTTTTTTTTAATTTATGCATTGCGAAAGCAAAATAATTAAAGAGGGAATGGGATTAGCCGGCATTTTTGCCGATACTGCGCAGCGACATTTCTGTTATTCAACATTGCTTTGTAGAGTACCCCCTAAACACCACGACATTCTGCTCGGCATCCGAATTGGGATTAGGGATTAGCCAGCATTTTTGCCGATACTGCGCAGCGACATTTCTATCATTATAGCACAGGGGCACTTATGAGGTGCCCAGGGACTGAACCCGGCCGGTCCATTATACTGACACCGACGAGTCAGGCGTAATGCTGTCCCCTTAGCCCCGAGCGTTAGGAGGGAAGCCACTACTACCAACTTTAAAGTCTTTGGTTAGAACCACCTGAGCTATTGCGGCCGGTTATCCGAATTGTAACAAATCTTTCCGATGGTAACAAACTGTCTCGGATGACAACGAGGAAGGGAATTAACCGATAAGCGTTGAGAAGTATATATTATTCGGCTAACTGGGGATGCGTCTAATGTTAGACATACCGGAAAGGCAAAGTAAATGAAGCAGCTTAAAATTTCTGTGTTGACATCGAAAACACAAACCATTGATCGCTGCTATGTATTTCAAATTAAAAACATAAACAAATCTCGCGTACTGATTAATGTGGGAATATTCTGCCCCATATTGCGCCAGCGGTTCTACCTAGACAGTTTGTCTTGGGTCACACTCCTCCGAAATCTCTAGACGTTACTATAATTGTAACACTTGGTCGCTGCAATATACTCACAAATCAACAACAACAAAAAGTCGACACAATTAAACAACCATTGACAATCTATCATCAATGTTCTGCTTTCAGCCAAGTATTTTCATTCGTTATAGTCATACATTTAAACGTTAAACGTATAATATTGTGTTGTAACAAAACCATCAACAACAAACGGTTTTCTAGCTGATGTAAGCAAGTCAATCAATGATTCTACACAGACATTACTCACAGATTTTCCGAACGTCTTCATCCAAGAAACAAAGATGCAGACGTCACTATAATGGTCCATAATTGTGTCGCCGCCATGTTTTTATCAAGGACTATGCCCTTTTATTATATGGTGCTCGTCAGAGTTACGGTTACTAATTGAACGTCAAAATTGCCCTTAATTGTTATCATCTGCTAGTGTGTTCCTGCCTTTTTATGCCTAATTACAGCTTTGGAACAGCATTAGGAAAACCTGAACCAGTTTCTTCAATTCCAAATTACGCCAAGCGTAGTGTATTGCTGTCGAATGGCAGGCAAAGCAACTCACTAGAACTTTTACTCTATTTGTAGCCGCCTTAACAGTTTAAAAATGCATGCCTTAAACATTCAAGGGCTCAAATATTTAAATTTGTGTAGCCATGCCGTATTTAATTTTTTGATATCATATATGGAACTGTTTTACACACACTGTTTTACAATTGTACATGCAATTAACGTGAAACCTTGATGGATAAACAGTTATGTTAAAGAACATGTATATATACAGTAGAATTTTAACAATAAATAGTGTACGACTTCAAAATGTTTGTCAGTTTTTGTCAATACTCTGTAAGGCGACTAGATACAGTGTTGCGAAGTTATTTGACTCATTAAATGACGCTTTCTAGGTTTTGTAGTAATTTAATTTGCTGCTCTGCTAAATTATCAAGCAAATCATCGTATTATATTGTAATTATGAATGAGGCATAGTCATGACATATCTTACTGTATGCGTAAATCGAAGACACTAACCATGCTGCGCTAAAAGAATTAAAATCGTTGCGCCGTTTATGATTTTCGTGAACTTAGGGTATCACGTTTTGCTGCAAATTAGCTTTCCACTTTGAGTTAGCTTTCTTTTATCTAAAAATTGAAATAAATGTCTTCTCAACGAAATAGAAATATTGTACGCACATAAATATATGAAAATATTTAAAATTTATCGCAACAGTTTGCTTAGTTGTATCAGTTACGGAATTTAACTTGGATAAAATAACTACAGACGATAGATCAACATGCATCTTTGCAAATGTTTTTTTTAAATTTATTGTTTCCCTAATTAATAATAATAAATACCGGTTCACCTCCAAAGGAGGAACCAATTTCGAAAGGGCAAGTAATTCTAAAATTCATTTTGTCGCAGTTATCAACCTTGTTCTTGTTTTGGTTAAGGTTGATAACCTACCACTTTACAATCCAGGATCTAGAAAGGTGAAGCGAGCTATTTCAAAGAACTAAGTATTATATAAAAGGCCGAAGGTAAGCATCCCGATACTTTCAGGCCCAATAGGACACATAAGTGAAATGTCCCCCATTTTTTCAGTTATTGCTTAAGGCATTCCAAACAGTAGGTACATGTCGGTCCTTTTGGTTGGAATTCTTGGACTTTAACGCCTGTTCTTTGTACATATTGCAATTACAAAAAGTAAAATTTCTTAATTTTAAATACATATGAGGTTAAAATCCACTTAAATCCTTATAGAGATATGTTATTTAAAAAAGGAAATGGAAGTGTTTGTTGTTTAAAGTAAACATGGGTATCACAAGGGCAGAAAAGGCAACATGCACTCCAAAGACCACAATCATAAAAACCGCGTAAAAAATGAAAAAAAACTACCAGCATTTAGGAATTATTCAAGGGAGACTTTTCACTGATGTCTCTACGTAAGCTACATGTACACTGACAGTGTATTTTTTACATTTGAATACAAATCACATAAAATGTATGATTTTTATATAATTTCCCCTAAGATTTGATTTATATTTACTAATAATAAACTTTTATGAATAATTTACAGAAGCAATATTTGAAATTAAATATAAGAGCAATATAGTGGTGGAATTTAACAAAATCCCGCCGGTATTTTTGATAAAATATTGTATACGTACCCATGATACATTCAATTATTGTAGCTAACCAATCACTGGCTATGTACATGTAAGTATTTTTGTACGGCGTTTGTTTGGCTTTTATGAATCTTGTAAAAAATCTGTTTCCAAATGTACGCCGGTATGTTTACCATATAACCGAGAATATAATTAATCCGGCAATGGGAGACAAATCCTACAGTCCTGTACGGACGTCGTACCGGAGTTATGGTTGTCCTAAGGCAAATTTACTTACAGACTTTAACAGTGGTTTTAGTTCTGCTGTTTGCATTATTAAATGTTCTATAACTTATTCACATTTACTTTTTTAAATGAAACTAAAAGGATGTTACAACTTATCTTTAGATTTTCTGATTCCATAAAAGATTTTTTTTTCCGAGGGGAAACAACTGATGCGAGTATAATGCCTACTCAGACAATGCGTGTTACTCCCCCTTGTATGGTAACCGATGGTTTATACAGTTTATGAGATTTTGACGTTTGCTTTGGCTGTCCAAAGAACGTTATGTCCGAAAGTACACCAACCAAAGGTTTATTACATATATTTACATTACTTTTACTTTTAATGGATTGTTTACATTACTTAAACGCTTAATGACAGTATCAAATAACTACTGACCATATACAATCATTTTAATATTGATGTTTGTTTTTTATTGTAATGTTAATGCCAGTGAGGATAGACAGTACTAATGACCTATATGCACGTGACCGCATTGAAAGGGAAGTCAATAATATTTTAAAACACCCCTAATGGGCGGATTTTTTCTCTCTGTAAATTGGCTTAATTTCCCTCGTTGTAAAAACTTTGCATTAGTTATTAAAGTTCAGAGCAAAACTATTTTAATTGTTATCCAATAAAGTATCAGGTAATGTCATGTAATGCCAAGATAACTAGATGTATAATTATGTTGTATTTTAATAGATCTATGAATTAATATACCAAGCGGGTAGACAGTTACGAGCTGGGAGGGAGCCGACATCAATAAGAGTTTAAGTTTTTCTATCGTTTTAAATATTTGAAATTTTTTAAAGTTTAAGTTTAATGTTGTATTGCTTTGTTATTTAATTTATGTTTAGCGTACAGGTGTTGGACAAACTATTGTAAAAGCTGGTTAATGTGAAATTCTTGATTTGAACAGGTGAGAAAGATACAGTTTGTTGTTTGAGAGTTTGGCTCCACCGTAAACTGTTATTCAGTAATGATTGAGTAATCCCATTAATGATGTCTAGACCGGTTAGGGGTGTACTTACCAGCTTAGTTTGATACTTTGTATGTCAGTGTCCCAAATACATGCCCTTCATTTAGTTTATATAATGCATCAAAATAAAGGTCTGCTGGCGACGACCTGATCGATCGTTGCAAAAGCCATCCAAATGCTGTTTTTACATCCATTTATAAAGCCCTTTTGTACCAAACTTAAGCTCCGCCCACGAAGAACAGACGCAACGCAAGGGCGGAGAGTAATGGATATTTGATTGCCTTTTTTTCTTAATATACGTTATTCTCGCGGTTAGCTAATTAAATGTAAATAGTATAGCATATCTTTGCGCTATAACAACAAAGATGCAATTAAAATTCCAGCTGCATGTACTTGGTGGTTTTTACTTTGCTAAACATTTGGTGCAGACTACTGGGTCCTCAAAACTTCCATGTTTGAAGTTAGCGACCAGAATATTTTTAACCAGGAAGAGAATACATGATCCATGATAAACGTAAATTGATATTTTAGAACTTTACAAAAGCATTTAATGATTGCACTTTTAATCAAACTGTCTAAATGCAGACGATGACAAGGAATTTCTTTTCGAAATGCACAAAATAGTTTTTGGATAAAAAAATATAATTTAGTAA
This sequence comes from Sinonovacula constricta, assembly GCA_007844125.1. Taxonomy (NCBI): domain Eukaryota; kingdom Metazoa; phylum Mollusca; class Bivalvia; order Cardiida; family Solecurtidae; genus Sinonovacula; species Sinonovacula constricta. The sequence continues at coordinate 51,449,432 of CM017569.1, read as the reverse complement.
ACATTAATTAATGCGACATTAAATGCACCATTCACTTACCCGACATGCACAGGAACCCCCCCCCCCCCCCCCCCCCCCGCAATGCAGACAATTATACGTAAACATTTTTTGCATATACATCTTCGCACAATTTGTTTTAAGTGATGTTGAATATACCTTTCGAGTTATTGTCTGCATATTAAGGTAAATAAAACCAAAATAGTGATATTTAGGAAAGTCTCAAAACAATTATCGGAAACAAACAAAAAACAACAAAACAACAGAAATCTAGTTTAATGTTTTGACATTTTCTTGTCTATATGATGGAATACAAAAAGCGAACACAATTTGCGCAACCAGAGGTGGTAGCGCAATCGGTTGAACGTCAGCACCAGGTACGAGAGGCTCTTGATTTGATCCCGGGCCGCCGCGACATACCAAAGTCGTTAAAGTTGTAGTGGTATAGCTTCCTTTCTAACGCTTAAGCAAATATAAGGGTAGTTTATTAATGGTTTGCCCTGTGTCAGGATAATGTGACTGGAAGTGGTATCATGCCAGGAGTTCATGGCATGCTTTACACAGTGAAGGCAGGACTACATCTGCTTCAAGTGGACACCGTCTCCAGATTACTGAAATACTATTGGTGGGACGATAAACCCCCAAGACAAACAATTAACACAGCATTTATTCAATAAACTCCATATTTTATTTACAATATGCTTTTAATTAGAACGAACATTGTCACTGATTATTATACTCTTTGAGCCTCTCTCCTCGTGTGTCCGTGTCCCATTCGAGTCCCTGGCCTGCGGTGGTTCTACCTAAACATTTGTCTGGGATCTTCCTCCACCAAAATAGCAGGACGTCGCTAAAAATCATAATTGTTCGTTGTGAGGTTAAAAAAAAGTTCAAAACTTTATCAGTTAGCTATACAGTATTTAAAACTGTTTGACCTTTTACATAACAGATTCCTTGCAAATTCCTTAATGTCCGTTGTTCGTTATAATATGTTGATATAATCGAATAGACGTGAATAAAAGTAAAAAACAAAACAAAATGTTTTACATTTTAACATGCCATTTCAATTTATACGTGACAAAACACTGAAAGGAGACATTAGATGTGACGTGACCTGGCATAAAAAAGCGGTCCTATTCTTACAGCATTGGAATCGTCAATTGTCAACAGGCCCGAGTGAGATGATTAAACCGGTATACAGTGCTTTAATCTCACAGTATCTGAGTCATGAAATACTTTTTGTCGTCCATGGGTTGCTGGCCAATGTACCATGGTTGGGAGTTAAGACATTTAACCACAAGGGCAGTACATGTATGATTAAAATTAAGCTGAATTCTAATCCAATTTATTTCCGCACTATTTACACTGCACATGTTAAAATACTTGTGGCCGCATTTGTCACATAGGCTATTCCATCATTGAAACTTTCCGGTTAATAACGTCGATTCAAACTCAAAGCTTAATACATATAAACTACTGCAAAACACATACTTTTAGTTCTTACTCCTGTAGATTTGATCTGATTAAAGCCATTTACGACAGCAACCTAAATGCGTTCCTCTTAACCAGACACGAGATAGGAAGATGAAACAATCTGAATCTGTCGTCAATATTATTTATTCGGCAAGACAACGCAAAACTTCCAAAAGTAAATTGCTTCAATTTATAAAATAACAACGAAGAGATCATATGTGTTTTTTCCGTTTATATAATGTAGGGCTTACAAATGATTTTCACACTTCATTGAAATTAAAAACACCTATGTAACAAGTGTTTTCTTGCGGCTAAAAGCTAAATTTTAAAGTGAACAATGGTAGGAACGATTGGATTTTAGACTTAACGTTAGAAAAAGACACATGACTGATTCTGCAAGTTCTAAGACGATATTTTACAGTGTTGATAACTGGCAAACCAGAAACAGCTAAGCACGTACAGATTTCAAGAATATAAGAAATACATTCTCAGATCATAGGCTGTTATAGAGTTCATTCTGTACAGTGTCAAATACAGTATTTAAATCACGTGACGTTCATTTATAAAAGAAAAAAAATATCATTGGAGGATGTAGATGCTCAATGATAGGAACAGCTAAGAATGTGTCAACGCGTCCTTGATTGTGGCTAAATTTACCATGTTTGTTTTTCTATATGTTACATATTAAGAATATTTGAGTCATGTTAGAATCAGAATTACAGCAAAATAAAATGAAACATATCCCTTGGAGACAAAAAGGTTCAGGTGATGACGTAAACCAAGATCTAACTATTGACGACATAAACAAGTAGTGACGTCATTTTGACATTTCTATGAAAAAATACCCTAATCAGAAAAGTCACGCTAAACACTAGATTGTAAAAGAAATTACAACCTGCTTCTGACACAAAGGAAAAGTGTAAAATTGGCATACTTGTAGCAGTTTAGATGGAATATGTATATAAGTGCAGTGCACCCTCATATTAAAATACAAGCCACAATCCTGATACGAGAAATAAAATAAAACAAACCAACAAACAAACAACAACAAAAGCATTTACTAACATCTGGAAACACAAGAAAAGGGTGTTCAGGTATTTAAAAGGTCCAAAACACTGAAAGAAGACATTACCCTATCCATGGGATGACACATTTAATAAATTAGAGCAAATCTAAAAGTTTCCTGTACACATAATGACAAATAAGAAATAACATTCACCCACATCAGGAACGCACCTCACAAATACACTTACATGTTTGCTTGCAGACACGCAAGAAGAAGAATAAATATCAAGCACACACGGACATGCCTTTATTAAGCATACAGCTTAACAGTAACATTTCATTTGTTACAAAAATCAAATACATACTATAAGTAATTAATAAACTGAATATGTTGTTGTTGTTTTCTGGTAAATAACATACGAATCAACCTATTTCTAAATACTAAAAAAAAGTTATAGTAACTTACATCGGAAAAAAGTAACTGTCGACTCAGTTAATGCAGAAATACAATTTATGATTTTTTTATGTCTCCATTATCACGGCTAGTAGACCTGAAGTCACTTTCACGACAATTATACCCAGCAGGTTGCCAAGATCATTTAGATTGATTTCTCGAGGGTCTACTGATTCTATGGTGTCTATGCACTTTACGACACCCTTATGTTTCCTTCAGGCTCAATTAATGCCGAAAGATATTCCGTGTTTTCTTTTTAGAGGATCGGACGCGAGTTGTCATTTAAAACAAATGTTTATTACACAAGACCAGGCAAAATAATAGCTAGCTAGTCTGTGGCTTACTACCGTTGTTTCTGGATCCGTTTTATAAATGTTTGTAGTAATTTACAAAGAGTGTCAGGTAATTTTACCATACGATTTTAATCGTCAATATACGATTTACGAAAACAACAATACTTGGCGAAATAGAGGTATGAGACGATCTGCATTGTAATAATGGGCATGCAGTTATCCCATATGAATCCAGCATAACAGTACACGTACATCGTGTTTTATGATACTCCCCACTCTGTCACGACAGTTTACAGTTAACGCACTTACTGCTTTATAACCCTTCCCAATGTGATCTAATCTGGATTTAGATCCAATGAAGAGCATTGTTAATTGTGTTCACCACCTGTTTTTGAACTTTACTAAACCAAAAACAAACAAAAACAACAGAATAATAGCAGAATAGGTTCATATAATTTGTAATCAAAGTCAGCAGGAGTTTTTATTGCATAAATGTTGATGATTTTGTACAATTTCTTTTATTGACTTTCTTATAAAAATATTCTACACATTGTACATGTGTTTCCGATCGAGTTGATCATTACTGGACCAATATTGGAGTGCTCTCCGCTGAACTCGTAGCAGATGCAGGTCGCCTCCAAATCACGCTGTCGTGTGGTTGTGCTCGGTCAGATAAGACAGCTTGATGTCCAATTTGCATACGTCATGGGATATTTGTCCAATAAATAAGACACCAGGACGCCCCATGAGAACATGCATCGAGATTTACGTTTATGTCAAATCGCGGACGAAGAATCGCAATTAGCGTATTCGCATTTGATCAAAAATCTGTTCTTCAGCTGCATCTTAATAAAGATGCTTGTAAACATTCCTTTCAATATACTTGGGACTACTTTCTTGCAAAGCAATCGGCCTAGCTGGCAATTTAATTTAGCTGTTTAATTTTGTAAGCATTGCTTGCCTACAAAGTAAGTTTTATATGTTGTCAATATAATACAATCTACGCGTTTTTGTTCGACTAAAAAACAAAACAAATAGATTATACATTGTATGTAAATAAACGCATTATAAAAATGTAGGCCTAACGTAATTGTTATAACTCGCTACAATGTCAGTGTCATAGCAACAGTACAAACTAAAAGCCTATGTTTCAAAATGACAATCCTAAGTTGATGATCTATTCAAGTTTAATTCATAAGGGCCCATTTTACAAAAAACAAACACAACAGAACAACAACAACATGTATGTTGTAATAAATGCAAAGGCCAAGAAATGATATCCAATTATCTTTGTTCTTGCCAAAACGGTAAATATAAACAGAGAGATGAATTTTCGTAAATAGAACAAAGCGAAGAAATGGAATAAAGTAAACGCTGAATATCTCTCGGCACTTACTGAGCCTGAAGGGAACATGACGGTGTCGTAAAAACGTAAGAAATAAGCCATAAAGATATAAAGAAAAGTAATGTATCTCAGGGTTCCACTTATTTTTCATTTTATACACACATTACATATTTCACATACCCATTGAAGTTAAAGCGTTTGATTGGTCGAGCGCTGGCCATGTGTGAGCCAATATAAAGCGATATTGATTTGAGAATGTTTTCACGTTAACACCGAGAACATAATACTGTTCTTTTTACGCGCACTATTGCTACAACAACATGGTGTCTGGTACATGAGCAAGACATCTACAGTTTGTCAGTGTGTCTAATGATGACTTTGTTACACGAAGGGAAAATGTAACATATAAAAAACCTCTATAGCAGAGAATGTTTTTCGATATTATCTGTCGAGGACAGACTGACGAAATAAACGTTCGTTGAACGAAAACACAATGACAGCGTAATTTAATATGGTATGTGATTTAATACGTAAAGACTTATACATCGGTCAACACATGAATATAGTTTTGCGGACCGGGTAAATATGATATTAACTTCGGACTGCGTCCTCGGTCAACATCATATTACCCAGTCTGGTTCCCAGCGTACTATCCTGCCCAAAAGTACGTCTGACTGATGCTAACAATGGCGGCCTCCGCTGTACTGGAAAATAACACGGTAATTTTCGGAGTTATAACCCTTGCAAGTATGCCAATAAGTTAAGACTCTATAATTAAGTATTGTAAAGACATTATTGTAAAAACATCGACACTATTCTACTAACAAATTTCTAGAAACAGGTAATGTTCCATTTAAAATTACTTATTGTAATCGCTTATATGAACTAAGTTATGATCATAATAAAAACATCTTTCGAATTTCACAGCGATAAATTATAACTCGTGCTTCGCTAAATGTGTCTGTAAACTTACATTGGCGGTCGCCTTTTTCAGCCTGTGCCTGACCCGATAACGTAGTGAAAGGGGAAAGAACTCCAGACTCCTTTTTACCATAATAATAACATTGACCTCAACCCAAGTCTTTTTAAGTGTATAATATTACACTAGTGTAATACAGTTTTTTATGACGTCATCGAGGTCATCATACTGCAGATCGTCTCATACCACTTTTTCACCAAGTATTGTTGTTACAATTTCGTAAAATGCCTCAATGACAAAAAATTCCATCGACAAAAGCAAAATTAGTTAGTAATATTACCCTTATTATAATGTATTAACTTTTCTGGATTTAATTAACAATCCTATCTTTTTTCCCCCATTTTGTCCTGAATGTAAAAATATGTTAAATCTACAACACATCACTCGCAATGCTAAATATTTCGAACCACCTTTATTCATGAAACAAATTTCAACAAACTGGGTTTACATAATAGCACACAAACATGTTAAATTAAACTAGGATCATGAGATGCTTTGTTTACACGTTACGTCATAGATGTTAGGGTCTTTTTCATCGATTTCCCGTGTTTTTGTACATTATTTATTTGCACTGGAATTTGTTATTGTCTAATATTTTGTATTATATGCTTATTTGCTTATTCACCGCTTAGAGCGATAACAAGTTAAATAAAGTTGAGTTAAGTCGTGAGATAAAAATAATATGATAGTCGCTGTTATTTTATGCAAACATTTATAAAACTCGTTCAGAAAAAAAGATATTAAGCACGCCATAGTTCGCTAACTATTACTTAAATGTTTTGTAGTAAATGACAACTCATGTTAGACCCTCTATATAACGCTCTGGTCAGCTTCTTTTTCGACGATCTTTTAGTTAAATGCCATTTTTATTTTTATCATGAAATTTCATCTGTTTCATCTGTTAAACTTTAGTTCGTTAATCTCAATTGTCAACACGCTGAATGATGCTCGTCGCCAACCAAATTAATTTCTCACTTCGAAATGAACTAAAAAAGTGTTGAATATACTTTCTCTTCAGCTCTTTCAAAATCAAGATCAAATTGTATTCACGATAATGTCTCTAGCGCATTGTGATGTTCAAAAACAAACCCATCAACATTACGAAGAAGTCTTGGACTAATAACTGACAAATGTGAAGGGCATAAATTAATAAATTCTCGGTCGGGTCGAGCACTTCCATGTGGGGAGGACTCCAGTTATCCTACGATGCGCCGGTGGTTCTACCAAGACATATGTCTGGGTCTTAATTCACAAATAATTATCCAGACGTGGTCAATATGCTCACAATCATGTCGATCCGATGTCAGAAAAAGTTTAAAAAAGAAAAATAATAAAGACATTTTGTTTACATTTATTTAAAAAGTACAAATCCTCACTAAAATGTGTTGTCTCACAAGCTTTATGTCTAGTTTGTTGTTAGTGTTACAATTAAAAGGGGTTGGCTGGTCTAAGTCTATTGAAGTTGAGAATGATTTAGTAATGAAAACATCGTTTTGGTATAAAATAGTCAATTAATATAAAATAGGCAACTATAATCTTTAGCAAAACAGAAGTGTGTTGCGGTGAGCTTTGACGTCTTAATAACGCCATTTAACTACAATATTTGGACATACAACGCTTGTTTATTGCACGAAATTAAGCTAGTCATTGTCTATTCAATACAGTAAATTACATAAAGTCAAGGAAAACGGCTGTGACATTATCATATACGTACATCCATTAATATATCATGTTATTTAAAAAAAAATTACTTAAGAAGCCCCTTATATATTTAACAATTTTATGAATTTTATGAAATCGCTTTCTTCTAAAACACAACAAAAACATATAGAATAATACTATTTAGTGTGCGTTTAATTTGAAGGAAGTCACGTTTTTACAATTAGTACCAGTTACGTTTACATGTATATCCTAAACGACAATTTTAATCATCTGCTTGAAGAGCTGATTGACGTTACTGAACTATCAATACATATCGATAACAATTATATACCAGACTCCTTTGTTTGAGTATATTTTATTGTCTAAAGACGACTTTTCTTTTTCAATGGACAGTAGCAGTAGTAATGGTGTGATTAAATAAAAGAAAACACAAAAACAACAACGCACAAAATTTAATATAGTCATTATTGCGACATACATTTATTTTTGTGGAAGAAAAAAAAAACAACAGAAAAAATATCTTGGTAGAACTGTCGGCGCACAGCAAATTATCTTGGAGACCTTTCCACAATTAACAGTCCCAAGCAAGACTTGAACTCATGTGGTAAGAGGTGAGCTGTCAAACGTTTTGAAAAGTCCGTGAATATTCCATTCGGCTGTCAGCGCTCTCGGATTGTTATGTTATACCATCATAAAGAAGTAAGATCATTGAAAAAAGTGTTGGTGAGGCATTAACTTACACATTATCATCGTGTTTATGTTTTACAGATTCAAAATTGTTTATAACAAAGACATCAAAGTAGTATACATCTTTACACCAGTCGCTCTCTCCATTCTCCCTCATAATTCTGAAATTCCTCACGGAATAGGCACTATAAAATTTACGAAACATTTAGACCGTGCGGGTGTGAACGGTGTGCTTTGTGGCATATGGCAGAGATTAGGTTTACTTTAATGTAGAATCAAGTGACATTTTACGCACTACACTCACAACCTGCAGGGAATTGATTGAAGTTGTTTATGACTTTAATATCGCATCCCCTGAAAACGTTTAATAGAAACAATTTTGTGTACGGTGTTGTCTGGAAATTCCACCAATACGAAACGCTCTAATATTATTCCGGCTGACCTAACGTCAGCATTTGTTGAGTAGGTCAAAAGTGAAGTTAGACAAGGGACATGTATGCCGAAAAAGATGAAGTATTTGTAAAAAGATGCTCGTTCAATCCGACTACTACATCTTTTGTTTCTTTTTTCGAAGTTCTATATTTGACCATCCAGATTATTTAGAGAATTCTACTTCACATTGTCTGCTCGAAACTATAAAAGTAAACAAGTGAATTAATTCAAATGTTCTAAACACGCTTGTATTAAAATGGGCCTATCGGTCCGATTAATCAATGTTCTGACAAGATGAGCCAACAATAAACGGAAACAACAGACTACGTCTTCTCATTGTATGCAGTAAGATATTTTACAGTAAGGAAGAATGGATTAAACATGCTTAAAGCTGCTCTTATTTTTCTATAAATGATGCCATCTTTTATATGTTATGCATTGTTTCCTTGAAGCACAACCGGCAGAGCATCGACTCCATGTACTGGAAGCCCCGGGTACGAACCCGTTTCGCGACATACCAAAGTTATTAAATTGGAAGTGGTTTCCAAATCTTAACCTTGTGTTGCAATCTTAAATAGACACAATGCAGGATCTGCGACTGTAACATAAACTTCTACAATCCAACAGCTTTAATCTTTTACATTGTTCCTTCCCCAAGTTGTTTATTTGATTACTAACTTATTTCTCTCAGATTTTTCGTCATATTTTAACTTTATTTCAGTATTTCGTTGAGAAAATAACACCTTTTCATTTGAAAATATAACACATGCGTGTGTAGATTTGTCTTGGTGGTCACAGGCGTTCTAGTCTCGACTAGATTTGGTAAGTCGTATTTCACTGGTGTATATTTAAATATATTTAGATGTCGCCCTACATTTGTAGCCAATCAGAAGCTATGAACATTCCTCAGCGATTTGTTTCAATATAACTCCTTTCTATTTTCTATTTTACATTTAGCAAAATAGATCAATCTTATTTACTAAATGGTTTTATTTTCAACAGCGCATGTGCAACAAACCACTCATTCTAGCTTGACTCCTCCCCTTGTGACAAGTTTGTATACGACAAGGCGATTGACAGTTTGACTGACAGTTTTATGGGGCGGATTACATGTCATTTTGATAGAACAGGTAGAAGTGAGGCGGGGACTTCTAAGTCGGATACAATCTATTCAGACGTTTCCATAGAAAATAGAAACGTCTTAATAGACTCTATCATATACTTAAAAGGCTTTTCCAATGAGAAAACATCCACACAGAAACTCGCTTGTTATTTTAGTTTTTGGACATTCCGAACCCAGATGATACGGGTCCTACATCGGTAAACAGCCATTTTTTTATAATTTTCCAAAAATGTCAGAAAACGAGAGATATCTTCTTCCAAAATTTGTCTAATTAAATTTCTTAACATTAAAGGCAAATGAAGATGGATAAAGAAATAATTGTCAACATCCGTACAGGTACATTTAAATACTTAGGTCAGTGGTTAGGACTGCATGTTAACATAACAGAACTTTGTCAAAGTAGTAGCACAACAGAAATTATCACAACAAAAATTATCTCAACAGTAATTAGCACAACATACTTTATCACAACAGAAATTAGCTTATAACATAATTATTCATGCCGTTACCTTAAAAATACTATGTCACTAGTTTAATTATTGTGCATGCATATCCCAATTCCTTTTACAAGTTTCTTCGTTCTTTGCGTCATCTTTGATCTTTTCCATCGATGGCTTTTCTTTTTGTTTATTCATGTTTTCTTTCATTCCTTCCTTGGATATTCCGTGAAAGATAATAATACTTTTTTTTTTCGGTAGCAAGATTTGATTATCGTAATTGTCACAACGCTGAGAAAGGGTTGACCTTACAGATTGTAAATGTAAAGGTGCAGTACTGTAAAAGTGCATCATTGTAAAGGTGCAGTATTGTAAAGGTGAAGTATTGTAAAGGTGAAGTATTGTAAAGGTGCAGTATTGTAAAGGGACAGTAACGTAAAGGTGCAGTAATGTAAAGGTGCATCTTTGTAAAGGTGCAGTATTGTAAAGGTGCAGTATTGTAAAGAAACCATTCGAAATTCTACCTTCTACCTCTATTCAAAAACACAGAGATGGGACATAACATACAAGATAAACAAACAAAACACTACTGACTGCCTTTGAACGACAAAAGGACCCACTTGGGGGGCTCAAATATTGTTTGTGGAGTGCTCTAACCTCGCACTTTCTGAAGAGTTTTCTTACAGACAACAGTACAAATAAAAATAGCAAGGAGTCACGGAGTGACCCATCTTTTATTGAATTCATTTTATTTTCATCTTGAAGCCGATGACAGACGATTAACTACACGCTAGAGGTTTTATCAGAGATCTTTGTATCCGGTCTGAAGAACTAATTCTAACTGTAAGCGGCTATGAATCGTACAGACAACGTGAACGATAGTTCATTCTGCGTATCAAGCACTTGCCTAATACAGTACATCATTCCACCGAGATACGGTTCTTTAGGCTCGTTTTTCTATCTTTAATCTGCATATATGTCAGTGGTTTTTGCAATATCATGTCTATCAGGCTTCATCCTACAAATCTTTAGTGATGGATTTGACTTTGCGCCAATAAGTTAGCTATCCACTAAAATCACTTGTCTTTTTTTGTCAAAGATAACAAGTTTCAACTTGGTGAGAGTAAATTTTGTAGGCCATGCTTATCTGTGACGTTACTCTGTAATGATACTTATGTGTCAGTATTTTATATTTTGTCCAATACAACCAATGTTTGACACATCCTATACTGTTCTAAGATGGAACGTTTCACGGTCTTTAAACCATTTAAGAAGATATATCGATGTATCATTAGCGTTGCTCGTGCAATCTAGTTTTCTTGATAAAAGTTATTTTGCAGTTATTTCACAACTATTTGACGATTCCCAAACTAGTAAATACCAAGGAAACACGTTAATCGTAAAGTTGTGTGTGTGTATGCGTGTGTGTGTGTGTGTGTGTGTGTGTGTGTGTGTGTGTGTGTGTGTGCATGCGTGAGCGCGCTCGTGTGTGTGTCTTTTAAAATACTACAAATCAACATAATAGTCGTAATAACTGGTTACAGAGTTATTTTAATGAAGCAAGACGCCAGACGCATGTCTAGGTACGAACAATTCGACGCACAGTATGTAAGCTAGAAGAACGTCACATATTAAATCCTTCATCCCGACGGTCTTTTCTGGGAGTATCAATACAGCAGGCAATGACAACAATCAAATGCAAGGCAGCCGGCAACAATAAAACTCTAGTTCGAAATGACTTTACCTAGCAATCACAATTTATAGATCTGTTTAATCCTCGCGTTGTCTGCGAAAATTAAAAAAACAACAACAACACTACAATTTGTAATGCCAATGTTTTTCATCGCTATTAACCGACTAATCTTTTACTTATTTAAAAAAAAAACGGTACTGTGACGGTATGGTAATTATAGAGACGTGTCTATCTGTTGTTAGCAAAAACAGACTCCAGACAATATCTGGGAAGACTCAACTCTTCTTACCGAACTTTACATATTCAATTTTCGTACACAAAATAATAAATTTTCATTTTTTTAGTTAAGTCTAATGCAAAATGTCTTCTGTTAAATTTACAAGATGATTTTTCAGTAACAAATTCGTTTATTTCCCAGCATCGAGGTCTCTACGGCGCCTTTGATGTCACCCATCCTTTATGTTTTACTTGCTCACGCTTGAGTTTATACACTTAGTACGGATTGATTGTCAATCGTCGTCGTAATTCCAAACCGACGTATTGAGCATTTTCATAGTTTCGCGGAAAAAGCATTTGAAGTTTAAAACATCAATATTTTTTTTGTCTTTTGACGGATTGACTTGATTATTTTCACGATGATTTGTTTTGCCATAACCTATATCTTATTTTATATAAGTTTTAATAAAATAGTATTTGTTTTATATAACAAAACAAAAAATATTATACGCTTTGCTAACATTTATTTACATAAAAATATTATTCTCATAATGCCATACTGACTTACGTCATTTTGATTTTTTTTAAATAATGCTGAAACTTGACTTCCACGTCTGTGTGGAACTTTACGTTGTTAAGCACAAACAAAAGAAAGAAAAAACTCTTCCAAGAATATTTTGAGGAACCTTTATTTATATGTTCATTGTGGTCTTGACAAGTTAGTCTTAATATGACTAGAAACTAATATCAAAACATATTTAAATATTTTCCATTAAAATAAATGGATATATAATTGCATTTAAGCCAAAGAAACTAAAAATAACAGTCTTAACACAATTCCTTTAGTGTTCTTCGTCTACAAAAAGCTATGAAGCAAAACAAAAGAAAAAGACTCTACAAGTCTCAACAACATTCCTTTAGTGTCAACTACAAACTGTTTTAACTGTTTTTTATCAGGTGCGCGCAAATGAAAAACAATCAAGTTATTTCTTAAGACTAATTAAAAAAATAACTAGCTTCATTGCTTTGTAGAACTGATCAACATGTTTTTTAACATGCTTGTTATGTCTCTTTTCTTCTCGATTGAAATGACTGGCATTTACTCATAACTTTTGGTACTGGTAGAAAGTGGCATGGCCCTGTTGCACGAGTAGTTCTATTTCCAATGGTTGCTTGTTTGAGAATGGCTTCCTCAAATGACAATTTATATTTTATAAGCAGCGGCTATGTTTTTTGTATATTTCAAACACTTAACTTTTGAAAAGGGTATTCTAAACGCTGAATTAACAGTGTCATCATCATCATCATCATCATCATCATCATCATCATCATCATCATCATCATCATCATCATCATAATCATCATCATCATCACCATCAATCATCACCAAACTTCATCAATCCTCATCAGTCTTCAGCAATCTTCATCAACAGACATTTAACGTGCGATTATCTGGATCACCCTTTTGCAGTCTCCCTTCAATCTCTGTGCTAAGAATGATCAGGTTCAGAAAAACTTATTTCATGTCGTATCTGCTGGCAGTGTCGTCATATTTCTTTGGACGCACTCTGCCAAGTGGAACATCCATCTCTTACAGTTTCTAGGTCTGTTTCATACAGTTGAACTAAAAATTTACTTCTAGGTGGCCAAACCATTGCAAGCTTTTCTCATAATACCATGAGTACAATTAAAGAAATAAAACTCGAAAACTTTCAATGGACGCGTACTAAAACATGCCATTTTATGGCACAATGCGCGACATAAAGCTCTACGTGTTAAACGTTTATGCATCGCTGAGATAATCGTTTTTCCCAAAATCCCTATAGCGGCTCATTGCTGCATTGTTTTAATCCGGTAAGGAACATTTTTAATTCTTTTCAATACCTTAGATTATGTCTTTGGCAAATATTTGTCTCTGACGATGACTTTACTATTATTGTGTTCTTTTTTTCCAGACTTATTAAACTGGGCCTGAATCTTCAAATCTTTAAAGTGATTTTCTTACGGTCTAGCTTACCTTCTTTCCTATCCGAATCATTTGACCTGAACCAGAAATGTGGCCGAATGTATAAAGTGTATTACTTATTCTTTCCGACTCACTCTAAGCAATTTCGTTACATCTTGAAATATTTTCTTAGATATGTGAACTTTCTTGAGCTTCATTTATGAATCTAAACTAAGTAATTTCTAAGAACTTTTTAAAATTGAAGGAAATGTGTTTAAATAAAAAAAGAACCTTAATAAATACAACACCCAGACAATTCTAAACAGCAGTTCGCGAAAGAACTACTGAAAAGCAATAATAAATAACAGACCTTTGGTTCACTTTTTTGTTGTGATTTTCATTTACTTGAGGACAGTCATGCCATAAATAGATAAAGTTTATCATCTCTGAGGAAAATCTGTGCGAGATTTAAAAGTGATTCCTTTCTTTTGGGTCGCTCTCTGAAAAGTTATTGAATCACAACATTTTGGTTTCCTCCGAAACACACCAATGAAGAGAGTATGTGTCTTCGAAGCCGAAAAATTTCCAGAACAACGCACTGCTCCCATAAATTATATTAGGAATGCTCCTTAAATTTTCCAATTTGTCCTTCTTTAAAATTGCATTTATTATTCGAGCGTACATAGCCAATATTTATTGAATGGGTGGTGTGGAAACGAAGAACATCCGCGACAACGAGATTCATGCAGCATTTTGAAACACATTGATCGGAAAAATGTGGATGAAGAGCTAATTGCCTTATAAGTTTGAAAAGAAATATACCTTCAAAGAAAAATTACATAAATACAAGTTATACGCGCTAGTATAAGTTTTCAACAGGAAATACTTTCTTCTCAACTCGAAACCTTATAAAGTTTAATGACACCGGCCTAACGGTCATAAAGCTAGCAATATACGCTTGTGTTCAAATTATATTGTGGCTGATAATACGCACGTCAACATTTATGATTTCTTCTTTTTCTAGGAAAGTGCATGTATCTTTACAGTACTAACTGTATATAAATGTATAAATTGACAATGTGTATCTACTTTAGTCATTTTCTCATTCATTCAGATATTTAATTTCTTTTACAATTTTGTAATTTCAAAAGAAACAATTCTTATATCCTTACCCAAATTCATTGTGGACGTTTTGTTTAATTACGTCACTACTTTTTTAATGGCGTCATATAATGTATACAACAGAAAACACACACACACACCAACGTGCAGCATCGACTTAATGTACACGTATACATGTACATGTAAGTACATTGTATATATTCGAAAACCATTTATAAGGCAATCAAGACAAACAGATTTCAGGTCAGGTGTTACAGATTTTACTTTTACATCACATACTTAAGATTTCACCAGTTTACGGTGGGAACACCTTATGGATTAATTTAACTCAAACTTTGCTTTAAATAATATTAACCAATTACTTTTATGTTATAAAGTAGGCAGGAGCTATTATTACATAACTGACATGCCTTAAGCATAAAAAGAAGTCTTTTTATACATTATTTCAAGGAAGAAAATAACAATCATTAATAACAGAATTAGATTTTTTGTTTGTTTGTTTGACATCTTTAGATGCTACTAGACCTTTAGTCATTTTAAAGACAATTAACTGCAGTAGGTTGCTAGGATCTATAACACTGACTATTCAAGGGTCAATGGTTCCACTGGTTTTGGGTTTTAATCCGACAAAACAGCTGGACGCCATTAAAATCATTATAATTGATGGATCCGGTGTATTTTAAAACGACAAACGTAACATAAGACCACTTGTAATATATATACATTTTTACAATTACCTTAGACTTAACTTTGGTTTTGCATGACCTTTAGGCTGTTTGTTTTAACTAAATTATATAATAACTTTATTATAAGTACATTACATGATATACCATCTAAAAACATCAATACTTCAGGCTGTCCAGCAATCCCTGCAAATTCACACACAACACTGCACTCACACATACACATCCGCACGCATTCACCCACGCGCACGCAAACACGAACACGCGCGCACAATCCCAAAGAAAGTTGTCGCGGGGTTTCTTAGTTGATAAATCTCTGCAGTGTGGCTCAGAAAGGAATACCAATCTACAGTGTGGCTCAGATAGGAAGCACCAGTCTGCAGTGTGGCTCAGATAGGAAGTACCAGTCTGCAGTGTGGCTCAGATAGGAAGTACCAGTCTGCATTGTGGCTCAGATAGGAAGTACCAGTCTGCATTGTGGCTCAGATAGGAAGTACCAGTCTGCAGTGTGGCTCAGATAGGAAGTACCAGTCTGCAGTGTGGCTCAGATAGGATGTACCAATCTGCAGTGTGGCTCAGATAGGAAGTACCAGTCTGCAGTGTGGCTCAGATAGGAAGTACCAGTCTGCAGTGTGGCTCAGATAGGATGTACCAGTCTGCAGTGTGGCTTAGATAGGATGTACCAGTCTGCAGTGTGGCTCAGATAGGAAGTACCAGTCTGCAGTGTGGCTCAGATAGGATGTACCAATCTGCAGTGTGGCTCAGATAGGAAGTACCAGTCTGCAGTGTGGCTCAGATAGGAAGTACCAGTCTGCAGTGTGGCTCAGATAGGATGTACCAGTCTGCAGTGTGGCTCAGATAGGAAGTACCAGTCTGCAGTGTGGCTCAGATAGGATGTACCAGTCTGCAGTGTGGCTCAGATAGAAAGTACCAGTCTGCAGTGTGGCTCGGATAGGAAGTACCAGTCTGCAGTGTGGCTCGGATAGGAAGTACCAGTCTGCAGTGTGGCTCAGATAGGAAGTACCAGTCTGCAGTGTGGCTCAGATAGGATGTACCAGTCTGCAGTGCGGCTTAGATAGGAAGTATCAGTTTGCAATGACGAGTCGCGACTGATACTTCGCATTTCACACAGTTCTAGGGCATTGATGGAAAGAATTCTCCAGGACCTTTTCGGGTAACAATGACGCATTTAGTTATTTGTGAAGAAGAAATTTTTGCTGTCGAATACCACCTTTAAATGAAAGCAATAAATCACAGAGGTTAATATCAGTAAAGATATATTTTCTTACTTAAGCTAAAATAATCCATAAAATTCGGAAACATCCTAAACCATGTCTTAACTTTATTGTTTGTATGGATGATATTGTTTAACATTTCTTATTTTCAGTCGGAATAATATTTTTATATTCTCTATGGATACGACACCAGAGCCATAAAACAGCTGTATCAATAGTCTGATTTAATGTAAATATGCTACTCCATATTTTTCCATCTCTGTATGACCGAGATGTAAATCACAACATACAATATTTTCTTGAGACATCACGCTGCATCGTTTATTTAGACAATAATATACAGTATAGCTGGGAGTGGCGGTGATAACTGGCCCACTGGCGACTAACAGTCTTAAGGCCTTAATCCCTTAAAGCCCGAATGTCTTTATTTAGACTAGTGACAAGCATCAGAGATCATTCCAGCTCTATCATAAATAATCGTAAATGTATTTTAATACATATTGTATAAATTTGGAATAACCTTTTACTGACGGAAAACAATAGACTTAAAAATAGACGTTGAGAATTTATCTGTTGTATTACACCCCTTGATGTCTGTTGTATTACATCCCTTGTTATCTGTTGTATTAAGTCCCCTCATGCCTGGTGTATTACATCCCTTGATGTCTGTTGAATTACATCCCCTGATGTCTGGTGTATTACATCCCTTGATGTCTGGTGAATTACATCCCTTGATATCTGGTGTATTACATCCCTTGATATCTAATGTATCACACCCCTTGGTGTCTGTTGTACGACATCCATTGATGTCTGTTGTAGGTGTATGATGCATAATGCAGTTCACTTTGCAATTTACTTTAAAATCCAAAATCATTATGAAGCGTGAATTTTTATCTTAAAATCCAGTATGACCCTTAAACCAATTTTCGTACAATTAGCGTATGTTATTTATTCATGTACTCAACGGCTTTGTTAAGGAACTAATGTTGAGATATAGAAAAATAAAATTAATGTTGCTGACGTTACTGTATTACAATGAAACCCAGAATGAGCCGTTGAACGTTGAGATGTGGATTGACCGGACCTGGTAGCTCAATCGGAAGAGCGTCGGTACCAGGTTTGGGAGGCCCCCGGTTCAATCCCGAGCCGCGACACACGAAAGCTGTTAAAATGGTAGTGGTATAGAGTCCTTGTGAACACTCAGGCAAATATAAGTGTAATATAAATATATAACCACGACTGGTTGGCCCAGTGTCAGGTTAATGAGACTGGTTGTGGTATCATGGCAGGTGTTCACATGATATACTCAGCGAAGGCTGCACTACATCTGCTTCAAGTGGACACCTTCTCCAGATAACTAAAATACTGTTGGTGGGACGACAAACCCAATAAACAAACAAAATGTGGATTGCGATCAGTTTCCAGTATGTCTTAGTAGGTGAAAAAATGCATCGTTCATACACCGATGGTGTTTCTGAC
Organism: Sinonovacula constricta; assembly: GCA_007844125.1. Classification (NCBI taxonomy): domain Eukaryota; kingdom Metazoa; phylum Mollusca; class Bivalvia; order Cardiida; family Solecurtidae; genus Sinonovacula; species Sinonovacula constricta. Next base: position 51,431,172 of record CM017569.1, on the reverse strand, counting down.
CTGAAATGTAACTGATGACTGTTCGTTCAATAGTTAAAGGTGACGTTAACAGAACATTTTAAAAACATCATTATGTTTTTTTGAAGGATTGTCATATATAAAAAATTTCGGGAATGCAGAACATTTAAACAATAACTTGTTGCATCATTTTTTTCTGTTTGACAAATATTACTCATTATATTAATTTGGAAAAGTAAGAGAAATTATTTAGACAACATATAAGTCTATACATATTAAACGTAGGTTTTATGAGACACGATTCTTAGTCACGAGCCCTCCATGCATAATTAACATGGAACACCTAATTCTATTGAATCGATATACATTTGTAGCAATGACTTAAATACAAGCTGATGTAAAATTTTTGAATAATCACTGATCCAGTACAACAACTGTAACTCAAAGTCGTTTTAAACTATTCTATTCAATTCAATGCTCCTGCAGATTGGGTTCACGAGACCAGAAACATCCACAATTTATGATAACAACCATAAGAATTTGCAGTCCAAATATTTTTTCATAGAACACGACATTTCAAATTTCTCTTTGCTCTGATTAGTTGAACCACTTTGCTAGAAAAAATCCGTTAAAATAATCCGTCTTGTTTAAACTTTTATTACATAAAAGAAACAATATATATACTCTGACTATGACATGTTGATGAAGAAATGAAGAAAAGTGTATATAAAATGAAAGCTTTATAGAAAGAGATTTTCTTTTATAGCTGTATTATATCATAATAATAGTGTTTGGGCGTAGCCACTAGTGAAGATTAATGTTTGCTTTATCGAGTTAAAGTAAAATCGATCGTGAACCAGATTTTTGTGGGTACGCATAGCACTTTAAACGCAACGCAATTTAAAAATACATTTTTAAATGGACAGTTGGTACAGCATTCCCGGCAAGTTCTAACCAGTAATAAATACATCTATTTTCACCCTGCAAAAGTTTCTTAGTAATACATTTATTTCTTCAACTCTAATCGAATAGACCAAACAAAGTCATCTAAAGCAAAATGTTATCAGACATTATTTCAATTGTTGACAGTGTGGCAATGAATACGAACCGGGTGAAAATATAGTACTTTGTGCGTAGTAATACAATTTATATATATTGTTTTCAACTTGCTTGACCGCCATTGTGTCGTTGAATCAAAAGAGAAAACATGGACAGTTAGAAAGCTAATGCATGTCTAGTGGTAACTGTCAAGTATAAGTTTGAATTAGAACATATTATAAGTAAATGTGAGAGTTTATTCCCTGCTGCTGCTAATTTAAAGCACATGAAGCCCTTTAACGATTGAATAGTTTACAAGGATCTAGATGTAAAGGTGCTAATTCCACAGTGAAATATGATTTATGCTTTTGTTCTCTGAAAAGTCAAGACTTTTCACTGTCCGGCGTTTAATAATCTTACTTATCTAATGGACTAGAAAAAATAATTTGTAAACACCAACAGATGGAGACATAATTCTTCGACTATTTTCAATTCTTCACTTTAAAATTGTACCGGAAATAAAGATTTTGCAATAATAAGACGTAACAATATAGTGTGCTTTTCAAATTCGGTTTAAAATGTCAAAGAACAAACACGTTTTTATTTAAATGCGCAGTCGCACTAGAAAACCCTATTTCGTATGAATATAACGTAATGCTACCATCGTCTTAACCCATATTTATTCGCTGTTTCACGTACTATGGGGCCTAGTTGTTTACTCTAGTAATATGGTGTGCCTAATAGTAGAGTTATAACTCTCCTGACTGCTTAGCGTCTCACCACGTGGGCTCGAGTCCCGTTCGGGACAAAGGACTTTATATGAGAAGGTCTCCCATCTTACCTGCGGTGCACCGGTGGTACTACCCATACGTGTGTCTGGGGTCTCTAAAAAGCTGGACGTTGTTACATGTATAATGATCATAAACGGTTGCAGCAATGTATTTCGAAAACAAAAACAAAAGACAATCACAAAGTTGTTCTTACTTTTACAGTTGGCTTACATGCGAATACCTTTGTCCTTTGCCTGTTCGAATATCGGTATATGTTGCAATGCTCATACACGTAGGACTTTGTCATATCCCCTAACAATACAGACACAGCCTTACCATAAATGTAAATTCCTGATTATTTTCTTCTAGAGACAGCTTCATACATTTGTTGCAGTCTGGTTCAGTAATTGTTAAGGAAACACCAGATTTTTTTTCTTGTACCATAACGCACCCAAGTGTATAAATTAGTCGGCTTTTTGTCTTGACATATTTCGCACAAGTATGCATCAATCAATAGAAGGCAACATTTTTCTTTAGATGAGAATACGACCGAGTTCACCAATCGTGTAGGAACCACCCATTATCAATAACGAGCAACTATTTTAGTCGTGCTGTAATCTTGTTCAGTAATTGTTACGTAAGCATCACATCTTCCTGTAGGCACAAATCACACATGCGTATAAGTTGATCGAACTTTTTTTGTCTAGACATACATGTACGGAGAATAATTAAATGAATACACGTACTAGACTTTCAAATATATTTTGGTTAGCAAAAAACCACACAGCAAGTTTAATTTATTGTTGGTAATACATTTTTTCTTTTGTGCATTTTTATTTCGCTGGCTATCTTATTTCCTCTTATAATTTGTATAATTGATTTCAAGCAGTTTTTAAGCAAGAATCCATCTCCTTCCCTTTTTTGAATTAGAAGTGAATTGAATTTTATGCCTAAAAACATCGTCACACCATACGTACACATCGGTCAAAAACAAGTATTATAAACACACAAGTTCTACGCCAATGTACAGTCAACCAACACTACCAAGGTTTGTACTAACACATGCAGTCAGAATGACAAACACAACGCATCCGCTCTGAAATTTTCTTCAAAAAGGTACATAATATTTATTGTATCTTTTGGAAACATAAACCTTCTGTTTTTCCGCACAAAACTAATTCTTATCGATATATTCCGAAAAAAATAGTAGTTAAAAAAGTCATAAAACCCATATTGGAAACAGTAACTACCGATTTAATTATTGCTGAAACAAATGGTAGATCCTATATAGCCACTTGTAGACCGGTTGTCACTTTTATATCAATTACCACCGTAGGTTCTCACGACCATTTAAATTTATTTCCCAAGGGTCTACTTTCATCATGGACCCTAAAAACTACTAAAACGCCATTATGCGTATCATCAGGTTTAATGTGTCCCTAAGTACAGGCTGTTTTTTTTTCGTTATAAATTAAACTACTTTCTATTTCGTCGTTTATAAGACAGAAAGCAAGCCATTTGTTTTGATGACATAAATTAAATAAAATGATTTTATACTTTTTATTTTGGTTTAACGTGTTTTCTAATTGATAAATATTGTCTACACGCATCTATTTTGTATGTATAAAATATACATGTAGGTGCAAAAAATGTTAAAGTATAAGATATTTAGTATAAACGATTGTTTGATGTAGACATACCACTTGGCAGAAATGATGATTATTTAGGTGGATTGAACCACAAGCAACCACTTGTCCGTGGAATCAGCAATATAAGTCGTAAAAATTGTCGCCAACACTCTTAATCGCGATTCATTTCATCAGAATGGGTCCCGATTCCCTGTTCATTTTGTAATAAGATATGATATAAGCAAATTGAACAAAGCAGATGTCTTGTCCAAGCCGGCACTAAGTTAACACAGTGTGCTTGAGTGGCACTTGTATTTATGGATAAAGGAATAGTGTTGATCTGCTGAATTCAGAAGAAATACAGCATACAAACAGACAATGAATTTACGTGCAGAGATTTAGTCCGCACAAAATTGCTTTTCTGTCTGTGCGAGTATGCTATTCAAATAATATTTACTAAAGTGGTATAGCGACGCTTCCTACTGAACGTCAACAAACTGAGATGCAATTCTTACATGTAACTGCAATGATTGAAAAAACGTCTCATTGTAATTGTTTAGCATGTATTTGTATATTTTCGAACATTGTTTCTAAAAGATTTAAGATAGAAATAACATACAGAATAAGTCATTAATGACTGTTTGGTCAGCTCTCGTGCGTGTTTAAAATGTACATTTATGTCAGACGTACTATGATCTAAACTAGATAAACACAATTATCACATTTTAAAATAGATATAATATTTCACAAAACAATGTGGTAGGGACGCCTACATGTACCACGAATTATTAAATTTTATTTTTTGTCTTTGTCAATTTATAATATGATCAATTTTGTTATAGACCTCAATTTACAGACGTAATATCAGTGGTAGATTTGGCGTTGCACAAGTCAATTAAAAACTGTAATAGCCAAGTTTCCCAATAACATCATTTAAAATAACATGAGATTGATTTGATTGCGATGATCAAAATAAACTAATAAATCTTGTGTGCAGTTATTGTTGTCATTTCTTTGTTCAAGGAAACTGCATTTCTGTGGAGCGTTGCTTGTATCTTGAATTTTTTTTTTTGCAACGTTGGATTTCTGTAATTGCTCTGGGGTATTTTAAATTAACTTCTGAAATGAAACAACCTTCAAAACACAGATAAATCCTAATTCCATTTACTATATTTTTACAGAAAACAAGTGAATTGCCAAGTCAGAGATACATTAAACAAGTATGCGGCAATGTTCATAAGACTGGGTTCAAGTATGCTAAACCCACAAAGATGTGCAGGCATATGAATAATGTAATAAACATTAAAAAATATACTATACAACTTTTCAATGTTCCTTGTTATAATTAAGTTTACAGATACATTTATAAAGAAAACAACAACGATTTTTAACTTAATCGCTGAAATATCAGTCAAAGCAATATTTTCCGTACGGACTTATTTAATGTGGATTCTTAGATGACAACTTGTCGATCCCTTTCCAAAATAATACAAGTGTCTAAGGAAAATTAATATACTTAGCAAGCTTTGTCATTATTTTTTGTAAAACGCCAATTGTTGAAATTTGGGACATGGGTTCTTGCAGTGTGCACATATATAAAGGTAAAATGAGTGAAGACTTTGAACGACAGTTATATTGTTAAACATGTTTCCAAAGGAAGAGTAAAGGATATGATGCCACCATGAACATATAGTTACGTTGTAATTAAACTTTAATTGTGTTTTTTTTTACAGACGAAACACTTCTTTTTATCGTTGTTTTAACTTATATTAGCCGAAAGTAAATACTTATTTTTAAAGAATTAACATTATTATCAAATCAAAGTTAAATAAACAATGGTCCTATCAACGTAACCACAGATATTTAAATATAAACTTCATGACCGCTAGACTAAGGCAAACAGGGCAATTGTAAATGTGAAGGCAAACAGGGTAAATGTAAATGTGACCAAAACACAGAAACAAAACATAACACACATCAAGAAAAACCATCAGTTACCGCCTTGGAACGGTCTGTCGACAACAGGAGGAAATACATAGGGAACGTAAAGTTTGTTTTCCTAATTCAAACTCAACTAAAATAACCAATTACTGCACATATCTTAATTTCACATGTATAGTTTGAATAAAACTATGGTATTAATTTGTTTCGATTAATGGGAAGGACTGCTTGCAACAATCTTACTTATGAACAAGGAGAAAGCGGAAAGCTTCTTAAAACACTGATTGAACAGATGAAGAGACGCTTTGGTGTATAAGAGTTTAAACATATTTGCTCATTTATAGGTAATAAGCAGTTGGGTGGCATTTGAACGTATCTATTTTAGGTCAGAAATCGTATGAACACACAGTCCAGTAACTACAACATACGTGCCATTTAATAAGTTAAATAAACTCTCAGAAAAAAAATATCATGCATTCCCATAGCTTTCTAAAGTAACTTACTGTATAGACTGGGCAGCAGACGTACACTGTGAGATGGAAATACTTTCTTCGTCTTAAATTGACAGATCGTTGCGCTAGCACATGTTGTTCTTAAGAGACCTTTTCCGCCAAAACCAACGCGTGATTATCGCTGCTAATTGCTTCTCGGTGTATATATTAGTGCCCACTGAACATACATGTGTATCCTTTGGGACCTAAATCAGACGGCAGACCTACAAGAACAGAGCATTGACGTTTCAAGAACATGCCTTAGCATAAACATTTGTAAAATGTTTCTACATAATATGCGTCCGCTATTACTATTATTTACAATACTTGGTATACATCTACCTGCACCTACTATACACCCCACCCCACCCCCCGCCATTCATTTAAGTCTGTGCCACCTAATCAAAAAACAAGCTATAATACAAATGTTAGTAAGTTTTCAACCTGTTACGTTTTAGTGGTCTTGACAATGGCAAAACCTCGTCTCTACCAGTTTGCTACAAATAACCAAACAATTGAAATGTATGTACTTACATACAGTCAGATAAAAGCATAAATAAGAAGAGAACTTGCAGAGACAGATAACTTAAATACATTAAAATATTTGTGTGATTGTGTTATAAGATAGCACTAAAACGATACACACGAACAGGTACATGTTTTATTTGGCAGTTATGCATATTTGCTGGGGTCTGTAAGCTGTTAACGGTTTTAAATGTGTCGTAGAATCACGATTGTGTTTATGTGAAACAGAAAATCTCCAAACTTCTGCAAATAAATTGTCGAAAAATAATAAGTGCCCCACTTTAAACAAACGGACTGCAATAATTACAAAAGAAATATAATGCATTTGTTATTTTATATGGTCTTTATTACAATCTTTATACCTGGTGTTACTTTCATGACCTTTTTTCCTGCATGTTGGTCTGATCACTTTCAATGATTTCTCAAGGGTCTACTGCTGCCATGAAATATAAAAACTTCTACTTGCCTTAACATTCCCTTCAGCTTCAATTAGTCTCAACGGACATTTGTTGTTACTTTATGACTATTAATTTTCTTTATTATAACAATGTATGTCATAAAAAGGTAAAAGAGAGGAAACATCCTTGTTGTATACTACCAAATATTGTGTATTAAAAAAAAAGAAAAAAACAAACAAAACAAAACACACAAAAATCACAAACAGCAAAAACCAAAAGAAAGCACAAACACAACTACAAAAACAAACAAACAACAACAAAAACACATAAAAACTACAAGAAAAAACTACAACATACACACAAAGTAAACACCAAAAAACAGAACATCAAAACAACAAATATAACAACAACAAACAAAGAACAAACAAAGAACAACAAAAAAACAACACCGCCCCCGCCCCCAAAAGAAAACACATAAAAATACAAAAAAATAATACAACAACAACAAACAATAAAACATACCCGCCGCACATTTGGTTCATCAATTGTTCGCAACATGCCATGAATTAACCGTTCCCCGCTTTACGTTGTCGTAATGAGCGTTGAAAAGAAATTTAATCATACAAGTGAGTAAAAAATAAGGGAATACCAAATTACAATACAAATTCCACATCAAACGTTATATATTCAACATTTTCTACCGAGCGCTTTAATTAACAAAGAACGTGTTTGTTTAAATATACACATTTTTATTTAGCATATTCGAAAAGAAACAAACAATAATAACTCACAAAAAACAACAACAGAAAACAACAACAATATAAACACACACAGAGGAAACAACATCAAACAAGTGTAAAGCTATCTAGAACTAGTGATGGCATGCTAGTCGCCTTTAAACATTAATCAACGTTCGTATTTGATCCGTATTAAATACAACGTTGTAAATGCCTGATAGATTTCATTCAAATATCATGTTATTATTTTCGTCAGCATCACACATAAATCAGGATACAGTCAAACTGAAATTATATTGGATTATATCACAAAATGTAAACAAATAGGATATGTTATTCTCATATCTGATCGGGCAGAACCACGAGAAAATGTCCGGGAAAGAAACGTAAATATACATTTGTTTGCCAGGCCAATACTGACAAACACTTTATTCATGATCATCTGTAAACCTTCTATTAAAAGGTTATTTCGTAGAATATGACTACTTATTCCGCAATTCATCAGACATATTGTTTGTTTTGTTTTGTAAATGCGGGTATTTGTATTGGTTGTGTGTATCTAGTTTAATGATAAAACAAACAAATGTATTTTGTTATCATTTCTACTTCTTTTAAAAGCCATACTACCGCTACCAGGCAAGTTATTTTACTTAAATTACTTACATGAGTTTAAATAAGTGAAATATTTTAAGTTAAAACCGTAACTAGTAGTCGATAAACATCAAGAGCTGTAAATATAAAAAAGAAATAACAATAAATAAGAATTTTTTAGCGTCTATTGCTTTTGTTGTGGTAAGTCTTACAATTTATATTTTGTTGTCTATGTTTGTACCAATTAAGTTGTGTTGTCGCAGTTATTATGTCTTTAATAGTTTAGTTTCGATTTATATGGAAAACAGTCATATTACTTCGTCAATATATTATTTGTATCCATTTGTTTGATTTGAAAATCATTAACAAGAAAAAAAGTGAAAATACAAATATGATTTTATATGAAAAATAAGGTTTAGAATAAAGACCAAGTTTACATGTAAGTACACTTTTTATCAGAAGTACGATATTAAAATATGAGCTCACTTGGCTGATAAAGGTAAATACATTATTCATACAATCTAATTTTTTTTTTAGTTTTTGAAAGTTGTCGAGTACAAGACATGGAAGAAAGATTTAAGCTCGAGTACAAGACATGGAATAAAGATTTAAGCTACACGTTATTACACTTCAGGTCTGATTAATGTTTGATCATTGACTTTGGTGTTATGCCGCGATCTTCGTCAAAAAATCACAGACAATACAATTACTGCCATTATTGAAGCTTCTACAATCCAACATCACCCTGTCTATTGTTCTTTACATGAATTATTAATTTAATTTTCGAGTTTCTATCCTCCTAGCAGACGGCATATTATTGTTTGATTTTCTGTTATTTTCAAGAAACAAATACCGTTTTATTTATTGGTACAAAGCACAAGTACACATACTTGGACAGATAAGTCAACATTGCGGAACCATTGCATGTCTGAAAGTCGACCATATTTTGTCATAGTCCACATTTGTAAGTTTAAATGTTGTACACATTATATAATTTCAAAACCTAGGAAAATTAAGATACCGGCATCTTGTTAGTATTTTTTATGATTTTCCACTGAAAAATGGATGTTGCTTGTGTGTCATTTTTTGTCCTATATGCATAAACCGATATTCTATTTTTTCTAGTAGAATAGATGTTTTGGTTCACTTTCATACGAAGAACAGAACGTGCTAAATACTCGGTCAATATCGTACTTTTAATAGTTTAAAATAACGCGAAATGTAGCCTCCAGTGCGCTGTTTCATCTTTCATCTGTAATTGTCAATGTATATTGTCATATCATTTGTTAAAGAGATCAACCTAGAGAGATAATGTCAGTAAGTGATTTGCCTTGAAGTTAAAATATTTTTTCTGTTTTATTAATCACGAGTCTTGACTACGACATAAAGTAAAACATGACCGAGTTTCAGTGGCGATGGGCAATTATATACACACAGTTAAGTGATTGTCCCTCTTGTAAATTTTCTTTAAAAAGATACTTCTGTACTTCTGAAGAAAAAAATATATATCCAAGTCCATCTTTGTGTGCATGGTAACTCGTCGAATCATTCATAAAAGATATCATTCAGACTTGACTTAAACCTCACAGATAGATATTATATTCAATACTTGAAGTCAACACATTATTAAATTCATTTTAAACGCGGCAATTAGACAGTCAGAAACATAAAATAAAACATCTTAAGACTGTAACTTTTCAATAAAAATGATTTCACTACAACTTTCAAATGCATTGTAAGATAAAAATTAATTAGATATCTTAATTGCGTTTGACACTACTCAATAAAAATGCATACCTAGCCGCAAAACTTTCTTATTCAAGCGTTTGTAATCAGGCGGAATTCTGTTTAATACAGCAAATTGTTTATGTGAGTTTGTTGCGGACAATTTTCCGGAACAACGCATTGCTCTCATTTACGATGTTAAGGAGCCTCCTGATATCTTTGAATTTGTTCTGTTTTAAATTGAATTCAGACTTAACCGTGAACTGTCAATGTTTATGGACATGCTGGTATTGAAGCCGGGAACATCTGCCATAAAAAGTTCTTTGAAGCTTATTATTTTATTCAATTTTGATTGATATGCGAAGTGTCTGTTTAGGGACAAGCTTTTTGTGGGCATTGAGATGGAGTAAAACATAATGTTGCTCCCCGAGAACATTCAAACTGTGATGGTAAAGCATTATTGCTTTTGAAATAGAGAACATAATTTCTTGTTTCACTCTGTCATTTTCTATTTGTATTTGAAGATTTAACACTCTATTGAAAAGATATACCGGTAAACCTCAGTTTATTAATTTAGAAAATATTTAGATATTTATACAATCTTACTTCCACACCTGCCAAGCGACTTTGGGAAAACAACATTCAGATGGAGCGTGGTCTTCTTGTATCTCGACGGTCATTAGTACTGGCCGAGGTTAGGAATTCACGTAGTGGGGCCTTCCAGCTGAACTAAGTAGCATCATCAGTTTTGCTGAGATGTTTTACCTTAGAGACGCCACCAAAGCGTCGTTGTAACCATAATTGCGTACATAATAATGTACAATACCTAAAACAGGCTTGTAGGTGATTTCCATGGTATTGCTTGCGTGACGAAAAAAATCGTTTTATTAATACATATACTTGGGCTTTAACAAGTATTTGTCTTACGGGAGGAATTTACCTTTACCACCCTAACGCTTTGAGCTGATCTCTTTTTATACGTACACACATTACGTATCCTCTGGGATCTAGACCAGACGCGGAACTAATAGGTAAGACACAACTACCACATCTTTTTTTAAACAGTTCTTAGCACTATTTTAAAAAAGTGGTAAAACCGGAAAACAAATGTCCTGACATGAATTGAATAGAGTAATATATGTATGTAGCATAATGGAGGTGTGTAATCTCTAAATAGGAAGCAAGTACTACGTTATTATGACTCTGCATGCTTTCATTTTGAGTGAGTACGTCGATAAAATATACGATTGAGAGTCTTCAGAAAAGGGCCTGCGGAGATTTATAGTATAGCACATATAAATAAAGTTATTTATGCTAACTTGCTGGCTGAAGAAACCACATTCAGTGCTGTTTTAGCAAAAATACTGCATATCCTGAAAAGGCTAAAATATATTGTTCATTTTTTCCTTTAAAGGTCACACATACGTGATTTGTAGGCGGCTTTGTAGAAAGATTGCCAATTTTATATCAACTACCTCTGAAGGATGAACGGACCAGTCACATTTATTTCGCCTAGGTTTACTTAAATAATACTTTCTTAAAAAGTCATTATGTGTATTTTCCGGTTCTCTGTGTCCGGAAATAAACAATGCCTTATGTCGCCTGTCAGAAAAAAGAAATGGTGAGAAAATAAACTATTTCCATTTATGGCAAATTGAATCAGATACAATGCTTTGGTAAATAATCCTATTGGTGTACATGCACTGTGCATTTTCATTATTGCGACTTGTTGAGAGTATGCAACTCGTCGTATTAAAAGTGCGAGCTACATATATTTATTATTGCATAAATAAAGTGTACATAGAGGTTCAAATAAATTTTAATAATCGAGTGTTTTATATTTAGCGTTTACAGTTGTTAACATGTTTTGTGTCCCATCGCGTGGGTTCGAGTCCCCTTTCGGGGCAAAGTGCCTAATGTGGAAAGGGGTTCCAGCTCACATGCGGTGCACTGGTGGTTGTACCCAGACATTTGTTTGGAAATGTCCTCCACCAAAATAGCTGGACGTCGCTACAATGGACATAATTGGTCGCAGCTATATATATAAAAAAACAACACAATTTTATGTGACTTATTTAGGTCTTACATGTAATCACACATATGTGTGATTCTTGATTCTTGATAACACATTAAAATGACCTAAAACCTTCGTGCTTTCTTTCTTTTGCCAAATAACAATAACATTGTTTATGTAATGAACAGAAACTCACTAAATTTCTTTTTATTCTGGATGCAACCTTTCATTCAAAGCACCCGATACAGATTCGTATGGTTGTGTAGACATAACGCTAGACAGAAATGAAGTTATTCCAAGAGGATTGACAGACAAGCAAGCATCTGTGCGTGGAATCAGCGATGTAATTTCGATTGAACGCAAAACTACTAGTAACATTCGTCGTCATCCCTCGTAAATCGGGATTAAATCCAACAGGATGCGTCCTGGTTCTTTGTTTCTTGGGTATATATGATGTATGCGAATTTGGACTAGTAGCAGTCTTATCTGAGCCGCTACAAACAAAGACTGTGCTTGAGTGACAGTTTTTCTTTGCGTGTAAAATCGACGTCCTGATCTGCTGAATTCAGAAGAGATTGTATAAAGAAATTGTATAATAGGCGTACAGTATGAACATAAAAGTAAGTCGTTTGCAGAGATTCACTTCGTATAAAATCTCCCCGTGCATGTAATCTATGTTGTCATTTAATTCATCCTATAAGGATTGTTACGTGTATTTCCTTTGATGGACATTGAACTGTGGTTCTTCAATTTCATCCTCACATGAACAGGATGCTACAACCATTTATTCGTCTCTGGTCATATTTGTTCATGATTCAGAAAGTTAATTTTATTTGTGGTCATCCATTTTTGAGTTGTTTTTTTTCAAATAGAAATACTACCATATTCCTTTTCTGAACACTATGTGGACCTTATTTTTCGATGACGTCACTTCTTTTGTCATAACGTATAGAAAATATCAGCGCTTGGACATTTGTATTCAAATAGATCGTTTTTCTTTTCATTGCTTGCATTTGGGAACCCGTCAGGAAGTGCAAGGTTAGAACTCTGTAAAACCAGTTTAAGCACCCCAGTCGGTCCTTATTGCCGACTGACCGTTCCAAGGCGGTAACTGTCGGGTTTGCTCTTTTCCTTAAATGACTCATCACAAAATTGTTCTTACTTTTCGCTTGGTTTGCATGTGCAATACCTTTGTTCTGTGTCTTTACGGAGTTTGGTATATGTTGCAATACTCATAGGACTTTGTCATGTATTCTTTTTTATATATGTAAGTCAACGTCAACAAACTAAGGTGCAATTCTTAACTATAATAAGTGAAACCACTTTGTAAAACAGGTAAAATATTTCGCAAAACAATTCACCTACCGCAAAGTATTCTATCTGTAACTTGTATTGATCAATGTATTTTTAATCACATTTGTTACAGATCTCAATATGAAGACGTAATATTACTAGTAGATTTCGCTTTGCTTAAGTCGCTTAGTAAACTTTAATCAAGCTTCTCAATAACTTCATATATAATATGAGAGGTTTTTGATTGTTATGGTAAAAAAATATATTGTATGCAATTGTTGCTGCCAATTATAAGAAACTGCATATCTGTTGTCGTCTGTTTTTCGCAATGTTCGCTTTTCTATAAGTTGAGGTATGTTTAATTAACCACTGAAATAAAAACACATTCAAAACACAAAACAAGCTGAATTGCATTTACTGTAGTTTTCTATATACAGCAGGTCAATTGCTAAGTTGAAGATACATAACCATGTACGGGGAATAACTCGGCCATAGTAATGTGCAAAATCAAAAGAAACAAAACCGATATAACTATGTCTACAACATGTAAGACAGATAAACACATTTGATGGGAATGTAAATATAAGACAGGTGAAACACCTTTGATAGTAATGTATATATGAGACAGGTAAACACCTTTGATGGTAATGTATATATGAGACAGGTAAACACCTTTGATAGTAATGTATATAAGAGACAGGTAAACACCTTTGATGGTAATGTATATATGAGACAGGTAAACACCTTTGATAGTAATGTATATAAGAGACAGGTAAACACCTTTGATGGTAATGTATATATAAGACAGGTAGACACCTTTGATAGTAATGTATATAAGAGACAGGTAAACACCTTTGATGGTAATGTATATATGAGACAGGTAAACACCTTTGATAGTAATGTATATATAAGACAGGTAAACACCTTTGATAGTAATGTATATATGAGACAGGTAAACACCTTTGATAGTAATGTATATAAGAGACAGGTAAACACCTTTGATTGGAATGTATATATGAGACAGGTAAACACCTTTGATGGTAATGTATATATGAGACAGGTAAACACCTTTGATAGTAATGTATATATGAGACAGGTAAACACCTTTGATAGTAATGTATATATGAGACAGGTAAACACCTTTGATAGTAATGTATATATGAGACTGGTAAACACCTTTGATGGGAATGTATATATGAAACAGGTAAACACCTTTGATGGGAATGTATATATGAAACAGGTAAACACCTTTGATGGTAATGTATATATAAAACAAATAAACATATCTGATGGTAATAACTCTAATAATAAATGAAGGGAATTATCTGTATGTATCACAACGTTGTAAATACAAGATCGATTTAATGCAAATGTGCTATAAGATTGTCGTCATCATCAGGATGCAGACAGTCAGAATTTGATAATTCCTTTTACTGGATTATGTCAGAAGGTGTAAGTAAATTGAAAGCTGTCACATTTACAGAACCAAAAGAAAATGTCCGCGGAAAGTCGCGTAAATATGGCTTTGGTTGCCAGGTCCCCATAATGGCCTAGTTATGAACATCCTTATTGTAATAACAAAAATAAAATAGACCAAAATGTAACTTTTTAAATTCATAAGACATTTTTATTTGAATGAAATCCGAACACAATAAGTGGTCAAACACTATTGTCTTTTATATCAAATACTAGTTGTAATTGTTTTGTTTCTGAAAGCTGTCAAGTACAAGACATGGAAGAAATTATTAAGTTTTTAAATTTGTCACTGATAAATGTTTGCTCATTGACGTTGGTGTCATATACATAGTACATCCAAGAGGTCATAGCCAACAGCATAATTATCAAAATTGAAGCCCCAACAGTCCTAATCGTTAATCCTATTCCGTTTTCTTGTCATAAATTATGTACATGTAGTACATTTTCAGGTTTCTATCCCCAGTAGACGACTTATTTTTTTCTAATATTGTCAAGAAAATAATACCGTCCCCTTGATTCAATGTATTTCAAAACTTAGAAAAAATATTTAGGACAAGCAAGCATCTGTGTCGTTTTTGTAAGTAACTGATTTCTTCTTTGACTCTCTGTTAAAATGTAGGATATTGTTTTTCAATCAGTGAAACACGGAACTGGAATATCCTTCATTTTTGTTACTTTGTTTTTATACAACCACAATGCTAAATCAAATTATAATCCTCCATGAGGACACAGCACAAACAATCGCGGTAATTATATATCTTGTGTAGGATTTTGACTAATGTATACCTATGTAGAACGATGGACACTGTTTGTATACCAGTCGTGGATTCCCATTGGTACTGTGAGCTAATTAAAATCGTATAAAGACTTAAGGCAGATGTGTTTTGCTTGAACACGTGTAAGGCCTTCCGAACATAACCTACTTCTAGTACAACAGTATCGGTTGCCTTCAGTGCGTTATTTCATCTTTCATCTGTATTTGTCAATGTATATTGTCATATCGTTTGTTACTGAGATCGTCCTACAGATACAATGTCAGTGATGTATTTGTCTTATTGGTAATTATTATTTTTTGAGCTGTATAAATCACGAGTCTGGACAAAGATTTAAGGTATAACATATTCGAGTTTCACTTGCGATGGGTAAATGTAGACAAGTTAAGACAAGTTTATTGAATTTCAGCCAGAAGGTCGTTCGACCCATGTGGCAATACATAGTATACTACATAGTACAAACAATGACGAATGTGGACATGTATACTTTTATAAAGAAATATATATATTATCAATGTTATTTTGCAAAATAAATCAAGTATTCACATACAAATCAACAATAATATACATATATTTTATATAAATATAATTTATAATATTTAATACTAGTAGGTATGTGCTTCACTGGTACCGTGATTGTTAAATAGGTTTTTAAATTGACTCCGTGTTTTAACACTGAAGTAGTTAAGCGAATTACCATGTTCGTGTTAAAGTTTGCTTTCAATATCAACTGACGGGAGTATGAATTTACGTTTACTAAAAGAAAGAGGCTCAAGATTATTGTTGTAACAATGAGGTAATAGAACAACAATGCTCCAGAGGAGATAAAGTTCATTAAAGGAAGAGAAAGAATGGCACATACTGTGACTTAGCCTATATAATTTATTTATGAAATTCGAGTTGGAGCCAAAGCATCGACGGTCGAGGGATAATAGATAGAGAACTTCGAAAGGACAATATTTATAACAGGTAAAGTAAGTTTTGGAACCTAATTGCTTAGTTTTAAAAGACTTGGACATATGGTTGGTTAAAGTTGTGGTTGTTGTAGAATCACTTGTGCAGTATTGTCATGTATTGGAGGTGGCCATCTTATCCCTGACATAAGATTAAAAGTAGAAGTGGCAATGCATATGACAATATGGTTGAGTCATATGATGAGATCCCTTGTCGAAAGCATAGCTCATGAGAAGACACGACAATCATGATAGCCGGATTAATAAGCATACACTGTAACCTAAATAGACAGACAAAACATCCACCCTTCAATTAATGTTGTAAAATATGCCAAGTAAGCACTGCGTGAATAAACGCTCTCTCATTACGTTGTTCATCTTGTTAGGACAGTAATCTTAAGAAAATATCTAACAACATAATGAACAAAATAATGAATTAAATCCCCCAAGACATTTAAGCAAATAGCACTTTTTAACGTAATAAAGAAACATACATTTCTATTTCCCTTAAAAAACTACAATTTAATTTGGTTTACTTGATACAGACTATTGTTTCCTAACTCCAATGATCTTGTGAGATATAAACTTAATTTCCTAATCGTTTTTGTATTATTAGTCATGATTAATTCTGTAAACTTGAACATATTAGGGTTGAGGTAATAATAACCGGGAATAATTTATTTTCTTATACTTTCATACATCTTACATTCTAAAACAAAGTGAAACTCATCTTCTAATTTATCGCAAATGCTGCATTTGCGTTCATTTATTGGTGTTGCAATGGGTTTCTTCCATCTACCACTCTCAATGTGTAATCTATGAGATGATACACGAACACGTGTAAGGTTAATTCTATTTTTGGCAATATTTATTATGTCTAGGTAAGGTTGAAACATAAAAGTGGCAATGTTTCTGTAAAAAAATGCTCTGCTTGAATCACGTAATCTGCTATTCCAGTTCTGTAAGAATTGATCACGAATTATTTGCTTAGCTAGAGTGAGAGAAATATTTTTGTTACCAACTGATTGGTAGTACCATGCTTCACCAAATCCCAGTGAAAAGAGCAATTGTTTTAACGAAGAACACCAATTTTTAATCTGAGGCTTATTCCATTGGTCTTGGTAAAGTGCATTATATACAATGTAGATATATTTCTTTGGTTCAGAATGTAGTATTTTGATCCAGAATTTAATAATGTTATATGTATACGAAAGGTTTAGTTAGTTGCCTGCCTTTAAATTTTCTTTGAGATAGATAAATGTGAAAGGTTTATATAAGTCTTTCGTTGGAGAATCCGTAAACCAGTCAGTAGAGATTATACATGTTTATTATTTAGGTGCGACTTAAACCAGTCCAGGGATATATTTCATTTAATGTTTGAAGTCGACAAATCGTTTTAAACGTGACAAGTCAGAATTATAAAATACTTAAATCATATAACAGGGATTATTCACCAGAAAAAAAGTTTCTTAACTATACAACTTTCAAATACACTGCTAGATAAATATTAATTATATCTTTAAATTGCTATTAAATCTACTAAACAAATAGGCATTCCAAGCGACAACGCTGTTTCATTTACACGCTTGTAGTCATGCGGAATTCTGTTAAACGCAGCAAATTGTTTTTGTGAGTTTGTTGCTGACAATTTTCCGGAACAACGCACTGCTCTCATTTATAATATTTTGAATCCTCCTGATATCTTCGAATTTGTTCTGTTTTAAATTGAATTCTGATTTAACCGTGAACTGTCAATGTTTATGAACATGCTGGTATTAATGCCAAAATAAGTTCTATAGAGCTTTTCCCCACAAATTGATTGATTTACAAAATCACTATTAAGAGCCAAGCTTTTGGAGAAGTGGGGTATACATTTACTATTGGTTCCCTAATGTGGCACGCCAGGAACATTGAATAAAGTGAAGGTTAAACACTATTGCTTTTCTTAAAGAGAATATTATTTCTTATTGCGCTTTCTGATTCTGTCTTCCCAAATTTTAATACTTTATTAAGAAGAAATAATCATCGGATTATAAATTAAAAATTTATTTAGTAATTCTCTTTTGACAAGCGGCTGAGGAAAAAAATCAGAAGAAGAGTCGTTTCTTCGTCACCCACTGAAAAATCTAAGCGTCTTTATATCAAACTAATGGCGTTCATGCAATTATGTACATAACCTAAATAACTTTCTTGTAGGTGATTCCCATGGTGTTGTTTGCGTGCTGACCAAATTCATTTTATTGAATACATATTCTTTCGCTTTAACACGTATTTGTCACATAGGACCAATTACCTTTATCACCATAGCGCTCTGAGCTGATCTCCGGTTATACGTTTTCACTTAACGTATCCTCTGGGACATAGACCAGACACAGAACTTACTGTTTGTTTAAGACGTTCTTAGTCCAGTTTTAGCAAGAGGTACAACTAAAATAACATATGTACTGATCTCGACTTTGTGAAGCTTACTTTTAGATTCGCACACGTAGTTCCCTGATATATATTTTAGATTATAATCTTTAAATGAATTTGTGTTTATAATTTATTTATGCACTTGTTAACACTTGTAACACAAATCAAATCAGCAGGAGTACGAATGAATTAAAAGATGATAATTATATATGCTTATGAAATGAAGGAATATTTGTTTTCATTTCTTCGTATCGAATGTTTCAGTTTAATTGATGCAGAGCAAATTAAACTATCTGTTTGAGAACAGCTTTGCACTTGCCGTTTAATGTAACTCCTAAGCACGGTTGTGTACATACAGACGAACGATTTAAATTGTTAACGTTTATATAAGTTGGTTATAAATTTAATGGATTAATCTCACTTTTATTTGGTATGTAATTGTAGAACGAAAAAAAGTAAGCTTACACCCATGGCATACCTCGAACATGCATTTTCGAAAATTTAAAACAATAGCTTATACATGTTCGAAACTTTAGATTCGCCACTACTTAGCTAGACGAAGTTTTTATTTCATTTTCCTGCTGAAATACCTCCACATAGATAAAAGTACTCACTGATCACTATATTGACTCAGGAACATCAGAAAGTTTTGTTACAAGTGTAGATTTATACATCTACTTCTTATCCCTGTTCTGAAATGAATAACGAAGCAACGTGATAGACGACTCTTCTAGCAATCTTATGTATTTTGCAGGATATTGATTTGTGATAAAATCACTTGCAGACCTCAATACAAGACATATTGACAGAAATTAATTTGTTTCTTCTTTGTAAATCAGCTAATTAGTAAAAGGAAGTGATCATGTGGCTATGCCACATATAACTTTAGCAACACATCGCGATGGACACAACCTTATGTAGCCTTAGTTCAAATACAAATTATTCAAGTTACCATATTTACATGTAATGCTTCGCATTAGGTATGGCATGGAATTAAATAATTATATTCATATGTGGTCCAATTTTGCGGCACTTAACGAAAAATAAGACATGTCGGCAAATAAAACAATCAGAACTTTGAATAATAAATATATGCAGTTTAGTTTATAAATAATAAACTTATTTTACTGATTGACAGTTATCTCTTTTCCTTTTTTCCTTTCTTAAAACTCTTCAGCAAATGAACACACTTCTGTAAATTAGCCAATCAGCAGATCCAAGCCCAAAAGGAAAATGTTAGCATTGTATAAGTTCAATTCAAATAACAATCATGACTTGTAAATTATTTTAATATTTATATTATTCTGTTGATTCTTTAAGTTAACATCGCCGGTACAGCTACTTCTTTCAAACATTTCTATTCAAGAAAGAACTCGAATCTATTCTCTGGTGATAGTCCCTGAAGTATAAGAGGCCAACTAGACTTTCTTCAAATAGAGAAAATAACACGCTGAATGCGACCTAGAAATCAATCTACATGGCCCAAATTCATGTTGAGAATTCTAATGCCTTCTGTCGAAAAAGAATAACAATGCAGCTTGCTAGAGGACTTTTTTTGCCATTATCTGTATCTGCCAGTTTTAATTGTCACATGATTTGTTTCAGACATCAAGATACAGACACAATGTCCTTGATTGATTTGTTTGTATGTAAATCAGTTTATAAGTAACAAGTTATTACTACGTGCCTGTTGCTTGGGGGGTTATCCAAGGTCACATTGATTCGGTTGCTTTAGTTAATATCAACAAGACGTCAAAGATTTGAGAACTGCCTGTCCTGTTATTGTAATTTCATTCTTTGCAAGCTTTACGCCTGATAATGAGATGTTACACGATTAAAAACAACAGTATTTTAGAAGTGCATATGAAAAAATGTCCAACCATCCATCTATCTTAACATATGTCGATCCATCCATCCATCCATCTACATGTAGCTAATTTGTCATTATACATATGCTATATATAGATATATATGTCTCAACAAATAATTTCTTGATATTCGTCTCAAATAGACTTGGGTCAGGGTAGAACCACCGGCATATCTCATGTTAGCTGCAAAACCTCTCCGCATGGAGGTTCTCGCGTCAAACGGGACTCGAACCTATGCGGTGAAGTACTGAGGATGAAGTAGTGCATTATCATTATCTATGCATGTTTATTGAATACAGAGCGGATCTTATTGTAGCACGCATTTCTCTTTCGGGAACAATTACTCACACGTGTGGAGAATTGTTAGCGCCATCTGGTGACCTGTAAATGTCTGCGCACACTAACAGTCACTCCTTCGGGACAGAACTAGATAAGTAAATGATAGACATTTGCTGTCTGATTTAAAGAAATAGTTCAGAAACATTTATGAAATATATCCTTAAACCATGGCTGCAGTAATGACGACATTAACGTTGCTCTCTCTTTCTATCTCACTTTCTCTCTTTATCTCTTATCTCTCTATCACACACAAACACATATGCACCCAAACACTTCCTATAATTTCTATAATTTTAATACATACTAACTCAATTTACAGACAGAGAAATAACGTGCAGCTAAAATTCTGAACTAGACAAGTTGAGTATCAACGTCTGATGTTAACGATGGCCATTTCGGAAGTGCTCTGTCGTTGACGGATTTGATTTTGTGAGCGGCTAGTCATTGACAAAATTATGCTCTCCTTAAGCAGACTGTTGGCATGCAAATGAAATCAGCGCTGAATTGTTTTGCTGACAAAACATTAGTTGCATTCCATGCATTCCCGGCAAATCTAACACTGGAGATTACGCGTGTTTCTTGCTTGGTTTAAAATCGAACCAAGGTGTAAACTAGTTATTCATTTGAGAAAAGTATCTTTTGTTTAGAAAAAAGTTAAAATAATTTAGTCAGATTCATCATCCGATTCTTAAGAATATAAGCGACTAGGCATTAACCAACGAAGATAAGTTTATGACCTAACTTAAAGACACTTATTGTTAACTGTTAGCCATTTACAGTTTATTTTTAATTATTTAGACAATTAATTTTCTCTGTCCTTAAAACATATATTGACTGCACCAAGCTTAAAAAACTACGACAAATAATGTCTACTGTTAACGAAAGGTTGTACACCTGTCAGTATATTTGACTGATGTTATCCAAACTAATGTCGGACTGTTTATGCCTGTAACAAATATGAGTCACACGTGACTTCTAATCAGATTTGCAAAAGCTGGATCTAAATGATTTTTTATTAAAGTCGCTTTGTTATTAAATATAACGCCGATGTAACTAGGTATGCCTTATCTTGAGCTTACACTGAAACAAATAACGCGATGTGTCGTCTCTAGTGCGCTGTATTATTTTTCATCTGTTTTTGACAATGTATATTGTCATATCATTTGCTACAGAGGTCAACCTACACACAACATGTCACTAAGTGATTGGCCTTGAAGTTTAAAAAAGTTTTGTTTTCTGTTTTATTAATCATGAGTCTTGACTATGACATAAAGTAAAACATAATCGAGTTTCAGTTACGATGGACAATTATATATACAGATATAAGTTATTGTCCCTCTTTTAAATTTTATTTAAATGGAGACTTCTGTACTTCTGAAGAAAATATATATATATCCAGGTCCATCTTTTTGTGCATGGTAACTCTTTAAATCATTCATAAGTGATATCATTTAGACTTGACTTTAACCTCACAGATAGAGATTATATTCAATATTTGAAGATGACACATTCTTAAATTCATTTTAAAATAAAACATCGTAAGACTGTAACTATTCAATAAAAATGATTTCACTACAACTTTCAAATGCATTGTTAGATAAAAATAATTAGATATCTTGATTGCATTTGACACTACTCCATAAAAATGCATACCTATCAACAAAACTGTCTAATTCACGCGTTTGTAATCAGGCGGAATTCTGTTTTATGCAGCAAATTGTTTATGTGAGTTTGTTGCGGACAATTTTCCGGAACAACGCACTGCTCTCATTTACGATGTTAAGGATACTCCTGATAACTTTGAATTGTTGTTTTAAATTGAATTCAGACTAAACTGTCAACTATCAATGTTTATGGACATGCTGGTATTGAAACCGGGAACATCTGCCATAATAAGTTCTTTGAAGCTTTTTTTTTATTCAATTCTAATTCAAATGCGAAGTGTTTGTTTAGGGACAAGATTTTTGTGGGCATTGAGATGGAGTAAAACGTAATGTTGCTCTCGAGAACATTAAAACTGTGATGGTAAAGCATTATTGCTTCTGACATAGAGAACATAATTTCTTGTTTCACTCTGTCATTTTCATTTTGTATTTTGAAGATTTAACACTCTATTGAAAAGACATACCGGTAAACCTCAGTTTATTAAGTTAGAAAATATTTAGATATTTAGACAATCTTACTTTCACACCTGCCAAGCGACTTTGGGAAAACAACAGATGGAGCCTGGTCTTCTTGTATCTCGACAGTCATTAGTACTGGCCGATGTTAGGAATTCACGTAGTGGGGCCTTCCAGCTGAACTAAGTACCATCATCAGTTTTGCTGAGATGTTTTACCTTAGAGACGCCGCCAAAGCGTCGTTGCGTACATGCAACAATGTAGAATACCTAAAACAGGCTTGTAGGTGATTCCCATGGTATTGCTTGCGTGCCGAAAAAAATCGTTTTTTTTTTTAATACATATACTTTGGCTTTAACAAGTATTTGTCCTACGGGAGGAATTTACCTTTACCACTGTAACGCTTTGAGCTGATCTCTTTTTATACGTAAACACAAATTACGTATCCTCTGGGACCTAGATCAGACGCGGAACTAATAGGTAAGACACAACTACCACATCTTTCTTTCAGCTGTTCTTAGGACTATATTAAAAAGTGGTAAACCGGAAGACAAATGTTCTGATATGAATTGAAGAGAGTAGTATTCACAGACACAGACACAGACACACATCCACACCCCCCCCCCCCACACATACACACAGACACACAGACACACACACACACACACAGACACACAGACACACACACACACACACACAGACACACAGACACACAGACACACACACACACAGACACACAGACACACACACACACACACACACAGACACACACACACACACACACACACACAAACACACACACAATAACACACATACACACACACACACATATATATATTAAATATATGTATGTATGTGTGTGTGTCTGTGTGTGTGTGTGTGTGTGTGTGTGCGTGTGTGTATGTGTGTGTTGGTGTGTGTGGGTGGGGGAGGGGTGTGTGGGGGGATATAATTAACTAGTACACTTGTAACATTATTTACCACAACACCAGAATTAAAATGAAATAGTATCGAATCATATATGCTTTAAGACTTAATACGCCCTTTTTGGTAATAACATGTAGCATAATGGCGGTGTGTTATCTCTAAATAGGAAGCAAGTACTACGTTATTATGACTTTGTATTCTTTCATTTTGAATGAATATGTCGATAAAACATACGAAATAAATAAAGTTATTTATGCTAACTTGCTGGTTGAAGAAACCACATTCAGTGCTGTTTTAGCAAAAATACTACATATCCTGAACAGGCTAAGATATATTATTCATTCTTTCCTTTAAAGGCCACACATACGTGATTTATAGGCGGCTTTGAAGACAAATTGCCATTTTTATATCAATTACCTCTGAAGGATGAACGGACCAGTCACATTTATTTCGCCTAGGTTTACTTACATAATACTTTCTTAAAAAGTCATTATGTGTATTTTCCGGTTCTCTATGTCCGGAACTAAATTATGCTTTATGTCGCCTGTCAGAAAACAGAAATGGTGAGAAAATAAACTATTTGTTTTGATGGTAAATTAAATCAGATACAATGCTTTGATAAATAATCCTACTGGTGTACATGCACCGTGCATTTTCATTATTGCGACTTGTTGAGAGTAAGCAACTCGTCGTATTAAAATTACGAGCTAAACATATTTAATATTGTAAAAATAAAATTGTAATAGAGGTTCAATTGAAAATAAAGAATCGAGTGTTTCATATTTAGCGTTTACAGTTGTTGATATTTTTTGTGTCTCATCGCGTGGGTTCGAGTCCCCTTTCGGGGTAACGGACCTACTGTGGGAAGGGGTTCCAGCTGAGATGCGGTGCACTGGTGGTTGTACCCATTCATTTGTTTGGAAATGCCCTCAAGCAAAACAGTTGGACGTCGCTATAATGGACATAATTGGTCGCTGCGATATATATAAAAAACAACACAATTTTATGCGACTTATTTAGGTCTTACATGTAATCACACATATGTGTGATTCTTGATTCTTGATAACACATTAAAATGACCTAAAACCTTCGTGCTTTCTTTCTTTTGACAAATAACAATAACATTATTTATGTAATGAAAAGAAACACACTAAATTTCTTGTTATTCTGGATGCAACCTTTCATTTAAAGCACCCGATACAGATTCGTATGGTTGTGTAGACATAACGCTAGACAGAAATGAAGTTATTCCAAGAGGATTGACAGACAAGCAAGCATCTGTGCGTGGAATCAGCGATGTAATTTCGATTGAACGCAAAACTACTAGTAACATTCGTCGTCATCCCTCGTACATCAGGATTAACTCTAGGATGCGTCCTGGTTCTTTGTTTGTTGGGTATATATGATGTATGCGAATTGGACATGTAGAAGTTTTATCTGAGCCGCTACAAACAAAGACTGTGCTTGAGTGACAGTCTATATTTGCGGATAAAGGCGACGTCCTGATCTGCTGAATTCAGAAGGGATTGTATAAAGAAATTGTATAATAAGTGTACAGTATGAACATAAAAGTAAGTCGCTTGCAGAGAGTCAGTTCGTACAATATTGCTTTTATATATGTACGTCAACGTCAACAAACTAAGGTGCAATTCTTAACAATAATTAGTGAAACCCCGTCTCATGTGGCAGACCTTCTCTGTTTTAAACTAGAAAAACACAAAAACCACGTTGTAAAATAGGTACTATATTTCGCAAAACAATATCTCTCTCTCTCTCTCTCTCTCTCTCTCTCTCTCTCTCTCTCTCTCTCTCTCTCTCTCTCTCTCTCTCTCTCTCTCTCTCTCTCTATATATATATATATATATATATATATAAGACAGGTACACACCTGTGCTGTGAATGTATATACGAGACAGGTAAACATCTTTGATGGTAATGTATATATAATACAGGTAAACACCTTTGACGGGAATAAGACAGGTAAACACCTGCGTTTGGAATGTATATATAATACAGGTAAACACCTCTGATGGTAATGTATGTATAAGCAAGTAATCACCTTTGATGGTGATGTATATATAAGACAGGTAAACACCTTTGACGGTAATGTATATATGAGACAGGTAAACACCTGTGCTGTGAATATATATACCAGACAGGTAAACACCTTTGATGGTGATGTGTATATAAGACAGGTAAACACCTGTGCTGTGAAGGTATATACGAGACAGGTAAACACCTTTGATAGTAATGTATATTTAAGACAGGCAAAAACACATTTGATGGTTATGTATATATAAGCAAGTAAACACCTTTGATGGTATTGTATACATAAGAGAGTTAAACACCTGTGCTGTGAATGTATATATAAAACAGGTAAACACCTTTGATGGTAATGTATAAATATATATATACGACAGCTAAACAACTTTGATGGGAATGTATATATAAGACAGGTAAAAACCTTTGATTGGAGTGTATTTATAAGACAGGTAAACACCTGTTCTGTGAAGGTATATATGAGAGAGGTAAACACCTTTGACGGGAATGTATATATAAGACTGGTAAACACCTTTGATGGGAATGTATATGTGAGACAGGTAAACACCTTTGAAGGAAATGTATATAAAAGACAGGCAAATACCTTTGATGGTAATGTATATATAAGACAGGTAAACACGTATGCTTTGAATGCATATATAAAACAAATAAACATATTCGATGGTAATAACTCTAATAATAAATGAAGAGAATTATTTGTATGTATCACAACGTTGTAAATACAAGATCGATTTAATGCAAATGTGCTATTAGATTGTCATCATCATCAGGATGAAGACAATCAGAATTTGGTAATTCCTTTTACTGGATTATGTCAGAAGATTAATTAAGTAAATTGGTAGCTGTCACATTTACAGTACCCCCAAAAAAACAAAAAAATGTCCGCGGAAATCGCGTAAATATGCCATTGGTTGCCAGGTCACGATAATGGCCAAGTTATGAACGTCCTTATTGTAATAATAAAAAAGACCAAGAATGTATTTTTTAAATTCAGAAGACATAAATTTATTTTAATTTGAATGAAATCCGTATACAATAAGTGACAAAACACTATTGTCTTGGTCAGCCTTTTATATCATATACTAGTCGTAATTGTTTTGTTTCTGAAAGCTGTCAAGTACAAGACATGGTAGCAATTATTAAGTTTTTCAATTTGTCTCTGATAAATGTTTGCTCATTGACGTTGGTGTCATATACATAATACATCCAAGAGGTCATAGCCAACAGCATAATTATCAATATTGAAGCCCCAACAATCCTAATCGTTAATCCTATTCCGTTTTCTTTTCATAAGTTATGTACATGTAGTTCATTTTCAGGTTTCTATCCCCAGTAGACGACTTATTATTTTCTAATATTGTCAAGAAAATAATACCGTCCCCTCGATATAACGTATTTTAAAACGTAGGAGAAATATTTAGGACAAGCAAGCATCTGTGTCGTTTTTTTTGTAAGTTACTGTTTTCTTTTTTGACTTTCTGTTAAAATGTAGGATTTTGTTTCTTTGTTTTTTGTTCAGTCAGTGTAACAAGGAAATGGATTATCCTTCGTTTTTGCTACTTTGTTTTTATACAACCACAATGCTAAATCAAATTGAAATCCAACATGAGGACACAGCACAAACAATCGCGGTACATATATCTTGTGTGGGATTTTGACTAATGTATATCTATGTAGAACGATGGACACTGTTTGTATACCAGTCGTGGATTCCCATTGGTACTGTGAGCTAATTAAAATCGTATAAAGATATAAGGCAGATGTGTTTTGCTTGAACACGTGTAAGGCCTTCCGAACATAACCTACTTCTAATACAACACTATCGGTTGCCTTCAGTGCGTTATTTCATCTTTCATCTGTATTTGTCAATGTATATTGTCATATCATTTGTTACTGAGATCTTCCTACAGATACAATGGCAGTGATGGATTTGCCTTATTGGTAATTTTTTTTGAGTTGTGTTAATCACGAGTCTGGACAAAGATTTAAGGTATAACAGATTCGAGTTTCACTTGCGATGAGTAAATATATAAGAAAAGTTTAGTTTATTGTCTCCCTTTGAAACAATTCCTTTGAAATTGATAATTCGGAAGAAAACACTTTTAGATATTAAAAAGTCTTTTGTTTTAGAATCTGTAAACCAGTCAGTAGAGATTATACATGTGTATTATTAAGGTGCGACTTAAACCAGTCCAGGGATATATTTCATTTAATGTTTAAAGACGACACATCGTTTAAAACGTGACAAGTCAGAATTATAAAATACTTAAATCATATAACAGGGATTATTCACCAGAAAAAAAAGTTGTTTAACTCTACAACTTTCAAATACACTGCTAGATAAATATTAATTGAATCTTTAAATTGCCATTAAATCTACTAAACAATATGCATTCCAAGCGACAACGCTTTTTCATTTACACGCTTGTAGTCATGCGGAATTCTGTTAAATGCAGCAAATTGTTTTTGTGAGTTTGTTGCTGACAATTTTCCGGAACAACGCACTGCTCTCATTTATAATATTTAGGATCCGCCTGATATCTTCGAATTTGTTCTGTATTAAATTGAATTCTGACTTAACCGTGAACTGTCAATGTTTATGGACATGCTGGTATTAATGCCTGGAACATCTGCCATAATAAGTTCTATAGAGCTTTTCCCCACAAATTGATTGATTTACAAAATCACTATTAAAAGCCAAGCTTTTGGAGGAATAAAGAAATGGGGTATACCTTTACTATTGGTTCCATAATGTGGCACGCCAGGAACATTGAATAAAGTGAAGGTTAAACACTATTGCTTTCTGACAGAGAATATTATTTCTTATTGCGCTTTCTCATTCTTTTTTCCCAAAATTTATTTCTTTATTGAGAAGAAATAATCATCAGATTATAAATTAAAAATATATTTAGTAATTCTCTTTTGACAAGCGACTTAGGGAAAACATAGTCACATAGGACCAATTAACTTTATCACCATAGCGCTCTGAGCTGATCTCCGGTTAAGTGTTCACTTAACGCATCCTCTGGGACATAGATCAGACACAGAACTGTTTGTTTAAGACGTTCTTCGTCCAGTTTTAGCAAGAGGTAAAACTAAAATAACAAATGTACTGATCTCGACTTGGTGAAGCTTATTTTTAAATTTGCACACGTATCATAGTTCCCTGATATATATTTTAGATTATAATCTTCAAATGAATTCGTGTTTATAATTTATTTATGCACTTGTTAACACTTGTAACACTATAAATCAAATCAGCAGGAGTACGAATGAATTAAAAGATGATAATTATATATGCTAATGAAATGATAGGAATATTTGTTTTCATTTCTTCGTATCGTATGTTTCAGTTTAATTGATGCAGAGCAAATTAAACTATCTGTTTGAGAATAGGTTTTCACTTGCCGTTTAATGTAACTCGTAAGCACGGTTGTGTACATACAGACGAACGATTTATATTGTTAACGTTTATATAAGTTGGTTCTAGATTTAATGGGTTTTATCTCAATTTGATTTGGTATGTAAATGTAGAACAAACAAAAAGTAAGATTACATCCATGGCATACCTCGAACATGCATTTTTGAAAATTTAAAACAATGGCTTATAAAAGTTCGAAAATGATTTGCCACTACTTAGCTAGATGAAATTTTGATTTCATGGTAAAGACACAGGAGCTCATTTTCCTGCTGAAATACCTCCACATAGATAATAGTACTCACGGATCACTATATTGACTCAGGAACATCTGAGAGTTGTGTTATAAGTGTAGATTTATACATCTACTTCTTATCCCTGTTCTAAAATTATTAACGAAACAACGTGATAGAAGGCTCTTCTAGCAATCTTATGTATTTTGCAGAATATTGATTTGTGATAAAACCACATGCAAACCTCAATACAAGACATATTGACAGAAATTAATTTGCTTCTTCTTTGTAAATCAGCTAATTAGTGAAAGGAAGTGATCATGTGGCCATGCCACATATAACTTTAGCAACACATCGCGATGGACACAACCTTTTACAATTTGTAGCCTCAGTTCAAATACAAATTATTCAAGTTACCATATTTACAAGTAATGCTTCGCATTAGGTATGACATGGAATCAAATAATTATATTCAGATGTATACAATTTTGCTGCACTTAACGAGAAATACGACATGGCGGCAAATAAAACATTCAGAACTTACATAATAAATATATACATTCACCAAGCGTCAGTTTAGTTTTGAAATAATAAACTTATCTTAGTGATTGACAATTATCTCTTTCCCCCTTTTCCTTCTTAAAACTCTATAAAAATGAACACACTTTTGAAAATTAGCCAATCAGCAGATCCAGGCCAAGAAGGAAAATATTACCATTGTAGAAGTTCAATTCAAATATCAAGCATTACTTATATATTATTTTAACATTTTTATTATACTGTTGGTTCTTTAAGTTTACATCGCCGGTACAGCTACTTTCAAACATTTCTATTCAAGAAAGAACTCGAATCTATTCTCTGGTGATAGTCCCTGAAGTATAAGAGGCCAACTAGACTTTCTTCAAATAGAGAAGATTACACGCTGAATGCGACCTAGAAATCAATCTACATGGCCCAAATTCATGTTGAGAATTCTAATGCCTTCTGTCGAAAGAGAATAACAATGCAGCTTGCTAGAGGACTTTCTTTGCCATTATCTGTATCTGCCAGTTTTAATTGTCAAATCATTTGTTTTAGACATCAAGATACAGACACAATGTCCGTGATTGATTTGTTTGTATGTAAATCAGTTTATAAGTAACAAGTTATTTCTACGTGCCTGTTGCTTGGGGGGTTATTCAAGGTCACATTGATGCAGTTGCTGTAGTTAATATCAACAAGACGTCAAAGCTTTGAGAACTGCCAGTCCTGTTATTGTAATTTCATTCTTTGCAAGCTTTACGCCTTATAATGAGATGTTACACGATTAAAAAACAACAGTATTTTAGAAGTGCATATGAAAAAATGTCCAACCATCCATCTATCTGAACATATGTCCAACCATCCATCCCTCTACATGTAGCTAATCTGTCATTATATATATATTTTGTGTGTGTTTTATCAACAAAAATGTGTTGATATTCGTCTCAAACAGATTTGTGTCAGGGTAGAACCACCGGCACACCACATGTTAGCTGCACAATCTCCCCGCATGAAGGTTCTCGCGCCAAACGGGATTCGAACCTATGCGGTGAAATACTGAGGATGACGTAGTGCATTATCATTATCTTTGAACGTCTTATTGAATACAAGCGGATCTAATTGTAGCACGCATTTCTCTTACGGGAACAATTACTCACACGTGTGGAGAAGTGTTCGCGCCATCTGGTGACCTGTAAATGTCTGCGCACACTAACAGTCCTTCCTTCGGGACATAACCAGACAAGTAAATGATAGACATTAGCTGTCTGTCTGATTTAAAGAAATAGTTCAGAAACATTTATGAAATATATACTTAAACCATGGCTGCAGTAATGACGACATTAACGTTGCTCTCTCTTTCTATCTCACTTTCTCTCTTTATCTCTTATCTCTCTATCACACACAAACACATATGCACCCAAACACTTCCTATAATTTCTATAATTTTAATACATACTAACTCAATTTACAGACAGAGAAATAACGTGCAGCTAAAATTCTGAACTAGACAAGTTGAGTATCAACGTCTGATGTTAACGATGGCCATTTCGGAAGTGCTCTGTCGTTGACGGATTTGATTCGGTTGTGAGCGGCTAGTCATTGACAAAATTATGCTCTCCTTAAGCAGACTGTTGGCATGCAAATGAAATCAGCGCTGAATTGTTTTGCTGACAAAACATTAGTTGCATTCCATGCATTCCCGGCAAATCTATCACTGGAGATTACGCGTGTTTCTTGCTTGGTTTAAAATCGAACCAAGGTGTAAACTAGTTATTCATTTGAGAAAAGTATCTTTTGTTTAGAAAAAAAGTTAAAATAATTTAGTCAGATTCATCATCCGATTCTTAAGAATATAAGCGACTAGGCATTAACCTACGAAGATAAGGTTATGACCTATCTTAAAGACACTTATTGTTAACTGTTAGCCATTTACAGTTTATTTTTAATTATTTAGACAATTAATTTTCTCTGTCCTTAAAACATATATTGACTGCACCAAGCTTAAAAAAACTACGACAAATAATGTCTACTGTTAACGAAAGGTTGTACACCTGTCAGTATATTTGACTGATGTTATCCAAACTAATGTCGGACTGTTTATGCCTGTAACAAATATGAGTCACACGTGACTTCTAATCAGATTTGCAAAAGCTGGATCTAAATGATTTTTTATTAAAGTCGCTTTGTTATTAAATATAACGCCGATGTAACTAGGTATGCCTTATCTTGAGCTTACATGGAAACAAATAACGCGATGTGTCGTCTTCAGTGCGCTGTATTATTTTTCATCTGTTTTTGACAATGTATATTGTCATATCATTTGCTACAGAGGTCAACCTACACATAACATGTCAGTAAGTGATTGGCCTTGAAGTTTAAAAAAGTTTTTTTTTTCTGTTTTATTAATCATGAGTCTTGACTATGACATAAAGTAAAACATAATCGAGTTTCAGTTACGAAGGGCAATTATATACACACATATAAGTTACTGTCCCTCTTTTAAATTTTATTTAAATGGAGACTTCTGTACTTCTGAAGAAAAATATATATCCAAGTCCATCTTTGTGTGCATGGTAACTCTTTAAATCATTCATAAGAGATATCATTTAGACTTGACTTTAACCTCACAGATAGAGATTATATTCAATATTTGAAGATGACACATTCTTAAATTCATTTTAAAATAAAACATCGTAAGACTGTAACTAGTCAATAAAAATGATTTCACTACAACTTTCAAATGCATTGTTAGATAAAAATAATTAGATATCTTGATTGCATTTGACACTACTCCACAAAAATGCATACCTATCAACAAAACTTTCTAATTCACGCGTTTGTAATCAGGCGGAATTCTGTTTTATGCAGCAAATTGTTTATGTGAGTTTGTTGCGGACAATTTTCCGGAACAACACACTGCTCTCATTTACGATGTCAAGGATCCTCCTGATAACTTTGAATTGTTGTTTTAAATTGAATTCAGACTAAACTGTGAACTATCAATGTTTATGGACATGCTGGTATTGAAACCGGGAACATCTGCCATAATAAGTTCTTTGAAGCTTTTTTTTATTCAATTCTAATTCAAATGCGAAGTGTTTGTTTATGGACAAGCTTTTTGTGGGCATTGAGATGGAGTAAAACATAATGTTGCTCCCCGAGAACATTAAAACTGTTATGGTAAAGCATTATTGCTTCTGAAATAGAGAACATAATTCCTTGTTTCACTCTGTCATTTTCATTTTGTATTTTGAAGATTTAACACTCTATTGAAAAGATATACCGGTAAACCTCAGTTGATTAATTTAGAAAATATTTAGATATTTAGACAATCTTACTTCCACACCTTCCAAGCAACTTTGGGAAAACAACATTCACATGGAGCGTGGTCTTCTTGTATCTCGACAGTCATTAGTACTGGCCGATGTTAGGAATTCACGTAGTGGGGCCTTCCAGCTGAACTAAGTACCATCATCAGTTTTGCTAAGATGTTTTACCTTAGAGACGCCGCCAAAGCGTCATTGTAACCATAACTGCGTACATAATAATGTACAATACCTAAAACAGGCTTGTAGGTGATTCCCATGGTATGGCTTGCGTGCCGAAAAAAATCCTTTTATTAATACATATACTTTGGCTTTAACAAGTATTTGTCTTACGGGAGGAATTTACCTTAACCACCCTAACGCTTTGAGCTGATCTCTTTTTATACGTACACTCATTACGTATCCTCTGGGATCTAGACCAGACGCAGAACTAATAGGTAAGACACAACTACCACATCTTTTTTAAGCAGTTCTTAGCACTATTTTTAAAAAAGTGGTAAAACCGGAAAACAAATGTCCTGACATGAATTGAATAGAGTATATGTATGTAGCATAATGGAGGTGTGTAATCTCTAAATAGGAAGCAAGTACTACGTTATTATGACTCTGCATGCTTTCATTATGAGTGAGTACGTCGATAAAATATACGATTGAGAGTCAGTCTTCTGGAAAGGGCCTGCGGAGATTTATAGTATAACACATATAAATAAAGTTATCTATGCTAACTTGCTGGCTGAAGAAACCACATTCAGTGCTGTTTTAGCAAAAATACTGCATATCCTGAAAAGGCTAAAATATATTGTTCATTTTTTCCTTTAAAGGCCACACATACGTGATTTGTAGGCGGCTTTGTAGACAGATTGCCAATTTTATATCAACTACCTCTGAATGATGAACGGACCAGTCACATTTATTTTGCCTAGATTTACTTAAATAATACTTTCTTAAAAAGTCATTATGTGTATTTTCCGGTTCTCTGTGTCCGGAAATAAACAATGCCTTATGTCGCCTGTCAGAAAACAGAAATGGTGAGAAAATAAACTATTTCCTTTTATGGCAAATTGAATCAGATACAAAGCTTTGATAAATAATCCTACTGGTGTACATGCACCGTGCATTTTCATTATTGCGACTTGTTGAGAGTATGCAACTCGTCGTATTAAAACTGCGAGCTAAACATATTTAATATTGTATAAATATAATGTACATAGAGGTTCAAATAAATTTAAATAATGGAGTGTTTTATGTTTTTTATGTTTAGCGTTTACAGTTGTTAACATGTTTTGTTCTCATCGCGTGGGTTCGAGTCCCCTTTCGGGGCAAAGTACCTAATGTGGAAAGGGGTTCCAGCTGACATGCGGTGCACTGGTGGTTTTACCCAGACATTTGTTTGGAAATGTCCTCCACCAAAATAGCTGGACGTCGCTACAATGGACATAATTGGTCGCAGCTATATATATAAAAAACAACACAATTTTATGTGACTTATTTAGGTCTTACATGTAATCACACATATGTGTGATTCTTGATTCTTGATAACACATTAAAATGACCTAAAACCTTCGTGCTTTCTTTCTTTTGCCAAATAACAATAACATTGTTTATGTAATGAACAGAAACTCACTAAATTTCTTTTTATTCTGGATGCAACCTTTCATTCAAAGCACCCGATACAGATTCGTATGGTTGTGTAGACATAACGCTAGACAGAAATGAAGTTATTCCAAGAGGATTGACAGACAAGCAAGCATCTGTGCGTGGAATCAGCGATGTAATTTCAATTGTACGCAAAACTACTAGTAACATTCGTCGTCATCCCTCGTACATCGGGATTAAATCCAACAGGATGCGTCCTGGTTCTTTGTTTGTTGGTATATATGATAGGTATGCGAATTGGACATGTAGCAGTCTTATCTGAGCCGCTACAAACAAAGACTGTGCTTGAGTGACAGTCTATATTTGCGGATAAAGGCGACGTCCTGATCTGCTGAATTCAGAAGGGATTGTATAAAGAAATTGTATAATAAGTGTACAGTATGAACATAAAAGTAAGTCGCTTGCAGAGAGTCAGTTCGTACAATATTGCTTTTATATATGTACGTCAACGTCAACAAACTAAGGTGCAATTCTTAACTATAAATAGTGAAACCCCGTCTCAAGTGGCAGATCTTCTCTGGTTTAAACTAGGTAAACACAAAAACCACGTTGTAAAATAGGTACAATTTTCGCAAAACAATTCGATAAGGTCTCCTACCGCGAAGTATTCTATATGTAACTTGTATTTATCAATGTATTTTTAATCACATTTGTTACAGATCTCAATATGCAGATGTAATATTACTAGTAGATTTCGCTTTGCTTAAGTCGGTTAGTACACTTTACCAAGTTTCTCAATAACATCTTATATAATAATATGAGATTTTTTTATTGTTATGGTAAAAAAATATATTGTGTGCAATTGTTGCTGCCAATTATTAGAAACTGCATATTTGTTGTCGTCTGTTTTCGAAACGTTCGCTTTTTTTATAAATTTAGGGATGTTTAATTAACTACTGAAATAAAAACACATTCAAAACACAGAGCAAACTTAATTGCATTTACTGTAGTTTTTGTACATACAGCAATTCAATTGCCAAGTTGTACGGGGAATAACTCGGCCATAGTAATGTGCAAAACCAAAAGAAACAAAACCGATATAACTATGTCTACAACATGTAAGACAATTAAACATATTTAATAGAAATATATATATAAGACAGGTAGACACCTCTGATAGTGATGTATATATAAGACAGGTAAACTCCTACTCCTTTGATGGGAATGTATATATAAGTCAGGTAAACACCTGTGCTCTGAATGTATATATATATATATATATATATATATATATATATATATATATAT
Source organism: Sinonovacula constricta (assembly GCA_007844125.1). Lineage (NCBI taxonomy): Eukaryota > Metazoa > Mollusca > Bivalvia > Cardiida > Solecurtidae > Sinonovacula > Sinonovacula constricta. Next base: position 51,394,731 of record CM017569.1, on the reverse strand, counting down.
ATATATATATATATATATATATATATATATATATATATATATATATATAAGACAGGTAAACAACTGTGCTGTGAATGTATATATAAGACAGATAAACACCTTTGCTGTGAATGCATATACGAGACAGATAAACACCTGTGCTGTGAATGTATATATGAGACAGGTAAACACCTGTGCTGTGAATGTATATATAAGACAGATAAACACCTGTGCTGTGAATGTATATACGAGACAGGTAAACACCTTTGATGGTAATGTATATATAATACAGGTAAACACCTTTGACAGGAATTTATATACAAGACAGGTAAACACCTGCGTTTGGAATGTATATATAATACAGGTAAACACCTCTGACGGTAATTTATATATAAGCAAGTACTCACCTTTGATGGTGATGTATATATAAGACATGTAAACACCTTTGACGGTAATGTTTATATGAGACAAGTAAACACCTGTGCTGTGAATATGAATAACAGACAGGTAAACACCTTTGATTGTGATGTGTATATAAGACATGTAAACACCTGTGCTGTGAAGTTATATACGAGACAGGTAAACACCTTTGATAGTAATGTATATTTAAGACAGGTAAACACATTTGATGGTAATGTATATATAAGCAAGTAAACACCTTTGATGGTAATGTATACACGAGAGAGTTAAACACCTGTGCCGTGAATGTAAATATAAGACAGGTAAACACCTTTGATGGTAATGTGTGTGTATATATATATATATATACGGCAGCTAAACAACTTTGATGGGAATGTATATATAAGACAGGTAAAAACCTTCGATTGGAATGTATTTATAAGGCAGGTAAACACCTGTTCTGTGAATGTATATATGAGAGAGGTAAACACCTTCGACGGGAATGTATATATAAGACTGGTAAACACCTTTGATAGGAATGTACATGTGAGACAGGTAAACACCTTTGATGGTAATGTATATACTAGATAGGTAAACACCTTTGATGAGAATGTATATATGAAACAGGTAAACACCATTGGAGGGAATGTATATAAAAGACAGGCAAATACCTTTGATGGTACTCTATATATAAGACAGGTAAACACGTTTGCTTTGAATGTATATATAAAACAAATAAACATATTTGATGGTAATAACTCTAATAATAAATGAAGGGAATTATTTGTATGTATCACAACGTTGTAAATACAAGATCGATTTAATGAAAATGTGCTATTAGATTGTCATCATCATCAGGATGCCGACAATCAGAATTTGGTAATTCCTTTTACTGGATTATGTCAGAAGATAAATTAAGTAAATTGGTAGCTGTCACATTTACAGTACCCCCCAAAAACAAAAAAGTGTCCGCGGAAATCGCGTAAAATATGCCATTGGTTGCAAGGTCACGATAATGGCCTAGTTATGAACTTCCTTATTGTAATAATGAAAATAGACCAAGAATGTATTTTTTTTTAATTCATAAGACATAAATTTATTTTTATTTGAATGAAATCCGAATACAATAAGTGACAAAACACGATTGTCTTGGTCAGCCTTTTATATCATATACTAGTCGTAATTGTTTTGTTTCTGAAAGCTGTCAAGTACAAGACATGGAAGCAATTATTAAGTTTTTAAATTTGTCTCTGATAAATGTTTGCTCATTGACGTTGGTGTCATATACATACTACATCCAAGAGATCATCGCCAACAGCATAATTATCAATATTGAAGCCCCAACAATCCTAATCGTAAGTAACTGTTTTCTTTTTTGACTTTCTGTTAAAATGTAGGTTATTGTTTCTTTGTTTTTTGTTCAGTCAGTGTAACAAGGAAATGGAATATCCTTCGTTTTTGCTACTTTGTTTTTATACAACCACAATGCTAAATCAAATTGAAATCCAACATGAGGACACAGCACAAACAATCGCGGTACATATATCTTGTGTGGGATTTTGACTAATGTATATCTATGTAGAACGATGGACACTGTTTGTATACCAGTCGTGGATTCCCATTGGTACTGTGAGCTAATTAAAATCGTATAAAGATATAAGGCAGATGTGTTTTGCTTGAACACGTGTAAGGCCTTCCGAACATAACCTACTTCTAATACAACACTATCGGTTGCCTTCAGTGCGTTATTTCATCTTTCATCTGTATTTGTCAATGTATATTGTCATATCATTTGTTACTGAGATCTTCCTACAGATACAATGGCAGTGATGGATTTGCCTTATTGGTAATTATTTTTTTTTGAGTTGTATTAATCACGACTCTGGACAAAGATTTAAGGTATAACAGATTCGAGTTTCACTTGCGATGAGTAAATATATAAGAAAAGTTTAGTTTATTGTCTCCCTTTGAAACAATTCCTTTGAAATTAATAATTCTCAAAAAAAACAAAAACACTTTAAGATATTTAAAAGTCTTTTGTTGGAGAATCTGTAAATCAGTCAGTAGAGATTATACATGTGTATTATTTAGGTGGGACTTAAACCAGTCCAGGGATATATTTCATTTAATGTTTGAAGTCGACACATCGTTTAAAACGTGACAAGTCAGAATTATAAAATACTAAAATCATATAACAGGGATTATTTACCAAAAAAAGTTATTTAACTCTACAACTTTCAAATACACTGCTAGATAAATATTAATTGAATCTTTAAATTGCCATTAAATCTACTAAACAATATGCATTCCAAGGGACAACGCTTTTTCATTTACACGCTTGTAGTCATGCGGAATTCTGTTAAATGCAGCAAATTGTTTTTGTGAGTTTGTTGCTGACAATTTTCCGGAACAACGCACTGCTCTCATTTATAATATTTAGGATCCTCCTGATATCTTCGAATTTGTTCTGTATTAAATTGAATTCTGACTTAACCGTGAACTGTCAATGTTTATGGACATGCTGGTATTGAAGCCGGGAACATCTGCCATAATTAGTTCTATAGAGCTTTTCCCCACAAATTGATTGATTTACAAAATCACTTTTAAGAGCCAAGCTTTTGAAGGAATAAAGAAATGGGGTATACCTTTACTATGGGTTCCATAATGTGGCACGCCAGGAACCTTGATTAAAGTGAAGGTGAACACTATTGCTTTCTGACAGAGAATATTATTTCTTATTGCGCTTTCTCATTCTTTCTTCCCAAAATTTAATTCTTTATTGAGAAGAAATAATCATTAGATTATAAATTAAAAATATATATTTAGTAATTCTCTTTTGACTGAGTGAAAACAAAAATCAATCAGATGGAGAGTCGATTCCTCGTCACCCACTGAAAAATCTAAGCGTCTTTATATCAAACTAATGGCGTTCATGCAATTATGTACATAACCTAAATAACATTCTTGTAGATGATTCCCATGGTGTTGTATGCGTGCTGACCTAATTCATTTTATTGAAAACATATTCTTTCGCTTTAACACGTATTTGTCACATAGGACCAATTAACTTTATCACCACAGCGCTCTGAGATGATCTCCGGTTATACGTGTTCACTTAACGCATCCTCTGGGACATAGACCAGACACAGAACTAACTGTTTGTTTAAGACGTTCTTGGTCCAGTTTTAGCAAGAGGTAAAACTAAAATAACATATGTATTGATCTCGACTTGGTGAAGCTTATTTTTAAATTTGCACACGTATCATATTTCCCTGATATATATTTAAGATTATAATCTTCAAGTGAATTCGTGTTTATAATTAATTTATACACTTGTTAACACTTGTAACACTATAAATCAAATCAGCAGGAGTACGAATGAATTAAACAAATGATAATTATATATGCTTATGAAATGATAGGAATATTTGTTTTCATTTCTTCTTATCGTATGTTTCAGTTTAATTGATGCAGAGCAAATTAAACTATCTGTTTGAGAATAGCTTTGCACTTGCCGTTTAATGTAACTCCTAAGCACGGTTGTGTATATACAGACGAACGATTTATATTGTTAACGTTTATATAAGTTGGTTCTAGATTTAATGGATTTAATCTCCTTTTGATTCGGTATGTAAATGTAGAACAAAAAAAAGTAAGATTACATCCATGGCATACCTCGAACATGCATTTTTGAAAATTTAAAACAATAGCTTATACAAGTTCGAAAATGATTTGCCACTACTTAGCTAGACGAGGTTTTTATTTCATGGTAGAGACACGGGTACTCATTTTCCTGCTGAAATACCTCCACATAGATAATAGTACTCACGGATCACTATATTGACTCAGGAACATCTGAGAGTTGTGTTATAAGTGTAGATTTATACATCTACTTCTTATTCCTGTTCTGAAATGATTAACGAAGCAACGTGATAGAAGACTCTTCTAGCAATCTTATGTATTTTCCAGAATATTGATTTGTGATAAAATTACTTGCAGACCTCAATACAAGACATATTGACAGAAATTAATTTGTTTCTTCTTTGTAAATCAGCTAATTAGTAAAAGGAAGTGATCATGTGGCTATGCCACATATAACTTCAGCAACACATCACGATAGACACAACCTTTTACAATGTGTAGCCTTAGTTCAAATACAAATTATTCAAGTTACTTACATGTAATGCTTCGCATTAGGTATGGCATGGAATTAAATAATTATATTCATATGTGGTCCAATTTTGCGGCACTTAACGAAAAATAATAAACTTGTCGGCAAATAAAACATTCCGAACTTTGAATAATAAATATAGACATTCACCAATCGTCAGTTTAGTTTTTAAATAATAAACTTATTTTACTGATTGACAATTATCCCTTTTCCCTTTTTCCTTTCTTAAAACTCTATAACAAATTAACACACTTCTGTAAATTAGCCAATCAACAGATCCTAGCCCAAAAGGAAAATAATAACATTGTATAAGTTCAATTCAAATAACAATCATGACTTGTAAATTATTTTAATATTTATATTATTCTGTTGATTCTTTAAGTTTACATCGCTGGTAAAGCTACTTCTTTCAAACATTTCTATTCAAGAAAGAACTCGAATCTTTTCTCTGGTGATAGTCCCTGAAGTATAAGAGGCCAACTAGACTTTCTTCAAATAAAGAAGATTACACGCTGAATGCGACCTAGAAATCAATCTACATGGCCCAAATTCATGTTGAGAATTCTAATGCCTTCTGTCGAAAGAGAATAACAATGCAGCTTGCTAGAGGACTTTCTTTGCCATTTCTGTATCTGCCAGTTTTAATTGTCACATCATTTGTTTCAGACATCAAGATACAGACACAATGTCCTTGATTGATTTGTTTGTATGTAATTCAGTTTATAAGTAACAAGTTATTACTACGTGCCTGTTGCTTGGGGGGTTATCCAAGGTCACATTGATGCAGTTGCTGTAGTTAATATCAACAAGACGCCAAAGCTTTGAGAACTGCCAGTCCTGTTATTGTAATTTCATTCTTTGCGAGCTTTACGCCTGATAATGAGATGTTACACGATTAAAAAAGAACAGTATTTTAGAAGTGCATATAAAAAAATGTCCAACCATCCATCTATCTTAACATATGTCGAATCATCCATCCATCCATCTACACGTAGCTAATTTGTCATTATACCTATCATATATATATATATATATATATATATATATATATATATATATATATATATATATATATATATATATATATATATATATATATATATATATGTCTCAACAAATAATCTCTTGATATTCGTCTCAAATAGACTTGGGTCAGGGTAGAACCCCCGGCTCACCTCAGGTTAGCTGCAAAACCTCCCCGCTGGAGGTTCTCGCGTCAAACGGGACTCGAACCTATGCGGTGAAGTACTGAGGATGAAGTAGTGCATTATCATTATCTATGCATGTTTATTTAATACAGAGCGGATCTTATTGTAGCACGCATTTCTCTTTCGGGAACAATTACTCACGTGTGGAGAATTGTTAGCGCCATCTGGTGACCTGTAAATGTCTGCGCACACTAACAGTCACTCCTTCGGGACAGAACTAGATAAGTAAATGATAGACATTAGCTGTCTGTCTGATTTAAAGAAATAGTTCAGAAACATTTATGAAATATATCCTTAAACCATGGCTGCAGTAATGACGACATTTACGTTGCTCTCTCTTTCTATCTCACTTTCTCTCTTTATCTCTTATCTCTCTATCACACACAAACACATATGCACCCAAACACTTCCTATAATTTCTATAATTTTAACACATACTAACTCAATTTACAGAGAAATTACGTGCAGCTAAAATTCTGAACTAGACAAGTTGAGTATCAACGTCTGATGTTAACGATGGCCATTTCGGAAGTGCTCTGTCGTTGACGGATTTGATTCGGTTGTGAGCGGCTAGTCATTGACAAAATTATGCTCTCCTTAAGCAGACTGTTGGCATGCAAATGAAATCAGCGCTGAATTGTTTGCTGACAAAACATTAGTTGCATTCCATTCCTTCCCGGCAATTCTATCACTGGAGATTACGTGTTTTTCTTGCTTGGTTTAAAATCGAACCGAAGTGTAAACTAGTGAATCTTTAAAGAGAAGTATGTTTTGTTAAGAAAAACGTAAAGAAATATTTAAGTCAGATTCATCATCCGATTCTTAAGAATATAAGCGACTAGGCATTAACCTACGAAGATAAGTTTATGACCTAACTTAAAGACACTTATTGTTAACTGTTAGTTTGAAATGCCATTTACAGTTTATTCTTAATTATTTAGACAATTAATGTTTCTGTCCTTGAAACACATATTTAAAACACCTAGCTTAATAAAACTATGACAAATCATGAATACTGTTAACGAAAGGTTATACACCTGTCAGTACACCTGACGGATGTCATCCAAGCTAATGTCGGAATGTTTATGCCTGTAACAAATATGAGTTACACGTGATTTCTAATCAGATTTGCTAAAGCTGGATCCAAATAATTTTTATAAATGTCGCTTTGTTATTTTCTATAATGCCGGGGTAACTACTTTTGCTTTATCTTGAGCTAACACTGAAACAAATCTAATTTATCATTATATTTTGTAAATATAACTTTGATAAAAACAACATGTGCAACCGTTATAAATCTAACATATAAGGCATACAAAAAGGAATCAAAGCATTAAACACTAGAAATGTGTGAAACACTATATAATTAAAATAACCAACAAAAGACCAAACTTTTTTTTTCAGATAAACTTAGTAATTCAATCACACCTAGACTGGATAATAAAGACACACACAGATCGTTAATTTAGTTTAGAACTGCCCATATGCAGTTTAACAGTTCAGTCTAATGCAACGATAACGAGTTCGGATGTAGGCTGTCATTGATAAATATGCTTCACGTGGGATAAGCTAATCATCAACAAACATCGTTCCATCGTTGACAGGCTGTTTTATTCATTATTTGATTTCTCTGTAAACTAATGTGGCAAAACCAGCATTTGCTTATTCTCAACTCAGATCGTTTTCTTTTCTTTTTTTTTTTTTTTTTTTTTTTTTTTTTTTGTTTTGTTTTGTTTTGTTTTTTGTTTTTTTGCATAGTGTTTGACCAATTGTGACATTACTTTGAACGAAATTCAAGAAAGAATTGTAACAAATTTCGGATACATATGATTTTCGGATCGATGTGTTTTTGATGGTATCCCAAATATAAGTAAAGGTCGCACATTAGGAGGTTATATATAAGTTGAAAATGTGTCGTTGGTTGTTGGTAAACGACATTTTGTATAAATAGTGAACATGATCTCCACAGCCGAATGTGTTTTTATTTAACGAATGGGCGGATTACAATTGAAAATATTAACAGGTTAGCCGGTCTACATGCCGAACTATATGGATATCAAACATGTTCATCTATTAAATAATGTTTCATAACGTTCTCAAGTCCTTGAAAATTCGCAGATTTCATTTTATGTACAGAACCTGCAATGAGTCGCACGGAGACACGATGATTTGATCATTCGGAAAGTTTCTTGTTTGCGTTTAACCCTCAGGAAGTGCGAGGTTAGAGCTCTGTAAAACTGCTTTAAGCTCCCCAGTTGGTCCCTTTTGCCGATTGACCGTTCCAAGGCGGTTACTATTGGGTTTGCTCTTTTTGTTAAATTACTCATCACATATTTGTTCTAACTTTTACATTTGGTTTACATGTGAATACCTTAGTCCTGTTCTGTTTCAAATTTTGGTATATGTTGCAATGCTTTTTCATATATTCTTATTAAACGTGTATACGTTTTTTTTTTCTAGAACTTTGATCTGTCTGTCTACCCAGTGACTGTATAAACCATCGCATATTATTCAAACCATAAATGTTGAATCCATTAAGAGACATTTCCATACAAAGACAGTATAACTAATGGGCAAAACGGGTTTGTCAAAATGAGCTATTGCAATAATTGCAATAAAATGACACAATGTAAATATTTATGGGAAACAAAGCAAGGCGATTGATGAGATTGAAGAAAATATAAAGTTTTATGATATGTATCTATCATAATATTAGAATAATAGTGTATGGAAGCAATATTAAAACATCATTTTCAGTGTATTTTTTTTGCTGGAATTTAATATATTATTTAAGAATTAAAATAAAAATGACGCTGAGCTAAACGTTCGTGAAGTTTAACCGCAACAGACGAACAACGCATCAAGCTGTAAATTGTATAAATAAAGAAACAAACCCTCTTTATTCATCCACTAATAAACAGTGGCTAAAACATATAACAATGACAAGTCATTAATATTTAATTTGAAATATTGTCTACCGTAACACGTCGACGCCATCCATGACACAACGCCATTATCCAGTAAAAATCATACACATATTAAGCAATATGCAACATCTACTTATTCTTTGCACTAATAAAAACATTTTCAGGTATGCGACACTAAAGTCGGTAACAACTTGCCGAGCATAGTTCAACGAACAGAACAAATTCCGCTTTATTCGAGTTCTTAAAATCCGAATCCAGATGTACAATCATATTTAAAAAGGACTTATTGAATTTTACCATGAAGGAACCGTAAATAAATGCTTTATTAAAGTTAACAGAGAGTGTTAACAGTTTAATGCACCGTAGCCTTTAATACTATTTTAGATTTACGCGCAATTTTTTTTTGCAAAGCGTTTTGGGAATGTCACATGACGATTGTTAAAAGTTTTTTATCAAAGTGAAAAAAACTTCAGTACAAACCTTACTCGGATTATCACTAGTGTCAGCCATTTGGTTGTTTATCTGTAAAGTGAAAGTCACGTGACCTATTGACGCGTCATTGAGCCGCTTTAAAAATAGCTGCAGCTATTTCCTATTTGACATGTATTAGGTAGTGTAGTTTTTTTTAAAAACAAACACGGTTTAAACCAGTGAAAGATGTACACTTGTGCTTTATTGGCAGGAGTTATATTAGCTTCAACGAATACAACTGTCCACTACTAATTTTACGTATTAAATTATCCACGGTAACCACGGTTCTCGGCCCCGTTATTTGCGGCAGTTTCAGTGTCACAAAACATGACAGCTCAAAATCTTCAAAAGTTTATATACAATTGTTATAAGTAAAATTCTGATTGATTATCTTTTATACTTACACATTCATTTGATACCTGGAAGCGCCCGTTCAATATACGGGAGGCACCCGGTTCAATCCGAGCCATGACATCCCAAGTTCGTGAAAATGTTAGTGCTGTAGCCCACATTCTAACGCTTAAAGAAAAATAAGGGTAGTTCTAGGAATATTTATAAAAAAGACAAAGCAATCCTTTAACGAAAAAGCTGTCGGGCCTTTTTTCTTTAATGACTCCTCACAGATATGTTCTTACCTTTACAGTTGGTTTACATGTGATTACCCTTGTCCTGTGCCCTTTCAGATTTTGGTAAATGTTGCAATGCTCACAGATTTTTTCATATATTCTTATTGATGAGAGATTTTTTATTGTTTACGATTTACCCTTTTTGTTGATACAAAACTCTCAGGCAGTGCGAGGTTGGAGCGCTCCACAAACTAGGTTAAAGCTCCCCAGTCGGTCCTTTTAATTTTTGTATGTTACGTCTCTGTGATTTTGTCACTTTTTACATTGACCCTATTTGTCTTCGCCTATGCCTATTTAAAAATTTGTAGGAATTCTTAAAGAACCCTTTTTTTCCTTGTCTTTATTGACCGTTTACAATTAATAGTTAAAACAAAAATCTGTACGTCTTATGTGGCCAAAAGTATAGCCCAAAGAGATCGTACCTAAATTATTAGTTCTGAGAAGAAAAAAGTTGTCCATGCTGATTGGTAAGTATTATTATATTGCTATGAATTACATTTTAAATAAGCAACCAAACCAGTTCCAGACCGAATCACTTACTCGATACAGCAAAGTTTACATGTATATGCAGTGGACAGAGACTGGACAAAACAAGACTGGCTATACCCACTTAAAGGGTCACTACCGGGGGCTTACTAATAAAATAGATATTGTAATACTGAGATATGAGTAACAAATTCGTTTGTTATAGTTTAATGTTTGAAAGCTTTTGGAATTTAACACTTAAACGTGCCAACACCGCGGCCTTATGCTTCACAGAGGGAGATAAATGGGCAGCAGGAGGACAACAGACGGGTGGGTCTATGCGGCTATAAATAGCCTTAGGCTGCAGTGGTATAAGGGACGGAGTGTGGCTAAGAGTCTTTCTGTGCAGGAAGTATAACTAGACGTTTTACGACATTTTGTCCCCGTGATAGCTCTGTGTACTGTACACAAAGTAGTTAACAGTCCTTCTCTCTGAGATTTCACACTATTTTGTTATATGTATACATGTATTGGGGTGGCGGATTGTAAGGAGTAGCTTTAAACCCATTTAATGTACTACACAGCCCATTATATCCAGCTACATAAACACAGATAACTAGCACAAACCGTCTTTTTTATATTTGTCAACAAAGTAAATAAATAACAGTTTGAAGATGTAAACCACACACTGTAATGCAAACATAGCTTACTTCTCATACTGACGTAGTGGATGTGTTTCGATAAAGAAGATAAATGTATGCAGATTTTTTTACATGTTTTGGAACGGTGGATCATGAAACTGATGCCTGCATTTTGAAAAGTATCAGCTCAACAGTCATTTAGTTAATGTATAGTTAATAATAGAAAATTTGTTAAGAATATTCTGTAACATATTACAAAGAAACACCTACATGTAAGCTCTACACGTTTTCTTGGACTTCTTAACGTATGTTAAATACACTTTAAATATATATTTACTTATTATGATTCGAAACATGACATTTCAGAAGCTTCAATTATGCTTCACTAGGTTAGGCCACAATACGTATTTTGCAACATATATTCGTAGTTTAGTCTTAACGCAATCTTATGTTCCCCCAGTACATGTATCTATCAGGTTATGGCCATATAAACTGCGTCTTCGTTTGCAAAAATCCCTACCAAATTGATGATTTATCACCCAAGTTCGGGAGGATTAATTGATATTTGTATAAAACAAGTGATTTGCTACACTAACAACAATAATTCATCTAAATTATCTGCCAGAGTTTCGTATCTTTATTATGTGACAACAGTTAACGCTTGTTTAATTCTGCATCATAAATCATAAATATGCTTTCATAAAACGTTCCTTCATGTATCGAGCGCTACTTTTCTTTCATGATTTCTTAAAAGTATTCCAAAGAACTTGGACTGAATTCTCTATCAGGGCTAGGAGAGCATTCAACGACAGTATATAACTTGCCAGCAGTGTAATGAAAATGTTCTCTAAACACGCTTTTTTTCTTCGTGTATGTTATAACGCAAACAGTTTGATAGTATGCAATGCGTAAGGCAATGTGTGTCGCTGGTCAGTCTGAAGGTATATTGTCTTTTTCTTTTACACCGGAATTACATTGTTCACATAGCTAATAATCGCTTTATCAAAAAGAGCATGACTTTATAAGCATATATCATTCATGACAACGTATTAAATTTAAAGAAGTTCATACAAAATATATAAAATAAAAATATTAAACATAAACATTATAATCAACACTTTAAGTAAACATGTATTACACGTTAAGCCTAGCCTTTAGGCATAGTAAAATGGTAAAAGCGATATACGTACACCACACGCTAAAATAGCAAATAGTTAGTTAATGGTGCAATTAGTAACTGCAAATCTTTGACAAACTATATCTAAGCGTGTGTTTCATATCAGTGCAAGCATTTTCATGTTTTAAACTATTTTTAAGTACCCGTATTTGTCACCGCCAGGAGTAGGCAAGTGACATCAATAATACACACCGGCCACAATAGCTCAAGTGGTAGAGCGTCGGCTTCTGCATCGGGAGGCCGCGGGTTCAAACCCCGGCCGGGTCAAACCAATGATTTTAAAAGTGGTAGTACTGGCTTCCGTCCTAACGCTCGAAGTGAAGTGGACAGCATTGCGCCTGACTCGTCGATGTCAGTATAATGGACCGAACGGGTTCAGTTCCTGGGCACCTCATAAGTGCCCCTGTGCTTTAATGATAGAAATGTCGCTGTACAGTATTGACAAAATGCCGGCAAATCCCAATCCCAATCCCTCATTAATACGAAATCAGGAACTCATGTAGTGACACTGTACTCTACCTACTAGACGTGTTACTCTGCGCTCATGGCAGAGTGGTAGATTGCTCGTAGTAAATGTAGCCCCTCCAAACAGTCCAGCCTCTCACCGCATTAGGCTTAGTGTTACTTGTGCGGTGTGGCTGTCGTAAAAATCTTCTAAGTACATGTAAGCTATATTGTCATCTTAGTAATCCTATCAGGATTATTACGTATACTTTATTATGATATTTCGTGGATTTTATTTCATTTTACATTTACTCTGTATGAATTTGTCTAGAGGTAGTTCATGTTTTAATATCGCTGGTAAGTGCCATAGGAACCTTTTTCTTATTTTCCTTAACATGGGAAGGTCTCCCAACTGGTATGCGGTGCACTTTTGGTTCTACACATTCATTTTCATAAGGTCTTCCCCTACCACAGTTGCTGAGATTTCCAATAATGACCAGGATTGGCGTATTAAAAAAATGTGCATGTCACAAATCATATCTATAGGAGCAATGCCGATATTAAACACAGTTTACTGGTATGAAAATACACGTTCTTGTACCAACAAATAGGGCGGAGGTATCCGTCATTTACAATACCATCAACGATTAGCAATTGTGCAATTTGTTTGATCAGTTGATATGGTTGAGGCAATGTCAAAACGTCTTACTGAAAACATGATACTTCCAATTTTCTCCTGAGATAAATAATCATCACAACCGCTCCAGCAAACGTCACTAAATATTGAGTGGCCTTATACACCGTGAATACTATTTTAAATATATTCTCACGATTACGAGCTAGGCAAGTAAATGAATGACAGTTAATCAGTTGCTAACTGCTTAACTTCGAAACATTTCAAAAATCATACAGCACACCGATAAAACAATCCTTAAGCATTGACGAAAATTACATTTTATTTTTTTCTTAGATATATGGATTTCTTGCACCAAAGATAGCAAGACTTACATATTATATACTTCTTCCAATGAACACATGCCGCCAAAATGCACAGAGCAGTTACATATTACGCAGCTTAAAAACAGATCGAGACGGGTTAGTCATTAATGTCTGGCGTTAACGATGACCCTTTCTGAAAAGTTGCGTCATTGATAGAAAGTCTTCGGTAGTGATTAGCTAATCATGAACGAATATATTTCCTTTTGATCACTTCTCTCTTTGAATAGTGTCGTAGTGTTTTCGCAAATGATGTACACACATATTGCGCTTTATTTTTCGTTTCTCTATGACACTTTTCAATCAGATTTAAAATAAAATAAATGTGTGTGATTTAACTCCGATATACATGTACATTTATAACGGTTTCACGTTTAGCCGCTTAATTATTTAGTCTATTATTCTTCCAAGACTTCTTATTTAACGTCATACGCACCTGAACTCGAAACCGTGACATAATCGGCCTTTAAAACAATTTCCATGTGATGGAACTACAGTGCCATGGTCACAAATCCCTTCAAAAGAAGAAGCACATATGGCATATATATTAAACATAATTATCTGAACTGACTATCTTTTTTAAACAATGTAGATAGCTGTACTGTAGTCGGTCCTTTTTGCCAAAAGACCGTTCCAAGGTGGCAACTGTTGGATTGGTTTTTTTTGTTTAATTACTTTTCACATATTTGTTTTACTTTTACATTTGGCTTGTTTGAGAATACCTTTGTCCTGTGCCTTTTAAATGTTTGGCATATGTTGCAGTGCTCACAGGACTTATTTCATATTTCCTTATTGTAACGTACATTGTGTCTATCAAAGAAAGTTAAAAATACAAACCTGTATTTGTTATCAAATATAGTTTTAGTCAGTAATGAACATATATATACACGATGATGTGATTTACGTTTTGCACGTTAATATGTTATACAATATTAAATGGATTTGATCTTCACATATTAAGTGTCAAAGATTTATTTTATGTTTTAGATGCTCAATATCTATTTCAAATGAAGGCCGCTTAACCAGGTATAAACATAAATATTTATTAATAAAACTTAATACATCAACACAAATTATTGTTTGGCATTGACAATAATATATTGCAGAAGCAGTTTCGCTAGACGTTAAGTCATCTTATAACATTTTTTGAGATAAATTCAAAACTAATTTGCAATAAAATACCCAAGAGATGTTAGTAAATTGAAGACATGTAGAATACTGCACATCTGTTACCACATATGATCCAGATTAACTGCCATTTTTTTCTGGATTTTCATCAAAGTGTTACAATTCATCACTGTCGATAATATTATTTTCATAATTGCTTTCAACGTGTGTCGCAGCATAATTAGTAACTGTGTTTCAGACATAATCTATTGGTTTACAATCGGTTATTTGCTTGAAGCCGTATTAACAGCGTCTTCATTCCCGACAGTCCCGACCAGTTGATGAGATATCGCCCAAGTTCTGTCAGATATAATGATATATCGATACGTGTGTAAAGTAAATGATTCATTATACTAACAATTGCCATTCATCTAAGTCAGCTGTCGTAGTTTCCCATCTTTATTGCGTGAAGACATTCTGATAGTCTTTTGTTATCCTTAAATGCTTATTGATTCCGAGCGCATATTGAATGTTGCCTCGGCTATCATGGGACACCTTGAACAAATATGTTGATTTTTGAGTCCATAGAACTTGGAGAAATTTAATAATTGTAACTTAATGAAATTCATTTCAAGGCTTGAAAATCTAATAACTTTACTTTATGAATTTTGCATTTTTCCGACATAATCCACCTTTCAAAAATGCTTTTGGCATTTAGCACAACATGGAATAGTTTGATATAGCTTGTAGATATATGTTGCTATATTTAAATAACAATCATTTAAGTCATTTATATATCGACACCTATTTAATAACGGGTTACATATTGTTTTAAAACACAGGCATATAATTGTATGCGTAAATTAAATTTAATATTGTGAATGTACGCATTAGTCGCATTACACATTTAGGTATGTACTTGAAACATTTGACTTTCAATGGTTAACGAAACAAGCGAAAACAATTTAACTCGGGAGCCGAAAATAAAATGATTTACTTGAATATTGTCGGTTGGCAAATTACAATTTTCAAGAAACAAACTTTCCGTATAGTATTCTTAATTTTAGAATTTGTATCAATTTTTCTCCTTTACTTGATGATAAATGTTGTAGATAATCTGCACTCGTACTTAACTTTAAGCAGAATTATCGCATAGATAAAATGTCGCATTTGTTTAAATTTGAGATATTCGGTGATACACATGCGATCTATTTTTTCTTTGCCAAATGTTAGTCTGCAAGCTAAATCCACAGAAGCTCGTTGCCAAGCGGTCATAGTTACCGACTTGTAACTCCTCAACCACACACCGTGTAGGTTTGTTTTCTGGTCCCAGCTCCAACGTTTATACGTTAATGGGTGGTTCTCCATTTTACCTGAGGATCGCCGGTTGTTCTACCGAAACACCTGTTGCGGATCTCCTTCAATCAAAATATTAAGAAGAACGTCGCAAAAACGGCCATAACAGTGTCCATGCGATGCAACAATAGCCCAACCAATTTATTTGAATCCTTTGTATTTCACCATCTTAACCGATAAGATCGACTAATAATGTTTTATTTCACTGATAAAATATGCGACATAAACTGACCCTAATGTTATATTAATCCCAAGTCAATCATGACATATTTTTTTATAAATAAAATCAATTTAACGGGTGTTCCTGAAATTAAACACAAAGGCCAAATGAATAAAAATACATATCCATGTACATCTACCTTAATAAATTATTTATAACATAAACGTCTGAACGTCTAAATCAGACAGTTGTTGTGGCATACAGTTTGAAATGTTGCCAACTTTAATGGACTGTTTTGGTGCATACTAAGTTTACGACTATACTGAAAAAAGTCAAGAAACATGACAATTAATGAACGATAATAAATCGATGAACTTACATTTAATACTACATGTAGTGTTTAAATAATCTGATTTATATGTGTCTCTGTTGTCTCCATTAGATATTGTGATATTCACAGGATCTTGTCATTTAGCCGCATTGCTTTATTTAAGATCGCCCATTCTGTCAGTTTTAGATACTTTATAGGTAAATTAATTATTTTCAAGTAATCACATTGCTTGCAAAATCAAGATATGTGTGACTCAAGTCTGGATAGAGCCATGTCAACAGTTAAACCTTCCGACATATTGTCTTTTGCACTGACTTTGACTTAAACCCAAATGGATAGAGGCTTAACATTCTATGAAGTTTCAAATCGGTCACTACTACCTGCCACAGCCGCAAATTAAATGTTATTTCTAGTAACTTGTTAAACTTTGCGCTTAAAACATTAAGGTCTCGATGGCGAAGTGGTGGGTAAAGCCGTGTCGTTGTGATGTGTGTCAGAACAAAATAACAAACTTTTTTTACCTGGGCAAGTATATCAAAAATATAAAAATAATGTGTTGTATAACTTTCTTGAAGAACATTTATTACAAATAAATTGATTGTTCTTTGACGTGTTTTTTTTTTATTCAAGCAGAATGTCCTAACGCACAATGGTGGAACACATCTACATGTTTTGATAATCAGCGACGAATTCGAGAACTTACAATTGGTTGTTGAATACATTTATATATTTAATTTTACACACATATCGGTAATGTTTAATCCATACACATATACATGTAGTCTTCTATAAGAATACTGATCGACCACCTGTAATAAAGCAAGGCAGTGCAAACAATTTCAATTTACCTGTAGTTGTGATCTTTTTTGATGGCAATGTAACGACATGTTGAACATAAGAGCTTAAGGCTTCTATTGCAGTTTATATCGTATAATGGCGTTGCTGACTAGCTGTATAAAACCACCGTCTAGCACGATATCCTTTTTCCAATACTTCTTGTCTTTCGCTCACCGAGTCAAACCCGTTTATGAACGGAAACAAGAAATGTGAACATCATTCGTGTTGTCGATCATGAACTCTATGATAGGATGTTACACAGAGATAACAGTATAGAAACACTATACAAACGATAAGGATATACAGAGAGTTCTTCTGGGTGAAGTAATTAAACGTATTATATAAAAAGGATTAAATATTCAGAGACTTGAACGAAGGAAATACAAGTGAAATTATGGTAGGATCCATTGCACAAATGTACGAAGTATATACATATGCTTATATAAAATTAGTTTAGTCACCATTTATGATATAGGAGCCAAACTTACGTGAACTGGATTTAATGATAAAACTTGAGAAAATACTTTTTGTTACATTGCACCGACACAGTTATAGTCATATTGGCGCCGTCAAGCTAAGTATTGGTGAAGGGAGTCCCCAGACTTTAGTCTTGGTAGAACTACCGGCGCAGGTAAACTGGAAAACTCCCCCGACATAAATGTTCTCGCCCCCACAGGGATTTAAACCCACGTTCCCGCGGTGAGGAGTTAAGGTGTTACAGATCGAGAATATACTTACAATTAAAAATTAAATTACATTCGAGGTTTCTTACTGAAAAAATACTGATATATTTTTAACGTTACATGCAAAGAAACTCGCAAAATAATATTTCTGATTTCATGTTATGCATAAATACGAAGATTTCTAAAAAGTATTTTATGCAAATAAGTCTACGTACAAATATTATCTTCTTAAAATTAATGCAACAAATGTGTTCAAGAACAACACTAATATATAAAGCTGTGTTTGTTTATCACAATTGCTATTGGTCACAACTGCTTCAACCATTTAACGTGTTTATACTTTCTGCTGTTATTATAACATAGGTGTCATCAACAATTTTTGAGACACTAAGTATTTGTGTCACTTAAAGTGATTCTCTAGGCAGGACTAGTTTAAAAAATAATATATCTAGTTAGTGTATAATTATGACTATTTGAAGTGATCGTAATATTCCGACTCCATATCCGTATGTATCATATACGTATATAGAATGATGCAGATCAATCAATGAGGTCTCACCGAAGTAATTTTGGTGTTGCTAATTGCACTCCGTTTATTTGCATAAAATACTTAAAACGCATTAATAAAGCAATCTCATATTACAATAGCAGTTTATGAAAGTAGATAGTGTTACATATGTTAAATTGTCTAAATTGTGTTCATCCAGGTTGTTTTTTTAATTAGTAATAAGTTCTAATATCAAGATAAAACAGTACAATTTGTAATGATTTGATAATGCTTATTCAAGTTGTCTTAAAATAAATACTCGATTGTTTTCTTTACGAATGATGTACACACCATCGTGTTAAAGTTTATTTTTGACGTTAATTGCAATTGCTTGAAACGGAAAACAGAACGTACTGATAAAATACTTTTTTGTTTAAAATAGTGTACTATTTAATCGCATGTTCTTTTTAAAACGACATTGTGTCAGATGGATGTAAGACAAGAGTTTAATTATTATTCGTGAGCCTTTTTTCAATATATTTACTGGAGAATTTGGAGAATTTTAAAAAGTTACAGACCCTTTTTATTGTGTGAATGGACAAAAACGACTCAATTTCCGCTGGTTATCTGGTTGTAAATTGAGTCTAGTGAGAAAAAAATACTATTTTTATGTATAACTTCTTACTTCATCCTTGGAGGTTTTAGAATTGTCTTATGTTCTGGCAATTAGATAAAATATGAAAATCGGAGAAATGAAGGATGTTGAGATTTCTTCGGCTGGATACTGATCACAAACAGAGAACGTCGCTAAACACTTGCGCTGCGCTACTTGGCCATCGCATTTCAAGTCAAGTATCATGCGCTCTTAATTGTTAGAACCACAGTACTCTTTAAGTAACGACAAGTATTTTATCATACTTGTTATAAAAAGAAATTAGTCGAAAATATCGGCATATAACTTATTTCAGCCATTGTGATTTGTGCGTAAAATATAACTTTGTGGATTTATAAATTTTGGTGAATTTGATTGGATTGTTCTGGAGTATCTTCACAACATGGCGAATTTTAATAAGTGTTTGTTTTTTATTCATGTGCTGTGCTGTTCGTTTATCATCAGTGTTTATCTACCCATATTGTTGATGTCTTTACTAATTGGTCAATCAGTTGGAATTGATGTCCGAATTGCGGCCATTCTACCTGCCGATGACAGCAGGTTCTTCTCTATTAATCGGGTACGACCTGCCATCGAATATGCCATAGAGAGCATACAGAATAAAACCGACGTCCTGCGTGGGCATAACGTGCATGTAACATATCGCGACTCAAAATGCAACATCGCAGTTGGCATTAATGAAGCAATAAACCTTTACATAAATAAAGAGGTTGATGTCTTTTTTGGTCCTGTTTGCGATTATGCAGTTGCTCCTGTTGCTCGACAGTCGTCTTTTTGGAACATTCCCTTGGTTACCGTCGGAGCCTTGGCCCATGACTTCTTTCGATACAGAAAAGAGGAATACAGCTTACTGTCGAGAGTTGGACCAATTAGCTATGACTCATTTACCAAAAGTGTGAAAGTCACATTCAATGCAAACGGATGGAGGAAAACAAAATTGTTTTACGAAAGAGAGGGACAGGCCCAAATTATGGGCTCATTTTGTTATCTGCTCACCCTGGCTCTAAGCGACGACATCAAAGCCGATCCAAATTCAAACATTACTGTGGACAACTTCGAGATTCATCCGCACAATGTGGAACATATGCTGATCTCGGAGATAGGTCTGAACTACGGAGGTAAGTTCGTTCTACTGAATATCTTTGCATTTCACTAAGTTTATTATCTCGCATTAATAATAAACTCATATAAATGGTAATCCACCCAATGAAATCCCACCATTCCTGATAAATAGACGCCACCGCACTGATTAAAATTAGTGATGAGACAAAACATGCGTATGTCTACTACTAAATGTATGCGTATATAAATAGGTCATTAGCATATAATCGTAGATTTAAAGTACGGGAGGCCCCTGGTTCAACTCCCGGGCCGCGACAAACTATAATTCTTAAAAATTATAGTCGTATAGCTCCCTTGATACCTCTCAAGCAAAATATAAGGGTAGTTCCACGACTTGCTGGCCTAGTGTCAGAATAATGTGACTTGGTGGGGCATCATGACAGGTGTTCACGGCATGCAATACACAACGATGGCAGCACTATGTTTGCTGCAAGTGGGCACCTACTCCAGATAACTAAAATACTGTTGGTGGGACGGTAAACCCAATGGTCAAACAAATTTGCATGGTGTCAATGAAATGTGACAGGGTTACACAGTAAAAGCAGCATTTTCTCTGCTGCAAGTGGACATTGTCTCAAAAATCAACTGAAATACAGTGTTGACGGCACGAAAATACATCAACAACAAGTTGAAATGTAAAAGCATTATTATTATTATTATTATTATTATTATTATTACTATCATAATATAACAATTTTTCACAATTACGCATGTACCGGTCAGCACATTTGACTGATCATAGCCTCAACGTGTCTTGTATTTAGATTTGTCTCAAATTCTGTCTAACAAAATTTCACCGTTTAATATCTTGTAGCAACAAAGACTAATCAAGGCAAACCAAACTATCAACTAACAAGAATTTTATGATATCTTGGAGAGTTTTTTTTATCTGGGAAATATCATTAAAACATTATTTCGGACACAAAAACATAAAGCTTTATTTACCATTGCGAAGCTTGTAGATAAATTTGCCTGCTTCTGTACATTGCATGAGCTGAAATAACAACAACAAATACTACTACAACAATAACAACCTTTTCTACGACCACTTCAACAACATACTCAGCAGTTTCAATATCTGTAATTATAGAGTTCCTTTGGAAAGCATTGTTTATGCATTAAAATAAACAATATACCTTCAACATCTTTCCACAAATGTTAGCAATCAATATTTGCGAAACAAACAATGTGTTTGCGCATTTATCAATAACAATTAAAAGTCCCTCGCGATGTGGTGATTTGCAAGGTCCATATAACAGAGGTCGCCTATAGGAATGAAGTTCATAAGTAGAGTACAAATGCATTTAATTTATGCAATGCAAATATATAATGTAGCATTTGATACTTTGCATTGTACACTTAGTGGCTAAAGTTAAAATCACACTCCGTCCGTCCATTTATCTGTCTGTCTCTCGTTCGTCTTCCCTATTTAAATAAATATCCCCAGACAGGAAGTTACTTTTATAGCCTATCTTATGCAATGATGTCATTATACAATCCTTGTTAAGACCGCTAAGACGGTCCGTAATGGCTTACAATGTAAAATGGTTTCTTGCATCCGTTTTGTATGTAGAGGCTTTAAATATTCCAAATTAAAATGTCATGTTTTTATTAGATATATAATCAAAATGCAACAATGTTTTTGTATTTACTGCGGCAACTTTTACATATTCATCTTACAGTCGCCAGTATATACTAGATGGTTTGACGTATTAGTCTGCTAAAATAGTATGATACCGTGCAAAATACAGTCTAGTCTACAAGGCATTGGGAAAGGTCCAACAAAACACATAGCGAAAGGAACAGGCGTTGTCTCGCCATATGTTTTTTAATCAAACTTATTATCAGATACAGGAAAATTGAAACTGTGTCTTTACTAGACATTTAGTCAAGAGTCCTTTTTGCATCCATTACATTATGTAGATTAAGCTTGCTTCAATTTTCAATAAAATCAACAGTTTTAATGTTTGTTTCGCATGTTCGAAAATCTTCAAAGCCCCTTCACATATAAGCGATAAGTATAATTATTAAATCGCTGCGATGTATTTTTTTTTAAAAGATGCATTTAGTATTTTAATCAGTTTTTGTAGTTAACACGTTTTCTGACTTTTTTACACGAGGTATTACAACAGAAGTATTTTTTTCGTACAAGAATGTCGGCAAGAGTCCTAATAATATACAAGCATATAAACACATACCAGTCAATGATAAGGTGGTCTAACACTGTTTACATCTTATTACACAAAAATGTTATACTGAAGTATCAATTTAAATTTAGTTTTCAAACTATGCCTAGATAGACATATGTAATGTCGTAGTTATGGCCAATATAAACAAAATAGCAAATACATGGAACTGTCTATTTATTTAGAAACGACCCGAATTGTTACAGAATGTTGATGTAATTTGTTTTTAGAAACATAGCCAGCCAATTTCCAATGTACCTTCTTTTGTACAAGAATATTTTCCCAAATATATGGCTTCATGACACTTATTCATAATCCTGTGTATAAAGGATATTCTTTTTTAAAGTAAAAAGTGAAATTCGACTTTCAAATAATGAAAATATTTACATTTTTGATCGTTTACTGGTTCTGGTTGGGTGTTGTGCCAACGAGTGCTTCTTTGTCTAGTCTTTGCGAAGGAACCTTGAGCAAAGTCATTGCAACTTTGTATTTCTGTATTGATACTGCGTCTAAACAAATTGAAATCAGCAATTACCTTTATTCGTCAAGCGCGGAAAAGAACAACGACATTGAATATTTAATAACTGAGAACAGTCAATCGTGTAAGACTGCGCTGTGTAATCGAAGTAGCATACATTAAACAATTTAAACAAGGTTCTTCATTTGGAGACTAAGCGCTACCAGTGCCACATTGTTTGATCGCTGTTTAATTACAGCTGTGACAGAACATGTTTTGAAAAGATAAAAATAAGCTTTCTTGTCTCAAATTCGAATTCCACAAACGAAACAAATATTAAAGCGGTAACGTCATTTTAAATACCAGCAGTAACGATTATCATTGTTATATTTACTTAATTTAAGTTCCTGGAGAAAGTGCCCTTTCCAACAGTATAATAGCATCAATTACTTTTGAAGGCACCGGATTATCGCAAGGGCATCACCCGATCAGTTTTATTTGGAGAAAAGACACTCCAATCAATATAAACAATTCTCTTAAAAACGACATGAAATTTCTGGTTTCAACATTTGAAATAAAAACGGGTGTACTATACCTTCCATTAAAATACATTGTTTAGAACGTTTTAAAATTAGCCCAAACGTCAAGGAAATGAGCTGTACAACGCGTCCGTTGTAAAAATTGACAATATAAAAAGCTAATGCATAGTTTATTCTATAAAATGTCATAATTCACAGTTTAAATTATCTTTGTATTCTTGTTTCGATTGAGGTTGTACAAGTATTTATAATATTTTATATTTTTATAACTAAGCAATAAGGTTAATTGTCCTAGTGTTACGTATAGTGTACAAAAAGTAAGTTCCTTATTTAGTATAAAACCATATATATATTCACAGTGATTTATTTTACAAAATATGCATAAGTACTTAATATTATAACTTACCTTATTTGCAACCGCTATTGTTTTCCACAGCTGTCGACTTATTTTATAATAAATATTTCCAGATTAGGCGGTAATTGCTGTAAACAATCGAAGTGCTTAGATAGGATACCCTACAGTTTTAACATCAATCGGAAACTAGGTATGCAGGATAGAGAACATATTTTGATAATACCGATAGCCAATGGACTATGTTAACGTTTTATTTCGACTTATTAGAAAAGTATTTTTCTCAATATTTAATGGAGAAAAACAAAATAACGGTTAAAATGGTATTGCTGTATGCTCTTTGTGCATAAATATTAGTATTCATATTCTAAACATTATTTGGAAACGAGGTATGACTGGTAAAGAACATAATTTAAAAGAAGCGATAGCCAGTGGACCTTTAGGCAAACTATGTTTATAACTTTTTATTATTTTAATTTGAACTCAATACATTGTATTAATATTATAAATAGGTAAATTAACACACACTTATTTATTCATAGTCATTTACTTCATGGACATGTTTCTTATGCAAGGATCTTAATTATTGCACTATCTGTTTATCTGTCTGTCTGAAGGAATGCCTGTTTTTCGCATGCCGATGCCCTTACTAATTAATAGCACAATCTATAACCTCCTTCAAAAGAATTTCTCCACTATATTGAATGCTCCTTAAGATGTGTCGCTTACTGCTTTTTTAAGGAAAAGCCTCATTTTCAAAGTCATACTCAATGGGATACTTAAGGACAGCTTCTTAAGCAAAAGTCAATTCCATTGACAATGTTTTCCTGTATGTCCAGAATAAATTGTGATTTTTCCAAGAACTTATATGTTCGTGTGTATGGTAATCCAACCAAT
The DNA here is from genome assembly GCA_007844125.1 of Sinonovacula constricta. Classification (NCBI taxonomy): domain Eukaryota; kingdom Metazoa; phylum Mollusca; class Bivalvia; order Cardiida; family Solecurtidae; genus Sinonovacula; species Sinonovacula constricta. The sequence goes on along the minus strand of CM017569.1, from coordinate 51,370,040 downwards.
ATAAATTCATCTACTTTGATAAACAGGCTAGCCACAGACAAGAAAGCGGCAAAGCATAATAATAAAACATACATTGAGGCACTGTTATCTCTTTCAAGTTATGAATGGTAACCTTGCGTTCGTTACAGAAATATCACGTCTTCTTTGGATAAGCTTGCTTTCACAGAAAGTTTATGCTTATGTTTTCCCCGTGTTTGTTGTTGTATCAGAGCACTTTGCTGTTGTTGTGATAGAAGTAGTGAAGTTTTAAATGATATTTTGCACTTTTTAAAATATCTAATGAAGTTGATGTGGCGGGTTCATATAATCACATATTTCATGTTCAAAATGTGCTAAAGTTCATATTTTATAACTGTTATTAACATGTGGTGATATGCTTCTCGTGCAAAGTTTACAATTCAAAATTATAATTGCAATTCACATATATGAGGCCCATATATATGTTTATTTCTTTGTAAAGAAACTGATTTTACATATAGAGATAATCTTAACAAATAACCTAATGCCAAGAAGTAATCCTTAGCAAGCTTTGAATAGTATATATAAATATTAAAGTAGCAAAATTATAGACTTGCTTAAATGTAAGAAAATTGTGATTACGACATAAACAAGATACAGATACGGAATAAGAATGGAATATGCAGATACCTAAAGGGATGTCTCCAGCTTGAATGGTTTTACAGTATGGTCACATGACCATTTTGCCCCTCTGTTAGAAGTTTTGTCTCTTGACTTCGGTCATTATGTTGCGGATCATGTTTTACATCATTAAGCACGTATGATTACAGTTGAAAAGGGTTATACATCTCAATTTGGGGTCATCGTTAGTGCAGACAATATACCCAATTCTATAACGTTAAAGGCATCAAGCATGACTCCCACATTTATTTAGTACAAAACTTGCATCTGGATGCTTCGTACAGTTAATCTCATAATTATTGAGAGTTTTATTTTGAAACAACAACAACAGCAACAAGAACAACAACATTAGTGTTTATTCCAAGAGGAACACATATTATTGTAAGAGAATTTATTTTTGAGTTGGAACTCAGTTGCTTTCTTTATAGTTCGAGAGTATATGAGATTTAGCAGATGCATTTAAAATTTATAGAAATTTTACTTTGGCTAAAATAATTGTTTTTTTTGTTGTTGTTTTTTTTTTGTTTTTTTTTAATGCATCTTTAAATAAAAAATATATTATTTGTTTAATATTTTCTCGTTGCAAAAACCCCAGAACTTTTGCATTTGAAAGATCGTTGTAAATGCACCTGCTAGATTACCATATATTTTAAACAATGACTGTAGTTTGATAGCGTGTGTTTAAAATACTCACCCGTAAGTACAGAAACCAGAAACTTACTTGAAATTATGGAATCATTCGTCGGCTTTAGCTTTGTTATCTCATTTCAATTATTACAATAGACTTAGGCGTTCCTAAGGGACTCATTTCCGACAATGGATCTTACATGTAGGCTTTTATTAAATAAGATCTTTTACTTCTGGGAAATTAAAATGGTCATTAAAACCGCATTTATACCTTAGAAATTCAATCTTTTGCTCGGAGGAATTTGGAGAGGACGTTTGTGCAACAGTTTGGTAAACTTTTAAATGGTTATAATTACTTAAAAAATAATTATCTTTTATCACTATTGAATGATAGTTTAATAAGGCTTCAGCAATAGTTATTGAGAGTAATAGTTTCGTATATATTGAAAAATTGATGTTCTGTGAACGTCTAATGAACTTAACTCCTAATACGCTTGTGTGTACAACTTATAGGTGTACTTATGTAAACAAGATCTAAATGGTCTTCCAAATGGTATTATGCGGTTGTTTTGCAAATCTTTATCTTTGTCCTTGTCTATAATAATATTAGTTTAAATATGTTTTGCATTATTTCTAAAAAAATATCAAAATATCAGACAATACCTCAAAGTTGTCGTTACTGAGAAACAACTTATCAGATGGATATCATACGTTTTTAGATATCACAGGCCAGTGATCTGTATCACATAGCATTCATAATTGGTTCTATAAAATTAGAAATGATATCGCCCAATTAAAAGCCTATATTAAACACGTTTTCTCATCATATACTTCTTAACTCGTAACGGGTTACTTTAATTTACAAATTGTTTAAGGAAGGTTTAACAGATTCCGTGAATAAATAAGATAAATAAGAAAAGGTTTTATCAAAATTTTCATAGATATTTAAATTTAATCTACCTTTAGACAAAGACAAACAGGTTAAACTGTAAATGCGACAAAAACACAGAGATGAGACAAAACACACATGCCAAAAAGAAAACCATCAGTTACCGCCTTGGAACGGTCCGTCGGAAAAAGGACCGACTCGGGTGCCTAAATCTGGTTTGTGGAACTTTCCAACCTCGCACTTCCTGAAGTATTTTTTCTTTCAAACAAACAATGTAAATAAAAATTTCCCGTTACTTCCGTAACAGTAAGCACCTGCATCGGGAGTTAAAACAAATACATACAAAATGTCTAGTAATAAAATAAACAATCAACATATGTACAGGAAGTACAGTGGATAAACGCCTCGGCAACCTAGACATTCAAAATGAGAGAGTAGTTTAAAATAAAATAGCCCAAGCGCTGACATAAAATAAGAACAATTTAAATACTTATACAATGCCATGACATCATATGCCAAAAGTGTCAAAAAGGTATAAAAATACTGTGCAATCTCACGTAGAGGGCATGGAGACTGATCAAGTTGTCTCACCTTTTTTAGGGCACGACTGGAGAGATGAAGAGGCAAGTAATCTATCAGTGACCTCCAAGTATGGCTTATGCCACTATTTTCATATAATCTCCACGACCTGTATGGTCATCGTTTAATATAAAAGCAATGCAAGTTATTGACTGTAAAAGGGTCAAATGCAAGCAATGCAATACAACGAAAGATTCCCGGGTTGTAACCGTCAGCAATAAATTTTCGGAAAAGTTTTGTAAAGTGGTCAGAAAGTTATTTGGAACCTAGATTGTCTTTAACTTGTATACAACATTTCCATAATATGCAGGATGGCTTATGCATTTCTGCATAAGTATTTTCATACTGCTTTAATACTTAGAAGCAAGAAAATCCTAAAATTTTGAAAACGCCCTTCTTAGAGGAGTCAGCAAGTGGCATCATTAATACTAAATCTCAGAATCATGTATTGACTCTCCATCCCATGTACTTCATGATACCACATAGTAGAACATGTAACAGCCTAGCCTCTAGCCGTTTAGCTTGACCGGCCGCAATAGCTCAGGTGATAGAGCATCGGCTTGCGGATCGGGAGGTCGTGGGTTCGAACCCCGGCCGGGTCAAACCGAAGACTTTAAAGTTGGTAGTAGTGGCTTCCATCGTAACACTCGGGGCTAAGGGGACAGCATTACGCCTGACTCGTCGGTGTCAGTACAATGGACCGGCCGGGTTCAGTCCCTGGGCACCTCATAAGTGCCCCTGTGCTATAATGATAGAAATGTCGCTGCGCAGTATCGGCAAAAATGCCGGCTAATCCCATCCCATCCCGTTTAGCTTGAAGAACTGAATAGTCTTTCAGCTCACATGCGATGCGCCGGCGTTTCTACATAGACATTTGACTGGAGTCTTACTTATCTATCATAGCAAGACCGCTACAATGACCATAAATGGTCACTGCTGTGTATTTAAACGACTATACGTATTTCCTAATGCTCTATGTATAAGAGCAATGCCGCTATAAACAAAGTTTAAAGGAATGCGAAATACTTATACTTGTACCAGCAGATAAAGCAGATGAATTCGTTTGTCTATATACATGTATATCTAATCAACGATAGCAATTGTGCCATTTTATTTTGTCAGTTGTTACTTTGGGACAATGTTAATGCGACTTGTTGAAAACATGATTCCTGCGATTTCCTCATGAGAGAAATTACCATCGCAATCTTCACTAAATATTGAATGGCTTGATATAGCGTGCCCATTTAACCTATAGTATCATGTTGACAAGCAAGTATATATGATAAGCTCCTATGAGCACTGCAACATATACTAACATATTCTAACATTTGAAAAGGCACAGGAAAAAGTATTCACAGGCGAGCCAAATGTAAAAGTAAGATCAAATCTGTGATTTCAAACCAAACAGTTACCTCGATGCGACCATCAGTCAGCAAAATGGACCAACTGGGAACTGGGGTGCTTGAACTGGTTTTACAGAGCTCTAACCTCGCACTTCCTGGTGAGTTTCTCAGGAGCAAGCTATGGAAGGAAAACCGATCTATTTAAATAAAAATGTCCAAGCGCCGACGGATTTTTTGATATGATATGACGTAAGTAATGACGTCATTGAAATTATATTATTTCTGTTAGAAGAACTACACAAAATTGAAGATTATGAGTGATTTTTTAAAAACCAAGAAATGAAAATTACCAGAGAATTGTGAATGGTTGCAGCATCATGTTCATGTGTAGTTGGTATATGTTGCAATACTCATAGGACTTTGTCATATATTCTTATTTATGATTTTTACGACCGCCACACTGCCAGTTAACATTATTGTACTTATTAAAAAAAATATATGACAAGGTCCTATGAGCATTGCAACATATATAATACCCAGAAAATACTCAGGACAAAGGTATTCACATGCAAGCCAAACGTAAATGTAAGAACAAATCTGTGATGAGTCGTTTACCGAAATAAAGTTAATCCAACAATTACCGCCTTGCATGAGCAGATTATCGAGATTAACCGGTTGCTGTCAGCTTGAATATCAAAGACATATTTTTCGGTAGTCCTGATTATTTGATGAGATATCACCAAGGTTTTCTCAGATACAATGATATATCGATGTGTGTGTAAAGTATTTTTTTCATTATACTAACAACTGTCGTTCATCTAAGTCAGCTGTCGTAGTTTCCCATCATTATTGTGTGAAAACATTCTGATAGTCTTTGGTTATCCTTAAATGCTTATTGATTCTACGCGCATGTTAAACGTTGCCTCGGATGTCAAGGAACACCTAGAACTAATATATTGATATTTTGGTCCATAGAATTAGAAGAAATTTTTACAATGTTCGTTCAGGAAAGGTATTTCAAAATTCAAACGCAATTAGTTTTTGATTTTTTTTCTGACAACCCCCTTTGTCAAAATGCTTTTGGCATTCAGCACACAAAGCATGGTATGCATTGCCTAGCACGGGACAATTTGAAGAGAACTTAAAGTTTACTACAATTAACTACATGTACATAAGTGTTACAGTAAAGATATAGTTAACGTATTAAATAATCATCATTTAAGCCATTTATATATCAGCAACCATGTAAGAACAGGTTACCAATTGTCTTCGAACATAAGCACAAGAGAGCTAACAGCAAGCACTTGCCGCAGAGTCAAAACTGATATAATGAACTTATATACAGAAAAAATAACTGTTTTTATAATAAACTATCAACATATGTATCATATTTACAAGAGATAAAAGTCTCGGGAACCTAAAAGTACCAAACGAGAGCGTAGTTTGAAATAACACTTACCAATTAATAACGTATAATAAAAAAAACTAATTTTAGAAAGCAATCCAAACCAACAAAACAGAATGTAGTATTGTAAGATTATATGTAATGAACTCCGCGTAAAGAGCATCGAGACTGCTTACGGTGTCTGACATATAAAGGGCACGACTGGGGTGATAAAAAATATCCAACAATGACTGTCCAATTAAGGCTTTAAGTTGCCGTTTTCCTGAAGTCTAAACCACCTGTCCAGTTATTGTGTAATTTAAAAGAAATGCAAGTCCTTAACTGGAAAAGGGGTAGTGCAATGCAATGTAGAACAATTAAGGACTCCCGGGTTGTAACAGTCAGCAATACATTTTACCGATCAGTTCATTAATTAGGTCAGAAAAAGAGATCATTGAGTTTCTTTATAATATATAACAAATTTCCATAAAATGCAGGATTGATTATGCCTTGCTGCATAAGTGTTTTAATCTGTTATTTCTTTAAGGGATAAATTCATTACATCGAAAGAAATGTTAAAAATCCTTCCTTAATTTGTGAAATCGACAGCCTTACTATAAGAATGTTTGGAAACTCTGGTAAACCTTGTAAAGTTGGGACATGCAAATACCATAGGATGTAGCACGCGGTGAATCGCCATCAAGGTAAAACAACATAATAAGATAAATGACACTTGGTCATATAATACAAGCACATAGTTTATTTCACACACATATCGATATAATGATATGACAATAATGACTAGAATGCTTAGCAATAAATCAAAAAGTCTAATGCTCATAATATTCAATCTATACATATAGTCGTCTATAAGGTCATTGGTTGTCCACCTGCAATAAAACAAGGCAATAATCGCTATGTCAATTTACCTGTATTTGCGATGTGAGCTAATGGCAATGTGACGACATGTTGAATATAGGAGCATAAAGCCGGTACATCAGTATGTATCATAAGGCAAAGACTACTCGCAACCTGATGAGAACTTTAAGCAATGATATACCTGTATCCAATACTACTTGTTATTCGTCCACCGATTCAAATTAAAACTGTAAGCATCATTTGTGTTGCCATGAACTCTATGTCAGAATGAAACACGGATATTATGGTATATGTATACTAAAACAAAAGAGAAAGGACTTAATGTGAAGGTGTTACTTTTTGTGTGCGGGAAGTATTAAATCATAGAAAAATGTTTCATTGCAGGGAATTGAACGGATGACATTATTGCAGTGATTGTATATTTTTCACACTTGCTTCAGCTTTTTTTTTAATATTTTGATGCAGAGCAACCAATAAAGTTACACCGTAATTTTTGTGTTGCTAATTACACCGCCTTTGTTTGCATAAATACCATACGTAATACATTAATATATCGATTTCATGTAGCAACATTTAGTTTACAATTTCAGTTTCAGTATAAATAACTATCAAATCAAGCCACATATGTCAAATATTCCTTATCTCCTGGGTAGAGCTTCTTTTTTAAAACTTGGTAACACAATTTAATATCTAGATAACACAGATCATTTTCTAAAAATTGAACTATACATTTTCAATTCACCTTAAGATTATTATTTGTTTCGTTTGTTTACTTTAAGTTGTACAAACCTTCGTGTTAAATTAAATGTTTTGATGGCCATTGTATTTTTTTAACAATGGGCAAAAGGGAACGGCGAAAAGCATTTTTGAACAAAATACTTTACTACTTATCAGATATACATTTAAAACGAAACTTGGTTAGATGAACCTAGAGCAATAACATAATTATTATTTACGAGTTTTTAAATATTTACGGGACGACAGAAAATAAATTTACATGTTTTTTTTTTTATTATGTGAATAGATAAATTTTCCCGAATTCCCGTGGCATATTTGGTTTTAAATTGAATCATATAATGAGAAAAAAAGCCCATTTTATGTAAACAATGCCTCTTCTCACCTAAAACTCTAGCACTGGCTTCGGTTCTGGAAATTAAATAAAATATATTGAATAAACAGAGGGCGTCCCTGAACACTTGGCCAATGCGTTTGAGACAAGTATCGTTCTGTTATATTTTTAAACAAAATCTTAACATAAGATAAGTGACTTATCATGGTTTGTATAAAGAAATATTATCGAAAGTACAGTATCGGATAATAATTAATTTGTGGCAACGTGATTTGTAAGTGTATATTACATTTTGGATTTATAAATTTTAATGATTTTGAATGAATCACTCTGGATTACATTTACAACATCACGAATTCTATTAGGTGATTGTTTTTAATGATTGTGGCGTGCTGGTCATATCTGATCAGCGTCAATTTGCCCATATTGTTATTGTCTTTACTAATTGGTCAATCAGCTGGAATTGATGATGGCATTGAATTGCGGCCATTCTACCTGCCGATGACAGCAGGTTCTTCTCTATTAATCGGGTACGACCTGCCATCGAATATGCCATAGAGAGCATACAGAATAAAACCGACTTCCTGCGTGGGCATAACGTGCATGTAACATATCGCGACTCAAAATGCAACATCGCAGTTGGCATTAATGAAGCAATAAACCTTTACATAAATAAAGAGGTCTTTTCTGGTCCGATTTGCGATTATGCAGTTGCTCCGGTTGCTCGACAGTCGTCTTTTTGGAACATTCCCTTAGTTACCGTCGGAGCCTTGGCTCATGACTTCTTTTTGATACAGAAAAGAGGAATACAGCTTACTGTCGAGAGTTGAACCAATTAGCTATGACTCATTTACCAAAAGTGTGAAAGTCACATTCAATGCAAACGGATGGAGAAAAATTGTTTTACGAAAGAGAGGGACAGGCCCAAATTATGGGATCGGTTTGCTATCAAACATTACTGTGGACAACTTCGAGATTCATCCGCACAATGTGGAACATATGATGATCTCGGAGATAGGTCTGAACTACGGTGGTAAGTTCTACTGAACATCTTTGCATTCCACTACTAAGTGTATTATCTGTATTAATGAAAGATTCATATAAATGGTAATCCACCCAATGAAATCCCACCATCCCTGATAAATAGACGCCACCGCACTGATTGAAATTAGGAATGAGACAAAACATACGTATGTCTACCACTATGTCTATATATGGGTCATTAGCATATAATCGTCGTTACCGTCGGAGCTTTGCCTCATGCCTTCCTTCAGAAAGAGGAATAAAGATTACTTTTGAGACTCGGACGAATTAGCAATGACTCGTTTATTAAAAGTCACACTCAATACGAATTGATGGAAAACAAAGTGGATTTTCAAAAAAAAAGAGACAGGCCCATATTATGGAATCACTTTGCTTGTTGCTAATGCAGGCCCTTATATGTAGCAACGGCTTGAAAAAGCGATCCAAATTCAGATATTTTTGTGGACAACTTAGAGATTAATCTGGATAATGTGGGACATATACTCATTTCTGAGATCAGTCTGAACTATGGTGTTAAGTTTGTTGTACAGAATATCTCTACATTTCGTTACGTTTACTATGTTCCCCAAATTATATGCTCATGTTAATGTTTATCCATTTGATACAATCACATCATCCCTGATAAAGAGACACCGTCCACATAAAGACTCAAATAGAGATAAGGTAGAACATTCTGTTGTGTCCATATATGTTGTCAAACTACAATTGACCAGTACCTGGTTTCTTAGGCTCAAGGTACATGAGGTCCCTGGTTCGATAACGGGCCGCGATATATCAAAGTGGTTAAAATGATACTGACTTACTTGCCAACGCTAAAGGCAATATAAGTGTATTCATGGAATGTTTGCCTGGTGTCAGGATAAGGTCACTGCCTTAGGTAGCATGCTAGTTGTTCGAGGCATGTTAAACACCATGATTGCAGCATTGTATTTGCGGCAAGTATACACCCTCAAAAATAATATAAATCTGAACTTTTGTTCGCCAGAACAAAACAACCACAATAAAATAAAATAAAATGTAATACCATTGTGTGGAATTCACTATTACGCATGTGCAGGTCAGGACACTTGATTGCTCAGAGTGCCCCGTACTTTTTTTACGAATGTTGCTATGTTTTGACCAGTTGTCATTTATAATTAAACATATTTTACAATATGCTAATGTCGAAACTGAAAAGTATTTGACTATTGATATTCATTTTAAGTATAGAATTGCTATATCAAAGTTTCCCCTTTCAAATCACAGAATGAACTAGGTATATATAACAATGTTCCAAAGGCAAATCGTATATGTAACTTTTGTTTGCAGTCAAATAATGCAAATGTAATTGATTGTGAAGACCATGCCTTCTTTAAATGTCATCATGTGCGGACAACCTTACACTGCCCTAAGCGTTGGATGGTTCAATAGGAAAACATCCTTGTGGCGTTGCGATGTATTTAGAACAGAAACGTTCAGAATGTTTAATCAATGTTTATACTCAACACGTTTCACGGCTCTTTACCGCTATGTATAATAAAATAACATTATTTGTTTACATGTATCAGGCCAGAAGGCCATTAATACATAAACATATAAGCCCACATAATAATCAATAATATGGTAGTTTAACGTTTTTTCCAGCTTATTACACACACGTGTTGTACTTAAGTAGCTCATTACCTTAGTTTTTAACGTATAATACTATTAGAAAGTCATATGGTGTGGTAATGTCATAAATACTGGCATATAAGCAAAAATATATTTAGTACAACATTGCAAGATTGTTACATAATGTTTTCGTCGAAGACTTATTATTATAGACAGCTACATGTACATGTACACGAGTGCACACGAGTGTATAATTCTGTGTATGGGTTTTAACGTCCAGTTATTGTTTACAGAAAACTAAATGAATATCTTCAAATCTCGGTAACTGCTATAGTTCCTGACTCTGATCCTCATACATGTAAATAAAAATTGGTCAAGCTATGATTTCCGCAACTAACATTGCGGTGTCATTATCCCTTTGGATCTCCATTAAATACGCTCGCTTTGTTATATACACATTTGAACAAGTGTCAGTCGTAGATTAAATGGTACTGCGAGATCTGTGACCATAGAAGCTAAGAAGCAGTCTTCAGACCATGCAAACCGTCATGTCAATGCATACCCTGTAAACAGTCTTAATTTGAAGCTGTCCAAACTCCAGCCATTTCAGTGACAACTGCTCTTAAGGATGTGTCATTTATGCTTTTAACGTGTTAAACAGACAATTACTTGTATTAATCTAGTGAGGAAAGAACGAACAGTGAGTACGTAACTACTTAGATAAAAATCGATCTTTTGAAATTGTGCTGTGTAATCGAAATACATGAAAACAATTAAAACAGGTTTCTTGATTTGGATACTAAGCAGTGCACTTGCATTATTATACTTTATCGCTGTTTTAACACATCTGTGGAAGAACTTGTTGAAATGTTTCGAAAATAGATAGTACCAGTACTAGAGAACCATTATTCAGGTAGGAATATTGCTATACATTTTCGTACTTAAAGCTGGCTCATGGTGACTATAAGAAGTGCCTATTTGACAGTGTCATGAAATAGACTGCTTTTGATGGCTCTGAATTATTGCAACGGAATCACCTGATCGGTTTAATTTGCAAGGAAGATACACCAATCAATTTAAACATTTCCTCAAACAATGACACGCAATTTCCGGTTTCAATGTTTGAAAACAAAAATAGAACACGATTATATTTTACATAAAAGTGGATTGTTCATAACCTTTTAAAAAAAGCTTAAAATGTCTGAAATTTGTTAAGCTCACCCGATGTAGAAATTGACAATATCAAAAACTAAAGTATAATTGATACTACATTTTTAAAAGAAATACATACTTTACAATTGTAATTAATTTTCGTTTGTTATATCGATTAGTGTTGTTCAATTGTATACATCATCTTACAGTTTATCAAGCAGTTTTTATAGTGTCAGATGGATGAAATATAATTCTAAACATTCACAAGTACATGGAAGTGCTACTTATTGAATATAAAACAGTCTATGTAATTACATTGATTTATTTTACTTAGATATTCATAATTCAGAGTCCAGAATTAAAAACAACAACAGTGTATCAATTTGCACAAGTAGTGTTTTCCATTGCTGTAGAAATATTCTATAATAGTATTCGGATTCAAACGGAGAAAAATATACTAGCTATGTTAATTGCTGTAAAGTTGCCGTTCTAAGACAATATTGCTCATAGATTAAACATCAATAGGCAACTGGATATGCCTATGAACATTAATTGATAAGATCGATAGCCAATGGAGCTTACGGAAACTATGCTTTTCATCTCGACTAATTTTGTAATATGTATTCTTATTCACTTATTAATTATTTAATGAATATATATATATATATATATATATATATATATATATATATATATATATATATATATATATATATATATATATATATATATATATATATATATATACTTCAACAAAACAACAAAACTTCACTTCTTTAGTAACATGCTCATTAAAGTATGTCGTGCACTACATTTTTTTAAATGTAAATTCTAGTTCAAAATCATACTCACGAGAATATATAGGGACATCTTCTTCGGCAACAGTCAGTAGCAATGAAATACTTTTCCTTTATACCCAAAATATTTTTTCCAGAAGTAATGTGTTCATATGTATGGTAATCCAACTAATATGAATTCATCTTATCTTTTGATAAACAGGCTAGTCACAGACAAGAAAGCGGTAAAGCGTACTAATGAAAAGAACATAGAGGCACGGCTATCTTTAAGTTATGAATGGTTACGTTGTGTTCGTTCGGAAACATCACGTCTTCTTTGGATAAGAATAACTTTATTTAAAAATATGTTTCTTCCCCATCAAGAAGTGTGTAGCTTAGTTAGAGCACGTAACAGCAGTCATAATAAATCTAGTAAAATAGAAATTATATATTACACAATTTAAGATATCTTAGCCAGAAGATATTTCGGCTATATATGATCAAATATTTACTGTATCTTAACTACTTATATAATCTCTGTATCGCTATATCGTTATATATATAGTGTTTTAACTCAATTTGGGGCCATAATTATTGCAAACAACATACCCAATGCTATGTTATCAATGCCATCACGCTTAAGATTTTGATTCACTAATTAATTGAACATAAACTTGCTTCTGTTGGCTTGCTTTAGTACATCTCATAATTATTAATGGGTTTCTTTTTGGAACAGAAACAAAAGACACGCACACAAAAACGTAAGTAGTTTTTAGGCCAAGGGGAACACACATTCCTTTATGATTATCATTTATGTTTTCAATGGAACTCCAAGGTTCGAGATTATATTTGATTTCGAGTGACTTAAGTTAAATATATAGAAAATGTTCGTTGGCTGAAAACGTTTTGTTTTCAAAGTTTCTGCCTTTAAGTTATACATATATATATACGTTTTTATGATATTTCCAGTTGCGAAAATGAGAGACCGACACTTTTACATTCACAAAGTCGTTGTAAGATCACACCTAGATTACCACATGTTTTAAACAATGCCTGCAGGTTGATATTTTGTGTTTGAAATACTTTCATTCCGCATCTAAGTACAGAATCCAGGAACTTACTTGAAATTAGAGCTTCATTTGTCGGCTATACTTCAGACATGTTTCTTTATCGCATTCCAATTAGTAAAATAGACTTATCCGTTCCTTAGGGAATCATTTTCGGCATTGGCTTTTGCGTGTAGGCTTTTATTTTATGAGATCATTTACTTCTGGGAAATTAAAATGGTGATTAAAATCTCATTAAGTGCTTAGACATTTAATCTTTTCCTCAGAAGAGTTTGCTGAGCACGTTTTTGCAACAGCTTGGTACACGTTTAAATGGTTATAATTACGCAATAATTAATTATCATATATCCTTAATATATGATTGTCTAATAAGGCTGCAACGATTTGATTTTTTTCTGTGAGTGATGGTTTCGAATATATTGAAAAGAGTTGATGTTCTGTAAACGTCTAAATTATTAAACTCTTTAGTGGCTTGTGTATACACCTTATCATTGTACTTATATAAAAACGAACCGAATACCCCCCGACACCCCAAATCATTTGATGATGTTGTGATTACAAATTTATATAGTTTTCATAATTTCTAAAAAGAATCAGCAAATATTAGAAAATTTCGTAAAATTGATCATGGCTTTCATGTGAAATACCTTTGTTCTGTGCCTTTTCGGAGTTGTATATGGTATATGATGCAATGCTCATAAGACTTTGTCGTATATTCTTATCCATGATCACAACAATGTTGCATGTGCAGTGTGGTGGTCGTAAAAAATCTCCCCGTGCATGTAATCTATGTTGTCATTGAATTCATCCTATAAGGATTGTTGCGTGTATTTCCTTTGATGGACACTAAACTTTGGTTCTTAAATTCCATCTTCACATGAACAGGATGCTACAATCATTTATTCGTCTCTGGTAAAAACTGGTTTATACACCCCAGGTCCATATTGCCGACTGACCGTTCCAAGGCGGTAACAGTCGGGTTTGCTCTTTTCGTTAAATGACTCATCACAAATTTGTTCTTTCGCGTGGCTTGCATGTAAAATACCTTTGTTCTGTGCCTTTTCGGAGTTTGGTAGATGTTGCAATGCTCATAGGACTTTGTCATATATTCTTATTATTGTAATTAAAAATAGCTAATCAGTAGATATCATACGTGATCTGATCTTGTAGGTCTGTATGTGTCACACACAATTCATAATTGGTTCTATCAAGCAGAACTGCTATCGTCTAATTGAAATTTAACCTGAAACTTCTATCAAACATGTTATCCCATTATATATTTGTTAACTCGTATTGGGTTAAGTTACTTAGTTCATACATTTTTATATAAAGGGTTTTGAAAACGAGATTATGTCAATCAGTTGAGCCTTAGAAAACACATATAAAAATTCGGTAATGTTACATACGGACGGTTTTTTTTATATTTTCTGAACCAAGTCGCATAGCTAATTGAATGTTTTGTATTAACTAAAAGGCAGCTATCATGGAACATCTACACATGCATAGACTATGTGTATCAATTAAACTGTTCGCAGGACTTTGTCGTTTTGAGCCCTGGAACACCACCTATGAGGCGCAAGTGTAACCAATGGCACCAAGAGTAGTGGCATTTTACAAACACAATTTTTATCGTTCGGATAGTTCTTTGAAGTCGATTAAGAATGGCATTTTTGTAATTGCATCGATTCCCTTTATTGCGACATTGAGATATCGCCAGCCCACAGCCAGATCAGTATAATTTGCAAGAAGGACACTCCACTCAATTTGAACAATTCCTTTTGAAAATGACACGCAATTTCCGGCTGCATATCTTGCAAACAGAATTAAATAGACAATGTCTTTTTCAAAAAATGCATGTTCTGAGCTTTCTAACATTACCTTAATAGTTCAGGAAAATGTGTTATAAAAACGTTTGCCTAAAGAAGAATGCGAAAATGTAGAAATACGTGATGCATACAAAGTTATTTCCATTAGTTTTGCAAGACTCACTTTCATTTATATAATTCTATTTTGTTAAAGTAAAAATATTCTGTTTGTGTGGGAAATGTCATTTATTTTTAGAGTTACAATGAACTTCTCCTTTGTTTTTGTTTCCTAAAGTATTAGCGATATAGTAATCACATAGGCTACCGACGAAATATTTGCATAAATTGTTTATTAGAGTTATCGTCCCACAAACAGTATTGCAGAGATAGTGTTCGCTTGAAATGGATATATAGTGCTGCCTTCACTGTGATCACCTGGCATGATACCACACCCAGTCACATAAGTCTGACACTGGGCCAACCAGTCGTGGAACTACCTTATATTTGCTTGAACGTTAGCAAGGGAACTGTGCCACTACAAATTTTCGCGACTTTGGTCGCTGTCTTGAATCGAACCCGGTTCCTCGCGTGGTTTGCATTCAATATCATTTAATGTTATATATCCCAACAATGCAGCTAGGTGAGGTACCTTTTTATATATAAACACAGTAGTTTACACACAATCAATATAAATAGGAATGCCAATTTGTAATATTTATTCCCTTATAACATAATGTATAAATAAGGAAAATAAGCTTTTATCTAAAAACGTATTCGAAGAAATGTATGGTTAAACCTATCTTAAACAGTTTAAACTTATATTAACTAAGCATTGTTTGATGTCCACAGTTACAGGCGATTTATTTATTCTAGAAATAATCTGTTCGTATATATGTTAATCTTACCAACATTAATTCGTAGTCTCTGGTAAGTCAGCTTGCTTGAAAGACAGAAATGGCAAACGTTTGATAAGAAAAAATGCAGACATGATTGTCTGTTCAAGTAAGGTATCTGTCTTGAGTATAAGATTTGTGTTCTTTGCGAAAAATATGTTTCCCCGCTTCTTTTGGAAAGCCATGAAATTTGAATGGTTGTCTTCAGATATGCTTGCTTAAGTACATGTATTATTTTTACACAGATACAGAAGAAAGTTACATTATTTAGTATATCTTAGCAAAGAGGGTACTCGATAGAATCATCCCGCTTTTAAAACATATTATCCGATTATTTTGATTAACATTCCAAAATTTCAATTTAATATGCGCAATAAACATTAACATTATGCCATACGTTTACAAGTACTATATAGTATAATAACAACATAAATTCACATTCAATAAATAGGAAAGTCGTTATAGGTCCTGTAAGAATTACCACTAAAGAAAGACAAACAGGGTAAATGTATAAGCGACAAAAATCACAGAGACGAGATATAACACACAAAACGAAAAAACAGCAGAAACCGCCTTGGAACGGTCAGTCAGCAAACGGAACGACTGTGGTTATTAAACCTGGTTTGTGGAGGGTTCCAACCTCGCACTTCCTGGAGGGTTTTCTATCAAACAAACAGTGTAAAGAAAATATATTATTAAAGTAAGTTAACTAACAGAAAAAACATGCATCTGTAGTTTAAGCAGATAAAAGGAACTTATTTACAGACAAAATAACTAGTTATATAACAAGAGGACCATGATGGCTGTTTATCGCTCAACTGATGACACAGGCTTTAAGTAGGCTCAAAACTGGCATCAAGTAATTAAGAGTTATTTACTTTAGAAATCTTGAGTGAAGTTTGGACCATTATTTAGCTTCTTCTTTTTAATTTTACCAAGTAACATTCTGAATCCACAAGACCCACTTAAAAATATGTAAGATTTCATACTGGCAAATATTCTGGCCAAATTTGGTGAATAATCACCACACCAATGTGGCCTGTAAGTGTTTTCACATTTTTTTCTAAAATGTGACATAGTGACCTACCTTTTGACACCATGTTACCGATTTATCTACTTATCCAAGATTTCGTGCAGACAAACAATCTGATTAAGTTTTGTGAAGATTGGGCTATGAATGTGGTCTCTAGTGTGTTCACAAGCTTTTTCTAAGATTTAAACTAGTGACCTACTAATTTACCCCACGTCACCCAATTATGAATTCATCCAAGATGACATAAAGACAAACATTCTAATCAAGTTTGGGGAAGATTGGGCCATAAATGGTGCCTCTCGTGTGTTTACAAGCTTTTGCTCATATTTGACCTAGTGACCTACTTTTTGACCCCGCGTGACCCAATAATGATCTCTTCCAAGATTTTATGCATACAAACATTCTGAGCACGTTTGGTGAAGTTTAGGCCATAAATGGTGCCTCTAGTATGTTCACAATGTTTTTCTTCATATTTGACCTAGTGACCTACTTCTTGATCCCACGTGACCCAATAATGACCTCCTCCAAGATTTTATGCATACAAACATTCTGAGCACTTTTGGTGAAGTTTAGGCTATAAATGTGATCTCTAGTGTGTTCACAAGCTTTTGCTAGGTTTTGACCTATTGACCTACTAATTGATCCCACGTGACCCAATAACGAACTTCTACAAGATTTTATGCAGACAAATATTCTAAGTTTGATGAAGATTGGCCTATAAATGTGGCCTCTTATGTAGTCACGAGCTTTTTTTTTAAATATTTGACCTTGTGACATATTTTTGAGCACACGTGTCCCAGTTACAAACGTGTCCAAGATTTAGTGCAGACAAACATTCTGACCAAGTTTGGTGAAGATTGACCTATAAAATGTGGTTTCTAGTATGTTCACTAATTTTTACTTTAATATGACCCAGAGACATACTTTTGCCCCCTGGTGACCCAATAATGAACTCATCAAAGATTTAATGCAAACAAACATTCTGTCCAAGTTTGATGAAGGTTGGATAAAAACTGTGGCCTCTAGTGTGTTCACAATCTGAAAATGTTGACGACGGACGGCGGTGGACGAACGACGGACGAAACGTTATCACAAAAGCTCCCCTTGAGCACTTAGGTGAGCTAAAAATAAAACCATCAACATATGTACAGTATGTACAGTAAATAAAAGCCTCGGCGACCTAGAAGTTTCAAATGAGAGAGTAGATTGAAGTTAAACAGCCTCAGCGATGACGTAAAATAAAAATTATTTCATGACGTCATACAAAATAACACTTCGTTCTCCCTAACAGCCAATAAAAGCTTTTGTTGTAGAAACTCTAATTACAACGTATATTTGCGCTGATTTGTAATTAACAATTATAATTGAATATTATTCTATAAATATTAATTGCTAGAAGTGAGCACGTTTATGCCAATCTAAACTGTTTAAATAATATCACTAGTTTTATTCAGTTTTGGTTTTGATTTACCCCGATAATTAGTTTATGCCGAAACAATCTCTACACATGGTAGAGAAATCAAACATAACAGCGTCGGATTTCTTTCCCGAACACATTATCTGAGTTGACCGCCGGTATGTTAAAGGTGAAATTTGTTTAAATAACAGAAATATATATAATTCTAAAGAATGTATTGTATACCTCTATTGTTACCCGAGCTTATTCAACGTTTTTGTCTTTTACTAGTGTGTTATAAATGTATACGTTTACATCAAGCAACTTAACCATAAATAATTTTTTATTTACAAAATACTCAGCTAGCTTCTACATGTTTGTACAACAGAAGTATACGGCTAATAGTATAAAGAGGTATGATGTGATTTTCTTATTTGATGTTCATTAACTCAAAGTTAGTTAGGTTGTGTGAAAAAACACGAGACTAATCTCTTTATCTGCTTGTAATTGCTTTTTGCGAACAGATTCAAATAACATTTTAATACTTTGTAATCCCAGAAGACGTACTTGTGCGTCTGGAGCACAAAAAAAGAACTATATACCAACTATAAGTTCATCTCGCTGAATAAAACTTGAACGACTAGACGAGGTCTGTAATTTTAATCATGAATTTAAATTTCAAATTGATAAAAATGACAAACCGAACAAAAGGTACGACAGTGTTAAGATTAAGTTCTTCAGTATAATTTGATCAAGTATAGTAATAACACTGTCCGTTAAATCATCAAAACGAAACACTATCCAATAATTTGAAACACCTAATTTGTTACCATAAAGATTTTGTATCCGCTTTATTGTTTTGTTTTGCTTTTAAAATACATTGCAGCGACCTATTATAATCATTATAGCAACGTCTATCTATTTGGTGGAGGAAAACCCAAGACACATGTCCAGGTAGAACCACCGCAAGTAATCTGAAAGATTACCTGCTTCAATGTCTGGTTTGGAATTTAAAAAAAAGAAAACATGACCATATAAAGAAATGGAAATGCTTCATATGAAAGCATTTTGATATTAACATTCTCAAGTGTGGTTGCTCATTGAGAAAAGACCCATCTTTTACCATAAGCAACTGACTAGAAATGAATTCTGAAATGTAAAAGAAGGGCATTTACAAAAAAGGCTGTGTGCAACTCTTATAGTAATAAAAGGAAGCCCATCCTCAATTTAATAGTCGATAAATAAAATCTAGTCTTCGAGACACCAGTAATGATCTGTTCAAATCCATACATACAGTCCTCGTTATGTTTTCTTTTGAACAAATGCAGCTAGCAATTATAGGCTTTAATATAAGAAAATGCTGTTATTGTGGAAAGTTCCAAACGCAAGCACCAGCCTCAGACATCTTTAATTGCATTGTATTCGAATTTTACATGACTGCATGTACATAAAGCAGTTGTGTTAATTTTTGGTAATAACATTTACTTTTAAACTCGCAAACGAACTTATAATTTGGAGAAATGTCAGTCATTTATTGGAATATGGCATGTGGTTGCTGGGATCTGTGACTCAAAACTGTCTTTAAATGATAGGGATATTTATTAATTACATCTATGCCTTTGTTTCACTTATGAATGATACATTCCTACATGGTTGTATAGTCAATAGTTTAAGACAAATTAAAAGTCGCAGCTTTTCAAAAAACATAAGTGCAAAGAGTATGTTATGCATGCTGGAAACAGATTATTTTTATATGATTTTATACATACATGTAGTTAAATTTATCTATTATCGAATTGCAGAAATAAAGAGAATGTAGAATAATCTAAAATAACTATTCAACCACTTTTAACTGGTTTATTTTATTAAAAACACACGTCATAGCTGTAGCACTTTAAGTATTTGCAAGAGTTTGTCGCAAACACCTGTCCGCCTTTTTTGTCCATTTCTACAACAGCGCGTAAAACGATTATATAAAAGACGTTGTGATCCCATGAGGGTCGGTATTTATAAACATATTTTCTATCGTTTCCTTTTAATTTCGTAAAGGCAATTTAGTACGTCATGTTTGCATTTGCATCGATTGCTCTTATTGCAGCAGTGAGATATCGTCAGGCCACAGCCATGTCAGTTTAATTTGTAAGCAATACACTTCACTTCATGGAAACAATCCATTTGAAAAAGACACGCAATTTCCGGTTGCATTGTTGAAAAAAAAAGATAAGACAGTTCGTTGTACAAAGAAGGCTTGTTCGGAATGTTATAAAAGAGCTCAACATTGGTATTCGTTATACAATGCTTTTTTTTTACCGTTAATTGCTGTTCTTTGTGATGTTTTATCACTCATTATTAAAAGTGACTTTGTTGAGCTTTAACGTTGTTGTTTCGTATACTGTCGTAAGAAATAAACTTTTATATTTACTGCACATTATAATTTGATATTTAAAAACAGTATTTTTTTTAAATAAATATGTATATTAATTAAAAAAAGATGCAATATCACCAAATGTACACTCGATATACTTTTGATTTTAATTTAGATTTTATGAAGAACGACGCGTTTACTTTACAGCTTAAGAATGCCTGTCAGGACCGCTGTAGTTAAACACCAGATTACACCAAAACTAGACAGCAACATAGTCCGTACCTTGATACAAAATAATCATATGGCCTTACATTTGTTAATCAAGGATAAGTTTGCGTGTACGTTTGCAGGAAAATAATAATTAACACAGTAAAAGTAAATGCTTACACGGGAATGCATTAGAATGCATTAGAAGCCGTTGTCATAATCATTTGTTCATATCTTTGAAGAATGGAACTTGTCTAGTTTATAATTATATCATTTTCTTTATGTCTAAACTAAGCTTTATTTCTTCCATTATATGATAGTCCATCCAATACAAATAGATCGTGTCTGGTGCTTCATTAGTTATAGCTTCGGAGTCAGACGGGACAAAAACTTCACGAACGTTCAGTAATATAAATGCACACAAATACACGCACGCACACAGACTCACACACGCGCGCGCACACACACGCACCTACACGCGCATGCACGCACCTACACACACGCAAGCACGCACACACGGACCTACACGCATACACACACACTCATGCACTCACGCACAGACACAGACACACGCACAAACACACACACACACATAGACACACACATACACACACACTGCTATCTGTTTTAAGTTACGTTGTACGATTAAATGGAAAGACTTGTTAAGGCAATTTAAAACATTTGACAGAGAGAGTTTCGGAGCTTCATTGACTACATAGTAAATAAATATGACATAATTATGTATAACAATATTCTAATTCTAAAATGCAAATATTTGCAAAAAAGGAAGTAGGGTAATTGTGTTAACCCATTCAAGAAGTAGTCGTATAAGTTCGGTCCTTAAAATGCATGAGAATATAGTGTTAATTACCCCCTCCTTTGCTTGTACACTTTTCATTACACACTATCTTTGTAAGATGGTTTTCTCTCTCCGTATAAGGGTTTCCGGCTTATATGACCCATCAGTTTGACCTTTAAATGCTCCAGTCATTAAAATCTCAATTTATCATCACCATCATAACAGACAAACACAGCATTTGATCTTTTTCACTTCTTCTCACTTAAAATTGGCGTTTGCTTCTCTAATATTGCTAGCGTTGGTCTATCATATTATGTTATGTATCGCTAAGAAGATCAGTCGCGGTTAAGCCCCGCTGACCAAACATCTTTCCATAAGAGGGAATAAGAATATGTATAGCCTTATTTGGGTCTGGAATTAAATGGGTTTCAATGCTCAGAGATCGTATTAAATGCATAAATAAACCCCCGTAGAAAAATCATTTATGTTCTCGACAAATCGACTGGATAACCAAACTATCCCATATTTTTAACTGAGAATTTACTTTCAAAATGTCTATTCAATGTACTTATTTAACTTTTTGCATCAAATTTAAAAATCCAAGGAAAAAGTACAAAAAAAGTAAGATTAAATGTCAGCTTTATTCAGCTTTGTCCTAATCGCATAATTATCATAGAGCCACGGCGATGTGTCTTTCGTGTATATGTGTGTAAAATGTGATATTTTACTTCCGGGAAAGGAAATGGTGATTTCAAAAGCTTAGTGAGATTAGGTTTTGAATCCCGTGTTAATAGAGCGCAAATCTTGATTGACGGTGTGTTGTTAAGACTATTAACTTATTTTTATCATCATTGCGCTTTTCTTACTTTATTACTTTTGTGTCTTATAGTGGTTATATTTTTTAATGTTTAGTTTAAAATTTGTTAGATATTTGTTTAGGCAAAAAATGTTTTTTTTTATAATAAATGTTAAAATTTAAAACAGAAAAACGGTCTTTTGGAAAATCTATTCCTATATATTCATTTATAATAAGCACACTAACTGAAGAAAAAGTAAAACTCGTGCCATATATTAAACAAAATAATGCAGAATTTCAAAGATTTTACAAACTATCACATGTCTTTATATTTCTTATTTTTTAATCAAGAAATGCTCTTTGTCACATAAGCATTGATTAAATGGATCGGGAATAAAGTGATGCGCTTGTTATTCACAATTGGTTCAATAAACTAAATTAAATGGTTTATATGAAAAGCTCAGTCAAAGAAAACTAGAAGATTTTGTTAAAATTATATGTTCGTATAATATATATGTCAACTGTTTCAAGTGTTGCTTTACAAATTTAAACATCATTAAATACATTCATACATGAAAGCAACACAAATGTTAGAATTTAACGTTTTAGTTCTAATAATATCTTGTGTATTTTTGTCATTTTTTGTTACTTGTAATTTTCTCTCATGAATTGTAATTAAAACGCCCTTAGCTCAATAATAAACTTAAAATGCTGTAAAAATACACTTTTGCAAATAAAGTTGGTTCGTCCAATAAGAATAAAACCACAAGTTGACTGACCAAGTGACCCACGTTTAAATCGTCAAATACATTCCGTTTTTAAATATATTCATTAAGTTTCAAACCAAATTACAAAGATAGAAATAAAAAAAACTTAAATGGTAGCCTTTATTGTTTAGCACACTTTCTTACAATCAAATCTCTGCCTATCGGCTAAAGCTTTTAAAATTTGCATTGTAAACACATTAGAGACGGACAGAAATAGAAATGGGCTTTCTACGAAATATTGAGTTAACACGGACATGGCATGACGCTTTACAGACTAAGACAATTTCAAGGACATAATAAAAAATTATGTTAAGGCTGTGTACTTTTAAGCAAGATTATTCTTCCTTAGATTTCAATATCTTATTTTCATTCAATCCTTTAGGCATTATATGTATAGACAAGCATAAAAATAAGTTATTTTATTCTTCAAATAAAAAAAAGATTATGCCTTGAGTTGTTCATATAATACAAACGTGTTTTGGATTTACTCTTGAAAACTAGTTCTTGCAATTATATTGGCTTCAACTTATTATATCCTAAGTTGTACAACTTGAGTTTAATAGTACTTGTATAAAATATATAAAATAATATTAATTTTTAAATACATACTGTTCAACATGCAAGTATTTACGCATATATGTACTCTGGTTTTGCTGTATTATTATAATGTTAGTAGCAAGAGAGCAATCGCAACAGAAATAACTAAATTAAATAAAAAATCCTATAATTATCATTAAGTTATAATTTGAACCAGTTGCGATATACATGTGATTATATGCATATAGTTATACTTGTATACGTGTGTATTATTAATTTGAACAATGAATTGACATATTTTTATTAATTTATTTCTTCATGATGCAGGTTTAACTGTGCGTAAAGTTTTCTATTAATTTCAAATGTTTAACTAAAAAGCGTTATGTTTAAGATAAGAAGATTTAACTATTCTGCAGTTGTATACTTCACCAGCGTCAAACAAGCAATAATTAACTTTTGCTAATTGGCGCTCATTAGTAGTATTTTGCAATTGAGCTTGGAATGAAAATATTAGCTGATGGCAATTACTATTTTTAACAATTATATTGCACAAACTAAGGAAACCAGTGAACATATCATCGTTTCTAGTATGACAGTTGTTGTTGATTGCGAGGAGATACAGTCATATTTTAAAGGAATAATGATAAACAATAGGTTAGATGTGATGTTAATTGGTGTTCATCGTCACAAAATTTAAAAGAGTCTGTAAGCATACAAACATGTGACGAATCCTTTTAACGCGGTTTATTCCTTCGTATAATTAGACTTATATAAAGTTGTTGGGCTTTGTTATCACAGAAAACTAATTTGTACGTCTGGGACAAAGAAAGATACACATTATTTATGTATATTGTTATCAATTAACATCGATTTTAAAAGAGCGCAATATCGGCATTCGGAAGGTTATGCTTATCGAAATATTCATGTGCAAGTCGTTCATCGGGGGAAGATCATATAAAAATAGATGACATTGTTGTCTATGCTCAATTCCTTGGATAATAAAAGGATCATTCTACGGAAAGAAAGTGTATATTAATTGAAATCTCTATCAAGTTGTAACATGATAATGCTGTATTTTATTGCGTCCGTCCACATGAATTCCATGCAGAATGGAATTGCGAGTGCAGATATTGTCCCCAAAACTATTCTCAGACACACAACGCGATTTTGTTGCACAGAATTAAGGGCGACGTTCTTTTCACAAATCTTATATTAGCAGCAAATATTACCAGGCATAATACACAAAAATAGGTAAATCATCAAATTGTGCTGTCTGTAAAAATGTTCAATCCACTCTTTTATGTGGGCAAATTTGAAACTTGACAATTTGTTGTTCGATTGTGAACATTTTTAATTTTATTCAGGCTGTATGAGCTTCACAATTTACAAATACTACCTAACAGCAATGTTTGATAATATTTCATTTTGTTTGTCATTCATTAATGATATTAGTTTACTTGTAATAGTACAATCATGTAAGTTAGTATTAATATTTATGTTGTGTTGTAAAGTAATATTCTTTAAACTTTTCCGTGGCACTTCTTGCTTGATCGAAAGGTATTTTATTTTTAAACATAAGCACACACCATTGAAATGAAGTCACTAAATGTTTAACATGTATATAATTACAAAAAGAAAACAAAAAATATACATATATTTTATACAAACTTTGGTTACACTACATAAGGAAAGTAAAAAAAAAGATCAAATGCTGTAATGGTACTGAATACACACGTTTAATATTTTTGTCCTTTACGGCGATGATGACACCGTGCTTTGGAAACACTTATATGAGTATGGAACGTGTTTTGCAAACCGAGATTTTAGCACAAATTAAAATCCGATAGAAGAAGGAATCTCAAATGAAAAGACAAAATTCGCACAGGTGTCTTTTGTTCAAGCGTGTACACAATCTTTGAGTGTTTTCCGTATTTGAACATGCGCCTGGTAATGGTCCTTATGGAACGGATCCACTTCGATATCTACGGCTAGATTGAAAAAGAAATATATTGAACGATGTGCGGCGTTGTTGAGACTTTAATTAACGTTACAAATGCAATGCACGGTTCTGCCAGCACATACACTAATTCTTCCTATTTGCTTTTGCTCTATTTCACATTGCATCGTCACAATTATGCCCGTTTAAGTAAATTTCCAGCTTTTTATTGGTTGAGACGACCTCAGGCATACGTTTAATGGGAACCACTAGTTCTCCGCAGGTCAGCTGGAAGACCTGCCTACATGAACAATTATAAAATACTTTTCCATAGTGGCCAAATAAACAGACGTTTATTGCAAACGTTTAATACACAATATAGTAAGGGTGATATTAATGACAATGTTGGTGTGCCAATGTAAGCAATCAGTTGTCGTTGGAGTGCTGGGCTTATCATTTATGTATGTTATTTTTATTGAACGTATTCTTATTCACCATTGAACAATTGTGTAGCTTAAAAATTAATAAGCCTCCAAGATTATTGTGTTTATTCTTTCTTACATACTTTGTCTGCGCTGCAGAAATAAAACACGTTCAATGAAGAAGTTTTACTGTTTTAGTTGATTACAAGGTTCTTATATGTCATTGTTAATTATTAAAAAATCCTTTGAGTAAGAATATTCAACGATATATGTACAATTAATTCGGTAAATACTTGTATAATACATTGTTCAAATATACATCAGAACACGTGTTCCGAATACCGTGAGGCCAAAACCCTTAACTTTTATTATTTAATGTTGCTGATATAGCTAAATTTATTAATATCATATTGGATGTCCTTTACAATGTATAATCGCACTAACATCTGAACTCATATGGCCGTATATATGCTCTTTCAACTAAAATGACCGATTCTAATGATAATATCTACCCTCCGAGGACAGAAGTTGGTATGACCAAGAATAAAGAGTATATATTAGACGGTTTCCATGTTTCCAGTTTCGTTATAATTGCTATTGGGAGGATTCCGTACAATATGAAGAAATATAGCTGCTTCTTAGTAGAAGAATGATAAACATGCACTTTTGGAATACTGATATGCACTTTATTCTCACGACAACATATTTCTCGTGTCGGTGCACAAAAATTTCGCTGAACCAGTCACAGAAAAAAATACGTACCTCGTTCGAATATTTTTCAAGTCGACTTACTAATAAAGGTACTTTTGTTTACTTTAATCTAGCTTTGGTTGTTTTTATTTAAAAAAAATATAGCCGTCAATTCTCTTACATGGACGTCTGCTTTTTGCCATTAATTAAGAACAATGCGCAGAAACTCACTTCCATATGCATACACTTAAACACAATTATAGGAGCCATTTACAAAAGGAACGACACTGATTGGCGTCCGCGCTGAAGCACGCATCGTTTATGGAATGCGTTAGAAAGTTGTCAATATGACGCTGTCGTTTATATCAAGCCATTCGTATATAGTTGGTTGTATCCGGACATGTTGATTTTTGTAGAAATGACAGAGTGTTCCAAGTTGTAAGTGTGCGTTACAGATGCGTACGTCTTTAACTTCGTACTATGGATATTACGTACCGTTTTTGGCAACGTAGGTAAAGCAGATTTTATTCTTACATGAAATGCCTTTTATAAGTTTTATAAAAATAGTTAACCTTATTAAAGAAATGTTGGAAAATATGCAATACAAATGATGAAACATTTGCCATGTGCATTGAAGGCTAATTGTTCGAAAATATATTCAATTTACGTCTATTGAAAGTTTTTAGCTGATGTCCGTCGTTTACATGAGACAGTTAACTTATTTTATTATTTAAAACGATTGGACAAGACTTTTGATGCTTTGCATAAATTCCTTTCCTGCATTAACGACACTATAACGATACTATAACGAGCATATCAACACAAAAAGCAATGCCTCCGTATGTAAACCTTTACACCTTCGACAATAATTTTTAAACGGTCACTTTGTGTGTATGCTGACAGACTACCGGCTCCAGTCGTTACATGACGGATCTAAACTCAGACGATTTTAGTCAACGCGTGGGACCCAAATCAAGTCAATTTACCGTCACCACTGGCGAAATAGTTGATAGAAGAAGGTTTCATTGCTATTATTACATGTGGCTTTTTGCCATTTTTCCCTCCTGAAAGGAATAACTTTTCCTACGTGGTTATTGATTGATATCAACTTCTTTCTAATGATTAGCATAAGCCATTTGCGATTATAAACTCCCAGCAGCTAGCTGTTTAATTTGAGCAAAAGATGGAGCATTGCTATGAAAGTTTATCTGCGAACTTAAATTTAACAGCCATCATTTACCATGAACCTATATTAACGTGTCTTTTTTCATCGTACATGTCTTCCCTCTCTCCTGACTTACTTAACAAATGCTGACGCACGGTCGACACGAATGAATAAATATCAGAGCGCCTTGCATTGGTAGAAATTCCAGACAGCGCAAAAAAAAGCTGTGTTTCAATTAAACGTCCCCTTGAATGCGGTTATTAAAGGCATAACCAATTATAAATCGATTCCAAACAGTATGTGTGTATGGTGATAAAATGACCGTAAGGTACACGTGTGTGTTTCGTAAGGAACCTTTTGCTAGTGTTCCTGATTTGCATCCATTAGTCAACTGCGATCGTTTACTTCTTGAAAAGATGTGTCCTTGGCGTAGTGGTAGAGTCGCTGAGTTGTAACTCCTCTTACCCCTTAGCCTCTCTCCACGTGGGTTCGAGACCCGCTCGGGACAAAGGACTTAATGTGGAAAGTTCCAGCTGTTTCTATTCCAACATCTGTTTGAAACCTTCCTGCGTCAAAATAGCTGGCCGTCGCTAAAATGATCATAGCTGGAGGCTGCGATGTGTTAAAATACTTCTGGAAAGTGTATAGCGATTGGAATTTCCTTAAGCTCTTCATCCCGTTTTAGCTGATGAGGGATTTAGATGGCTTAGAGGATATCCGTTTTAAAAGCAAATACATTGCATTTATTCAATCGGGTTATAAATGTACTTAAATTCTTCACTTATTTTTGTCAGTTTTTGTGAGCGTTGACTTATAATATTGAAATATTTGAAATTGTTAATACCTTGAATTGTTCAAAGCACAGGTTGTTCTTAGTAACGGTTCGGTCTCTTGTCTTGAATTTAAATAATTATCAGGGTCATGTGCTTAAATAGTTTTACGACTCCAGTCTCAGGAATATGATATTCCCACCCTCTTTCGATTCGTCTTTTTCATACATATATTTTTTAAAGATAACATAATCAATTAATTTGGTCCATATATAAAAATTCTACAAGAATTCGTTTAACGATTAAGAAGAATGGATTTAATTGATATAGATATGAGTGTGCGTGGATATGCGCGCTTGAAAAAGAGTATACCTGAATTACACAACAACAACAACAAAAGAACATTTAAAACGAATGTTTGTTGATTTATTTATTCTTTTGTCTTTGCTTTCTGTGAAAAGAATAACAGAAATGCTAGAACTACGTAACCCCAAGAGATTGAAAATATTATTTGTCTGACTCGAGAGAAACAAAGGATAATCAACTTGCATTGGCCTCCGTTTTTTGTGTTAATGAGAAATATACACATGGGATACGTTTTAAATTAAAGGAACTAAAGTGCAATATTGATCATGTTCCTAAGTGATGCCCTCATTAAGAGTGATAGTAATCTATCTCACGGCCAAACATAAAGTTATAATCATAATTGAAATGCCTTTATGCAGTCCTTCTACGACATGAGATAATGATTTAACGTGTTTAAATATAACAAAATGATCAATTCATATTTTTAATTGCTGAATGATATCAACCAAACCAAGGACTTAAAACTCTTCAACCGCTTCCCACTTGGGTTCGAGTCCCGGTCGGCGGAGGGGGGTGGGGGTGGAGGGTAGAGAACTTTCATGTTGGAAAGTTTCTCAACTTACCTGTGGTGCGCCAGTGGTTTTACCCAGACTTAAGTCATGAGCCCTTCTCCATCAATAATAAGCTGAACGTCTCCGATAAGACCATAGTTGTGTCGGTGCGATGTAACAAAGAATAAAAATCAAACACAAATCGACCAAACCATGTTTAATGTCAAGTTTAAGACACGGTTTGAGATAAATCCTGAATTAAGTTTATTTTTTTCTCACCGTAATGCGTCTGTTCTTAACTTTGAAAATTGTTCACCTATTAATAAAATTCGATCTATCTACTGGTAAACTTTATCTCTTATGTCGCCGACTTTTTCACTTAATTTACGCACGTAATTTAAGTTGATGAGAAAGTGCCGTTGAAATTATTATAGTTCATCGAATCTTAAACCCAGTCGACCATGTTTAAGGTTGATTTTATTCTCCCGCTAGGATATTCCGGACAAGCTGCCGTCAATTCTTATACATGTGTATGAATAAAATATCATTTATGCAGGTAGCCATTGCTTGTGTGAAAAGAAAAGTTCTATCTAAAAATGTAATCGTTCTTTATGTTTATCGAAACACCTGTGTACTGTATGCATTGTTTGTTCGCTCTTTTGCAAGGACAATATGGTGACATGTGTACCTGGGTTTACATGGACTTGTATCACTGTTACCTAAATAGTTCCTTTAATGGTTATAGATTCACTTTGTTACGACACGTGTAGCTATATAAGTTTATTTACAAAATGACGAAATGGTGTAACAGAAAGAACAAGCCAGCAACAATCTAGTACAATATTGTTTTATTTTAATAAACAATTAAATCTATGGCGCAATAAAACAATGACAAATAAATCAGACAAAATTTCAGAAAGCAAAATAAATGTTAACGTACAGTATGTCCCTTTAGGAGAAGTCCCTTTAACAGTCCAACTAATAATCCAACGTCGAATAATCCTAAAGAGTTTTCGGTAGACGTTCCTCGTAGATAAGCACAGTTGAAATAATCCAAAGGTAGAACAATACACGGATGTAATAATATAATTCCAAATCAAACACTTTAATATTTATATCACTGAAGAATATATTAAGTCCACGTAAGTTCCAACACATAAAGATATAATATAGAAGCTGCAAGTATTTCAAAACCATATGTCCAAACTTTATGCCCAAACTTTTATCCAAACTTCTATCCAAACACCTTTTAAATCGACTAACACGCCCTTATATAGACCCAAAGAATTTCAAGAAGGCAGCAGTCTCTAGAACATTCACGAAACACAGAACATTCTTGAAACCCAGTTAAAAAAAA
Source organism: Sinonovacula constricta (assembly GCA_007844125.1). Classification (NCBI taxonomy): domain Eukaryota; kingdom Metazoa; phylum Mollusca; class Bivalvia; order Cardiida; family Solecurtidae; genus Sinonovacula; species Sinonovacula constricta. Next base: position 51,339,207 of record CM017569.1, on the reverse strand, counting down.
GCAAAAGAATTTTCTATCAGGATCCATTTCTTTCTAGCACATAACAACTTCAAGAATCTACAACATGACCACGTGCTCTATAATGTTCATGCTAGACAGCATTGACACACCTACCCAAACTAGTTTAAATATATATATATATATATATATATATATATAGTTTCTTTGAATGTATATGGGCATGTATGACAAAATATTTCCCATTTCATACTTATACTTTCGCGAATTTTCTATCAGCTTACGTATGTACCCCAGACTGCGATGAAACAATTCCACTGATTTATATTAATGCATAATGATATGTACAATCATTTTACCAAAATGAAAAAAACAACAGCCCACAACAACAACAACAACAGCAACAACAACAAAACAACAACAAAAACAAACAAACAAAACGGTATACTCTCAAAACCTTATAGTTGATAATCTTCTTTTAGTGAACTTTTATTTTGTACTAATCAGTGTTGGCTTTATTTTTTCATTTCATGTGCTGCTTCCTTCCATCTTAGGTAAGTTATCACTTTCTTATTTCTTGAAAATACAAACATACAGGATTGTGTACTGGGAAAGATTCAATAAGAAAACATGCATGTATTTCTTGGCAAAACAACCAAGTCCCCTGACTTGCATGCACTTCATGTACGTACATATTGTTTTATTTTAAATGTAAGAATGTTTAGGTTTATGATTGCTTTTGTTAATTCAGTAAAGGGTGTGCACGGTCAAACCATTTTAATTCTCCTTGTACATATATATATATATATATATATATATATATATATATATATATATATATATATGTATATATATATATATATAAGTACACTATAATAGTGGCATTATAATACAGTGTTCCAAGTCTTTACTTCCTGTAGTTATAGGCTCTCAAGCTATCTTTCCGTGTAGTTCTGTTAATTGCAAACTGCACTAATACACAAACGCCAAATACAGTTGGTTTACTTTGTTCTTCTGATATGACACATATTTTAGTTACTATCGATAAAGCTATTGCTATATAGCTATTGATGTTTGATCTTATGAATATCTATTATAATATAATACAGTTTTGTCTTTAGGTTCTCCAAATGTTTAGAACAGTGTATACTTTACACCCAAGAGGTTGCATTTAAGATTTTCCGAAATACCGAAATAGATTCTCCGCTTGAGGCTTTAAAATAGATTTTTGTTATATGCTAATTATACTTTAAACACTTTACACGTTTAAGTAAAACTTTCCTCGAAATGAGATTAATCCTACGCTGATGTACCGATTCTCTTTTATTCCGATGTATCGTTCTCGATGGATTTTTATAATCGTATAATTTGAACATTTATCACTGTTAAGAGAATCTTGACCTATGAGTTCATTGTCTTTTTGCTCCATAATATAAATATTTTAATCTTTAGCCTGCTGTAACATATAAAACACTCTTATGTCAGGTGTTAAACTATAAAACCGCCTTGAAACTTGAGCTATGTTTTTGCTTTATCTGCTCAGCTGTTCATTTTCAATAATACGTATAACGAAGAATAACTGCATCATTCAGTGGACTTTTGCTGTGTCCTTCTTAAATTTGGAAACATTATCAATGTATTAACATGACTTGAAACTGTGTAATCTGTTTTCAAAATCACGACCCGTAATTGCGGTTTTAATGATAAGAAACAAGGCGAAACTTGGTTATTCCGGAATTTGTTACTATTTGATAATATCTGTCTAATCAGCTCGTCGAAGGAAAATCTATCCTTTCATTTTTACGATTTTACAATTTTTTGGCTTCTAGTTGCAATAAGTACACCCAATTCCAAAAAAAAAAAATAATTATAGATGCACTCTGCCATTTCAACTGTTATTGTGTCGTTTACGTTGTTTTTAATTATACTGCAAAATTAAAACAAAGTGGAGAGCTTGCACAATCACTTTTAATGGTGGAGAAGAAATCCAGGTCAAAGAAAAGAAAAACACGACACCCAATACAATTATGGGTGTCTGTGTGGAACAAATTTTAGAGTGAACGGAAATCAGTTATTAACTCTTTTGTCGATAAATAAAAAACTATAACAAAGCGTTACATGATAATGCTATTGCTTTTAAAAAACATCTTACTGGTTCCATGGGTATTAAAGAAAATTAAAAGAAAACCAGAGATATGGTTTCCCAAACTATTATCAGACGCACAGAGCAATTTCTGTACGGAATCAAGAGTAACCAACTGTACTGCAACATGCTTGTAGTTTTGCCTGTTATCGTGTGGATATTGCTAGCATGTTTAAGTCTGTAAATAGAGAAAGTTGTGTGTTCTATGGAAAAATTACGTTAACAATTCATATCTGATTTTGCCACGAGTTTTTAGATATCTACACATACATGCGTATCTTGTTGTTAGGAGCATTTAAAGTTTAAGTTGTGCAAATATTACCTAAGATCATTAAAAATTCTGTTGTTGTTCTGCCACACCAACACATTTTCAGTTATCCAACGACAATGTGCACTTGAAACAGAGATAGTGCTGAAACCCTGGAACGTATTACGTCATTCATTAACACCTGACATGATACCTTACTGTTATTTTATCACAACAAGTGACCAACCAGTTGTAAAACTATACATAAATATGTACATATATTTGCTTAAGCAATTGCATGCTAGCTTTATAGTTACCGTTAATACGACTTTTGTCTCGGTTTGCGTTTGAACCTGGGACCTCCGGTTCCTGAATTCTAAGACATTCATCAAGGGGATGGGATTATCTGTAACGGAATGCCCACAATAATCATTGTTGCCGGATGGTTTGTAATAACATTTTATTTAACCATATTACATGTATATTTCATGGACGATGAAAACTTTGACACAATGCTACTTACGTGTAAATACGCTTAAACAATAAACAAGGATAACAACATATAACGTTAGTTGAGTTTCATGTAATTTTGCATTTTCGCGTTATAGACTTGATTTGCGGAAACTTTAACTTGACCTGCGTAGTTTTCTTTTTCATTTTAATGTTAAATGTCTTTTGCCAGCAAAGGACTGGTATTCGTGTTGTATCTACAAATTTGCAAAGATACACAAAGCCGCAAGATGAAATGTCACAATAAGAAAAAACTCATACATATATGCTTTAGTTGTTCATGGTTAAATGTAATCCTTGAATATCCATTCTGTCTCTTAAAATGCTTTCTGCTCCAGTCGTTATGTGACGAATCAACTCTGGCATCTTAACGCAAGAATGATTACATTCTAAGCGGACTTCTCGTTTAAACTCAATTTGCCTCCATCGCTTTAATCATGTAAGCGATTTTGCTGCGGGTGAATTGTAATTCAAAATACCCATCACTTTTACTGTTTGACTTAGTTTGGTTTAATTTCTGAAGAAAGAATGATTATATTATTATCTTTGGCCAAAGTCTTTAATTCCATTATTGTTAAAAATGTTATTCACTTGAAATTTTCCGACTCCCTTCAAGGCGTATATTTATAACATTTATTATATTTCTTATGTACTATTCATTTATAATATTAAATAATACACAAACTAATGTAATCCTATTTGCTGTTAATGTTTTTGATACTTGACAAACAACTTGATTTTCTTTGAAAAACACACACATTTTTAATGTTGCATTTCTACAAAATATATCACTTAAATTAGAATATTGGAAGGTTAAACCCGTCTTGCATGACTTTTCTTAGAATATCTGCTTAATTGTTCTATGCTTACCATTTAATTGAATCACTGTTTGCAGCTATCAGGCGCTAAAAATAACGTAATCCCACTTGTTAAATCTTGTCGGTGCTGTGTTTCCTCCGGTCAAGCCAGTTCGCGTTTAACATAATATAGTACCTTTTTTGTACATAATTTTTATTTTGGCGCAGTTTATTCTTTTTTTAATTGCAAGACAATGTTTCGCGTGTTAGTTGTTTTGTGCTCAAATTTTATATTAGCAGATTGACTGTTTAGGCTGCTCTTGTACGACAGTAGAATAAGTATTTTCAGAGATATTCTTTAAAGAGTTCTGTTTTAATTTAGACCCTTAAACCGCGATGCTTGCTTAAGAAAATATAAGGCTAATTAATTTTATTGATGTTATATTTTAAGATAATCATAGTTTAATATATCTGTCTGGCATGGAAGGTTTGACATCGAAAACCTTTAATTTCACAGCAAAGTTATTTTTACACTTATATGGGAATTTTCCTCAACAAAACTTGCCGGACGTCGCTGTAATCAACACAGTAAGTCTCTGTGATGTATTTAAAAGTAACAACAACTAATACCATTGTCTGTTGATAGCAAACAAGCTAATATAGAGGGCTTTAATGTCCACCTGGAGTGTTATAATGTGCAATAACAATGGATGTGTACTTTCAAACGCGCATTAATTTAAGAGAGATTACACAATCAACAAAAACATGGTCTTTTATGTGACGTCATAATTGCTTTGAAAATCAAATTAGGTATTTGGTGTGTATTAGTTATAACCTTCTAGTATTGTTGCTGAACGGAGATACTGCCTGACCGAATATTTAAAAAAATATAATATTTACAATTCTAAACATTGTCTTGTAATCAAGAGATAAAAACATGTTTTGTATTCCGCTTTTTTAAATCACTAAAAGTACGAATTAAATAAAAGGTAAAAAAGCGTTGGTATGAAAAAACAAAGAATCGTCTACTAATAACTTTTGTATGGATTAATTTTCATTTTTACATGGTCCAAAACAACATGTTCGATTTGGAGGTTTCGTCGTGTAACATGCATGCACAAACTTTCTTTATATTGTATAAACTAATCTCTTATTATAATAGAATCCTTTTAATTATATGGAGGGATGGTGATTTTACAAAAGAAAGAAATGTTTCATTTTTTACTTAATTGTAATCAAGCAATTAAAAACCGATGTTTTATATTTCATTTCATGGCGACATACACTGATTAATAAAACAACACAATCACCAATTATAGGGACAAGCATATTCTTGATTGTTTGCTTTAAAGTGTATTAAGACTAAATTAAAGCAATTTATAGTGTGATTGCTAAACAAGTAAAAGTATTATTTGTTCCATTAACTTGTTTATTCAATTTCATCAAGGCGGTTCTTAAATTACTACCACGGGAGTTTACTGACGTATTGAAATTAACTGCAGACAGTGCTGCGCAAAGCGTTTAAATATACACACACACTAATTTAAGTAAAACAACAACGAAATTAGTATAATCACTAACATAGCTGGTCATAAGTAATTACTTACAGCTACAAGTAGAAAATAAATAACGGAAACACTTGATTGACTGAATTGTGTGTCAATTGGATAGCATCATAGGGTAAATATGTGTGTCAAGGGACTATTAGAAAAAGATTAATTCTTATTGTGAAACTAAACTCCATAAGGTTTTTGCTAAGCTTCATTTTTAATAAACTATTTATAGATAGTTAATTCATTTAATATTGTTGTATAAGGTCGAGGTGAATTTCGTTGTTAGAGCACAGTCAGCGTTTTCGTGCTGAAATAACATTTTAGCTTAATTTTGCTTTTAACTTTGCTCTTATTTATTGGAAGCATTTAAAGACTTACGTACAAAGTGTTTTAACAATGCAAATTAGATTTTAGCATTTTATGAATTTCATTGGTTTCGTGTACATCATTTCAAGGCTTTATTGGCTGCATCGATATTTTTTTCAAAGTCTAAATGCCCAAATTTATAATAAAAGCGTTTCTCAGTATATTGTTGTTTCCTTGTACCTCAGTATTTAAAATATATCACCTCGTTCCTAAATTAGATAGACAAAATTTTGTCTGCATGCAAATCACACTCCCATCTGTCTATTCTGACATTTATACGGATGGTACAAGCATTAAATGAGATTGGATCGGCACAAATTGAATTTAGAGTCAATTTTATTCTCAGCTTAATTGAGAATAAACAGCCAAACTGCAAGATTATTTCCAAATATAAAACCCTGAGCAGATTGTAAAAGGAATGATTTTAGTGTTTTCTGACTTTATCAAGTATCGAATAGTTTAGTAAGAATTAACTCTTCAATTAAAAACTTAATTAATTCATTATTGAATAATCAGAGGGTTCCACTGTTATGTCGTACATGTAATGTGAATAAACTTACTGTCTTACTTTGATGGGATACTTCTATTCACACTGCTTGTTTGATAGAAAAACCTTCAGGAAATGCAAGGTTGTAGCGCTCCACAAACCAGGTTTAAGCAACCCAGTTGAACATTTTGCCGACTGACCGTTCCAACATGTTTTCGTCATTTTGACATTGACCATGTTTGCCTTTGTCTAGTGGACGTTTATTATTTTAATCTATGTGGTAATTCTTATATAATCTTCTTTTTTTCTTATTTACCTTGCATCATGGTATCTATGAAAGAGAAGTTTTACAAAATAAAGCACTAACGTCATTAGATCTGGATATTGTTATGTTATGCATGAATATATTTTTCTATTCAAACATAAAAAATGCTAGAAAAAAGTAATATTCAAGTTTTTTTTGGACAGAAAATGATCAAGATATATTTTTTTTTATTTGTCATTTCCACCTTTTGTTTTCGCTTACCCTGTTTAAATTGTGTGTGTTCAGTCGATATTATTTCCAGTGGAATACTCAGGTTATTGACCTACCAACAGTATCATCTTCGCCGGTTGTCGAACACACACAGTTAATTGATATGTATGGTATATTTGCATCACAATAATCGGTAAAGCAATAAAAACCGACGCTTTGATACTTGTATGAAAATCTCGCTGTCTTTATCTGCTGCTTTTCTATTAAAACCTGCTACTGTTTCATAAGGGTAGTAGTAGGACAACTTTATTATATACTGTAGCCACAGGCGATTAACATTGTGTGCATTATTTATTTTACGGTAATCGTAGTGGGTCCGTATAGAACCGTGATACCAATAACCCATAATGATTTTGATATGATCGATGTTGTTGCTCTTGCGATGAAAAATGCCCAAACACTTATCTGTTTTAGTAAGCTACATTGTACAAGGCCATTTATATTTCATATATCCTACAAAAAAGTACCAACACGTAGTTGTGAAATTACATGTATATAATATAGCATATCTAACCAAATTTAACACTCGTTAATATACGTGCCGCCTTAAATATGAAATAAGTCCCGAACAACCGATGGACTTAACAAAAAGTGATAAAATTCTCGTTTTATTGTAGGAGTCGAATGCATAAATGGATTACCAAAATGGTGTTTTCATAAATGGTTAAATGATTTGGTAAAAGACGTTACTGGCTTGCTGTAATGGAATTACATTGCTATTATATATATAGATTCTTGTAATAACGCTTTACTATGCAAATATGTGGTGTACAACCTCTAACAAATATAAATTAAGAATATAAGGATTTAAAGAATTTATTTATGCAAGAAGCAATATGTACCACAAAAGTGAAGTATCATCAAATAGAATGAATAACGATATTTTAATATTAACTTAATATTTAATGGAATTTACGGACATATCCCAAATTAAAATTTAAACATATTTTTTGTACAGATAGAAGCATCACAGTCTCGTTAACAAATTTACTAACCCGACATACATCACATCGTTGTTATAATGTACCTCTTGGCTATAACTGTAATATTTTATGCCGAAATAAACTTTGTATTGTATTGTATTGTATTTAGATATATCCTACATGAGAGTAGAAATGTAAGCTATGGAAAAGATGTTTGAAACTAAATTGTGAACGAATGGAAGAACTGTATCGACACCCGATCACATTTTTAAGTCATAACGATTCGCATTCATCGGCGATAAACCGAAAATAGGACAAAATTTATGTTAACTTGCTGACACATTTCCCATTGCATTAATAACGTAATAAGTTAGTTCCAATAATACGTCATCATTTGGACAGTTTTGTTTCATAAAGATATGTTTTGTTTTTTACTTATTTAATTTAAAAACACATCCAGGATATGCGAGGTTTGCGATCTATAAAACAGACAGATGTGCCCCAGTTAGCTCTTTGTCTATTGATCGTTCCAAGTCGGTAAATGTTGGGTTTTCTCTATTTTATAAAATGTCTCGTCCCAGGTGTTGTAATTTGTACATTTGACAAGTATTTTAATACACCTGTCTCTTGTGCACTTATAAGCTCTACTGTATGTTACAATACCCATACATCGTGTCATATTTTCTTATTATAAATTCTCCGGAAATTTAATGATGATTTGAAATAAAATTTCAGATATTGTCCAAAACATACTTTAAAACAAAAACCAATTTAGTTAATCGAATACATGTACTAACAACTCACCGTTACAAACCTTTCTGTAAAGCATGAGGAAACTACATATACGAGTCTGCATTTCACCTTTGTTTTGCGATCTCCAAAATAATTTTCTTTTATGAATGTTAACAATTCACATTCATTTTTGCAGCCAGGAAAAAGCATTCTATAACATCCTATGTGTCTAATAATTGTACATTTAATTATTATAATAAATGTGATTTGTTAATTTACTAGTTGTTTTTAAAAAATTTTCAAAGTGTAAAATAAAATTCGTGTGCTTTTTACCGACAAAACCATGATCAAACTTACAAACTAGCATTCAACTATCGTAATATCATCAAGCAAAGTTCAACGCACTTTGATTCATACCGATTATAATTAGTCGTTTCGGATAGAATTATGACTAAATACTAATTGTTTTAAGCTAAACTGCATGTGCATTTTGCGTTTGCTAATTTGAAGCGATTTAGTAAAGCATAAAATATCATTTGCTGAGAAACCAGCTGCGCAATAATTGCACAAAAACACAATCAAAACAATGTGAAGTGATTGCATTGTACATGTCACAATCGCTAAGCATATGTTTAAAGTTGGTATCCAAAAGTTTGGCTATATTAAATACACGCACCAATATCTAACCACCGCTTTGGAGAAATTAGTCTTAATTTTTGCATAAACCCATAATTTAGTCGTTTTACAGACGATTTTGAACACAAACGTTATTGTTAGACTGTACCAAAAATGCTCTAAATGTTCAGTTTTTCCAACTCTATTAAAAGCGCGGTTGTGGTCTCTTTTAAAAATAGATAGCGAATGACGTGATCACGTGGTTTTTTAAGTTTAAAAATAGCCACGTCTGAAGCGCGGCTCAGAATGGAAACACATGTTTGTAATGACGACTGGGGATTTATCCTTGCCTGGTTATACAAATATTTGTCATCAATGAACAGCATTTTGCAAGATCTTTCCAGGTACAAATAACTTATCTGATAAATTTCTTGTCTCGTCCAAAGCGTCAGACACCACCTTTAACAGATAAATAAGACAAGGTCATATTCCTACCATGTGGCCAATGGTATAGATATATTCAAAAAGGTACACCTGCCCTTTTACAAAAAAGTCAGAAGCTTACTTCGAATCGCAATTTAGACGTAAAGGCTTCTGGCTCCAATCGTAATGTGACTGATTAACTTTGACATGTAAACGCTGGAGTGATTACAGTCCACACAGGCTACTCGTTTTAACTCAATTTGCCTTCACAGCTTGCCAACAATTTGATGTGAAGATGTCAGGGTCAAAACAATATTTTCACCGTTGACGGTTCATTTTCACAAATTGTATTTTGATAGTGGGGATGGGTAATTTGGTGCATAAAAGGAGTCCAACAATTGCAGTGTGTTTTTTACCCATAATTGCTTAAGCCGGAATTTGCGGTACATGATTGTAACATTGAAAACTCTGAAATTCCATTCTTGCAGTTCAAAAGGTATCACATTCTATTTGCAAACTGAAGATATGCAGAACACATCAAGTTGTCTGAAACATGCCATTTTTTCCATTTTCAACTTACATGTCAATTTATATGTTGTATTCTGTAATTCCATAAAACAACGAACTATTATTTTACTTTTTTGTTATTCTTTTTTTTTGGAGGGGGCCGGGTCGGGGTGGTAGTGTTGTTTTTGTTTTGCTGTTGTTGTTTGTTTTTACTTTTACTTTCCCAATTGGTATGATCCATATCGGTGTTATATTTTGGTATATCCTTTAAATGGTCGTCTTCACTAATTTTAAACTGTTGTTTTGTACACCGCTCTCCAGTAGAAATAGACATGAAGGGATAATAAATAAATAAATAAATAAATATAAATAAATATATAAATTATTAACATTGTATTTTCAAAGAAAATTTTTTCAAACGAAATCTAAACAAATGAGCCAACTTTGTATTGTGGTCTGTATAATTTCGATTACAGTTTGCTTCTTGCCTTCACCTTTTAAGAACGTCGTTTATTTTATACGTTATATTTTCAACATATAAATGTACATGAATATTAAAGCTAACGTGTAATTCAGAATACGCTATGCTTGTTTCTACAATGTTCATATGCTAGTTTAATTACACTTAACATAATAACAGATATCGAGGCATTAAACAAGTTAAGTTAGTATTGGTTGCTTGTTTATTGTCAATTAAATAACGCCCATTGGGCCAGATAATCACTGACAATCTGTGTTATTTATTTAAATTTGATGGCAAAACCATTACAAACAATTTGACAACGTTGGTTTGATGGTCGTCTGTAACAGATAAAATTTTGGTATCTGCGTGTGAAGTAGTCCTCAAAGAAATAAACACTTCTTATGAATAAATTGTATTTAAATTAGCATTCTAAGATGATTTGTGATATGTTATTATTCCTCTTCTTTAATATTATGATCGTGGTTGTTGTAGCCAAATACACATGTTGTCGATGTGCAAAGATAAATGAGGGTTAAACTTTATATCTTACATTTCAATCAAGTTCAACGAGGGTGTCCCTGGTTCCAACCCAGGCCGCGACAAAGCAAAGGATTGATAGTAGTATCTCTCTTGACGGTCTATCAATTATAAGGGTAGTTACACGACTGGTTGACCAGGTGTCACGATAATGTGACAGGGAGTCGTATCATGCAAGGTGTTCACGGCATGCTATACACAGTGAAGACAGCACTATATTTGCTTCAAGTGAACACCGTGCCCGGATAACTGAAATACTCTTCTTTGGACGATAAACTCAATAAAAAAACAAAAAGATCGACCCGATCTAAAAGCGCAATCGGTAGAGCTTCGGCTCCTGGTACGCGAGGTCTCTGGTTCGATCCCGATTCGGGACATACTGAAGTCGTTAAAAATGGTAGTGGTATGCTCCCTTGCCAACGTTCAAGCACATATAAGGCTCGTTCCACGACTGGTTGGCCCGTTGTAAGGATAATGTAATTGGTTGTGGAAATTGCCAAGTGCTCACGTCATGCTATACACAGTGAAGGCAGCATTGCATTTGCTTCCAATGAGCACCGTCGGCAGATAACTGAAATACTGTTGGTGGGACGATAAACCCAATAAGAAAAACAACAGGATCAACGACTGCGCTTTAGCTTCTGAATACAGTCACCCTCGCAAGGAACCTGTCAAAGGCGAGTTTCTGCCATGAAGCCACGGGCAATTAACATTGCATGCATTATGCATTATATGGTAATTGTGTCAGATCCCTAGCAGATCCATATCATGTTAGTATGGTAACATATAACCATTATACCATATAATGAATAATATAGTTCTCGATATTATCTCGAAAGTGACAATATCCAGTAAAAGAGCAGTCACGATGAAGATAATATATTCCAACGTCAACGAACTTTAAATTGGACAGAATAAAAAATAACTACACGAAATGATTGCTATATTTTATCCACAATTCCCAACGTCAACAAATCATCTAAATGAAAGTGATCGTATATAATCTCATCAAACTGTCTAATTAGAACAATAGATCAGAGTTTGAAAACTTAAACAGTTGCGAAAACGTTTAAAACAGGGTTTTTATCCCAAGTCATGTCGATCTACATGAGCAATGTCATTCGTTGACATCTATCTATCTTTTAAGACAAAGCTTTAGAGTCGATAGTCGTGATGGTTTTTTCAATCATATTCAATGTCTGTACATGTATATATCTCATTCTTTTTGTCATTAAATCTATCATTCATGAAAGGCACTGTTATATATACTGTTCTTTATAAACTGACAGTTCGTTGCCTTATAAAACAAGCCTGTTTTATTTTGAGTATGATTCAGATGACAAAATTCTTTATAAGAAAACGTCTTTCTTTTCTCTCCCAGAAATACACTTTTGGTATTTTCAGACGATAATACTTATGATGAGTTAGAACCCCAAATATCAAATGCATTGAAGCTCATGATTGGTTTTCTAACAAGACAAACCACTGGGGAATATGGATACATGTAAGTAAAAATGTCATTTTGACAAAATGCGCATGCGGTTATCAATATATAGATTTTATTTGTAAAACTTAAACTACGGACAACAAATTCAATTTAGATGGGGGTTTAAAAATTCTTTTTTTATATATTGATGTTCTGTCTTTATATGAAAGGATAAGTAACCAGTTTTTGTTTTATTTTATTTAAACAGCATATGACATTTTCCTTCGTGCACATGTTGTTTATCAGTTAAATAATAAGTGTACACAAGTTGTGAATTAGTTTGATAATAAACTGCAAACACGTGTAGCTTACATGTATCAGCCTAATAGTAACTAACATACATAGTTGCAAAAATATACCTGCGCCGGTTAGTTCTCAGAAATTCTTCATTTATATTGACAACAAATAAAACATAAATTCCCTACTGCTATGCCTTTTAAGAATTTGTCATATAAAGTCGTGTATGTATAAAACGGCATATGCTGTAATATTACATCTGTAAGTGACAATGCAAATATTACTCGGATGATATTATTCCACCATGTCCAGACAGTTTACTAAAGCTTGACAGTATCTGTCAAATTCTGAGTGTCTCTATGATTTATTTTCCCGGTATTATACGAGAAGCAAGAAACAGATCGTAAGTTTGTTGTAAACTAAACAAACATACGTATAACAGATGACACTTTTGGCATATGACGTCATGGCATTTATGACGTCATTATATTGTTCTTATAATATATCAGCGCTTGTACTGCTTCATTTTATTTGAAACTACTCTCTCATTTGCAATTTTTGGTTGCCGAGGCTTTTATCTACTGTACGTATGTTGTTTTATTACCAGTTATTATGTTTGTACATAAGTTCATTATATCTGTTTTAACTCCCGATGCAGGTGCTTACTGTTAGTTGTTTCACTTTGACGGGATATTTTTTTACACTGTTTGTTTGATAGAAAAACCTTCAGGAAGTGCGAGGTTGGAGCGCTCCACAAACCAAATTTAAGCACCCCAGTTGGCCCTTTTGCCGATTGACCGCTCCAAGGCGGAAACTGATGGTTTTTCTTCTTGTGTGTTATGTCTCGTCTCTGTGTTTTTGTCACATTTACATTCACCTTGTTTGCCTTTGTCTACAGGTAGATAAAATTTAAATATCATGAAAATTTTGATAGGACCTTTTCTCATTTACCTATTCACAACATAATAGTCACATGTGGCAAAAATATTGATTGATTAATAAAACTCGTAAGTTATTAAAAGATGCATAATGTATATGTCCGTTCATCAATAATGCAGTCCTATGGCTTGTTGTGTATTTTGAAGAACCAAGACTAATTATATTTTACTAAGATTACTAATCAAGGTTAATGTAATTGTCATTACAACTGTAAATTAAATAAATAATTTCACAGTGTTAAGTTGCATTTACCAAAACTGCTTGATGGATGATCAAAATTTAGATGCTATCTCTAATTTAGGGTATGGTATATCACAGAGCTGGTATACAATGGGAAAAAACATTTAATTTGTGATCAATTTAATCTCATTTACACGGACAGACGACAGGTTCTAGTCGTCCTTTAAAAGTTTTCCATATCGAAAACATCGTATATATATATAATATTTTATAATATTACTATAACGTCTACGATAGCAGCGTCCTAATACAATTGTTTTGGAGAAAAAACATTCGTTGGCAAAACACACACTCTTGATCAGTGTACTATATGATACCAGATGGCGTTATATATCATCTTTGGAGGCAGATAAATTCTATTTTTACGGTGTTTTTCCTTTAATGTGTAAACTGAACATTTAAAAGGAGTATAAGAGCCCTGTTCAAAAGTGGAACTTTTTCGCCTAACAACAAACCGACTAACAACAGCAAAACCGTATTGTTATTAAAGGATTTACAATACCAGCAAATGTTCATGGCTTAAAATTATATGCAGTAACGGATTGTCTTTGGACGCATAGACAAGAGTCAAAATACAAATATAACATAATAGAACATTAACGTTTATATAGTAAATCATACAACGTGCACTTTAAATTAAACGTACATACACATAGGGAAAAGTTAGTTTTGTAGCAACATTTTAGGCTACAGTCTAATTTATTTCTGATATTCGATCATAGCTGAAATTCATTGCATGAAATATGCGTACTTTATTTGTCTTTAGAACAACATAACGCAATTCATAGGACTTTTCAAGGAACGATATCATATAGACACCCTACATCTTTTAAATTCGGTACAATGGTATCTCAAGTCCTTCTGTCGCGCAGCGAGAGTTATAAGCGGATATCTATAACAAACTAAATATATACACCACCTATAATTTTAAGAATAACATATTTACCTAATCTGCGTTCTTTAGTTTAAAGCGCTTTTTAGTTTTTCAGGAGCAATTCTGTATTTTATAAATACATTTCATTATTCAATAATATAGCATATGTAAGGTATAGCCTAAGAATTTATCAAAGTTCGCCCTTTAGTCGACTTGCAGTGCCCTACTGTCAAGTGCAAAGATAAAGCGAAAATTTTATTTTCTCACTACATATTTGGTAGTAAATGTCTGTCGTTGTCAAAGTTAAAAGGAGATAGTCTGGCAAAGCTCTTACGGCTATTAAAACAATTATTTTACTATTTATATACCCCTTATTTATTTCTATTTTCTACCATTTATTGTATGCCACCATGTCCTTCTGTGCTTTGTATACTTATCGTGATAGCCCAACCTTTTATCATAATGACATTGCGAAGATAATACCTTGCTAACCTTACCTATTGTGGTAAAATTGTTATATGCACATCCCCGAATCGACCATATATTCGTATTATAAAGGACTGTCGTGGATGCGAGTGACCTCTGTTTGATAAAGCTTGTATCCTTTTTTTCAATTGTTTGCAAAACTCTAGCTATATGTACTAAAGTGACGTCTGTAATAATATCTGCCCTTCAAATATGTATATAACGTAAAATAAAATAAATGTCACCTCCCTGGAGAATGGTACATCGACATGCAATTCTTGGCTGTTTTCCCATTTTCATCTTTCCGTTGTATAATATTTACAAATGGGTATAATGTTTATACAAAGTATAAAATACATGTATAAATGTCCAAAGGATAAAAACACCAAAAACAGAGATAGCTAAAAAAACTTGTTCAATGCGCCCCTGCTATAAGTGTTCCTTTATTTTGGTACAATATTAATTTATTTCATATCATAGAATTTAATTGAACATAATTGAATGTGTGTTTACACTTAAAATGTACTAAAGCATGGTCTTCCTGGGTCACTATGGGAGGCATATGTAGGCTAAGAGATGGGTTGATATGGAAATACACTAATAAATACACAAAAACCGACAGCTAGAAGCATAATTTTTACCTCAATTCAGACTGTCATAAGACTTCCGGTTTAAGTCACGATGCGACGGATCCATTTTGAAATCTGAACGTTAAAATGATTACATTCTAAGCGGGTTATTCGTTTTAACTCAATTTGCCGTCACCGTAATTACAGACAACACAGACTTGATGCGAAGTTTCCAGGGCCATGATGGCAATCGTCTCTGTACTGTTATGTTTCTGGTTAAATGCAATTGCTTCTACTGGATTATTTTTGTTATTTCAGAAGATATGAAGGCGTAATTTTCTGTAACCAACAATCTTCACTTAACGTGTTAAGGCCCCGTCTAAAATATTGGGTTCTACTCTTTCAATTAAAACAATATAAATCGGAATTAATATTTAGTAGAATATTAACCTCTGTATAATTGTTTCATAGTTTTAAGTCAGGTTTACGAATAAAAACGCTTAAGGTACGCGTACGTTAACTTATTTTTAATGTTCTTGATGGTTTTTTTTAACCTTTTTCAGATTGGTACTATTTACATGTATAACATATTTCGGTATATATTGCATATTTTAACATCCTACTTTACTACATTGCTGTTCTTTGCAAACTTCGCGAAATATCAAATCACACAAATGTCCTCAGAAGAAAATATTTAATGCAATGGAGTTTCCTTGTACAGGTAATCCAACTTCTGTAAAAAATTGTGTACTTATATGTATTATCCATACTTAATGAAAATAAAACATCATAAGTACTCTTTCCTAAATTAAGTCTAAAAACAACAGTGTCCTTATTGTTTTATGTTTGTTGTTGAGTAGACCAAATTATTTGTCTGGTATCTTGTGCCATAACTGGCCTTCGCAATGATAACAGTAACTAATAAACAAACCGTACAGACATAAGTACAAATTGATTGGATCACGTTGTTATAAATTCTTATTATAACTGCCGACACGGTGAAGATATTATGTTTGGAGAGATTATTGTTTATTAAAGAAACTATTTTTGAAATTCCTCATAACACGGAAAATATCATTCTATCACGTTTAGTTTACTTTGGAAATATTAGCACACAGCAAGCCTTCTCAAACCCTCATACCGCCAGAAATATATCTCCTAAATCTCCCTGGATGGTATGTACATGTGTCTTATTAAAATGAATAATTTACTTACAATTGATTAAAAAGTGGCTACATGTATACACTGCTACATCGACTGTTCAGTTCTCATACGATCTGTTTTTTCAGTGGCCATTTTACAGTGAAGAATCCAGTTAATTGTATCTATTACAGCGACGAAGTGGTCATATACAAAATAACCGGAAACGGACACGGGAAACTAGGGCTCAACATTTGTAAATAAACCTGATATTATAACTCATAATACCATTAGCGTAATATTGTAAGAAGAAGAATTGTGGTGAACAGGATTATGAGATATGTTGTTGTTGTTTTTTAAACTTTTTTAAACTTAATTTACATAAATAACAATTGTAAAAGTGGTTGACAAATCTAAAATCAGAAGAGTTACAAGTTGAAGACGCTAGGAGTGATTTAAGGAGGTCTAACATTTACATGTACATCGCATACTTGCCTATTTTTCTAAGTTCCATAAGACTGGAGGAATTCAATTAAGACTAATCTTGGCATTCAGTTACAAGCATATTTATAGTGAGCCATCAAATGTAAACCGAAAAGACTAAAAGTGAGTTCAGATAATATTTATCCTTTTGAATTATTATTTATTACGAAACAATTGATAAATGACACGACATCGTGACATAACAAATGACAAGATTATGAACATTCAATTATTGGTATTTTTTATAAAAGTGTTCGTAAAATTCGTTTACTAAATAATACTCTTAACATATCGTACCTGACATAAACATGATATACAGGCATCTACTTACAACCTAAAATATGTTTCAAGTATGTTTCTTACGTTTTCATTAAAATATATTATCTAAAATTTCTGTCAATTTCGGAAGGAAAAAATAGCAGTCATACTTAATACATGTATTATGCATGGCCCCCGTATCTTTTGACTATCGTAATACGTTTGAATACACAATCAAGTGAACACTGTAGTTGATCTTTTTGTACTGAGAAGATAAACCAACCATTTAATAACTAAAACGCCCCTGTCTTTATAGTTACTTACAAGTTATAAACTATATTTAAACGAAAATTATTCTAGAAGAAATGCGCTCTTTGACGATTATTAATCAGACATTAAATAAATAACACAAGTTTAGTTTTGATTAGTTTGCGATTGGCTGTTGAATCACTTACACGTATATCAAGAGTGTTTGCAATTATTTATTAACTTAAGCAACAATTTCCTCAAAACCTTAAGCTTACTTTTGACGTAAACATTTAAATTTCAATTCAAGCATTTAATTTACTTTCAATGACGAGTACGCCCTTTTCTTATGGTTGCAGGTCGCCGTGCAAGCAACATAACCACGAAGCGACAGCTAACATTGTTATACAAATATATCTCTAAAATATGCATAAATTTATTGGTGGCTTACTATATTGTCAGAATATTTTATATGTTCAAACTAGTTATCTTATGTTTGTTTCTTAGCAACTAAAATAAGATCACTCTTAACTATAAAAAGCATGCAAAATGATAGGGTTTTAAATGATGTCCTCAACGGTTACGACAACGACCACATCTATGCACTTCTTAATTATCAAAGATGGACAGAACACATGCTTTCAATTTGTGTAAACTATTATAATCCGGTTTGTGATGTCAATTTGTCTCCTTGTGGAGGAACAACTCACCATAAATTAAACAATTGCAATTCTCTTATTCAAATAAAAGTATACCTTAAAAATTTCTCTAAAATATGACACAAATGGATAGTTACGTGTAATACTACACTGACAGTTACCCCAATCTTTCAAGACTCTTGACTTCTATAACGAGTAAGTTTATTCTGTTGAATGTTAATAGCTAAATGTGCTGCATGTATATAATGTATTTGCTACAGACTTTCTCGAATATTTGTTAGTACAAGATACAATATAGCTTTTCAGCTTGGTCGGGTATTAGTCACATTAAGGGCTGTGCTTAATATTATCTTAGTTCTTAAAACAGATTTAATAAAACAACAACAAACAAATCCGAAGGAGCTTAGTAATCAACTGCTGTCCGCATAAAAAAAACGTCAATCGTTTTATGATCTTAATTGGATGACATAGCAGCAATCGCAACGCAATATCTGTCCTAACGTTAGGTCTTAAACAAACATATCGCTTTTGTATGTGTACGTGGAAAACAAAATCACAAGGTATGATATGCATCAATGTCGACTCATTTTTCAGGAGTAATGCATAAACACGTACAAAAAATGTCCCCTTAACCATGCGTGGTTTTGATTTAAATCGGGGAAGTTAAATGATCTCAGTTTAATTCATATTTCAGAGTCAAACAACAGTGGTCAATAGGGTTGTTTGTTTATTAAGCGACAAATGTATTATCAAGATACAGGGAATATACGGGTCTTGCAAAAAATGCCTTTTTGTACCAGACTTCTGGATATCTCTACGATTGACAATAAAATAAAAGTAATGGAGGTTTTCTGTTGAATGGAGATACATATTGGATGGTTAATCGTTTTATTTCATTTATGTGTTTTATGCGCTTAGATGGACAAAGTAATAATAAGTTCCTTCAGATTTCGAAATAAATAACCGCAAATATAAAGAAAGGGGTTATAGTTTAGATTTTTTTCAGACTTGCCAGGTTACTTAAACAAAGATTCTCCCGATTCCTTGTTTAGTCTCCAAATCTTAAGTTTCTATCAGAACCAATGACTGTTACGGTAATTACAGGTTTTATTCCAAAGGAGTTACAATATGTGACTAACTATCATTCAGCTAGGGCGATTAAAATTGCATGCATTATTAATTATATGGTAAACCGTAGAATCCTCATAGAAGCATCCGATAACAATATTAGTATGATAAATGCAGTGGCTCTAGAGATGAGTACGACCAGTGAAGGAACAGCCTCGGTTCAAGAAGGCTATATGCTAAATGCAACATAATACTAACTAGATTACATTGGTATAAATTATGTATAAATCATATAATTGACAAATAATCGAAATTAGAATCACACCATTTAAAGTCACTCAAACCGAAGTGTTATATAAGACCGTTATATAATGGGTAAGTAGTAAAATGCACGAAATCTATATTGAAGTTCCATCAATTGTACAGTGATGCAGATGTCTTGTTACTTGTACATAATTATATTCATTCTTGCAAAAATAGTTTTCTGAAAATTAAGCCATGTTTTAGGTTGACAGAACACTTGACAATTTCATTTTCAAAAGAAAATATTAAATAAAAATCCTTTGCGTTAGAAACAGAAAACTCGCCGAGTATAGGATCAAAGCGTTTTACAGATGGACTCAAATGTATTTATGCATGCTTTGTTCTTGATGCCAATGTAATTTTTTTGAACTCACACTAACATGGACAATACTGACAAATGTATTTTATCAAGGCTATATTCTGATAAATATATCGGGCCTGACATTGCAAGGGAGTCGGTAGGTGCATCAGTTTAATATCTGACTCATTAATTCGCCATGAATCTTAAAACAACCAAAAAATGTTCTCATACAAAGGTAATGTATTGCATAGAGACCAGCCATGGTTGTGTTAAAGTATGCATATTCTTTTGCTCAGCATGTCGCATAGGTAGTCCATCATATCTAATATTCATCCCATTTTCCCGCAATAAATCTAAAAGTCAAGCAAACACGGCGCCAGTTCTTATATGAAGGGAATTTATTGCACAGAACACTTTGTAATTCTGAAAAGGATTCAGACAACTAGATGCGTTATTAGTTCATTTTGCATCTCAGACAGGGAATACTAATTTTCAATTTTATACAAAATATGTTTTTGTTACAAATGTTAGATTTTTCTAGCCAATGAATTACTTGAACATTGCCTTTTATGATAATATACATTAGGCTAATGTTTATGAGAACTTTTCCAAATCGTTTACCAATTATTTTTCAGGGAAAGTATATTATCATTCCATTAATGTAAAACGTTGGATAACTTAAACTATTGTAGTTCATGTTTCCAATTTAAAAAAAATGCAACAAATATGTTCAAGATGGGTTATTTAGTTAAGTTATAAATTACCACTGCCAGTAAATAGTTCTGGTTGTTTTTCAGTTGCTGATATTTACTGCTGCTGCATTTTTATACCGAGTTGGTCCTTCTTAATTTCTGTGTTTATACTTGCTTAGACTTTCATCGCTGCCTACAATCGGAACTCCTCGGGTAATGTATCTGGTGCAAGGATACGTGCTTAAATCACGATCGTTTTGTTCGCCGCAAGTCGGAAGAAGAATATGCCTAAGTAGTTTGCACAAACCATAAGCAATGCCATCGTTTAACAGCTGTGCTGGGTAAATAAAAATCGGACGATTTAAATTTGAAGCCGCCACAAATTGAAGTTTTACTGGCATCGTACTGTAGTGAGCTGTCTCCCGAACTGTCATCTTTGTTTTGACGTTTGTCTCAAAAGAAGTCCCATTTAGATAAATGGCCGAGGTGATCCGACTGCCTACATACATCCGAGAGATGATTCGTGAATTATCCGAGGTGTTCCGATTGCCCTGCCTATTGTTGAGGACAATATAATTGTGTTCATAATACATGTAACACTTACCTTACTGTTTTGTTTATAATTATTGCTATTTTAACATGTTTATCTGTTTGCATTAAAAGTTAAAGTTGATAAAATGGATCACAAAGAAATAATTGCGAGTTATTTTTAATTTAAAGTGTACATGTTGTACATCGATATAAATTACGGTATGTTTTATTTATTTATTTGAATAGTTTAAGAGATAATCTGAGTTGTGCCATCGTCCAGTTTTGGCTACATTTGTAGCAATATATATATATATATATATATATATATATATATATATATATATATATATATATATATATATATATATATATATATATATATATATATATATATATATATATATATATATATATATATATATATATATATATATATATATATATATATATATATATTTTGGTTTCACTTTAAACAGCAACATTCGCTTCTTTAAAAGAAACTATGTAATATTACCGGTATGATTAAGGGAACATTTATT
This sequence comes from Sinonovacula constricta, assembly GCA_007844125.1. Classification (NCBI taxonomy): domain Eukaryota; kingdom Metazoa; phylum Mollusca; class Bivalvia; order Cardiida; family Solecurtidae; genus Sinonovacula; species Sinonovacula constricta. Next base: position 51,317,381 of record CM017569.1, on the reverse strand, counting down.
TGTTAGTATCTTCTCTGATTTCATATTTTTAACAAACAGATTGAAAAAGGTAGTATCACGGCTGGTTGGCCCGGTGTCAGAATAATGTGACTGGGTGTTTTATCATGCCAGGTGTTCACGACATGCTATACTCAGTGAAGGCAGCACAATGTCTGCTTCAAGTGGACACCATCTCCAGATAACAGAAATATTGTTAGTGGGACGATAAATCCTATAAACAAACAATTATAGAAGCCAGCGCTCTTTAAAATAGAGATTACGTTTTTCCTGGCCTAACACTGAAAAATAGCTACATAAAACGGTTCCTCAATGAAACTGAAACGCTCACAATGAAAACTAATCGCAATAAATACCATTCAGTATTACACCATATAGTCAAAGCGTGCTTTTAATACATTGAAAACGTATGTCATTTAAATTCTTCGACTTTAAGATAGTAAATATGCAACGGGCATAATTCTGTCACTATAAACGGATAATGTCCCGAACGACTTCTCCTTTATTTAGTGTTATTGTCGTATTTCGAAGGGTTACAACAAAGGGAGGTAGCATGTTTCAAAGTATCATGTCTTTAAAGGCTTACTGCCTCTTTTACAACTGGCAAACTTGTGTTGACTAAGCATGCGAAATACTACATGTAGCTGCAGTTATAGACATTATCGAAATGTCATGCTCAAGCACAGTTAAAAGCTAAACTTTCATAAAGCTCATATAGAAAGCAAAATTTAACATAGCTATGCATTTTCCAACAATGTTCTCCTGTAAAAGGGGTGGTCATGTTCAGATGTGTATATAAACTTTTGCACAATCTCGAACATCCCGAATTCTTACATACATGTACAGTGTATTAGCATCGTATAAACATTGTTTTCAAACTTAACAATTATTTTATGTATTCATCTTTCCAAATGTGCATGTACATTTCTAAACAAAATGAAAAAGTTTAGTTCCTTAGTGTGTCTTAAACTTTATATTGAGTGTGAATACTAGTTAAAAGAAATAACAAGAATATTAGCTTTTTAGGGGGGCGTGGGGGTGTTAACAAGGCACATGCTAACGCATATTACGTTTGTACGTATTACCATCTTCTTTTTTAAAACAAAAATAAAATACAATTAATACAGATATACAGTTATTTCTGAAAAAAGGCTAAATTAATATTTACAAATACAACAAATGTTATATCTTTTCTGAAACTTATATCTTTTTACAATAGTTCATACCATTAACATACTCTGCTAAATTGGTAGCTCACCTTTTGTAAATCACACAACGCATGTCATTTAAACTCACACAAGATTGTTTTCTATATTTTATTCTGGCTAACTGTTCTAGTAAAACATGGTATCTTTATAAAACTCACCCCGACAAAGAACTTGTTCATAGATTTACATTATATTCGCTTAAACAGTTTATCAATGTCAAGTCCATTTGATCACATAGCATATCTATAACAACGTCTTAGAGGCACAATCATATATAATAGGTTGCCGTCTAAGATATGTTTCAAAATTAACTTACATATTTAAAAAAAATGTAAAATTGTATCCAAGCATACTTGACCTGGAAAGTTGCGACGCGTCACGCGTCAGTCATTTTACCGATAAGGAAATATGACCAGTCAGCATTGCAACAAGTACTTAAATTTAAGACGACACGGAGCAAAGGTATTCACGTGCATGCCAAATGTAAAAATGAGAAAAAAATGAGACGAGTCATTAAACAAAGCTTAGACTGGTTTTACAGAGCTCTTACCTCGTACTACCTGAGGGGTTTCTCAAATGCAGGCAAGGAAACGAAATCCAATCTATTTAAAACAAAAACTTTAAAGCGATGACTTATTTTTAAGGATATATCAATAAAAGAAAGTAATGACGTCAATGTAAAATAATGTCTGCATTGTTTATCCGAGGTCTTCCTCCGTTAGAAAATAACTGGACGTCTTTAATTCTATCACTATGGTGTAAGTACATGTACAATGTATTTTAAATAAAAATGGAATCAAATCGAAACGTATTATTTATTACTCTACACAGACATGGTGTCAAAACCTAGACTGATGACATGGAAAACTAAATTCGTGTAAAATATTGAACATATGCAAATTTTATTTAAATTCCTGTGTTCAGCTTTCTACTGAAAATACCCTGTCACATTATTGGAGTTTTATTTCGCTGTATTCGCAATTTCTTTTCTGTGGAATCAGGATTTTAGTGTATAGATTTTCTCTGTCATAAAACTTTTACTTAAAACTAAACTATTTTAATAAGTTGCCTTACAATCCGTTGATCGGTTCAAATAGCGGAAGCTTGATCAGAGAATAAAATCAAACTGTATTATGAATCAGTCTCATGCAGTTATAGTTATGGTTAGGGTAAGGGCGTAAATAGAAATTCTTGTTTCCGATACTTCACATATCTACTAGAAATCCGACACCAAGTTTTATTTCTGAAACATGCATTTAAGGCAAGGCTTTTTTATGCATGTTTCCACCGATGTTTATGGAGACTTTATGTGCATGACAGGTTAATATCTGAACACGACTCAAAATATGCTTTTCCTAAAAACGACAAAAAACATTATATGCGTCGTATTGATATAAATAAACAAATAATGTTTCACTTATTTTATAACTAGCACTGAAACTCATGATCCGGAGAGTAATGGTTGGAAGTTTCCAAACATACCATAAGAACAAGGTCAATTAATGAAAATGGAAACATATGCAAATTTCAACATCTGGTCTTGTCTGTGACAACCCGTAAGGAATTCAGCTGAACAGGTTATTATTTTCACCGGACCTAGTAGCTCAATTAATAGAGCCTCGGCTCTAGGTACAGGCGGCCACGGGTCCGATCCAGAGGAGCGGCAAACAAAAGTCGTTAAAATGTTATTGGTATTGCTCCCTAGCGAACGCTTTAAATATACTAGTACTTCCACGACTGGTTGGCCCGATGTCAGAATGTGCGGCTAGGTGTGATATCATGCCAGATGTTCACGACATGCTGTACATTGTGAATGCAGCACTATATCTGATGCCAGTGGGCACCATTGTCTCCACATAACTGTGTTGGTCGGATGATAAACACACTAAACAAACACACTAACAACATTGTTTCAGTGATGACTATATACTGGATGTTCTCCACGACAGTGATTGAATGTTTAAAAATATTTGACATAAAATTATACTTGATGGAGTATTTTACTGCATTCTTATGTTCAAATACAAATCTTCCTTTAAAATGTTGTTTTTTTCAAATGGCGACACATTTAATATCAATCCATTGCCTTTACGTCTATAATTAACACGCCTACTAAGCGATTATATAAAATCATATTTATTTCACTGAGAGCATTAACAATTTATTCCTGAAAATGATTTTTTAAAGACTGTTTAAAATGCATTTTAATTCCGTAAATTTCGACCAACCAAATGTGAATTTGTACTTTTCTTATAATAACTACTCCCAAAACATAAAATGAAAATGTATGCAATAGGTTTTTAATTTTACGTTTCATCGTAGACTATTGTATACTTTCGTTGGCATTAGAACCTTATCCGAGTTTTGTGTTTTGTCTCATATTCATTTTCCCACACTCGTCTATTGATTATTGATGGCAGTCAAATGTATATACGATAGATTCTCCTATTGGGAAGGCAAATTTTACTGCAGCCTCTATTATAATTCGCCAGAGGCTTAATAAGGTGAGCACTTTTTTATTGTTTTCTTTTTTACGAAATGGAAGAGTGAATCGCAAAAATAATCAAAACTCCTTCTTGATGTTCAGAATCTTTTAAAATTTTGATAAAATGTCATTTCAGGGTATAACCTTATTAATAAAAACGTTTCGTCTAAGCTACACTAAGGGTTTCAGTACGGGAGGCCCCGGGATCATATCAAAGTCGCAAAAAAATGTTGTGGTATAGCTCCATTGCTCACGCTCAAGCAAATAGAAGAGTATTTCCACGACTGATTGGTCCGACGTTAGGATTATGTGACTGGGTGTGGTATCATACTAGGTGTTCACGACATGCTTACACAGTGACGGCAGCATTTTATCAACTTGAAGTGACAACTGTCGCCAGACCACTGAAATGCTGTTTGTGGGGCGATAAACCCAACAAACAAAAGATTTCATTATAGCGTAAAATCACTAAGGTCAAAATATTAAAATCCGTTTATTTTATATAACCTTTGCAAATAAATTACAATTTCTAGCTTTGACCGTATATTGCCGATATCCTGTTAATTTATGCACGTGTTATGTTCGGTCTGCCACAAGACGCGCCTCTTTGATCTCGTCTCGCCAGTCATTGTATTAACTTATGGAATATCTCCCCAATATAGCTTGTACATTGTATATGCCACATTTCGAACATATCCAAATGCATGAAGGATTGATACTCAACACATTATTACACATGTATGTAGTATTAGATCTTTCAGAACATTGTGATCTTTTTAACTTAGATTTAGACTCATCTAAAACATTGAGAATTCAGTCAAATTGGGAGAAACGTAACCTGAAACCTGAAATTAAGTTGTATAATTGATTATTCGCATTTTAAATTAACACGTGTCAGTGCTTCAAGTGAAAATAATTTCCACTGTGTTTTATCTCAGAAACAAACTCTACCCTGTCTATGGCTCTTATATCAAGGATGTCTCCGAAGACTCAGCTTGTCGTATCTGTTAAGTAATAAGCATGGATTTCGACGAAATTATTGAACAAGAGAAACAAATTGCTGAAAGGAACTTGGCACCACATAGGACCAATTTCATTAACTTATGTCTCAAACAAATGAAGTTCATCCACCTTTTGATCTATCACTTTCTTTAAATGTCCAGGGAGGGATTCAGCTGCCCATTGATGTGTCCCTGTCTAATTGCTTTATGAACTGTTTTTCTCTGTCTCATAGTATGTCCAAGATTCTGGTGATAAACCGCTGAATTAATAAGTAATCCTGCGAACGGTCTGAGATCATAATTAAACCAGCTCAGCTGATACTTAGGTAAGAACACGAACTTTTAACGTTGATTTTTTTCCACTGGTATCATAATGTTAGATTATGCTTTTAATTCCAACATATAAACATCAAGGATATTTAAACGAACTTGTGGATACATGAAAAGGTTGTTTTTTTTTCTAAGAAGGGCAATTGTTCAAGTAAAGTTGTCAATACACCGCTTGCTTTCGACCGAAATACAAATAAGAGTTTATACAAAAGTTGTTATTGTTACAATAATCTCCCACCATGGGCTAAATTCTCTTGCATTATCAGATGACCGAGTGTGGTAGTAACTATTCCGTTTCTAAATACACAGTAGGCTACATGTATATTCCAAGGATGGGGATCCTGATATCAAGTGCACGCTATGTAAGACAATGTTGTCAATTGTTTCAGAGGGAACTGCATTTTTTTTCTAAAAACGATCTCTCTTATTTATGTATTTATTTATTTATTATTTATTCTTTTTATTTTTTTTTGCAAATGGCCTTTTTCAAAAGTTAAACATAAACAATTTCTGTCTGTACATATTTGCAAATATTTATAAATAGTTATATAAGAGCAACGAAATGCCCTCTAAACATTAGTTGACGTGGTAAAATAATAATTCATATTGAGCGCATGACGTTCTTCGGTACAAAATATTGTTGCAGTGTGCACATTATTTTGTATTAATGTCATTCTTCATCGAAAGAAAAAACGATTGATATACGTATATATTATCAAATCAAGTATTGATGTTATTTTTTAAAGATTGTGGTAATTTAGAAATTTGAAGACATAGAATCTGTTTTGTATTTTATAACAAATAAATTCTAACGTCTGTTAAATTATCAGCAAATTTGAAGCTACAGGAAGTGACACAGCTTAAATTTAGCCAATTTGTTGGTTGCAGGATTTTGTTGAGCCAAGTTCCAGTGTATTTTTGTCTCTCGACGGTTAGTGTTGTAAAGGTGAACATAGACTTTAGGAAACTATCAATATACGGGGAACTCGTCGATTGGATGATCAATCTACCAAGACATTTGTCACGGTAAAACGTCAGCACCCTACAGGCTCGACTTAATGGTTTGTCGGTTTGATAAATTGTCTCTAATTCAGTGCTATATATAGATTTATTTTTAACACTTGTATTTATGTGTGTTATTATTAACATAGTCGCCACTGCTACGCTGAAATATCAAATGTTTGCTGATCGTACTATATCGTGAATTATAAAAAAACTTTAGCTGAGCGCAAAGTTGGCTTAAATTGAAAATCGAAGAGAAGAACCACAGAAGTCAGAAAAATAGTTACCATTATTTAAAGAGGGTTTTTGCTAAGGAAATGTTTCCATTCTTTTTTACATTGATGCCAGTTTTTAAGCTTGCTGAGTGTAGTAATCATTACAACATTGTATTGTTAAAAATGATATATTTCCGTTGATAAACAGTTTAATTTCTATATAGTATGCCCTATGATTGCACTATTTTGTTATGTGCCATTTCCGTCAAGTCTACGTTGCCTTAAAACGACGAGGTTTCTTAGTTCGACCAATTCCGTGTTGTTGTTTTTTCTAGTTTCGAGTTATATACATGACGTTTATAATGATACAGTGCAATATTAAATTATCAAGGGATTCATTTAATTACATTTATTTATATTCATTTAAAGTGGCTATTTCCATGCACAAAGCATTAAAGTGTGAGTATAATATAGCAAATATGTGGTATCAATCGGAACTCCTCGGGTAATTCTGGTACAATTATTTGCTATCGTTTTGTTTGCTGGAAGAAGAACAAGCCATAAAAGTTTCTTCAAAAAGCGATAGGTGTATTGTATAGGATTATTGCGGCCTGTAAAGTTTCATTTGTCAATTTAACTGGTCACATCTCGTCAGTTATTCAACTGTTACTGCATTTTTCAGTATAAAAAGCAAACGATTTATCGTTGTTGTTGTGACGACCTCATATCCACCTACATGTGTATTTTTGCGAAGCTTTTTTCGTCATACATCCGATAGATAATTCGTGAATTATCCAAGGTGTTCCGATTGTATGTGGTTTATGCATTGAACAAAACAAGCCTTCAGTACCACATTAGAATCCTGTTTTTCTCTTTACAGTTATATAGACGATTTACTAAATATTTGATTTGCTTTAGAAGGGAACATGTAATAAACCTATTAAATACGTTTAATTTTTGTCAGAAATATTAATAATTTCATTGCATTTTTTCTCTTTTTAACTCAAATCATTATTATCAACAAGAATGAAATCATAGAAAATATGTTTCAGTACAAACGTTACTTCTCAGAACGCGAAAACCGATACACATAGTTTATACTTCAGAACCTTAAACAAGGTGCTTTGTACTAAATGGAACTTGCTACTTGCTATTAGTATCCATATACACTAAATCGTATTTACAATACCATATATTGTATTTATCAAGCAGCAATAGTGTTTTATGCATCAGCCAAAAATTATGCCATTTTATTCTAGTATTTTTTGTATAAAATACATTTACAATTTGATTGAATTTGGTTACTCAGTGGATGTTTAAATTATAATACTATTTTTAAGCTTTAACATGATCACAAAGTAGATTAATTTACATATGCAGTTTATATATTCTTTTTCAACTGCTGTGCTAGAAACTACACTCTATAAGAGTGAAAATGACATTAACGAACCCCTTATTGCTACATTTTAAGCGTGTCTGAATTAGTATACACGATTCTTTGAAAAAAGAACCACATAGTTATTGGGCACGTACTGTATTCTTTGTGATACAATTTCAGATTGAAAACATTTTTGAAATTAAGCTTTCTGTTATTGTATATTAACATGCATCCACGAATATTTTTGTCCATAATTTTATATCGCAAAAAGATCTCTATTTCAATGATGCGGCTTTATGTTGTATACTATTATTATTATAATTATTATTATTATTATTATTTTATTATTATTCTTTTATTATTATCATTATCATTATTATTTTTATTAGAAATGTACTTCAAATATACCTTTAACAAGGCGGTTTTGTCAGGAAAATGCATCATTCAATAGGGGCCATTTCAGAGACAAAGCAAACATCCACCAAAATTATATATGCTGGTTGCTGAAAATGTCTGTATTTTACTGTATTTCAAGGATAAACTCAAATATTGTTTAACTGCCATTAGGATTAAATAATTATCTGCACAACATGTGTATGTATTTATTTTTCCAATAAAAATAAATTCCCTATCCATTCATGTATTTTTCTTTTTTTTCTTTCATGTCGTGCTTGACTTTGCGTCTTGATAGGTGAGTATTCGTTTTCTTCTTTGTACACACATGCATACGTATTTAGAGGTAACATTGTCCTTACGACATGAGCATGATTATTTGCAAAATATATAAAATTACTTTCTAGGACGTTTCTAACGACTGACTGACGAGCTTAACCGATCATAGTGGAATGTTTAGGCTGAAACTATATGTCGTAGTAACAATTACCAAAGGCTCGACCATAGTAGGATATTTCCTTGAATATACTATAAGAAATCAGCAACAACAATCGAACTCAAGCATGTATTGAATACTAGTTTACTTGAAGATTAATTGTATAAATGAATTTTACAGCCAAAAATTGCACTTTATATTTGTTTTGAAACAATCCCATGTTTTATAATGGAAATGTCAGCTAACATAATTTTAAAAGAAAACAAATTTATTCCGGAAATTAGAAACACAGAAGCAATAATCAGTTGCTGAAAAAAAAAAAGTTATCATATATTTTTTTTGTTTTTGACATGAAAAATAAACCGGAAACACGACGTTTTATCCATGGAATAAACACATCCTTTATCGCACGCCTAGTTTGGTTCCTTAAAAAATGTAAAAGAAGACAGAGCGGATTTTGAAATGTTTATTTGCATAATATTTCTCTTGTTCTATGCACGACAATGTATCGATATCTTTAATATAATTAATTGTTGCAAAGAAACACCTTTCTTAGCAGAACATTAGATTAATTGTTTAAATAACTCATTTTGTTTGTCTAGGCACATCACAAAATCCCAATTTGAATATAATTAATTATAATTGATAACGGGATGTACTGTATGATCTTCAGCGATGTTTGTGATGTTCCTTGCGCGACATATTATCTCGAACGTGTCAAAATGTTAAGAATAATGCCTATGTCCATTGGTATTGATTTAAAAAATAGATGATTAAGAAAACCTGTAATCGCACAGTCAAATGTTCCACAAACCTATTTAAATACTACTGTAAACTTCGTCATATTTCATAATCTGTATTACTCAACTTTGATCGTTTGCGAGCAAAACGCTTTAGGAATAAAATGCGGGAAAAACATTGGTAATTTTACTTTCTCTCTAAGGGTTTACGCTAACGTGAAGAATGTAATAAGATTTTGCTGAATAATAGTAAAAGCATTGTGACATTTGGAAAAATTTCAAATGTCGTTAAGTTTCGGACCAAATATAGATTATCTATAATATAAAATATTAACCTTTTCTTATAATTAAATTTATATGAAGATCGCTTACATCGTAAATACCAAAATCGTGCTAGTCGATGGTTAAATAATGCGGGAGACATAGGAGGTCAATGGAAATAAATACACAGGATAGGAAATTCAATTATTTCGAGTCTGCTTCCTATTTATTCCATTAGAATGACATATAATCTATACACAAGCTCTACAAACACCCTTCTTTTAGGACGAACTCTGTCGTACTTGCTTCCAGCTATGTTGCACATACATACTTACAATTTACTTAATACAGTTAATATCTTACCTGCAGGGGCGTTGGTAAACGTCGACGGCTTATTGTGAATAATGCAGTGTCCATATAACTAATGGCATTTTGGAATGATACATTACATATGGCTTGCTAGCTTGCTACTGATTATAGTTATGTGAAATGTTGGCTTTGATAGTTTGGTATTTGACTTTGTAGGTAATATGGCACCAACTGTAAACACCCCAGTTAGCCTTTTTGCCGACTGGCCAATCCCAAGCGACAACTGTTTGGCTTTCTCTATTTAATATAGTTCCTAATTGCTGTTTTGTTGTCATTTATCCATTTGACTTGCACGTGAATAACTTATACTGTGCCTTTCAGATTTTAATATATGTTGCAATACACGCAAGACCTTGTTTTTTATTCATTTTTTGTATGTACAATTTTATTCAAGCTTAGCTATGGCTACAAATGCAATTAGTCCTGCATCATACATTCAGCTATTCGTTGGTCACGTGATTTTCAACTCTAGCATACCGAAACGTTGCCCGTGTTATGAGTGTGAAAAACTATTTTCTTCCGAATAAATGATGTTTTGTAGTATTTAATGATACATCGCAATTATGGTCATTATAGCGACCTCCAGCTGTTTTCGTGGAGGAAGATAACAGACAAATGTCTGGGTAAAATCAGCGGCGCACGCAAGTCGGCTAGAAAACCGTCCCAAATTACGTCCATTGCTTCGAACTGGACTCGAACCCACGTGATGGGAGGCTAACAAGTCAGAGGAGTTATATATCGGCGACTCTGCCACTACGCCTTATGAGACAGCAAGCAAAATGTTACATTGTAGAAAATGCAAATGAGTTATATCGGTTATCTTATTATTTCCTTTTCAAATCTGCCTGGCGATGTTTTAGAGTTGCGTGGGAGTTGTCATATAACACCACCGACAGATTTTAGTGGGAATTATCTACAATCTTCATCCGCATTAGAGGTAGCGATTAAAATTTTCCACATGGATTAAAATGTCAATTAAGCTTCTATTTGTTAGTTATCAGTGTGGTACACAAATAACTTGGTGACAAAGTTTAAAACAAATTAAGGATGGTGATTTGTTAATCTATCACCAATGTTCCATAGTATTTTGCCAACTTTTGCTAACTTAAAATGTCATTCCTTTCGCCGGGTATGCACACATCGTTTTATATACCGAAACGGCTTCATGTTTTCTTCAATGAGATTTCGACTTTGAGACCCTTAGATGTCAGTATAAAAGGGCTACGACATTTCTTGAATAGGAAATTGAATTGTCACATCAAAGTTTCATACTTGCCGAAAGGCATCTGTCGAGGAAATTGGTCCATTTATAAATCCGATTGCCATACAAGCTGGTCATATGATGTCACGCTTTCCTTTAGTATTTCTACAATACAAGTTTCCTATTGAATATTGCAATATAAAAATTACACGATATGCATGTATTTGAATTTAATCAAAGTAAATGACGATGATGATGATGATGATGATGATAAAAAAAAAATGAAAAATGACATATTATCTTTTTTTTCTAGAAATAAGGATATAAAGTATATTACAATTTTAGAATTCAACTTTTATTTTCAAAATCAGCATACACGTGCTTAGATAAAGTCATTTTTTATTTTTTTCTTATGATTATTTAAACGCATATTCCTGCCTTTAGGATTACTGTCTATTACTGTCTGGCAGTCTACTTACATGGTGCTTTAACATTTTTCACAGAAAGCAGTTTTACCCGAAAGAAATCTTAATTGAACTGCAGCTTTACAATTAGTTCTGATTTATTCTTGGTCCTTTATTTGTTGGAATTAGTTTTGTATAATTTCCTAACATCCTAGCAATTCAAAAATATATTGTATTACACGTAAGATTCAAGGAGTTGACTATATATATGTATTACTATTACTTGCACTGCATGCCTTATGTGAACCTCAATATTATGGTAAACACATTGATAAAAACAGGCCAGAACACCACATTTAGTTTTAACTTGCATATCATTTTAGTAAATGTTCGTAGGCATGTGTTTAACCAAAACACAGCAGACACCACTGTTTATTTCTTTTGATGCAGACGTTCAGAACACCACGGGATTTGTTTCTTAATACAAAGGCAAAGTGAACCTAACAGCATATCTAAGTGTAAAACCGGAACAGACGGCCACCAGACATGTCAATTAATTACCTTTTATTCGTTTCATCAATGTATCTTCTTATACCCTCAGCAGATTTGTGGTAATGCAGATTTGTGGTAATGGTTAAATGCTTTTAGGTTGCAGACAAATGACCAACCGTTAAATGTTTTTCAGAGCAAATGAGTTTGGATGTTAATTTGCATATGTATTAAAATAATTAATTGAATACAAGTAACATTGTACTGTACCTAGTGTATCTGTCTTTATGTAACTATGTTTTATATGAAACACTACTGGCGCATTATGTTCTTCGTTTTAAAAAGGACTGGTTTTTTCATTTGAAAGATATCATTCGAAAAATGTTTTTGTCCGCGCGCGCGAGACAGAATGAGAGAGAAAGAGAGACGGAGACAGACAGACAGACAGACAGACAGACAGACAGACAGACAGACAGACAGACAGACAGACAGACAGACAGAGACAGAGAAAAAGTGAGATATATAAATAATACTTAGGTCTTATATATTTAAAGCTTCTTTTCCGTCCGATATCAGTACAGTAAAAATGACAAGATTCACATACAGCAACCTATATTGACAAATCACAGCTTTTGTGGCCAACCTTCCGACATATTAGCGCATTGGTGCTTTGACTGACTTAAGTTAATTAAAGAAGGGGCTAAACCTATTTGGGTTTTCTTGATCATTGTACAAGTGAATGACAGTAAAAATTTCTTGTAGTACACAAAGCCATCTGAGCTAAATTGTTTTATTGAAACTCATTGTTGTATAAATCATTAAAAGGAAGCACACTCTATCAGCATATACTTTGAAAAGATATGCTTTGCATTCACATCAGAAAAATAGGTAAATAAGACAAGGTCCTATTAAAATTACCACAGATAATCATTGTACAAGTGAATGACAGTAAAAATTTCTTGTAGTACACAAAGCCATCTGAGCTAAATTGTTTTATTGAAACTCATTGTTGTATAAATCATTAAAAGGAAGCACACTCTATCAGCATAGACTTTGAAAAGATATGCTTTGCATTCACATCAGAAAAATAGGTAAATAAGACAAGGTCCTATTAAAATTACCACAGATATTTAAATCTAAACTACCTCTAAACAAAGGCATACAGCGTAAATGTAAAGTGCCAAAATCACAGAGACGAGAATAATACACATAATAACATATTATAGTTTGAACTACCAATAGCAAAGGACACACAAGTTTATGTGCAAGCGACAAAACACGGACACGATACTTTACATATAGAAAAAAACAAGCAGTTCATTTACATTCTTGAAATCCTGTACATGTATAATTACCCAGTACATGTATTATGATCCAGTACATGTATTATGATCCAGTACATGCATTATGATCCATTACATGTATAATGCAAACATAATTATTTCCCCACCATTGATTGTTTAAGTAATCATTCTTTCGTTTTCATCATTAATAAGAATATATGACAAAGTCCTATGAGCATTGCAACATATATCAAACTCTGAAAAGGCACAGGACAAAGGTATTTCACGTGCAAGCCAAGTAAAAAGTAAGAACAATTTTTTATTTGTCAGTTAACTAAAAGAGTAAACTCGACAGTTACCGCCTTGGAACGTCAGTCGGCAATATGGGCCGACTGGAGTCTTTAAACCGGTTTTACAGAGCTCTAAGCTCGCACTTCCTGATGAAATTCTCAAATGCAAGCAATGAAAAGAAAACTGATTCATTTGAATACAAAAATGTCCAAGCGTTTTCTTAAATAAGTTATGACGAAAGTAGTGACGTGTTGAAGAATAATGTCAACAGTGTTTAGAAAAGAAAGGGATATTATTTCGATAAGAAAAAACTAAACAAAAATGCTTGATTTTAAGTGAAATTAACTTTTTGAATCAAAAGACATGACCAGAGAAGAATAAATGGTTATAGCATCCTATTCATCTGAAGGTGGAATTGAGGAACCAACGTCCAATGTTCATCAAAGAAAATACACGTAACATTCCTTATAGGGTAAATTAAATGACAACATAGATTACATGCATGGGGAGATTTTTAACGACCGCCACAACTTTGGAATAATTAGATATAAGACAATCGCTGTGACACGTCACTGTTATTAAATTCCATGGAACCAATGACGATAAATTGCCTGGCGCTGTAAACAGAGTGATTGTCGTTTATTCAAATCCTAAGGAATTTGGACTCTTTATTTGACCTTTTTAGGGAGAGAAAGAATAAAGGGACTTTGGGTTTTATTTTGAAGATAAACATTTATTTTTGTGAGAAGATAAGAACCGAGTATGTTTGGGAAGAACAACATTTACTTGGACTTGGTTTGCACATTGTGTAAGTGCCAAGTTGCCTTAAGTTCTTATCTACGTATTGAATTTGATTATATTACCAGGATGTACAATGGTGCAAAGGTATATGATGTTTGGTGTCAAGTTTATACTAGGCTGGTATTTGAAAGCATATTTGCAAACACCTGTGTTGTGTTAAGTGTAAATTGACACCATATACCAAAGTTTTCATTGGGCAATAAAGAAATAATAATGAAATCTAAATAAAATTTAATCTGTCGTTTATTTTTATTTAGAAATTTATCCATATCAAAGACTAGAGGCAACCTTAAACATTCAATGTTGGCTGTTTGCAGTATACGAAACCTTTTGTACAAGCTTTCAACGTCTTACTTTTCTCTCGACATTCAGTTTCGACTGACTTGTCAAAGCCTTCTATATAGAACCAAAACATGTCAAACACATCGTTGGAGGATCAATACACTTGCAACAGGCTTGACCAACTGTTAAGGGATCATCTATTGTAATCACCTGCAATCTATACCAGTCTTTTTGCATTTTAGCCGACAAATAAAAGATACAAAACATCTAACAGATGTTAGGCAATTTATAACACTAAGAGCCACAATATAAAACAATTAGGTACAATAGTGCTTAAATATGTCCTCCATGAAAGTAGGTCATATGTCAGAAGTTACAGCAACATGTGTGCAGGTCGATATTAATTAAAATGTAACATTTACACCCTGCTGTCGTTTCTTTGTTTAATTATGAGATGCAAGTAATGCAAGTATCGGAGATTTGTGAAAAAAAAATGTTTCTTCAAACGATTGTTGATCTTTAAAATAACGTTAGCCCTACTGGTTTGAAAGTCATAGTTTTGTAAAAAAAATGTTTCTTCAAACTTGTGTTGATCTTTAAAATAACGTTAGCACTACTGGTTTGAAAGTTATAGTTTTGTAAACAAAATGTTTCTTCAAACTTGTGTTGATCTTTAAAATAACGTTAGCCCTACTGGTTTGAAAGTCATAGTTTTGTAAAAAAAATGTTTCTAAAACGAGTTTTGATCCCTTAAATAACGTTAACCCTATTGATTTCAAAGTATTAGAGTTTTGTAAAAATATTGTTTTAACAAACGATTTCGGATCTCTTAAATTACGTTAACCGTATTGATTACAAAAGAGAGATATAAAGGTCTGCTTTGAGAGGGAATATTTCGCTGAGGAAATGATAAATTAAAGATTCAGCACGAACTAGTGATCAGTTGTCTGTTTAAAACACGACACACATTAGAAGACAGAACTTTTACTGATTAGACGGATACATGCTTTTATCTTTCGAATGGACTTGTATCGTTCTTAATTTAGTTGTGTCCTTGCTTAATTTAACATTCAAATCTTTCATCCTTTGAAAAAAATGTTACACATGTAACAATTCTGATAATTTTGATAGGTAGAGTAAAGGTCAATTATTGGCTTAATTATCGTAGATATATAATATGTTATGCCTTATGATAATTCAATTTCTTACATTAATCATTCTAAGTGAAGTTCAGAAAATTAAGCCAAAGTGAAGTAAAATATAATTCTAAAATATAAGTTACTTAAGAAAAGCTTGGTGCAAAGCATCAAAGACCGTCCAGTATTTTTAAAAAAAAGACAATGACGTATCTGACGAACGACAACGTCTGATATCCTATTAGTACTTTAACTAAAATTGAGCTGAAAATATGATCGAACAATTGGCCCTCACATGGACAAAGCATAAGCTGCTTCATGTGTATTGCATATTGTCTAAGTGTATCAACCTGTTGATTTAATACTACAACTCTTTTAAGAAACACGTTTAAAAAATATAGAACGAATATCAATCTATAAAGCCTTGTACAGCACTGCTTACAGGATAAAACCTGCTTAACGCACATGGTTCGAAGTTGCCAAAATCATACGTTATACACGTGGTAATAAACTGAAGTGGTACAAACCTGCCATAATAATAATAACCACTCGCAACTCTACGAAATAGCGTTGGTCGGATACAGCCGAGACGTTATGAATGGCATGATACAACAACGGTTCATTGCCAACTTTCTTACACATTCCATTAATGGCGCCGCGCTTCGGGCTTGTTGCACACTTTTAAACACCCTCCGCCACCATAGGTCAACCAGCGTCTAGCATTACCTGTGTCTATATCAAGAAAAGGATATTATCTATTATTTCAAGCACTTTACGTTCAATGGAGACAATAAAATATGTGTTTCTAGGTTGTAAAATAGAAATTGGTAAATAAGAAGGCATTTCGGGAAGTTTATGTTTAAATTGTTTTAGCAGAAAATAAATCATGCTTCTCCGTATGGAAAGAATTTCATGATTCGTTTTCGTAACTAAAGTCATATTGCAATTATAAGGAACCACACTTTATCGTCTTTCTTATTTTACACAATGTCACATTCCTCTAGCAACCGAGATATTTTAAACCATTCCTCGTCGCACGAATAAAACAATAGAAAAAACATTAAAAAAGAAACACCCTGTCTGACTGAAAACTCAGACTTTATAAACTAAGACTCGAGTTTATAATGCAGTCATAAACTAACAGTCTATAATACAGTCAAAAACTAACAGATTTTAAGTGTACACCCAAGGTATGCTGGTCCCTTGAGCAGTTGAAATCAAATGCAGTTGGACAAACACGCTTTACCGCGACTTACCAAAGTCGTAAAAATGGGAGTGGTAAAGCTCCATTGCTATCGGTCAAGCAAATATAAGGTTACTTCCACGACTGGTTGATCCGCTGTCAGGATGTGCCTGGGTGTGGTTTTTATGGCATGCATAAAACAGTGAAGGCAGCACTATATCTGCTTCATTTGGAGACCCTCTCCAGATAATTGAAATATTGTAAGTGAGACGATAAACCCAATAAATAAACAAAAGAGCTTATCAAGGTGCCGACATATATGACGTCAGGCAGGCCTTTAAATAATCCACTATAGCAGCACCACCTTAGCTGCGAGGTGTATTTGACATGTTTAGACGTGCATTATTGGGTCATAACGATAACATTTAAGAAAATAAATCAAATCAAAGGTACTATGCAGCGGAGAATTAATAATCACTTAGCACATGTTAATGCCGAGTTTTGGCTAACTTTGAATACCGTTTAGTTTAGTGATGATGATGATGACGATGATGATGATGGTGGTGGTATTATTATCATTATTGTCAAATTATTATTATTATTATTATTATTATTATTATTATTATTATTATTATTATTACTATAAATATTATTATTATTTTTATCATCATCATTTTATTTTTTCGTTTTCATTTTTTTTGTTAATTTATTATCAATGCATTTTCTAGAAGTCGAACTGTGAACATTTTTAAAGCCGAAGATCATTTGCAATACAGAGTTTTTATAAGCGCCTCGCTAATATTAATCTGTTCTCACGTGAGACCAAATAGAGATCTAATCTTGTGAATAGTGTACATTTCGTTGTCACGTGCCTCAACAAAATTCGCGGTTTCTTCCTGTTTTAAATGCAAGAAAGATGATTAAGATATTTATTTCTATTTAGAAGTTTATTGTTTTTTAAATCAGGACAACATCAGTATATTAAACATATCGCTACTTCTAATACTACAGAAAACTTTACAGCTAAGTGTCATTGTCAGAAATCTGTATTGCCAATTGAAACACTTATATAAAACACTTAAAAGTTAACAAACGTACAGTATCGTTTTTCAAGAATCTTGAAATTCGCTTTAATATGAAATGTAATGTAAATCATAGGATTCCCAACACCAAAACTCGCCCATGCAATGAAGTAAATACAAGTGGCTGCAATGAAGCGGTGGACATTTGGAATTAAGACCATTTGCTCGGGAATTCAATTAATTCGAGGCTGATTGCAATAATATATTAGAATGACGGGAAATCTATACAAACATTACAATCACGCTCCATTACGGATAAAACATCCTCCGTATTTGAGTTAGGCAATGTACATATAGTACGTTTTCTGTTTGAAAACAAATCAATATAGTAGTAGTAGTAGTAGTAGTAGTAGTAGCAGTAGCAGTAGTAGTAGTAGTAACAGTAGCAGTAGTAGTAGTAGTAGTAGTAGTAGTAGTAGTAGTAGTAGTAGTAGTAGTAGTAGCAGCAGCAGCAGTAGTAGTAGAAGTAGAAGTAGTTGTTATAGTAGTAATAGTAGAATGTAGCGTTTGTATGTCTGAAAATAAATAATGAAATAATTAAACCTACGAAGACGTTTGCAAACGTAGTCAATCGTAATTCCTAGACACTTTATCATAATTTAGTGGTACTACATTGTCGAATATAACTTTCCACCTCTAAGGAAAAGATGGTCATCTATTTTATTATCGGTAGAAACTAACTCTTGTAACCATAAAAATCTTGGCGGTCTAGCGTCAGAGTCAACTGGCTGGCATTTGACGATGACATTGCTAATATAGCCCTGTGATTTATTAAAATGTCTGCATGAATGTCGTTGCTCATTGATAAAATACATCTTTTTTTTAAACACAATGAATGTACTTTATATATCAGACGAATACAAAGTACACAATTTTCGTTGATATATTCTTTGCTTAATTTAGTTTACACGTGCCAGAGAAAGGGAGATTTTTATTGAATTAAAAATAATATGAATTTGTTTTTGTTTGTTGTTTTTTGTAGAAATGAAAGAGCCTGTTCTCTATGCCACTGCAATGAAACTAGGATATCGGCACGTTGTGCAAATTTTTCTTGTCCACATTAAATCTTTAGTAATCATTAGTGTTTATTTGCAATAAGATTGTTATGTTTCGTTAGGACATCTTGACCGCGTGGCAGTTTTCAAAGTTGAATAAACTGTACCTGTATCAGATTACTGCATTAAGTTCAATAGATTTTGGCAATAATACAATCATCAAATGCTGCATGTGGAATCTGTTTTCTTACAATTCAGCTTGTCCGAGATGCTTCGGAAATTGCGTTTATGTTAAAATCCACAATTACCTCTATATGATTTTTTTTGCTTCAAGTAAATAACGCGTTTTGACATGGCTGTTTAAATATAAACAAATAACGTAGTGCGCTAACATTGTCCTTACAAGCAGTGTTCAGTCAAGCTATGATTTCTTCCAATTCCGTACTAAATTCCATTTACATGTAGATCTCTCCAACCAACAGTATTGTCATTGCATTTACCAAAGGCGAGGAGATCGCTTCACAATGTATTCTGATAAGTCTAGTTCTTTACCGGTGGGAATCAGAGCGGCTAAATTGCCTGAGGACCTAGCAATTCAAAGGTCATAATTAAACGCTGGCCACAAAGGAGTTCTCTCCTATATTACCTGTCAAGCGTGCTTCCTTCTACACAAACAACATAACTAAAAAATATATTAAATTGTTTTATAAACTTCATTACCTGAAAAAGTACTTTTAATTTTTTTTTCATAGGAAAATACAGTAGAGTTAAACAACTTGAAAGTTTGAAAGTTGTGAATGCTATAGCACACAAACTGACAGGTCAATTATTTGATACTGATTCTTAGAACCATTTAACAGCATAGTCGTTATTAAGATGTTAGGGTATCATTATATGATTAACGGATACATAAGCAAAGATCAAACATTAACACGTTTTGAATGAAGAAAACTATAAAAAAAATGCAAATTTTATTCCAATTATCTGTTAGTACTCTACCTTCTTGTTGTTGTTTTTTTAATATTATTTACTATATAATTCTCTTCTGTTATGGAAGTATTCATCATATGCATTGATAGATTTTCTTCGTTTCTTTCAGTAAATGCTAGACTGTCTTATTGAACTGACATGTTAATAATCTATCAATTTCTGCTCAAGTTAGTGTTTTCCATCGTCTTTGTGAATGCAGTGAATGCAGTGAATATAAAATGATCCAAGTAGAAAGTGCTATAGACAAAATCCATCATCAATTTGGCAAACCTGACGACACATTCATTCGCGCATTAGTTCAATTTCTGAATTTTAATCGTTAAAACAGGAAACAAAATAGATTCGCTTCGATTTTTGTTTTTGTGAATACAGCTACAATGATGTATTTCTTGAATAGCATGAAAGATTCCGTAGGAAACGGAATATTCTCTGCGGGATTTTAAGGTTGTCATAATTTGTCAAATAACAACTTTGAAAAATACGATATGCATTACATCCAAAAGAGGACCCAGTGACCGAGTGGTCAGGGTTGCTAATTCAATTACCCCTTCACCGCGTAGGTTTGATCCCCTGCATGACCAAGAACTTGCTGTGTACGGTTCTTAATTATATATTTTTAAATAAAAGATAAGAAGAATAGTTTTAGAATGACTAAATTGTAAACACATTCTCCTTACACTTGTTTTAAGATCTGACTTTTTTCCTACATGTATAGTACCGAAAAAGAGTAACAATATTTTCATTCCTAGTCATTATATTAGCTTAAGTTCATTCCGGAGAAGATATCAATAAATCGCTGTGATACCACAGATTTCTAATAACTCCAATCAACTACCTAGGGAGCCAATGGCAGTAAATTGCATGTCAGCCTAAGCAACCCGCATGCCATTAATTCAGTCTGGAAGGGCAATGGTCGCGCCATTTAACCTCAGCTGAACAGAAACTATGTGTAGGTGTATTAATTAAGTGACTATGGAATTATATTAGCATACTAATATATTGAAAAAAGTAAGTACGTGTGTAGGCTTAGAACTGTCTGAGAAAGCAGTGTTATGGGTTTTATTATGATCTCAACACTACAAATGAAGAACTGAAAACTTATATCATTTAATGGTGGTATTCGAGAGTTTGGACGATATAATTTTCTCTTATGCTACCAAAGAAATATAATAATTCTTGAAAATAGTGCGGTTAGCAGTTTCATATTTTTAAACTAAGAAAATCACGTGATCACTTACTTGTAAAATTACGTTTTATGATCATCCGGGTAAGCAGTTGTGACGTCGATATCTATTTTTAGCTGAAATCCTCATAATGCTTATTTATAGATTTGGAAATAATGGTGATTTAAAGCGATATATTTCACGATTCATACTGTGTAACTAGTGAAGTTATGTTATAAACAGCGTTTACTTTACGAAAATATGAGTTTATACAGCAAGTATGCATACATTCCACACAACAAGAGTAAGATATTTTGCATGCACATGTATTAAATATAAGCACACTGTCGGACATCTCCTTAAAATTAGAAATTCATCAGTTTTTTTTCTTTACACAGTTCGCACATATAAGGGTAATTCCTTGGCTGCTTGATTCGGTGTCAGGATAATATGACTGGGTGTGGTATCAAGTGTTCACGGCATGCTTTACACATTAAAGGCAACACTATACATGCTTCAGGTGGACACCGTCTCCAGATAACTGAAATACATTTGGTGGGACGATAAACCCAATAACAAACAAATAAACACATCGTTAGCGCTGTATTGAGTACATGTATTAAAAACCCATACATGTAGATGTAGAAAAGCATCGGTCGTATTTTATTTGTAATCAAATCAAATCAAATTAAAACGTATGAAAAAGGCCTTATGGCATTTACAAAATATATTAAAATTCCAACTATTTCTGGACAAATGCAAGGAAGCAATTTAAATGTTATGTTCACAAAAAAAAATGAGATAAGTGTATGATATAAAATAACCCGGAAACACAGCTTTGATACTTTCATTTCTATAACGTTCCTCTTCCTGACGATTGACTTATTAAGGCACACCTTTAATATTATCTGACACATAAAATTGAATTCATATTTTTCAGACTATTGAGTTAAATGCACAAACAATACACACAAACGTCCGAAAAATGATTTGTCACAACACTCAGTCACCATACATTATTGAATGATAATTACAGTCAAAAACAGAGAATGCAGGCGAAATTTCGTGAGATAAAAGAATTAACTTGAATACTGCATTTTCAGGAAGAACACCACGCACCACGCACCACGTTAACTTTTAACCCTTTAAATACAGATAATGAATGCAAATTTTCCGTGGGACAAAGGAATTAACTTTTCATTTTCTCGCATGGTTCTTTACATACAGCATTTTCAGGAAACGCACCACGCACCACGTTAACATTAATTCCCCTCTTCATCGGTGTTCCATTGATGCATTAATAGTTAATAAAATACTAAATTGATAGTGTGTTGTTGTTTTTATTTTACGAGCTGAGAAGGAATTGAATACACATAATTGTTCAAGCAATTCAATGGTATCTTGAGTTAAGCTAAGTATGACGTTTAATGTCAGTGTGTAAATATAACAGAGGCAGAACAATGATTTATCCCTCAAATATAATGATAGTCCGTCTGCTGCGAAATAGAAAATACAGATATGAAATATTAAGCGTATCCAGAGAGAGAACAAAGGATAATGATTATTATACCTTCGACTGAAACAAGACTTTTTCGGACGTTATAACTGCTTTGGGTTCTATCTTAAAATTTTATAGGTCGTTCACAAACTGGCTGATGAATATTGATCACGCAGATGACTGTTATATGTTGCATTCGTGACAGACACTGAACATAGCTTAAATCTTATAATACCCATTTATGTTGTGTTTCTACATTCAACGATCTTATAACGATACAGCTCTGGTTGAACAATAAAACTCTCTTGGCTTTGTTGTGCTTTTATTTCTTCAAATAGCACTCCATTGTCAGAACGATACGATTTGAATGATATTTAGAAGCTTCTGTGTAAAACTTAATGGAGAGTTGAATTCTTGACATGACAAATTCAAGTATTGATTCTGGAAGCGCAAATGCTAGATGATTGCCTCGAGGATATGAAGGCAAAGGAACCCAAGAGGCGATGCTTAATACTAAAGCCGTAGAGATTTTAAAGAGGTATAACTAACGTCCCTAACTCACTCACTCGTTCACACACTTATTCACTCACTAACACACTCACTCACTAGCTCACTCATTCACTAACTCACTCACAAACTCACAATAAACTTATGATGATTTCCGCACCGCTGGGAGTGAACACAATCTTAAGGTAACTTGTAATGGATTAACTTTAAATAACGTTAGCTAAATAAAACAAATCAGTAATGGAATTCATTGTATCAGGTGTGAGCAGGATGCTTCCCAAAATCCACAATCAATGGGATTTACCAGCTCCACACATAACGTCACCGTAAACAAGTGATGCTTGGTCGTCCCATATAATACCCTATTTAATATATGTTTTTACCCAATGTGAATAAAGATCGTGTTCTTTTTATTGTTTTTAATAACAGTTCGAAAATGTCACAATGATTTAAACGTTTATAATTCATTTTGACATTAGCACGAGATCCAACATAAAAAACAATCTTAGTGTTGTAACATCAGCTATGTTTTGTATGGTATAATGCTGTATTGAATAATCTGTGTAATTCCCGCAAATAATGTCATTTTATAATTTTATTAGGAATCAGAATGCACTTTTATACGTGAACTTTCTTTGCAGCTTAAGGTTACTACTTATACTTTATATAATGATGTGTTACAAAACTTGGCATTTTGTATTTACATTCAGGTTTGATTTTAATTATGTAAGACGATTAACGTTTGTAAAAATGGTATAGCTCTGAAAATTTCTGCATCCCCCTTCTTTTATTAGGTTAAGGTAGTCAACGACATGTTAAAGGTGATGTATGTGGAAAAAAGAAAATTGAATAAGAAACGTCCTTTTACCTTCAGATAATAAAATATTGGCCCAAACCCTTTGTTTATGTCCTCTATCTCTGTGTTGATCCTGACATTCGCACCTGTCAAATAATCGTATCCCAATGAATAAGACAGAGCAATTTCCTAAGAAAGGAAATGAAATAGACATATGGCCTTGTTAATCCCCACGTGTATAGCCTGAACAGGAAATTGATATATTTGTGTTACCTTCCAGTTTTTGTGCGTTCATTACTTTACTTGTATGCAGGTAAAATAGATAAAAAGAGACCCACCTTCTTTGCGCTTTACACTTTTTTGAAGTATTCTCGGATTTTTTTATTTGGCAACTACTGTCTTCTATGATTGTTTTATTGCCATGTAGTTGTCTTCTCTACACTCATCTCAAATAAAGAAAGAACTTAATTGATTGATTGATTGAAGTATTGATTGATTGATTGACTCATGATACAATAATCAATCAACACAATACAAACTTTTTTCTTTCAATCAAAAGTTGCTAACTACTGATTTACAGTAGCACCTTTTTGTACAACATAAAACGTATTGGTTTAAGTAATTCTGCCGGTTTAATCATCGACTAAAATAAACAAATAACCTCTCTAATCTAGTTTCAAAGGCATCTCTTAGTGATTAGGTGCGTGAATATTGTAAATCGCGTATAATAATAAGGAATGTTTTTCTTCGAAACGTAGTGATATATTCTTACTTTAATGATATATCCTGACAAAACGGATTTAGGATTAAGATATTTTGTCTTTATTGTGGCGCTGAACACAATAAGTATATTCATACATCAGGGTATTGAGCGGTGTATTGTAACCAAACAAAACTACGTTTATAGAAACGTCATGTGCTTTCTTGGCGTTTATGGTTTTATTGAAAAGTAGATAATATAATATCCACAGACAATTGGTTTATATTCAGAAATACATAATTTGAACGCTAAAAGCCTATAAATGTTGCATAACGTATACACAGTTTACAATGACATTTGTGAAAAAATAATCTGTATATTATTAATAATGTCAGTGTCAGGTAAATTCTTGGAGTATATTTAAGACACTTAATTTCAAGACAAATCAAACAAATCACGACATATATTCTCATTTCATTCGTTTGTCTTAATAATGCTAATTTTATATATATATATATAATTTTTCTCAATATATCAGTATATCAATATATTTCTCATATTGTTATATCAGCTGTGAAAAAACAAACATATATATATATTTGTTTTTTTCACAGCTGATATCATATACAATTAAAATGTTTAATATAAATGTGTTTACAGACTGGTAATCAAATGACACCAAGTAAACAGAGAGCTGGAAAAAAATTGTCTTACTGTATTATTCTGGCTATAAAGTGGTCTTGTTAGTAACTGTATACATATCTATTAAAGTGCAGTTTTCTTTTTCCAATGTAACAGTGTATTTTTGCATTTGTATGGATATCATGTTCATAGCATGTAATATTGTTAGTTCGGCTAGTCCATCCGCCTCCAGCCACCGGACAAAGACCTCTAGAACACAAGGAGATGAATGCGACTTGTATTTCATGACACTGTATCTGACGTTGTTAATAGTATATGTTGATGATCGAAGGAGGAAACAATTGTCGTACACTGATAGAAGTCTAAGTATTTCACCCTACGCTGTAGCAGTTTATACGACATTGAGGTTTGAATTCAGGACCCTAAGGTCCGATATTATAAAACTCTTGTCTGAGATCTTTTGCAAGTGTCTGATTGGTCTAATTTGACATTTGATTTAAATATTGACAATTAAAGAGTTGACTTCGGATTCAAGCTTAAAGATTTTCAACCTCGGCATCTCGTTACAGTTTCTTGAGAGAGGGAAGTGGGGGTTTGGCAGTAATGTGAGTTAATGACAAATGTTATATATGCAATTAAAAGATAAGATTAAACAACACAGGGGAGTTGACTTACTTTCATGAATATTAATTGCCTGATTGTTTAAGCAATGCAATGCTCTCTTATGGTTATAGTAACCCCTGCATTTTTAGGACGTTATACTTTATAACTTGTTACTAAGTTTTATGTTTTGAACTTTATTTGATAACCGGAACTAATGTCGTTTCAAGAGAATTAATTTTGTCCGCGTTAGATTGCTTACGGTTTTATTATAAGAACTATCTAACTTTAACAAGATACAAAATGGTTTGAATAATTTATTTCAATAAACAAGGAAGTCACGGAATAAAGTGTTCTGTGTATTATGTAATAACTGTTGCTCATTACGCTTTGAACAGTTGAAATCCCTATAACCTCTATAAAATGTGGTTTTAACAGTTAGCTAGGGTCTGGGCGGCTATTATTTAGCGTATTGACTTCATGAGGACGGGACTTCTTAGTCTGGCCGAAGCCAGACTTCTTAATGTAGCCGAAGTAACAGAAATCTTCCAGGCGATTTGCTAAATAAAGTTCATATGGACGAAATTGGAGCATTCTGTGGCCAGAGGTGACAACTTTTATTCTTGAAGAAAATATGCATTAAAAACACGTATACGTTCATTTTTTTGATTGTATAGATATATTGCATTTGTACTCTCACGTGTCAGGTTTATGATTTGAGAAGAATAAAGTAAAGTTGAGTTGACTTGCAAATGCACTACCATTTTGGTAAAAGATTAAAGTTGTTGTCATCTTTGTGTTTAAGTTGATGAATGGCATGTTTGTCAATAATTTTCACTTGATCTTGTAATATCTATAGACATATTGTACAAACATCATAAAACAAATCATTGTCGCATACGGATACACATTTAGTAAGTCGATGTCATCAAATTAGGTATGTGCTCGTCCTTTGTTAAATATGACAGGTGTTAAATCTCATGCCAGAATATTCTGCACATAAGTTTTTATGGGAGCCAAACCACTAGATCTGATCGGGGCATGCTGGAAAATGGTCTGAAATATGAATAGATCATGGATGTCGACAAATTGATTTGTGCAAACAAAAAAGTATTATCGCCTCTTTTTTTCACGTCAGGGCCATTCTAATACATAAAAGCTTTCAGAACTTATAGGAGTCGAACTTTCTTAAAACTACGCTGATAAATGGAATTGCTTAGGGCTTTTCTAAATTGGCTTTCTGTTCTTTTTTTAAATGTCTGGACGACTGGAGTTGTTATATGCTTTATGTAATTCTCTTTTGTATCTATATATGAACGCCTATACGTAAATTCATTCCAATGCAGTCAATACTAAGGAGAGCACATGAACAAGAAATGCTGTTTGTAAAGGTTAAACATGAATCATTTACATAGGAGAAGGTATGTTCTTTAGAAATGTTATATTTTAACTTTAAATCCATTTTCAAACAGCTAAATGCTGGGTCAGCTGCATTCAACCTTCGACGGCGTACATATAGGCATAACGTGTCTTTCCTAGAAAAAGGTATATGATGTTTCTAGAAAATTAATTAAGTTCGCTAATTGAATACAAGCTGAGTTCAGCCAAACCTCAGACACCACATAAGGACCTATTATACCTTAAAACTTTAATTCGGATTTAATTAAATGTAAAAAGTAATTTTTAAAAAATCCCTACCAAATCTTGCACACCAATGGTCTGTGTCTTGATTTATTGTTTATTTGTGTCAGTAAAATCAATAACATTTACAATGCAATTATTTCGAGGTTGTTTGTAATTAATATAGATATTTAAGGACAAAACGTTAACGAAAACACTAAAACACGATCCATCCTAGCTCGAGGACAAGCCATATCAGAGATTAGCAGTTTGGCAATGTCTTCCTTGATAACAAACATTTAATCTATTTTATTACTCGAAGGCTCGTATTGAAAGTAGTTACACAATTATAAGATATGCTTTTCCACAATCCCTAACAATCCTTTATTTTCCAACACGGTAGCTTTATGAGTTTTTGTTGATTGTATATGAAGATTGACTGCAGACAAATGTAAAGGAAATTATATGTCATGCTTGGTTTACTGTTTACATCTTCCAAAAGATCATGGAAGTAATACAATCCTGCTCAAGCAGCGCCAAAGTTTTTTCTTATATGAAGTTCAACGTTAAATTAATAGCAGGAATTATTTGGTAAAATGATTTGCGACGTAAATAAGTGATATATTTGACAAAATTAATTGATTTTAATACAGTGGCTCCTTGTAAAACATTGATTCCTCCTAAATATTACATATTGTAACAACCCTCGCTTGCCCCGTATGTTAAAATCTCAGGTATCAAGCTTAAGATTCTCACGTAACACCCACTTTCTGGATCAAGTGTTGTTTTATGCAATATGCATTAAATACTACAGAGAAACGATTTTGAATTGTTTACGAATTTGGTAACTCGCTTTTCAGAAATGTTACGCCACCGGCTCCTTTTCATCGGACCAATACCACATATGGGGTTACATGGAAATTCTTTCGTTGCGAGACCCTCTGATATTCATTTAACCTGATCTTACATCGTCATTTGTTAAGTAGGTCAAAGTAAGGTTATGCAGCTATGTCGAACAATTTCATGATGAGAATACAGTTGACCGTGGAGCCATTCAACGCAATGGATCCTTATTCCCAGACATGTCGCAAATTAGTGACATTGGACTGCTTAAGATTGGTTTACATCTTTATTAAAATAAAATTATACACTTTATCCTTGTTAAAAATGAATGCTCTTAGCATTGAAGACTTGTACGACCAAGCGCTGTCTCTTTAATGCATGGAAATAAAAGAGATTGTGCTTAATATAAATGCCACATGTCATCGTTATTTTATATTTTATCATGTTTACTTCTTGATTTCAATTATTGTTTAGAAAATCAGGAAAGTAATTGTTGAAAAGGCCATTAATTAAAACACAAATTTGCGTTTAGTCTGCCTTTAGCAAATAATTGTTACCAAAATAAAAGCTGAAGTAGTTATGCGAGTTAGAAAGGAAGAATCAGTTTCAAATTATAAACTAATTTATATGTGGGAAAAATGTTGCATCATAAATTTAAAAAATAATTTAAATTTCTACAATATTTTTTCATCCATTGAGTGTGTGTGTTCCACTTTTTACTTTTCAATTTAACACCTGCTAAATAGTTTTATTCATTAAAGGAAAACACTGAAACACTTACGGAAATGTAAATTCCCCGCGAAAACCAACACGAAATAAATTAAAGATAAAATAGCTTATTGCCGAAGGTATTGATTCATATGTAGGCTTTTAAATTCTTTTAAACGCTACCTTTAAAACACAATTATTTTCACTTGTTATTAAAGGAACCTAAATGACGAACTGTTGATATAAACATGATTAGTAGAACTTGGATATTTGACCCATGTACTGGTATTGCAAACAGTTTTATACTTTAACTTGCTATTGTCGGGCTTCTATTATCGAAAATAATAGAATTAGCTTCAAATCAAATAAATATGTTAATGTATTTGACCATACATTTCGAGAAACATTGCTAACTTGCGTGTATTGTAACGTCACTTGTTTCATATGATACAGAATATGTTAAACATAGGCGCAAATGATCAGACAGGTGGTACAAGGTTATTTGTGTTTGTGTTATGTTGCTTGCGGGCATCATCACACAATATTTAGATTGTATTCTTGGAAGCGGAAGCATTAATGTACTGTCAAATTTAGGCAGGTGCTATTATATTTTAATTAACTCCCCTTGAAGAACAATTTTGCTGTAGGGTAGAGGGTACATGCATGTTGGTGTTTTTCTTTCTTTTTTTATTTATTGTGTATCAGATTAACAATAAATAGCCGTCGATAATGAGGCATTAGTAGATACAACTGATTTTGCTGTTTAATAAAACAAATATTTATTCCATTATGATGAAGGAGGAAGAGCCGAATGAAGATAATGTAGGACTATGGTTACAGTTTATTTATATAACACTCTTCTTTCTTTCAAAAGAAGGAACATGATAATACATGGAAGCCAGAGTTTTGGCAATTGCAATTTTCTTAATCAGAATACCTAACCAAATAATAATAAATACATCTTTCTTGTGTGTGTTTTTTCCACATCATCTTACAATACTTTCTACTGTTACAGTGCAGTAATTCTGTTTCATCTGCTTCAATGGATCCATTTATTAACCTGCAATAGTCATTAAGTAATCAGTGACTTTCTTCAGTTGTTATCACATAATAACAATTTGGCATTTGTATTGTCGTTTTGTCCATAAGCCTCTGTCTTTACTGTCTTTACTATAAGGGACATATATTGGGCACACTTTTAAATTGTTGTACAGGTATCATCACATAATAATCAGCAAAAACACCACTGCTGAGAACATTGGTTTACATAACTTCCTATTTTCATTTGCTGTTGTTTTTATCGTGTGTTTTTATCCTCCATGACCTTTTCATTAGCATCCCGCTTCTTAAACCTTGTCAGGACCTTATGTTTATGCAAATAAAAACCGATACATTAGTCTACATATAAAATTATCATGGCAACTAAACTAATAACATCTGTAATTTATTTTTTTTAAATATTCCATCATTGCTATTTAAAGCTTTCATAAATTACGTTTGTGTCACATGTTCTTGTGATGTGTTTTAGATGTGTATTTTACGCTTCACAGACATAGTTTAAATATAGTTTTGGCTTTTCTCTCTATCTTTAAAGAATTAATCAAGAAAGAACAGTATTAAGAAGCAACCTCAAAATAGTTAAATTTACATACGAATCAAGTGATCACTTAAAACTTTACCAACTTACATAAAAGTCTGACATGATTCCTAAGTAACATTTCCAACATTTTCTGCAATGTCAACAGTTCTCTTTCGTCTTTCACGAAGTATTTAAAGGCTGGGATTACAACTTTCAAGTACAGTCTGTATTTTTCAGTTAGAATTTCCTTAAGATTATAAGATGGGATCATTTCTTTCCCCAAAGGGACACCTTTGATGAATTACAAGTCATGTTTCAGTGCTGTCTTTCATAATGTTGCAAATTTTAAGTTACTTTTCAGAAAATGTCATGAAGTCGACCTGTGCTTTATCATTCTGTCAAAAATCAATCTAATCTATCAAAAAAAATACGTGCAATTATTATTATTATTGTTATTATTATTATTATTATTATTATTATTATTATTATTATTATTATTATTATTATTATTATTATTATTATTATTGTTATTATTATTATTTTATTTTTTATTATATACATTTTCATCTCTGTGTTTTCATATAATAATTGTAAATTAAGATTTAACTGATGAAATATGAAATCACGTAACAATGTATGACATATGTTTGATTTATTCAACGCGCAATGTGTTCCTTTTTTGTGGGATTTAGAACTGCGGGGAAGACTATTAACCTAACAGATGACAGAAAAACGTGTGTTAATTTCCTTTTTAGACGCAGAAGAACTTACTTGGACGAGATTTTCTTTCAAAGTCATTTTTCATTCCGCAAATCTCCTTCAGTGCAATAAGTAATGGCGATGTTTACTGAATAAATGAAAGGCTAAGTCGCACATTTAAAAGAAATTCTGATTTAGTCTTCAGTTCTCTTCCCTGTGGGAATCCGATGACGTAACTGCCTGACGGTCTAACAATCAAGTGAAGCTATCCATCTGCTATATAGGATTGGGCCTTATATAACTTGAATTGACTGCGTCTAATTAAACTGACCAGAAAGGAAAACACATGAGAAACATTATGTCTCTACTTAGGTTTTACCTCGGGATGTATCATGCAGGTATTAATGAAGTACATAATTATGTAGCTTACACAAAATACCCGCAATATGCAGGCGCTCTAGCGGCGACGGTGTTGTGCACTCCGAAGATCACGAATTGCCTTTTATTGTTGGAAGCAACATTAACTCTTTACATCAGTATTGCAGTTGCATTTTATTGTAATGACTGCCAAATGCTGGATCCAAGAATCATACGTGTTGGGTTTTTAAAAAAAAACAACAACAGACAAGTGACCATATTATTTTGAAATTTCTTAGTTAGTTTATTATGCTAAAGAAATTACGCGAAATTGCCAAAGTCCACCTAGCAAACACTTTAGATAAATTGATCACCAATTTATCAGTCCTGCCTACAAGTAAGCGTATCAGTGTAATGTCTAATATTAAATCGTAACATCCAGGATCAATAAAGACTTCGGGCCCATATTGCCGACTGACCGTTCCAAGGTGGTAACTGTCGGGTTTGCTCTTTTCCTTAAATGACTTATCACGAATTTGTTCTTACTTTTCGCTTGGCTTGCATGTGATATACCTTTGTTCTGTGCCTTTTCGGAGTTTGGTATATGTTGCAATACTCATAGAACTTTGTCATATATTCTTATTGAATTTGTGCCCTCGTTCACACTGTAAGTATAATTTAAGTTCGTACATCGCACGAAAGATTTCATGGTAGGATGGAATAAATTAAAAAAAAAAAAAACACTTCGGGGTGGGGGCGTTAAGGATGTCGTTACTTAGTTCGTTAACGTGTAGATTCACTTCCAGATCGAGACGAAAACATGCGTTGTTGTTTGTTCGGTCTTCTTCCACTGAAGAAAGCCAACCAAGAAATGTGCAAGCATTAACCAAGAAATGTTATACATTCGTATCTTATCATTTGGGAGTTTTATAACGACTCTTATGACAACGTGTACTTCTAACTGTTGCTTAAAACAGGTACATGTAGCATTTTTCCTATATATAAAGTGCGAAAACTAAGAATTCTATTCACTTAAGTCAATAGCAGACCAGCATTTTCAGGAGAAATGTGGTAGAGATCAGTATTTCACTATGTATCCGCATTTCTAATGGCTTCAATCATCTACGGGTCACAAACGACAACAAAAGCATGCCAATAGAAATTATTCCGGAAGGACCGAGACCGCACCATTTGACCTCTGACAAACAACGTTCTTTAGGGAAATCTACTGACGAAGTAACACCCGAATTATATTAGCATACAGAAAGGGTTGTTAGTGTCTTGAAAGCAAGCACTTAAACGTATTTTCGGAGAAACTAACATAATGTGGTTGTTTGTTGGTTTGTTGTGTTCATTATGCAACCATCAGCATTATAGTTATATGGAAAACGTATTCAGTAGAAGTACATAGTGCTGCCTTCACTGGTTAGCTCAAGCCGTTAAAATGTGGCATGATACCACATCCAGCACATTGCACTGACATCGTGCCGACCAGTCTGGACCTACCCTTGAGCGTAAAAAAGTAAATTATAAAACTACTTTTTAAGGAATAAGTTTTTTGGTGTGTTTGAATTATGGGCCCTTCATATTTGATGCCAACTACTGATTACACAACCTGTTCTACAGTGTATACAAAAACTCTTTTACCATGTATATTATTTTAATATTTTTGACTGATTAAAATTGTATTAAATATCGAACTTCAGCTTCAAGAAATACCACTTAAAGCTAAAGAATTAGAAACATGACTTATTTATTATTTCAAACCAGCTAGGGCTTACAATACATTTATATGCCGAATAGATATATTGGTCTATCTGTTAACATGTTTATATAATAGAAAAATATATTATTTTTGTCGTGTACGTTCATCAGCGTGATATTGTAGGAACAGAAATGTCATCCTTCTGTGAATCGGTGGTACAATTTAAAAAGTTGACATTACTAACTATTGTCGATTCACAATAAATAAATAAAATAAATCCTTTTAATGTTCTAATTTATCTTATCATTAACAGTGCGTGTTTTTTTATAGCGAACAACAAAACGTGTCGGCGATAGCAGGATGTCGCAAACTTGACCAAACTGTCTTAGTGCGTTAAGTTTTAAAGTAAAAACAAACCCAAGCGCATTAGTACGTGTATTTGCTTAACAAA
Organism: Sinonovacula constricta; assembly: GCA_007844125.1. Taxonomy (NCBI): domain Eukaryota; kingdom Metazoa; phylum Mollusca; class Bivalvia; order Cardiida; family Solecurtidae; genus Sinonovacula; species Sinonovacula constricta. Next base: position 51,283,561 of record CM017569.1, on the reverse strand, counting down.
AGTAAATAAGGCGTACAGGAGCGCCCATTTCTGAGCTGTTAGAGTCGCTGATTTGAAACTCCTTAGCTCCTCACTGCGTCGGTTCGAGTCCTAGTCGAGCCGAGATTTTTCATGTTGTAAAGTATTCTAGTTAACCTGCCGTGGTTCTACCCATACATATATCTGGGGTCTTCTTCCATCAATAATTAGCTGAACGTCGCCATTATGACCATTCATGTAACGGTGCGATGTACCTGAGAAAACAAAAAGAAACAACAATTTATAAAACAACAAACACAATATGAAGACAAAATGTGTAACAAAATAAAGAAAATTACTGTATTTCGATAATAACTTAACCCAATATGATAACCAAACCGAAGATTGGCGGTAGATACAATATGTTGAGGTATTACACAGTTGGAAACTTCACTTTGTTATAGTATTAACATTATCCTGGCAAGTGTATCTTACTAGATGTATAAAACGCAAATTTGATATGTTTCTCGAATAGAGACGGGAAAAATAACAAGAAATACAAATAATCCTACTAAATCTAATAGCTTGTACTCCTCACAGACATTGACTATAAGCCACAAAAGAAGAGCTTTGAATATAAAGACCACAAACTTCAAAGGAGCTTATGTCGAAGTTAATGACAAGAGCGCATACCAGAATATTGAGGTTGGCATTAGACATTGCAATTTGATCTTAATACCCAGACACACGTCATACTGATCAAGCTGATTTTTGACAACTAGGCACTATCATCTGGTTAATCGTTGCAGAATTTGTTCTACATATGTTTATTACATAATCTTACTCGCGAGAAAATACTAACATAACTTTAAACTTTTGTTTATAACATTCTTGCGGCAATATCTTTTATAGCAATAACAAATAAGGAGAACATGGAATACTTGGCAAATCAAAATGTATATAATTGTGATTTGTATATCTTATGTTGAGTGCAAAGATATCTCAATTAAAACAGTTTAGTCTTGAATTTGCTATATTTCTGTTGCATAAAAATAGAAACGTTATGCAGGTATGTATAACTGCTGGCTTATTTAGGAAAGGGAACCATTTCTTTGGGACTAGTTCTTTAAAATAATAAAAAAATAATAACATTTAAAAAATATTGTGCAGTTTATGAAGATTTACTTGTGCAGACTATGGTTATTTACCAAAAATCGTTAATGTGCCTTCTTTTATCAAAATAGAAATGTCATTACCAATAAATATAACCTCGCAAATAATTTGATGACCATTTGGTGATATATAGGTCGCCAAGTGAGGTGAAGGGAACGTCGTTTAATGCGAAAATCCAATTACTTCATGTCTATATTCACGTTAAGCAATAACATCGACAGCAAATCAATGCAGTGCGACAGTAAAGAGTGTTATCATTGACGAACACTCGCAAATTAAGAACTCTTAAATCTCAATTTACACCTTCTTAATTGCATGCATTTCTAATAGTAGCATGAAGTTTAAATAATTCGAGGTCGATTTTCTTACTGTCGGTTTTAGAAAAAATAAACGTACTCATTTATACAAACATGCTGTACGTGGTTTAAATATGTAAGTAAATGTTGTATTTATTGAAATGCCTACTGGTGTATTAATTACCTCAACTCCTTAAAGTATGTATTCGATTTCTGGACTGGCAGAGAACTTTTATGTCGGAAAGTTTCCTTGCTTTCCAGCGGTGCATTGGCGGTTCCACCCAAACATAAAAAATAGCTAGTCGTCCCCAATATCACCAAAATGTATCGGTGCATTTTATAAAAGCTCTAATTTCGTGAAGTTTGGTTTCGGCTTTTAAAATTTGACATAGCTTCGATAGTGCTTGGAAGCGTAATATTCTCTTTCTAGAATATTATACCTCCGGAATATAATGGGCATCAGCACATTGAACACTGAGGCTATTTCTGATTCTCAATATATTACCCATTAAGAAAGGTTACTTAATGTACTCTAAAGTTTGTAAAGCTGTCTAGTATACGTTTTCTTAACCATTATCTGTTTGCTGTGCTATCAAAAATAATGATGCTATATAAAATTCATCTAAAAAATTTCCATTTATTGCCTATAAAGTATGTCTTGAAACGGGATATTTAGTCTGAATAAAATTTGCCGATTATACATGTACAGAAATTTTAACTAATAATTGATTTTAGACCAGGTTAGAACAAAGAAATATATATGTGATGGATTACTGCTTAAATTTATAATTAATGAAGTTTCTTACAAAATCTGTTGTATTTTCTAGTTTCGTATGTTGATCCCAACCCCACCCACGTATTTTCTTTTTTAAACTCGACATGTTTTCTCATAATTGTTATAAATACATTACAGTTGCGTTTATTCTATTGCTCGAGGTATTATGTGTTAACATTTTGTTAGTCGTAGTAGGTCGAACAAATTATTTGAAATAATTGCTTTGCAAATTGGTCAAATCACAATAACACTCCCACGAATAATTTTATCTGAACCAGAAAATGCCTTGTTATGTTGTCTGCACTTTGCTTCTTCTCATCGTCAGAAAACATTATATTACAAAATTGCTTAAGGAGGTATCATGCTAACGTCCGTAAGTATATGTATATAAAAAAATCAATGTTTACCGCGTCGTTCATTAGATATGGTAAATTATATCTCCAAAAGTGTCAAGCTAGTTCAAAACGGAAAAAAAAAAACACCAGAATCTTGCTGTTACACCGTATCTTTTTACTTGTTTCATCTGCATATCCTAAAGGAATACATGGCCTTATATGTATATTACCATCTCTATAGTAATACAATAATAAAATTAATATTTTAATTTAATATTTATGGTATACTATCAATAATGATAGTTATAATTGTAAGTTTAGTAATCTTACTATTTCTCCCTTTTCTTCAGCATAACAATTTTCACTATTTTCACACTTGAATTGCATAGAATGAGTGAATGTGAACCATCGTCCATACAATTCAATACGATCACAGTTAATTCAAGCGAAAGACACAACAGACAAACTTAAGAAATATGGCGTGGTTTATTATATCAAGTGTAAAAATTGTGAAAATTATTCTGTTGGAAAGACGAGATGATCACTTGGAACTCGCCTCCAAAAACACACGTCTAAATCGAATTCAGCATTGTACGAATATTGTGGAGAAATTGGTCACATTGTCACAAAGGTTTTCATCAGAAAATCGAAACATAAATAGACGAGTAAAAGAAGCAGCCACCAACAATCGGCGACAGCCAACACTCAACAGGGGTGAGGGTCTGGATTTACCTCCAGTGTATAACACTCTCCTTGTCTCACGTGGCTTTGCTTGGTTACGTGACACCATGTGAACGAATGTCAACAAGCTGATGTGACTGTGTAAAAGAGTCATATTTTTCTAATTAAGAAAATATGTTCTATATCAAAGAATATTACATAACAAGAAACATTCCTGCAAATTATTTTCATTTTTTGTCTTGTTTATTGTGCTTAATGTGTTCATGCAGACAAGATGGTTAGACAGTAAAAATGTATCTACCAACATACTGAAAGTATCAGAGAGAATTTGAAAATTTATGAAATATATAACAGCGTAATGCATACATTTCTCTAGCATTTATGAGGAATGGCTTCCAAATGAGATATACACTGACCTATTATAAAGAATGTATATTAAGCTAGTTTTTTTTTCAAAAGACGTTCGACCTGACTTGACTTCAAGTCCAAAGAGTATATTGTTGAATCTAACAAGCGTCAAGGAAGACAATATCCATGCTAATGATGCCATCATATATCCAAATACTGTGAATGGTATTTGGAATTTCCTGTGCTTAATTTTATTTTTAATCTCAGACAAACATCAGGGTTGTCGTATTGCCAATAATTCACAAAAGGCAATGTCTTAGATAAATGGTTCAAATGGAACAATTGTCATACAGTGCCTTCGTTAATTTCAAGTTTTTAGGGTTTCCATGTACTACATTTGCTTGTTCGTGGAACTTGTGGTTTTATTCAAGCTTGTAGTCTCTGAATGAATCTGAAAAGTCGATCACTGTTTCATATTCTAACTAAAGAATGACGGGGCCAACTCTAATATCTATGTAAGTTATAGACGTTACCTTCTTTTTCGACTTTCTTCAGGGATCAACGTAAAGTGCTTAAGTAAGTCAAAGACAAATGGTATTTTGAACATGCGAGCTTCAAACTAACACAGATCCTGGGTAAACGAAAAGTGGCGGTACATTATCTTTACGAACAGAAGTGTGGTATTAATATATGGTAATGAAGCGCACCAATGAACACACAACGTGTAAGAAAGACACATGTACATAAAGTAAAATTTAGTATTTTGTTTAACCTTAAGACATTGTGCTTTATTCTCTATTTTCCGTCCTTTATCCTGTTTTGATCCCACCATTCGCACCTGTACTTCATAAAACACAATTCCTATGAAAGGAAATTAATTAGACCTTTGGCATTGTAAATCCTCTTGTGAATCGCTTGAACAGGAAAGGATTGTGTATAATCACTAATGTTACTAATGTTACTATATTGCTACTTTTTTCTGTTGGTTTAGCATTGTATTAATTTATGCAGAACATTTGTTAGATGGTTACCCTTTATAAATGTCTCATTTCTTTTAAGAATTGTCTGATTTTATCAATTAGTTGTATTTTTACAAACCTTACAGGGCGTATAAGGTGTTTTCTAAAACAATTTCAACTGGAAAACAATAGCAAATGTTAACGTCGAACGATTTCATACAACACAGAACTTCTGTGGATAGGTTCTTATACCGGCAAAAATATACAATACATCTTTACCTATTTTCCCTCGCAACTTTAATTTATGCTATATATTTCTATTTTGTTACATTCCGGAATTGAGTATGATTTGATAACTTTCAATTCATTGCACTATGCATAATCGAAATATTTCTTTGTAGTGTATATTTGTTCTTTATAACTGAAATTGAATTATGTACCTCTCGGGAAATCAGTTATCATTTTATTCCTTTATTATATGTTATATACATATTTCTTTTTCTTACTTAAAAGGTTTTTACATATAATTGATTTGATATTTAATCTAGTTTTATCTAGGTATTTTCTTTTTCAAAGCAAATTCATGTGTAATGTTCTGTTCAGTTTGGCATGCCCTGTTTCCTGAACACAGCTATAAGAGAATACATAATATACACTAATTGTTTCTGGAAATAAAAATTCAAATGACTAGTCACTTGTTATTACTTATAGCACAATATTTGTTTAAATATATTTATTTTTTCTATTTTAATAAATCATATTTTCTGTTTATTTTATTTATTTATTATTTATTTATATATTTCTTTTTTTATTAATTAATTAATTTATTTATTTATTAATTTAATAATTTTTTTATTTATACATTTATTTATACATTCTTTTATACATATATTCATTCATTTATACATTTATTTATACATTTATTTATTTATTTATCTATTAACACAAAATGCTTGGTGCTAAGATAGCTAGACACTTCCCATAAGAGCTGGCGTATCATACCTGCTTAGTTACCATCTTATTACCATCATAAAAGGAAGCATATTTCTTGTTTGCACTATCAATTATTAAAATACACCCAAATTACTACAAAAGCACTATCTGATTGTCTTTGAATATACCGTAGCTTTTATGTAACTTAAGTGTTAACTGTATCCGTTAAAGCTATTTGTCAGAAATGAAATACATGTTTTATAAAACATATTAAATGCGCAGATTATAATAATACATGTGTAAAATATACTTTGTACTCTTTGAACTTTGGTTCTTCAATTCCATCTTCACATGAACAGGTTGCTACAACCATTTAGTCGTCTCTGGTCATGTTTGTTCATGATTCAGAAAGTTAATTTTATTTGTGGTCAACCATTTTTGTGTTGTTTTTCAAATCAAAATAATACCATATTCCTTTTCTGAACACTATGTGGACATTATTTTTTGATGACGTCACTACTTTCGTCATTACGTATAGAAAATATCAGCGTATGGACATTTTGTTTTCAAATAGATCGTTTTTCTTTTCGTTGCTTGCATTTGAGAAACTCGTCAGGAAGTGCAAGGTTAGAGCTCTTTAAAACCGGTTTAAGCACCCCAGTCGGTCTATATTGCCGACTGACCGTTCCAAGGCGGTAACTGTCGGGTTTGCTCTTTTCCTTAAATGACTCATCACAAATTTGTTCCTACTTTTCGCTTGGCTTGCATGTGAAATACCTTTGTTCTGTGCCTTTTCGGAGTTTGGTATATGTTGCAATACTCATAGGACTTTGTCATATATTCTTATTCTTGAACATAAGGACTAAAACCCCCTTCTGCATGAGTATGTACTTTACTTGCTCTTGGAACCAACTTTATCGATACGTTATGTTTAAAGTGGTAATAGTATTATTAATGATTTATGAGTTCAGCAATATATATTTGACACGATATGGTACTTGAGTGCATTGTGATGCAGGTGGAATTTCCTTGCTTGCTAGGTTAACTGCTTAATGATCCATCGGTTTACAGGAAAGACACTTTGTATAGCATTTTACAAGGCAGATGAAAAGGAATTTCAGCAAATTTATTTTTAAAAATGTTTAATTGCACTGGAACACCAGCCGTCGTGATGCAGTAACAAGATAAATATAATGTTGTGTTGTTGTTGTTTTTTTCTTTTAAAAGCTATAAACGAGCGACAAAACAATCTTCAATTAATAGTATTATCAACTTTTTGCTAATGCAATTTTAGCAACAACACAAATGATAAAAGTAAGGCATTATATTTTAATCATCACTATGTATTTACGCTGCAGAAAGAAATATGGAGCAATATTGTTTTGTTAAACACATAAGTAATTAAAACGTTACTTTGTCTTGTGCATTCTGTTATTAGCATCATAAAGTGCAATATGCTTGTTATTACCAATTGTCTGAACATTTCTCTTAAAGTGTCAACAGAGATATATAGTATTTGCTGCTAATTGCCAGTTTGTTTGTTTGTTTATTGGGTTTATCGTCCCATCAACAGTATTTCTGGAGACGGTCTCTACTTGAAGCAGTTGTAGTGCTGCCTTCACTGTGTATAGCATGCCGTGAACACCTGGCATGTTACCACGCCCAGTCACATTATCCTGAAACCGGGCCAACCAGTCGTGGAACTTCCCTTATATTTGCTTGAGTGTTAGCAAGGGAGCTATACCACTACCATTTTTAATGACTTTGGTATGTCGCGGCCTGGGATCGAACACGGGGCCTCCCGTACCTGGAGCCGACGCTCTACAGATTGCGCTACCAGGTCCGGTTAATTGCCAGTTATCACAGTGAATCATTTCATGAAATAATATGGAAACTATGCTGACAAAAATGTTCAAACTCAGGGACATAACTAATGAAATGCTTAAGTAAATAAACTTATAATTCTATTTTAAATGCTAGTATATGTCATTTACGAACAAACTTTTATTGAAAGCTTGGGGTTTTAATCCCTTTATTAATTTCTGATATTTTAGTTCGATGATTTAGCTAGAAGTCTCCATAACAAAGTTTTAAGTCCAGACTTATTATTGGAAGATAATAAAGTGTGATTATCTTTTTTTAACCAGACAAACTTTATTTGAAATAGACACATGGAGACACGTACATGTAGAATGATATGATCGGACATTTTGTACTTAGCTTGAAAAAATCTTACCTATAAACCACTAAGTCACACTGGTATTTTTCTTGTTTTCCTTTTTTACCACAACAGCAGCAACAAGAAATCGTCGTTAACAACTGTCATTTTAACGGGTACAAATGTTTTTTTGACGATTGACCGTTCCAAGACGGTAACTGATGGTTTATCTTTATATGTGTTATGTCTCGTCTCTGTGTTTTTGTCACATTTGCATTTACCTTGTTTGCCTTTGTCTACTGGTAGATAAAAATCAAATATCTGTAAAAATTATGATAGGACCTTTTCTTACTTACCTATTCTTGTTATAATGAAAATAATGAACTTACTCTTAAAAATACAATTTATGAAACGGCAGTCCTCACAGATTTGATAAGCCGTCTTGATTTGATAAGTTAACGAAGAATGTATTAATGTTTGAAACAATTTAATAATGTTTAGTACGTACCCCAGGATGTTATTGAATATAGTTCAATATTGTTAAAGCATATGAAACAAAACAAAAACAACTCTTAATTTATCTTCTAGATCCTTTTCAAACGATTTATCTAATTATAAACCACGCATCAATTGCACAATGTCAACTTTTTTGTCGTATATTAAGGGAAAATATGCACCTGATTGTCAAAGCTTAAATAGTAAGCAATTTGTAAAATAGATTATTAATATCAACGAACGTATTTTACTGCATTATCTAGAGTCTCTCTTACGAAAGTTTTATCAAAAGGAGTAGAAAAGCTAATTGATATTTGAAAATGTAGCACGCATATCTTGCATTGTTCATATAATTTCATATTGTATGCCTATTGTCAAATTGTTAAGAATCATACATCTTCGAGTTAGATATTTCACTTAATAAGACTATACTTGTGAAAGAAACAAGAATTACTAGAAATAGAAAGTAATTTCTAAAAGCTCTTAAAGTAACAAATTAATTAGGTCTTTGTTAAACCATTATATGAAAAAATAGTGTAAAAATTGAGAAATTATTGAACACGGTTCTATACTAGAAACTAGAAATATCCTTCTTATAATCGAAAAGCAATAATTTCATATATAGGTTTTATGATACCAGGTTTATCACTTGTCTTCCCAGGCGTGGTATTCCTATTTATTTTCCTTCTTCAAAGTGATTACTTTTGGTATCGGCCTTACAATTGATTGACGCAAACGACAGTATGTCTAGTACTTTAACATACATACATTATCATTATTGAAATAGAACTATTGCAATACAGCATTCATAATATGAATACAACGCTTGTACAGTATCAGCTGTAGTTTAAACTGCATTATTTCAACGTTTACATTGTATACCCTGCATCTAAACAAACAAAGTAATTTAAAACGCCTCTGATTTTCCCTTTGTGCCAATCATGCATTGAGACTTGTGATTCTGTTTGGTTTGTATGTATATACTTTGTCTGTAACCTTCTGTGCATTGCTAGTATGGTGTTTCATTTGTAGAAGCAAAGTTCAGTACAGAAGACACTGCAGTAAACTACATGGCTGCATTTTATAAAAGCACATAATTCTACTTTCTTTATTGCGGGTTGATATTGTCTGCAGTTTATAAATGACACCAGATAACATGGTGTAGAAAGGTTAATGAGTTTATGTTATATCACAGCTAAACCAATAAAAATAGATATATTAAAAAAGTAAAACCAGCAAAAGAAGTGAATGCCTGATTTTATTACTTATTATTTATAACCTGAGTAACATTTAATTCTCTTTCATGGCATACTGATTTTAGATATAATGCATGTTTCATGTAGTTTTGTTATACATGTGTATATTGCGACAGGCAAAGTGTGTGCGATCTACTTTATTTTAAATTTATGTTTTAACGTTGATGGGTTTAAACTGGGAAAATTTGTTTTTGGACAAATTTCTGAGAATGCTGCTTTCGAAGAATGTTTAGTACGTTAAAGTGCTTCAGGGCAGTCAGTATGGCTTTGGGTGTTAGTGTTAAGTGTATGTGTGTGAACGTGCGTGGGTACATGCGATTTTGTGTATGCGAAGATGTCTATGCGAGTGTGTGTGAGTTTGTATATGTCGTGTGTGTAAGTGTGTAATATGTGTGAATGTGTGTGCAAACCAATGTATATCAACAAATCATTTCGTTAAAGGTTCTGTGCTTAATATTTAATTATTTATCATTTTATTTATTATTTTATTTATTTATTTATTTATTTATTTATTTATTGCGAATCATTACTACTTTTAAATAGAAATTGACAATGTTCCGACAAAACATATGTGTCAAAAAAGCTTACAAACGGCTGATGTTCATATTAGGTTTACATAAACGTACCACATGTTAGCATTAGCTTATGAGATTGCTATAGTTCATTTTGATAGAAGACCTATTAACTTAATGTATTAACGTAATGTGTAGGGAAGCCTACAAAGTGCTAATAATGTCTCCTATTTTATTTGCTCTCTAGAAGACAGTGATTTGCATCACCAGTTAGAATTGCTGAAGGATTTTAAAATGTCTGGGCAACTTAACGGATGTACGGCATAATAACCAAATGCAGTCGCGTGCACTTATCTTCCTTTTTAATGATACATGTAGTGAATGTCATTTAAATATATTTAAGAAATTACAATGAATCGAAACAACTGGTTTTAACGGAAAGCATAAAGGGAAGTGTGTGTTACAATGTATATACATTGTGCTTATTAGCTGTATTTTGGTTATTAAGTTTTAAATACTTTCAAAGTAGTCAAAGTGACTATAATAAATATTTTAATTAGTCTCATCTATGGTCTGAGAAAGAAAATGTACATCAGTTTCACCTAAATTCCTTATTTAGTAATCTTATTTTATTAGCAAAACTCGTTTTTAAAGATAGGTCATTATTTTAATTTGATTTTTCACATATCTGAACAATGTCAAGTAAAGGTATGAAACTGTCGGCCTTTTCTAATAGTTGTCTTGTTCCTTCATGTTTTAAGACATGCCAGAATGTATTTCGATTGCGTATATGCATCAATCATTTTTAAAAAAAAACATAGACTTTCAAAATGTATCATGATAACGCTTGTTATGGCGCTTCCCTAATTAAATCTTAATTCTTAGTCGTTTAGGGCATTTTAGTTTAATACTTCGCTCCATGAATCTTTAAACTGCGAAGTAATTTAATTTAAAATTAATAGTTAACTATAAACAAGAGTCTTCAGGTACAATCAGTCATTCATTTAATATTGAGAATACTGTTGCTCGTTCGTGCCTATTGGTAAAATAACTATGCTTTTAGTGAAAATAACATAATGTAGTTGTTATATAAATTTATGTCTCAATACAAAATGAGCTGTAAGTAATACAATGTAATTGTGTTTTAGTTAAAATATTGGCAAATGTTTTTTTTTATTTTAACCTGCACAAAGTTTCCACTTCCACCAGACTAGTATGGCCTTCACGACGCACGACGCGAGAAAACCGGGCTTGTGGTCAAATTTCCATTTTTTAATGGAACATGATTAATTTCTTATTATAAATTCCAACGATTTTTTTCTGAATTGGATTTGTAATTATAAACTAATAAAAAATTTAATGTGTAGATACCGCGCACCAATGCAATAAGTGCCGTACATGCAGTTTTACTGGTGGAGGACGATACAAGTGTATATCCACTTGCAGACTGAAGGCTAACATAAATACGTTCAGACATGAGTGTTTTTCGCTTCGACCGGGACTCAAACTCAAGGGTTGAACTGTCTGTGAATCTATGACCTCGGCAATGGGCGTTATGTTTTTGCTGGTTAATACATTAAATGGAATATCAAAAGTGACCTTCATACTGATAAATCAGCCAAAGGAAACAATTAAAACAAGTCCCTGGTACTTGCATGTGGTACTCGATCATGTTGTTTTGTCCTGCCACTGTCAACCACTGTCAACCATGAAAAATCCACAAGTAGGTACCGGTTTCTGTTTTGTCCTGAACGTATCAACACCATACATTATACCGAACATTAAGTCGTCACATGTTTACAGAGTTACGATATAACAAGCATAATATTTTGTTATCGTTTCAGTCATTTACTCGAATCAATAATCAATAATCAATAAGTTCGTTATTAATTTCATGTATTCAAAATTCTTTCTTTGTTGTTGTTGTTGTTGTTGTTGTCGGTGTTGTTGTTTTTGTATAAAATATACTTGTAATCGGACCAACAATTTTACGGTTTTGTGAATATTTAATAAACATATTGTTTGATGTGTCTATGGTTAATTCCTCCCCTAAATAGAAATAGAAACCTACACTGTAATTTTTTAAAACGGCGGACTGATTTCTGCATTTTAATGTAAAGCGATAATTTAATGTTACATTCATTTAGTCTTAATAATGAATAGTCGTTAAATATTAAATGTGTGAAAACAATGTCTGTTGTTGTTGTTTTGTGTTTCACTTTCATGTAAGACCAGCAAACAGATACGAAGAAAGAAATATGTGACAATTAATTCGTGAAAAGAGAGGGTGTGTATTAGATAAAACAAAAAGCATAAAACTATGTTGGAAGATATACCCTTACCAAATGTACCCAAAGTGGATACTTTTATAATAATCAATAACTTAGCCTGCGTAGCTATTAAAATACACGTTCACATGACACTAGCCGGCTTTATATGCAAAACGTCAGGTTTGAAAAATCTTAAAACATTTTTTTTTTCCAGTGAGTAAATATAACTATTTGATTTATTCTGTAAACCTGTATTAACTGTTTTAATGTTAAACTTTGTTTCACGGGTGTTTAGATCTTTGTATTCAATCTGATTCTACTCATATGCGTAAAATATAAAGATTATGTAATGACAATATTAGGAATAAATCTTGCCACTTGGTCCTTCTCCATTCTTGTTTGTTATCGCTTCTCATAAAACAACAACATTAGGCATATAACATTATATATATATATATATATATATATATATATATATATATATATATATATATATATATATATATATATATATATATATATATATATATATATATATATATATATATATATATCTGTGAAAATATTGCCAATTGTGTCTCATTTAGTTGCTTTCCTTTGCGTTCACGCTCAATATTTCTTAAAGACCTAAACTGATTTCATACTGTGTGTCTTTTGTTGTTGTCTGTTGTTGTTGTTTTTGTTTGGGGTAGGGTGGAGGGTGGGGTAGGGGTTCTGGTGTCTAAGCACAATAATGCAAGTGAACCATTGTGTGTAGTTGTGTTTAACTTGTCGCTCTATTGTATCTGAGTAACTGTCATTTCTTTGGATATTCTAAACCGAATGACATAGACATAAGGTTCTATTTCCTAGTCAGAACTGTCCTGAAGAATATTTCCCTCGCAGTCCTGAATGGTGTTGTTGTTACACAAAATGTTACTATGGTTGCAAATACTTAAGTTATTGTAAAACAAAAAGAACAATATATTATTCTGGGCTAATACGGTTTAAAATCTTCAAATCAGCTCATTTAGATTATATTAGACTACAACATTGTAAAGATATGCTATACTAAAGTAATGTTACATATACATAGTCTTAAAACAAATTGTATAGACATAAAGGCTCAATTTCTGTTGTTAAGAAACCTAGAAATATTTCTACATCCATATTTGACGTGAACATTGACAACAAGATTTTTACCATTACGACGACCGACCACCACCGCCGTCAACTGTTAATTTCGAAGTTAATGAGATTCTTCAAAGTGAGACGGCTGCAATTGACATTATACTTGCAAGCAATTTGGTAATTCTAAATGTCTAGACACGTGTCAAGCTGAGCCATAGTGCAGTAGGGTAACAGATGTAATGAAATGCGAAATGCAAAAGAGCATTTTAATTGCTTCCAATATACTGTACCGACACCACTTCGAAACTGTAGAATTGCAAAAGACAGCATATATTTATATGCATGGAAACGAATTCCCTTGAATACAAAACACATTTTATTCTTTAAATTAGATAAATAAATTTCATATTGTTTTTTTTTTTTTTGTTGTTGTTGTTGTTCAAAACACATAAACAAACGTATATATGGTAATGGTTAATATGAAATTTTTTCTTTTGAAACATAGAATAAGACATTCTGCAAGTCTATTCAAATCAGACCACAGACAAAAAAAAAAAGGTTGTTCCACGCTCCCATTCTTTTAATCTCTACAAAGAAAACTGTCAGCTATGATTTAGAGACATATATTAGCATTTCCCGAGAAATATATATCAATATATATCACAGAAACTAACCTATGCTGGAACATATCTCATGCACGATGTATAATAAAATAATCATACGCGAACAAAGTAACCACAATCCTATCTAAATGATGTCTAGGATTTCATCAAAGGAAATATAACTTCGCCACAGGCAGACCATAATTAACACGATAATGAATAACTTTGTCCAGAATCGTAAACGAAAGAAAGAGCCATAATCAAGCCCTAGTTGAAGAAGGTTGTCATATTATGTATTCATTTTCCCTAAATAATATCGATGAAAGCAATGTGGTTTGGTACATTTCATTGTTTTTTGGTTCCGTACTATTCTGTTGTGGGTGTTTTTGTTTTTGCATATCAAAGACATTTACATGTAAGTTTGAATGTAATATTTTCCGCAAAATATTTCCAAGAACCCTACCTTTTACATGTGTATATACTTTTCACAGAATTTTATATCTTTAAAGTGTGCTTTTGGTTACTTTGTTATGAGTGTATGATAAGTTGTATGAGTGTATGTGAATTTGTATGAGTATATGCATATTTGTATGAGTGTACGTGAATTTGTATGAGAATATGCGCTTTTGTATGAGCACTTGTGAATTCGTTTGGGTATATGCGAATGTGTGTAAGTGTAAGTGAATTAGTATGAGAACGTACGAGATTGTATGGGTGAATTTGAATTTCTATAAATTTATTGATTTACCATAGGTATACGTGAATTTGTATGGGAATATGTGAATTTGTTTGGGTATATGTGAATCTGTATGGGAATATGTTAATTTGTTTGGGTATGTGTGAATTTGTATTAGTTTATGTAAATTTGTATGGGTGTATGTGAATTTGTATGAGTTTATGGGAATCTGTATGAGTACATGTGAATTTCACGAGTGTATGTGAATGTGTAGAGTGCGTATAAATTGGCATGTGAATTTGTACGCATGTATGTGTATTGAAAGTTCGGTCAAATTGTGGCCTTTTTCGAATGCATAAATGCCTGAACCCTTGTACGATACATTGTTATTACTTGAACAAACACTACAATGATCCTTTAAAATGACAGAATATAACATTTACAAAAATCATGTGTCCTTCACATTGCTTAGCTTGTATCTCTTACTGTAATTGGAATCAATACAATATACAAGTCTCTGGTGATAAACCAGCAAAATTATGTAATTAATGATAATTTTCAATATACGTTAAAATACTCTTAGTTAGAGTTATATAACTTATTTTCCTTTTATCAACACACATACCAAAGTATTAATGGTATAGCTTCACTGCTTACGCTCAAGGAAATATAAGGGTAGTTCCACGACTAGTTGGCCCGGTGTCAGGATAATGTGACTGGGTGTTTTATCCTGCAGGTGTTCATGACATCCTATATACAGTAAAGACATCACTATAAGTGGACACCGTCTCCAGATTAGTGAAATACTAGTGGTGGAACGATAAAAAAAACAGCCAACGTAAACACACACGCTATTTTTGCACCTTATATTAAAATTAATGTTGTCAAGTTTTGTAGTCTACATAAGACATAAACAATCAGCTACTTGCACTTTTTATCTTACTTTTCGATCAAGAAATAACGACGATATTTTAGATTCAAATGTAAAAATATTGTAGCAGAAAACGAACGATATTTTTATCATTTTCTTTAGAATTATATTTTATCATTATTTTTATTGTACATTTTTCAATATAACAAAATGACATTTCTATATCAAATATTACAGTTCATATTCAGGAACTCGTCGATGAGGTGCGTCAATCATTAACTAGTCCCGACATTAAATCTTATTTTTTCATAAAGATAGAAATTTGTTCCTTAAAATGAAATCGAAATGCAAGTTTGAAGTTGTTAAGAGATAGCTTAAACTCACGACAAATTTGAAAATAATATCGAAAAAGCGTTGTTTTGTAAATGGATTTCACATAGTATTTCCCGGAACATGATATACTGTACTAATACAAAAAGTGTGAGAAGTGTTATACTTTTTAACACCTCGAAATTTACATTCTTCACTCTACTTACCTATTAACGTAAACAAATATAAATGTAGTTTCTTTCATCCCTGCGTATTTTTCTTTTCTTTATATAGTTGCCAAAATACACGATGAAGAAGCCACATTTTATAAATACTTTTCTCTGGAATTAAAGAAAAACGTCTAAATTATTTCACAATTTGCTGAGAAATTGTTACAATAGAACTATTTTATGGAAAGATACATATTCCTACTTGCTTAGCCTCGTATACACACATTTGCCTTCAACATTAGGCTCATACAGTAAAATGCATATGATGAATACCTAACTTGTTACGAATTATTAATTTACGTTATTATGAAGAAGGACGATAGCCGATAAGAACAAAGGGTCGAAATTATTAGAAGCTGTTGGCTTGCACGGACAGATATAGGCCGTGTTCATTTTGCAGATTTTTAAGAAGATCGCTGTTTCTTTAAAACAATTATAAATGAATTGTAACATCTTCTTTAAAATTTTAAATATGAAGGCGTTGGTTTAATATGGTTAATAGTTGGTTTTATATGGTTAACAGACAAATGCATGTAAGACGTGTTTGTGCTACTTGACCGGAAATAGCCAAAAACCGGCCTACTTCTTAGAAATTTAATAGTTTAATATTTTAAATGAATTACAAATTTACGCTTTATTGGGCCCAGGTCAAAATAACAGCAGTGATTTTCTTAGGTATTTTGTAATCCATAAAAACACGTGTTTAACTAGTGAAGGATCTAAACCTGTGCTTTATGGTCAGAAGTAATATTAGTAGCAATGATTTCAGGCGTCGACTACTTCACGTTAGGTGTTATTCCCTAGCTCAGATTCTATACTCGGCTTTTAACGCAATAATAAATACAATGCACCACATTGCAATGGAGTCGAGTGGAAATGAACTAGAAATCACCCCTTGTTTTTATTCTTTATGAAGTAATGATACAAACGGAATTGCTTACGTTTTCAAAGTCGATCATCTTGTAGAACTGTGGAGTGTAATATACATTTCATTGCCTTTATGTTAGGGATATTGGTAAAAAGGGAACACATTACCATAACGATAATATTTTTGCCTTTGTTTACTTGCTTTTATACATTTTACGAATTAATCAAGCTCAAAAAGCGTTCTCAACATTAAAATTGAAGTTCCATTTACGTTAATTATATTTGTGTTTGTTAATTTAATTTAATTAAAATAAAAAGCTAGGTACGCTAACAATTAGTTTTCCATTTCATTTAAATGCCTTGTGTTGACTCATATGTGTGTTTAAATTGTTGTATTGTTTTATGTTGTATTGTTTTATGTTGTATTGTTTTATGTTGTATTGTTTTATGTTGTATTGTTTTATGTTGTATTGTTTTATGCTGTATTACTTTATGTTGTATTGTTTTTATGCTTTAATGTACTATGACTCGTCTTTTCTTGAAAGCTTTTGGTATTATTTACTTTAAATAAAAAATTCGGTAAAACTGTTTTTATGACTTAAAAGATTTTTTCCATATAATGGATTCAGTATACTTTATAAAACAATATTTTTGTGTGTCTCATGCGCTTCTTTTATATACGTACAATAGTAAATGGCAGATCAGTGAAAGATGTACCAATCTTTACAATGCTCAACAGAAAGCACAACACATAAAACTGCTTCTTCTTTTTAAAAGTCTTATGTTATGTGATTGACATCAATTTTAAAACTAATTACAAAATATCTGAGATTATTATTTTAAATTAAGATAATGGTGCGATAGGTGAATTACAAATGACAAGTAATTAAACATGGCTCACGTTATATTTAATTTTCTGGTTAAAATATAACAGTTCTAATGAAATGATAAAATGTCGTAAATATTTGTCAAAGAAAATTCGATAATTTTACATTTTTCTTTAAATTCATTTTAGGTTTTTTAAATACTTGTTATGCATTTTAGTAACATCTTAAAAGGTACAGCTGTTGAATTAGTCGCTTATAATTAAAATTTAATCAAAGTATCATTTTATTTTATGATACCATTATGATCGAGATACGAGAATGTGTTTAGGACAGACACATCTTATTAACGCGCTCGATTTCATGTTTACATTTGTACACATGACGGTATTTTGAGTTTTGACATCATTAAACATAAAGTTTTAATAGGAACATTTCTATTTAAACCTGAGTTTATTTACATTTTTGTTTGAGAGAAGAACAACCTCCAGGAAGTGCGAGCATGGAACAATCCGCAAACCAATTTTAAGCAGCCAAGTCATTCATTTTGCCGACTAACCGTTCTAAGGCGGTAACTGTTTCGTTTTCGTTTCGTATGTCTCGTCTTTGTGTCTTTTTGCCACTTTTACATTTACCATGTTTGCCTTTGTCTAGAGGTAGTTTGTAAGACCTTTTTGTTATTTTCCTATTGGTAGACTTGTTAACACTATATGGGTCATGCTGTCTCTTGAGTTCAGTGTCTGTTGTTAGGGTCCAAGAAACAGAGATTCAAATATTCTTTACCTTATTTAGACCTTATTAAGGAAATCACTGTACGTACATAGTTGACAGCTATAATAACACTGAGTTAAGCATATTAAAGTAATAACTGATATGATTCAGAATATTTTGTATATTTCCCTGTCCCAATCAATTGATAAATTACTAGTACAACCGTAATAATTTAGCGGTTGTGATAATTTTTCATTGCTTTTCATAACATTCCCTTAAAAACATATATGTGCTATTTTATATGATTGTTTTTAATTAAATTAACGCATATGTGGTTCGAACGAAAGAAAACATGTCTCTCCCTTGTGAAAGTGGGACTTCTTTTAGGTGCATGTATATAGGCCACCGCACATCAGACGGTTTTGATTGACAATTGGCAAGGCAACGCAATTAAGTATTCTTTAATGTACAAACTTGACGTCAGTGAGGTCAATATACACAACAACACAAAATTGATAACGATAATTTTCCTTTATGATATCAAAACACAACAGTAAAGTGCAAGATAGTTTGTTGTTGTTTTGTAGTTATTGTTGTTTTGTTTTTGTTCTCGTTGTTGTTTTTGTTTGTTTGTTGTTGGGTATTTTAGCATTTTAATTTTCTTCTGCATGATGATGTAGGCAATATGTATATAAATATTTTGAAATTTCTAAGGAAGTATACATTTCGGAGACAACCTTATGCCGGGACAAATTTATGCAAGTGGGTAATTGGTGGCATTGCAATAACAGTTACAGATCCAGTCAAGATTATTTCTATAATGCCTGTTCTTGATTACCATAAGTAACCTGTTCTGCAAAGCGAACAATAACAATAAATCAATGCAACTGGAAATAATGACAAAGAAAATAACAAACCAAAGAAAATTTTAAGTTAATCAGTTGGTCCTCGAAATAAATCTTGGACTTAACTGCACAGTGGAGAAAATAAATCTCGTCTTTATGTCTTTACATAATACATAATATATAATACCTTATTTCGTATATCCTTATATCCGTTGTAATCTTTGTTACTTCACTAACAACCTTTATGAAACATATAAATCATACTTTACTTAATGTACATTTGTCAAACACAGATGCCTGCTGTAAGAAATTATTCTAAATGATTATTGTATAACATAATAAATTGACATAGTTCATCCCACTGTAAACAGTGTAGATTCGTAGTTTGATTTAATTATTGATAATATGATTGTGAGTATAATTATAATTATTGTGAGTATGTTTTTTTCTAATTATTATTCTGAATCAGATACTGATTATAAGTTATTATTATGATGATGATTGTTATGATTATTTTTATGATTGTTTTATGATTATTATAATTATGGTTATGATTAATATGATTATTATTATTATTATTATTATTATTATTATTATTATTATTATCATTATCATTATTATTATTATTATTATTATTATTATTATTATTATTATTATTATTATTATTATTATTGATAATTTTTAAATATACTGAATCAGTTTCGTTCTGATTCAGTAAGTTCTGAACAACATAAAGCACATCATTTTACAAAACTGAGAAATGTTCATCGGTTATTAAGCCACCAATTTAATTAAATTCATTTCTTTATTCGGCATAAACATTAATGTCAATGCCAAAAACATATGGCCTCATATACATACGTACTATTTTACAAGATTTTATTCGATAAAAAGTTTGAAGTAACAGTAATGTTAAATAGTGAATGCAATAGTTTTCGATACAACATTGCTGTCACAACAATATCAACTAGCAAACAAACAAAAACACGCAATATATGATGTACCATGTAAGCTTTTTGTACAGGGTAATGCTTAAGCCAATAGAGAATGTTTTCTATGAACGTAGTAAAAACAGAATCCGTTTAAGCTAGATGCTAAAACTAGAACCACATATGCGTTAATTTAATTAAAATTTTTTATAATTTTATTATAAAATAACACATATATGTTTTAAAGGAATGCTATGCTAAAACATAAACATATCTTCTTTAGTTAAGCTGCTTGATATATATTAAATGGATAACATTGTTCAGTACATTATCAGTTTTGACATCGCATTACCAACGCATAAGAAGGGCAACAGTCCCTATTTACGTAAATAAACTTGACATGCGATAGGACGTTTATTATTCAAATAAAAAGGTTATCTTTGCATTGCTTACATTAGAAGAACCCGCATGAAGTGAGAGGTTGGAGCTCTGTTAAACCGATTTAATAACCCCAGTTGGTCCGTATTGCAGACTGATAACTGTCGGGTTTGCTCCTTTCGTTAAATAACTCATCATAGATTTGTTCTTACTTTTACCTATAACTTGCATATGAATACCTTACCCATGTGCCTTTTCAAATGTTGGTTTATGTTGCAGTGCTCATAGGACTTATATTCTTATGAATGTTTTTACACGTTAATAAATTCTGCCATTGGTGTATACACATAAATAAAAAAGCAGCATATATATAAGCCTGACATTCGACAAGTTATATGTATTAGATTGAAAAAGAAAATTGTTTGAAATTATACAAATAACAATTAAGATTATAAGTTCTAAATTGATTAATATATTACATACAATTGTTTGTTTTCTGTGTATGGGTTTCCATAGATACTAGAAACGTGTTTAATAGTACAGTCCCTTAAAACATGCATTGACCCATTTTATACAATGTTAACATACTAAAACTTATACGTCAGCAGAGCCCTTGATTAAACTAAGAAAAGGAACGTAGTTTTTGAAATGATCCGTTCTGAAACAAATTGAAATGTGAATCTTGGTTGCGCATACTTTCACATGAAAGTAAAACACGTACGTGTCTGTAAGTCAAATACTCAGAAAAGGAATGCAGGTTACCATATTTCCTTAAAATTTAAACAATAAAACACCAACAAAGGACGGATAATATATTCGATTTTCCACTGTCTCAAAATCGTTTAATACAAAGACAACAATTTACATGAACAATTGTGATTTACAAACAGCACAAGGTCGCTATAATGACAACATTTCGTATAAATGCAAATATGTATAAAAAAAATAAGCTAAACTAAAAAATAATCAGCATTCCCTTTGATTTTCAATTAACGCTAATGCCATTATACTTGATTGCCAAGTCTTTTTTTAATTTTTATACGTTTTTGTTGGGTGATAAATGGTCAAATATTGGATATTTAATGCAACTACATGTAGAATCACATGTGAAAGCACAAACAATATAAAGTTTAAATAGATATAATTTTAAAATCGTTAATCTCACATCACTCACTGTATATAATGATGGTTTCTACAATATTACTCTGTAGGGAACAATTATCTAGAAACAATTTAATTATATTTTAATGGCTAAAGTGATGTATGCAAAAACTTCTTTCTGATTTTGTCAGCCAATTAATTAATCAATATTAAATGGAATGTGGCAGATGAGTTGCCTCAAACTGACAATCGGATGCAGTTAAATTAAGAGGGACATGAATATTGTTCTCTATGAATGTACACTACTGTACAGAATGACTAGAACAATCATTGCATAAATAAACATGGATACATTGTATCACTTCTGAGCATAGGTATTGCCAGTAGCAAGGCGCGTGTAGATATCTGAAAATATTTCGACAGTGTTTTGTACAGGCAAACTGCGACTAGCCATCCCTTTAAGCCGATACTTTTGTCAGTTTCTGTTATGCTCCGACGAAACATGACAATATACGGGATAAATACTTTCAGATTGATTGTTAAAAGTTATTTGGCGAGCGAACCAATTTAACTTAACCTACTAATCATAAACATTTATCAAATCTCCATGTGTTCACATCCTGTCAGCCAAATAATAGTTGTGGTGTATTTTACTACAAAGAAAGCCGTATTTAATATTTTTACTGGGATGAGTCCGCATGAATTTCATTTCTTGTGAATAATGTCCTATAAGTATTACAACTTCCATAAAAAACTGGAAAAACACTTGACATACTTTTATACATACAAATTTAATGCAAAAGTGACAAGATGTTTATGTGAAATCATCTTGCTCGTTGCTTGGTTATTAACAGCATCGCCGTTTCAGTACTCAAACCCTCCTTTTAGCGGCATAAAACTCAGCTTTATTGTTTTATATATTTAAGGAATGTATGCCATTGTTCCTACAGAAGCCAGCACATACATGAAAGCAAAAAACGTCACCAGCATATTTTGCAATGAGCACGATTATTATCCATTGTCCAAATTGTTTACAATTGCAGTGATTTGCAAGAAAGCAGTTTAATCATTAAGCCGTTTTCCAATATAACCTGTTTGTATTTTGCAAACACATGAATGTCTTAGGCACCATGTCCTTAAATATCAACATAACACACATAACACACAAAGAATTGACATTTTTCCAAGCCCGACGAAAATGTAAAGCCAAATGTAAAAGAACAAATATGTGATGAGTCATTTAACAAGCAGAGAAAACCCGACGGTTACCCCCTTTGGAACGGTCAGTCGGCAATATAGACCAACTGGGGTGCTTAAACCGTTTTTACAGAGCTCTTACCTGGCATTTATTTATTGGTTTCTCGAATGCAAAAAAATGAAAAGAAAACCGATCTGTTTGAATGCCATTTTATAATGTGTTTTTTTTTTCAAAAAGAAAACGTATGTCTTTATTCTTTATGCAATAATTTGTGGTCAAGTATTTAGGTGTATGAAATGGTCAAAAATATCAAGCATTGTGCTCATGCGCTTAATATTTACAGACCAATTTGTCATAGATTGTTCATTGTCGCTTGTTGTTACTGGTTACAATGTTATTTGTCATATTTGATGAAGTGTTGATCATTTGTAAAAGAGTGGGATTGATTTCAGACAATGACATAACGCTGATGGCTATAAATCTATATCATGGAATGATACGAGTGATAAGACGGGTTTGTGTGAACAAGCCGGAATGAAGTGTCGACACTGACACCAATACAGTCATTCAATACGCACTGGCAAAGTCGTAAATCAATGCCATATCTTCATGGGATTTCTTTTTCTTATGGTAATGCTGTTTTATATTGTGTTGTTTCGTTGCTGTTATTGTTTTTCGCTTACATTACTGGTTTTGTATTTATTTAGTCCGAAATGATTTTAATCTCGAATTAGCAATTTCAAAGAAAGTATACTACAATGTATTTAAATGTCCGTTTAGCATATGTTACTCAGACGTCACTGGTCGAACTTAATTTCAGGCAGTTTCCCGTTGCATCTATACTGGCCATTGGACATTTCTCATAATTAGTAGGATATGTCCTTTTAAGATGCAAGTTTATGTGCTTAACATAATCAATTTTTGTAAAAGGAATGTATTATCATTCGACAAGAAAACAAATTGTTAAAAAAATAACCCAATGACATATATTTTTTTCAAATTATCTTTAGCGCTAACGTTTTACCAATATTTTTTTCTTCGTTTCATCTTTCTGAAACATATACCGTAGCCTTACCGATTTTTACCAATAATGTTTTCAATGTATATTTTATACTTTACATTTTCTTGTCATGAAGTTTGGAGATCTTCAAAAGAATAGGCTTCACATAAATTATATATTATATAATACAATGTATCACTGGTGTTCTAGCCTATTCGCTTTAACGAAGACGACCGTGAACTTCGTATTAATACTACCAACCACAAAAAAGGGGATGTTTTGTGTTTACTTTTAACATCTTAATTCAGTTGATCGGGCTACTACTAAGCTTGCAACTTTGAATGAGCTGATGCATTTTCTTAGAACTGCTTGTTGAATTGCAAGTATATATGAGATATTAAATTGCAAAACATTAAGAAAAATCCATCGACCGTGTACTTTTTTTCGCAAATTTAGATATACATGGATTCGAGTAAAAGAAATTGGCGAGTACTTGGCGAGCGAACCTTGACTCTGTTCCTCTAACAGTCACGTACATATAAAAATGTAGTGGCAATGACATTTTTCAGGTGTCAGGATAATGTGAATAGGTAGAGCATCATACCGTATGTGCTATTCATGGTGCGCTATACGCAATGAAGGCAGCCATATATTTAGTTCAGGGACATGCCGTCTCCAGATTGAAGGATTGTTAGTAGTACACATAAGTTCATTGAGCAAGTACATATCTAAGAATCTGGTTGACGTTAAAGCAATAATGCCAATAAAAGCTTAGGACTAATGGGACAACTCCAAGATGCATACAACGTTTCTGTGAGACAAGTAGTCACATGTGTATGGCATTGAAAGCCCGTCATCCAACTTGAAATAAGGAATGAAAAACAAGAATAAGTGTGGTTTCACAAAGTCAAAAAGCGTCAAGCATTCTCTGTATGTATTGTAAGCATGATGATAAGAGTATATTAACATAGATATTTTGGTACATTCAGTATGGAAAAGAATAATAAGACAGTTGATATCCTAAGAATATATTTTGATTAATGATGAAGGTCTAAGACATGTAAACGGTTAAACGGTGTGTGAGGTCATGAAAGTTCATTTAAACATTCATCTTATCATTAAAATATATCGTAAGAAATATTTTATGTATTAAATAATCATTGTGTTATATAGATGTATGATGTGTTTGCCATAAAAAATGTCAGAAACATGAATAAAATCATTATCATAATAAATTTACTTCACCCAAGTTGTGTTATTGTTTTATACTTTTTATGTTTTTGCAAATATGAACAGTGTCCAAATCACGTTTCATTTACTAAATTTCATGAATTATTTTTAAAATGTTATAAAAGGAGTTAAAGTTAACTATTTTCGATTCTAATCTTTAAAATAAAATGTTTGCTTTTGTTCTCGTATAAGCTTATTCTTTGTTTAGTTCTTGAATAGAGTGCATTCCTTCATATATGTTAAATAGTGTTTTGTTGTTTTTTGTGTGTTTTTTTTTTGTTTTGTTCTTGGTGTTGTGTTGTTGTTGCTTTGTTCTTGGTGTTTTATTTTATTGTCTAGAACATTCACTGGTATTGAAGAAAACCACGCGACAACAAGAAGAAAATAATGAGCTAAATAATAAAATCTAATATTAAGATCATTATTTCAGTTAACTGAATGATTGGTATCATTATAAATGTAT
This sequence comes from Sinonovacula constricta, assembly GCA_007844125.1. NCBI lineage: Eukaryota > Metazoa > Mollusca > Bivalvia > Cardiida > Solecurtidae > Sinonovacula > Sinonovacula constricta. Next base: position 51,258,068 of record CM017569.1, on the reverse strand, counting down.
CAACATAGCCGTAAACATTTTCTTTGGTCTATAAACCGCTAACAAAGTTTGAATGAATCAGTAATTTTTGTTAAAATTGTCGTGATTTTCAAGGGAAAATGAAATAATCAATAAAAATTCATAGTGTCATTTAAAACAAGTAATAAACATGCAATGCCATTCTTTACAAATTGTTGACATTTTAAATGCATATTTACATGCATATGCATACATTAAACGCTAATATTAATTTTGGATTGTTTATGAATTTTGTAACCTACCGGTGCAACAATATTACGACCGTGGTTACACGTAGGTGTAATAAGGACAAAATGGTAGATATAGTTACTGGCAATTTCTACTTATGGGAGTTACACTGATATTCACGCAGGTTGACGTTGCGTCGGCATTTGTTTAGCAATTCAAATAAGAGGTTAGGTAAAAAAAAAACGTCAGATGTTGTAGCAGCCATCGGGCAATTGTTTTACGATCGCTAGACACTTCTCTGAAACTACGCGTGACAGAGGAATTTCTGTCTTGTTTATCGTGGTGGCAGGGCATTGAGGTGACAATAACAAGTGTTCACAGGGACAAAATTGTCACTGATACACAACCTGCAAACAATTATTTGCATAAATTTCTAAAATGTATTTATATGAACTGCCCCACTTATTTGGCATAATTTTCAAAACATGTATTATACATTCTACAAAAAATCATATCTGTTATTTGTTTGTATGTTATTGTTGTTATGGCTTTTGTTTTGTTTTATTGTTTTTGTTCTTGGTTTTTTGTTTGTGTGATTCTACAGAAACTAAGTAAATCGCATATATTCGACTGTTTTATAATTATATGGCATACATGCCGATTGGGCCTTTCATACGAGACGAAAACATGCTTAATGTCATGTTTAAGTTCGATTTTTGACATAGTAAGCAATATTTATCGGTATAATCGGAAACAAAACGTAACTTTGGGGTTTACTCTATATGTTTATTAACTCGACACAGATTTGTTCTTACTTTTATATTTTGCTTGCATGTGATTTCCTTTTTCCTGTTCCTTTTCATTTTTTGGTATATGTCGCAATGCTCATAGGACGTAGTCATATTTTCTTTTTGGTGTTTCTTAACATAAATCAAGCTGACCTATCGTTTGTTAAGTACAATTATTATGGTAATCGAAAAAGAAGTATATTGCAAGAAGAAAATAATGACAATTAAATAGGAATTAATTATGTTAATTATTGATTTATGTAGCGCATTGACCTTTGCGTTGCTATGCTTTGAAACATAGAACGTCTTGCCCCTAATATATAAAAAAAAAAAAAAAATTACATATATTTACCTCTTTCACAACATATATCGTTTTTTTACAAACGTTATCCTGCAAATGTTGGTTGCTATGCAAGTGCCTACATAAAACATATGCTGTGTGTATAATCAAGCAAATATTTAACAGTTCAATATTGGACGAAATGCTGCTGTAGAATCACAGTAGAAGATTTCTGGTTTTGCAATTCTATTCATTTTATAGCATGTTGGCAGCAGTGATGTATAGCCATGTATTGTTATTCATGTGGAGATGTATATCACAGACACAACAGATCGTTTTATGCAACATTTCTTGTGTTTTTAATTATAATAAAACAACAGCGTAAACCTAATCTTTTCTGGGGGATTTCTTTGAATGTATAAAAAATTCTAGTTAATCATAAAAAGTCTATAGATAAATACGACAATATAATTTTCTGTTTTAGAGATAAAACCACAAAAAAAAGACATTCATTTTTCCTCAAGATACTCTCGAATGAAGCAATGTGGTAAACCTTTTTTCAAATATTGTCCGACAGTGTAAACTATTTTCCCAGCATATTGAAATACAATGTAGGTTTCATTTCGTTTCATTTGGTTTTGAAAAAAATACGTGTGTGCTTTACTTCCTGTTACCTGCATAAGGTTTTTCACTGTTTCAAATGGTTTTACTTCCTGTTCAGATACAATTTATTTTTATGAGTTATGATACTTTTTTATGCTGATCAAAGTATTGGACAATTAGCGTGCTTGATTGTGACGAGACACTCGCTACGCTTTACGAAATCTAAAACGAAAAGAAAACAAAACACAAAATCTTAACAATGCCTTGTACATGCACACATCAAAATATGATATTGAGGTATAACTTGCACAATAGAAATTGGCTATTCCCTCAGAAAAAAGACAAGCAAAGTAGCTGTATGTGACAGAAAACGACATTGACCAGTTTCTGAATAGAAACTATTTATACAAATATCACTGTACAAATTACACCGCATATTAAACGAGATACATTATTATTTAATGTGTTGTAATTTTTTAATTATAACTCAACATGTCACGGTGACATAAAATTTTGATTCGGTCTCAATTTAGGCATGCTAAACCCTGCTTTTATCACATAATTTATACTAATTTGTTATACCATTTACTTAACTGTTGCTGCTACAGGAAATAGCTGTAATCAATATCAGAACTGTTTATTTGGAGATCGTGTTTGCTGTATTTTATATTAACTAATACATAAAGATACTGTTGTACTGCGTAAATTCCAATAAAATCAAAATACTTATTACATAATGAAATATGACAAAGTCCTATAAGCATTGCAACGTATACCAATATTTGAAAAAGGCACGGGACAAAAGGAATTCTCATGCAAATGGTAAAAATAAGAACAAATCTATCAATAATCATTAAGCTAAAAGAGCAAACCTAACAGTTACCGTCTTGGAACGGTCAGTCGGCAAAAAGGACCGATTGGGGTGCTGCAAAACAAATGACTAATATTTGCTTTCATGACTCATGCTTTAATTTACTTTCTTCAAAGTGGTGGTCGATGACGAAATACTTTTATATATGTATGCATGTACAACTTCTTAAACAGAAATGTAAGACATGTTTTACGTTTTTCTTTTCGAAAGTTAAACTCTTAAATATTGATATTTTTTATTAAAATTAAAAACATATTTACGAGCCTTGACTTTTGAGCAGTCTAAGGATGCACAAGCCTGTTTTCAGGATGGATGATGTATTGATGAATATTGATATCTGAGCTTTCTCAAAGTCCAGGATCGTATATGATAAAGGGTGAAATATATGCTTCATTATGTTTAATGAAAGGGCGTTTGTTTTACATGAGACTAATTAATCACATCGATTCTCTTTCGTCCTCAGGATCTGTGACGAGTAACAGCCAATGCATATTGCTAAAGTTTGCAATTTAATCTAGCTTTAGAAATATTCAGGAGGTGTCTTATAATCTGTATATTGGAGTTAACTTTTACGCGTTTTATATGCAGGAGTAATTTATGGACAATTTATAGTGCGTTATAACCGTAACAAGCATATAATTAACAATTATCTTCAAAGGACATTTCGCTCTTGCTTGAAACGATTAATTTGGATATTTTAGTCAAATATTTCGATTCCAAATTAATTTAAGTATTCGTTGTTTGTTATAAGTTCTTATCCTTCCTATGTGCTTAAATTTTGCATGAAGAAAGGACAATATAACTTGCTTTTCCTAATGTAATCTGCGACTGACAATGTTGTCAATGAATATGGTAATGAAATAACCACGTGTGAGTCTGATTAAGGCTGTAATTAGAATCAAAAGAAATGTTATTATGTTGTCGTTGTTGATTTTCGGATAAGGTGTAAGGTCAAACATTCTTACATTATTTTAATGGGCGGTGGGGGGGGGTTCTTGTGGCTGTGTCAAAAACTGTAAGAAAGGATGAATTTTGGAGATTTCAAAATTACAAAGCATTACCTTGAATGTCCGCGGTCAGTTCATGCCTCATAAAAGGTAGCGTACACATACAAATATACATATCGAAGGAGACTATACACGTATATGTGCAAGCATGGTTCAAATGTCAATATCAATATTGTAATCTTAGTACATGTTCAAGTGATTTTTTGGTGAAATGCAGACATACATAAAATGTATATATATATATATATATATATATATATATATATATATATATATATATATATATATATATATATATATATATATATATATATATATATAACTAAACAACGCCGATCAAGAATATCACTCAGTCGTTAGAAGAAAAGACGAAAGACGAGAGAAATTGTAATGGGAACGAGTATTCCACTGACTATACATTATACATTAGGCTGAAATATTTGCGATATCCCGTGTGGGATCTCACTGCCTTCAACCGCTCAATGCCAGGTTTACAATTGGGATTTAGAGATAGATCTCAGGGAGTTTCTGTTTCCAAATAAAAAACAGGGGGATAAGTAAGTTTTAACTCAGTGTGTGTGTGTTGTGTCCGAAAGCACTTAATACATGTAATATGATCAATTTTTCCGGACCTAATTTTATGTCAAATGCATTTTGTCCATTTATTATCCATATTTTGAAAAGGCGGTTTCTTTCAAGATGAAGATAAACAACTGCCTTCTCTGTGTATAGTATGCCATGAACACCCGGCTTAATACCACACCTAGTCATGGGCCAACAAGTCGTGGAATTACGTTTATATTAGCTTCAGTCCTTGTAATCTAAGGGAATTGCAAATATGGAAAAACAACAATTGATATCTTATAGAAGAACAGAAAATGTATACAGATTTGCTCAGGGCTTGAATATATTCTGATGAAAAACAACAACAACAAACGTTTATGTGACAGTTGCAATGCATAGCTGGGTTTTGCAAGCCATTGCTTTAGCCAGTTCGGTTTTTGTCTTCTGTTCCCAAAGTAATATTTCAAGATTAAATTGATCTCAAGGCAAGACATGACAGATTATTTATGATATCAGTGTCCTAGGTTCAAATATAAACAAAGAAGATTAAACAAATATTTATCTTATATCAAAAGTTGTGATATAATATAATATATAATATATAATATAAACAGAGATATAAATATTAAAGTTGTATCGTGAATGCGTGTGTGTTTAAATTAATAGGACAGTTTCGTATATATTCTTTATTTTTATAATAAAAATAGATGTATTTAAATTGGCCAAGATATAGAAAAAATATGGCTAATATTGGCCATGTAGTACATGTGTTGAAATAGGTATTTCAATAGATGTGATACTACATATTTCACAGCGGCAATTACTTCATGAACTAATGTCTACACATAATGTAACCATGTATGCTCAACTAATGCATACGCATATTGAGCGGTATGGCGTTATACATTTTCATTCGGCAAGGATTGCTTCCACACTGACAGTTTACCATTATCAATCTGTCAAGAGCATTGACTGCGTTATTGTAGTACGAAGTTGATATTTTATTGAACAAACGTCTGTCATTGTAAGGACTGCGGAGAGCATAAATTTGAATATGTCTAACCAGTATAGATAGACAGATAAAAATGTCGCGATGACTGATTTAGTCTACAAGAAATATTTGCAAACATGATCCAATACATGCGTATGCATAAAAGCTATAAATATATTGGTAAATATTCTAGATTTCCCTAATATTCTGTTTTCAATAACAGTTTGTTTTAAAGATTAAAACTTCATTTTCCAACTGATTTAGCTTTTAAGGTACTGTCAGTAGTAAATGTATATGTTTATACTTTTTTGTAGTTTCTTAAATGTACAAGTTGATACACTATCTTCATATCTATGAACAGTAAGTATGACCATATATATGGTTCGTGTATATAATAAAATCAGTATACTCACTTAACAAACAAAGCCCAAAAATTGCAGTAATTAGGTCTTATATTGAGAAGAGATTTCAAAAAGGAGGGCCGAGCAATTATACCACTCGATCAACCAGGCAGGTGATTTTAACATGAAGCTGCCTTCCATATTTTTGTTATATCGCACAACACAATAAAGGAAATATTTGTGACGTCAAATAAATTAGTATTGGTGGGTTGCGGGACCTCAAGATCCCAGAACTGTTGTTCACAAATAATGCTTATGTAACTTGATTCAGTCGGCATTGCTCGACCATATACATGTAAGCCTTATAAATTGAGAAGTTAATCCTCGTTTTATCCGTGCACCGCCGTAGCAATTCTCTTTTAAACGGTTTGTTTAGAAAGGCATGATCGTCTGAGAATAGTAACTTTAGATCAAAATGTTCAAAACATATGCATATCAGGTTTTAAGTTGTCTCTGCAAGTACTATCAAGCTTATGCCTTTTTAGGCAATACACAAATTTGAATAAAACAGAAATATCTTTCTTTTGATAAAGCCATTTGATATTATTTGGTATAACCAATTTCAGTAGCTTTAAGTTGGGTTAAAGTTAATGGTCCTGGATCCACTGTAAAAATTTGCTGCATATGAATGCAGATTATATTCTCCGAGCAAATTCTATTAAGCTTTCATCATACAATATTCACTGAAGCAATTTCCCAATCGGCGATTCTTTAGTTATCCTTAACACGGCAAATCAAAAACATTATCCTTTACTCGGCATATCAAAAACATTATCCTTTACACGGCAAATCAAAAACGTTATCCTTTACACGGCAAATCAAAAACGTTATCCTGTACACGACAAATCAAAAACTTTATCCTTTACACGGCAAATCGAAAACGTTATCCTGTACACGGCAAATCAAAAACCTTATCCTTTACACGGCAAATCAAAAACGTTATCCTGTACACGGCAAATAGAAAGCGCTATCCATTACACGGCAAATCGAAAACGGGGCCATACATGACAAATCAAAAACTTATCCTTTACACGGCAAATCGAAAACGTTATCCTGTACACGGCAAATCAAAAACCTTATCCTTAACACGGCAAATTAAAAACGTTACCCTGTACACGGCAAATAGAAAACGCTATCCTTTACACGGCAAATCGAAAACGGGGCCATACATGACAAGTCCCCATTTCCGCTTTTAGAAAATGGATGACATCGAAAAGTATCGACCTCTTTCTTGGAGAAACTGCATGCTTTGAAAATAAAAGACTTAAAGCTATTGATGAGGATCTTAAACAAAAGTGTAACGGGGCAATGGTCATCATAAGTGCATCGGAATTATGCCATATTTTGTCGATTAAACAACGATTAAAACTGCAATGTGCCTCAGACTGGGTCAATTAGGGTGTTTAGCGGTATAATGTTTCAGTAGTTTACTATGGTTTTGTTTGTATATGTGTGTTTGCATAATTACGAGGCAAGCTTATGAGACAGACATCAGGCATTTTTCGCCGTCTGCTTTCCATTTTGAACTCTACAAGCAACTTTCGAGCCTCGAAATGTTTTACACAAAAGTTGAAAACCAAACAAACTTTGTTCAGTTAACACACAATTAAAAATGAAATATATAAAGTAAACAGCATAATTTCTTATAATAGTTTAAAGCTAGGATTTATATTGTTAACAATTTTAATTTCATAGAGAGACGACTAATGCATAATCAATTCATTATTATCACATAAGCAAGATGGCGAGCAAATGATTAATCTGCGCACTTTTTCTATTGAACTTAGTAAGAAACATACCTTTTTATTTAGTTTAATCTGAAAAATACTAAAAACAAAAGATTTCTCGCTTTTTTGTCTCACGTCATTAGTAGATAAAAACTCCACATAAAGTAAATACCTTTCGTATTATGAAAAAAGCGATATGGTTCTTTAGCTATTTTAACACGTTTCCTGTCAGCAAAGACCTTTACACACATGTGTGAATGAGTCGTTATTGTTATGTTAACAGCACAGTATGGGTTTGGGTCATACAATTGTCATGACAAAGTGCTCCTTACGGGGATCAGCTGTTAGTCTTGTATTCCTAACCAATCAAAGTGATATGCCTGTCATATGGCGCGCCTTACCCGTGTCATATGGCGCGCCTTACCCGTGTTATTTGGCGCACCTTACCCGTGTCATATGGCAGCCCTTACCTGTGTCATATGGCGCACCTTACCCGTGTCATATGGCGCGCCTTACCCGTGTCATATGGCGCGCCTTACCCGTGTCATGTGGCAGCCCTTACCCAACCGACCTCCCACCGGTTACATCTTGTCCACTCCATAACAGTGACTAATGCTTCGATAGAAACACGTGACAACGTACAGTACTCGTTTTAGAACACAACGCATACCTAAAAATGTGTATTTTCTGATCATCAGTGTAAAAATCGACTACAATAATATTTCTGTACAACAATATTTCTGTACAAAAAAAATATGAGCAATACAGATTAAATGAAACGTATGTCTTCTGTTCAAACACATTTCGTCATAGTGTTGTTAAATCTATAGTTAATCATTAAATAATAAGCATACAAGCATACATACGTTTACGCGAGCAAGAAAGTAAACGTTTTTCCCTTGAATCAATCACCCTAGTTCATCAAATACAGCATTTCTAAACCATACGGAAAACACATATATGAAATGCTTATAAAATATACTACCAGCAATTAGTTTTGTTTTGTCGTTTATGCTTAGTGTTATGTTGCTCAGTGTAATTATAAAAAATGTTAAATTCTTCTTCAACACAAAGCTAGCTCATCAGCTCGCTACCAAGGCATTTTGAACAGGAAGGTGTATTTAAGCGGTAATTTCGTCATAAATTGAAAAGTAACAAAGTAGCAAAATGTTTTTGATGCTGTAGATTTTTGTTGTAATCCAGTCACCACTTGATGCAAGTGCTTACTGAACTGAATGGCTATAACGCACTAATCCTTTCGCCTTTCCTGATATCACTCTAGCCTGAGCATGTGTCCAGCCGGCTACAATCAGCCCGCCCCAACTCTCCTCCCCCAACCTATTAACCACCCAATGTGGTCACAGTGTGAAGCCAGATAAGACCATATTGCAGTTTTCAATGCCTTTAACTCTCTAACTATCGGGGTTTTAGTAGTGAAAAGTATCCCGAATTTGTCCAGTAAAGAATAATGCGTTTTCATTGGCACGTAACGTATATATTTTGTCATGTATATGTTTGTCGAAAGTGTGGAAATGCGATATCCAATCAGCTTGTCGCCTGGAAGGTTTAGTTATCTTTTCAATCTACAACGTATGGCAATTAAATTTTTTAAAAAAGAAACACGGATTATACAGAATATTGGTTTATTTTAGATCAGAAACACAGCCACTGTGGGTTTTACGCTTCAGTCGTACATTAAAGCCATTGGGAGCCATGAAGTTACAAGGGGCAATAAGTCTTTACCATTAAATCTGCAACTTTATTAAGTAGCACTCCCAGCAACAAGTCTTTCTTTGGAAGACATCATCTATGCTGTGCTACCTAAGTCCGCCCATGCTTTTATCGTGATTATATGAGCTTATATATCTAGAATAGTGTTGCTGTTCTCTCTGATGTATGAGATAATGTATATGTGTGATGCATGCAGTCATGTTCGGAGTACATATTTTATGGGTATTGGGAAAATCGTTAGAATAAACAATATGCCTAATCTAATTATTGTACATTCCTCGGAAACAGTTTATCATACTAACGATACAAAGGTGTGGCAACTGCTGGTTTTTCTTTATGTGTGTGTTATGTCTCGTCTCTGTGTTTTTGTCACATTTACGTTAGCTCTGTTTGCCTTTGTCTAGAGGTAGTTTAGATTTAAATATCTGTGGAATTTTTTATAGGACCTCTTCTTATTTATCTATTGTAATTCCGTAGCTCCTTACGTGAGTTAAAGATCCGGTCGGGGCAAGATGTGGAACATGTGGGTATGTCTTCCATCTGACCTCGGTGGACCATTGGTTCTACCCTCAACATATGTCTGAGGTCTTTCTTCACTGTGCCAGTAATAAGCTGGATGTGGCCAGTGGGACCATTATTTAATTAGTATAATGTAGCAAAAATAACTGATGATAATTATAAAATGATATTTTTTTAAACTACGATAATGGGCTTCCTAGAAAGAAAAATGCTTAGTTATAATCTTGTCCTTACGATATACTGACAGTCTCCGTAAACTTTGCGATAATTGGACGTCTAAGAAAATAATAAGAAGTTAATAAGAAACCCCATTAGAACCTTATTATCCTAAATTGTTAGAAGCCAGTACAAGCAAGTACTTAATGGTAGCCTTAGAAACGCTATAAAGAACTCTATAAAGTGAAGTAAAATAGAAAAAAAAACAGTCTTCGAAAATAAGAAATCTGGAACACGTTTGATTTTATATTTAAATGTCTTATTAGATTTCAGAATATAATAGTATGTGTACAGACGAGTCAGCACGATATGATCGAGAGGTAGAGTTGTAAAATAACAACAATTCAGACTCCTATGCTGCGGTTCGATTCCCGGTCGGGGCGAAGGGCTTACTATTACTTAATATGAGAAAAGCACACTATTGGGTTGGGGAGCGCAATTTGTTCTATCGAGTTATATATTTTATATTATTTTATTATCTATTTACATATATTTGAATAAACTAAACTGCCTGATAATATCTGTAATTGAGTTTTAAAATGTATACACAATTTCTTTTAAGTTTGTTTTAACCGTTTGCGCGCCTTGGATGCTTCAAATCAACTGATTTCTTGTCAGATGAATCCACGTTAAAATGCAACTTGTCAGGGTGGCTGTTTTCGGTATGTTCCTGTTTGTTGGTGTCTATACTATCTGAAATAGTCGTGTACATGCCTTAATGTGTGTAACATCTAGGTTATATTTCCCTAAATACCTACCTGGATGTTAATCTGGCGGTTGTCAAGTGGCCTACTCCAATATAAAACGAGTATGAACTTACAAAAGAAATTACAACAATTTGAATGTCATTAACATGCACGCACAATTTAAGACAGTTTCCGAGTCTAAGCTTGCTTGCTTCCTGAACGAGATTGGCATTCTTAATAAGTTATAAATCTTTAAACTGCTTATTATGTTAACCCGTTTTTAATTGTATTTCATATTTTTTTGCCGTATTGATTCGTATATCTCCTCTTACGTATTTTGATTTTAACCTGGTTATACACAATACATGTTAAGCATCACTGCCTTAGCGCCGTATGACCTATCAAATGTCAATGTGTTGTAAATCCCACAATCAAAATTCAAGTGCTACATATTGACACCGTGGCTATGTAGGGATATCATAGAACACATGTGCGCGTATTCCGAGAACGTTCTTTTTTGCCATACTGATTGTCATATTTGATATATTTGCCATCATTTATAAAAGAGTGGATTGATTTCAGACAATGACACTACACTGACTGGCTATAAATCAAAATGATATTAAACGACGATGGATTAAGTAGGGGTTGTGTGAACACAATCAGAGTGAAATGTCTAAACAACCAGACCACCATCAATATGCCCCAACCCCCACTACCACCTCCACCACACATCACCCACCTCACCATCCCAACCCCCACTCCCCACTCCCCACCCCCAATATAATTTGCTCTGTAAATAATCATTCAATGCTAAGAAATGTTTGCAGGCAATGATATCTGTGTGTCTTTTCTCTATAATAATGTAGTTTTCAATGTGAGAGAATAATAGTCTTTGCTTTGGATGGTGGATTTCTTTTGTACAACCAATAAATTTAATTAATTTTGTTATAATGTAATCAGTCTGCATGGTTCCGAACTCAATACTCGTCTTAAAATAACTTTGCGTCAAATATTAACAAAGGATATTCAAGTTGGGAACTTAATTTTACTGTCAATATTCACATGTTTAATAAAAAGTTAACATTGTTTAATTTAACAATCATATATAGAGAAACATATCGTGTAATCTTTATATCAGAAGACGTGCGGTTCTTTGTTAAATATATGTATTACTATATACACCAATACTTTATACCTATGTAAGATTGGGATCAAATGCTTTGTTTATATCAAGCATTGTCTTTGTTCTTATATGCCTGTTGTTTCCTTCTCTTTTCATGTGCATTTCCGTCTTCCGCCTGTAGGTAAGTACAGTTTATATAGACGTATTTCTTTCCAAAATTTGTATGCGGTTGTTTGTCTCGTGACATCTAAAGAAACGCTTGAAAACACTTTTGTGAAGACATCTTAAACTCATATAGAAAACAGATACATCATTTATTTTGATACGTGTTTCAATGGTGCCTAGATGTCTAGTGCTCAACTCGATTGTACGCTATATTTAACCATTCATAGAAGTGTAAGAAATGGTGTTTGTTTGTTGTTTTTGTTACATCAGACCGACCCAGTTTTGTCTCATTGATGACGTCCAGTTTCTTGTTAGTGGAGGAAGATTTCAGACACATATCTAGGTAGAACCACCGACCCACCGCAGGTCAGTTCGAAGACCTCCCCAATGAAATGCCTTTCCTAAATCGGGACTCGAACCCACGCGGTAAGGGGCTGAGGCTTTTTAAGTCGGTGATTCCTACCTCTGGCCACGGGCGCCCCACAGAAACATGAAAGAAAGAAAGAAAGAAAGAAAGAAAAAGAAAGAATAAAGACAGAAAGAAGAAAAGAAAGGCGGAAGAAAGAAAGAATAAAAAAGAGAAAGGAAGAAGGTAAAAAGAAAGAATGAAAGAAAGAATGAAAGAAACAAAGAACCAAACAAACAAAGAAAAAAAGAAAGACAGAAAGAAAAAAAGAAAGAAAGAAAGAACGAAAGAACGAAAGAAACAAAGAAACAACCCACAACGCGTGGGTTCGAGTCCAGGACGGGAACTTTCGTGTGGGGAGGTTTTCCAGCTCCCAGCGGCGCGGCGGTGGTTCTTCCAGGACAGAGGTTTGGGACATTCCTTTGCCAGTAATAAACTGGATGTCGCTAATATGACTATCATTGTGTCGGTGCGATGTAACAAGCAATAAACAAAATACATCTAACTTGGCCAAAGTCACATAAAGATAGTACATACTCACGTTTTATTATATTCGTGACATCCTCACGTATAACGTTAATGTACACATATCGTTTAAGATAGCGTAATATACATGTATATGTTTGTCATACTCTTAAAACTTATTATTGTGTCGCAGCTGAAGACGAAAAATACAATGAAACCCAAATGGCATATACATGCAACAAATACTTACATGTAGTAAATACTAGATAGATAGATTAAGGAGAATCAATGTGTTTAAATCTGTGTGCTTGAAATAGTGCTGTACACTTTAAAAGTGGTATCCAAAAGTTTGTCTATATCTAATATCAGACAGCTAGGACATAGATAAACAGGATTTTGCGAGATCTGTTCAGATAACTAAGGTTTACTAAGATGTTTAATGAAATTATTTTGGTCCAAACTGTCTGATGTCACCTTTAAATGTTATATAAAAATGAGAGGAAGAATCTCGTTGACATAAATACCGGTCTATATTGCACTGTTACATGAAGATTTTTATAAAATCTAAATATACCTTCGGAATACAAATCCCAGAACAAATAAAAGCCAAAAGATGATGCCACACAATCAATTGGTTTTAAAACACTGGTATCATAAATATTACCAAAAGTCCATTTGAGAATACCATTTTTTGTAATGCTAGTTGATGGCCAACATGAGGCAATCTTTGTAGGAGGCTTACAACTTTAAATTTGTCTGATCATTTGCAACAACGAATAATTGTTTTGTATTTAAAATCAGCATGTTTCTTTGTTGAAAAGTTTATTTAAAGACTGTTGGCACAACAATTAAGTGCCAGTTAAAGGCTAGTTTTTTCCATCGTAAAGACCGTCTTACAACCGTTTTAAAATTAATGATTTGAGTTTGGTTTCAGAATTGTTTTGCGAACCGTATTTGTCGACAGATTTAAGAGCTGCTAATACCCTGAAAAGAAAAGGGGAAGAACAAGACATAAATAGAAAGAAGCTATACTTAATGCACCATTTTTTTATTTGACCACGTGAACAATTACATGGCTATACATCACTCTACTGATGTACCCAGAAAAACTTTCAATCGGCATTTGATGATACTTTAACCTTTGTTGCGACAGGCGGTGTTTACATACAGTTATCAACGTTACATTTTGTAATTTTGAACTTTTGCCGCAGATTCTTACATGTTTCAGTAACTTCAAATGAAAGTCGGACCAAATGTGTCAGTTGCTATTGTTTGGCTTATTCATACTTCCACATATTTCTGGTTTGAATTGTTTTCTATCGATTACATTGTTTCATTTACATTAGTAGTGTAGTTGCTATAGTTTGTTATAAGTCAAATTATTAAAAAGTTTTAGGTTTTCAGAATGTCTTGCAAATCATTGTCTGATTGGATTGTATAGATACGAATACCGTATCATGACACATTATATCATCAAATTTGAGCCTAACGCCCCTGCAGCGCCCGTAATTATGTCCGGAAGTTACAGATAATATGGAATAAATGCATTTTATAAAGTGTGTATGTAATTACATAAACATGGTCGGTCCATTAGCACCTGTTACGAAATTTTGGGGGATTCAATGAAAATTGCCCCTTATTTCTACGTTGACACATTAGTTTTAAAATAGAAATGGAATTCATTAAATGAATGTGTAACTTAATGACTTATTTATAAACAATTGTTTAACTCAAACGTTGTTAGTTTGCAAGGCTTTGTTGATTAATATATTATCGATATAACTTCATTTGCCCGATGTGTTGATTATTAAAATCACTACAAAATACGTCACACCAAGATTGACATAAAATCAACAGAAGTTTTATGAAGAGGATTATTCCAATCATTTTAATTGTTACCCGTAAATTTGTGTGTAGCTTTCACCCAGTAAAAGTCAACACATGCACACACTATGTCAATATTTAAGACGCATTCGGCAGTTTGAGTAATTTGTCTGCATGCATAATTGGAGAATGTGACAAACGTTGACAACTAAGTGAAGAGGGTTTGATAAATAAAAATAATTATGAATAATATTAGGAGTATTCGTCTGTTATTAATGAAACGGATGAGACGTGAATGCGCTTAAGCCATAAAGTCCATGTTGCTCTAGTAGCTTCTTGTTGAGCATACGTCAATGTTTCGCCACACCATCCCGAGAGGTTTCAGTCCTCTAGGATGTTAACTTGCCGATCTTCTGTACATCGGTGGTTCTACCCATACATTTGTCCATACATCTAGACAATACTAGCTGGACGTAACTCTGGTATCAACAAGTGTGTCGCAGCGATATATTCTAAAATCTACTTATGCTATAATCTATTGTACTATATTTCTGTGTTATGACGAGGTACAATGTATGTACAAGTCCTAAAATACCTATCTATCTCTAAAAGGAAGCAAAACAATATAAATATGGTTTATACTAGAGTTGTCTTCAAAATACAAATGCTTATATCATTTTTTCATATTTTAGTGCTAAATAAATACTGCACACATCTAGGCCAAACATCCAAAAGTGTTTATGCTATTCCATTTAGTTCACATTTCAAATAGAAAAAAAAGTTGATTTATAGTCCATTTCTCTCGTCTCAGATATCTGACAATACTTTATCGGGCATTCAGCAAAACCTAGACACAGTATCTATCAAATAAATGGATCAAGGATGTATTAAAAACATCCATATACATATAAATTGAACAGAGTCCAATATCCATCTTAACATTTTAACTCTGTATTGAATTTCAATATCTACTCCTCTCAACAGGATAAGATAGACCGGGCATATGACAAAGTCTGGATAGATACACAATCTTACTTTTGTCAGTAAAGTATTAAATTCTACGAGTAAAATGTACGTGCCAAGAATTGATTTCGATGGGCGACCAGATTTATGCGTTTTAATCATAAAATATAATAAAAAATATAATAATAATAAAATATTTAATTCTTAAATGTTTCTTAAGAATTTCGCCAATTATTGTTTTATGTTATTATCTATTTCCGGCAGAAGGAACCGGTTTTACACGGAATTTGCGTCAACTATTACATGGACAAACATGCAATTATTAACACGTGCAAGAGTTTCACCACCTATTTCCACTTCAATGGATAACCTTTCGAAGTTTATATATTTTAAATAAATAGAAGCAAAAACTTTTAAGCTTAACTGATTTAATATATGTTTATGCGTGTGTGTGTGTGTGTGCGTGCGTGCGTGCGTGCGTGCGTGCGTGCGTGCGTGTGTGTGTGTGTGTGTGTTTCTTAAATCAGTTATTCTTGAAAACTAGAGCATGGAAATTTCTACGTAAGTAAAATCACTTTCTCAAAGTCTGTGTAACAGATACTTAAATTACCAAGACCAATTGATAGGTTACTCAAAATTCACTGGACGAAGTGTTCCTTTAATGTTCTAAGCTTTCTCTTGGCATCATACCAGTCATTGGCCATTTATCATCATAATTATCGCCAATCATTGACAGAGACATTGCAATGGTAAAACGTGCCAATTTCTTTATTTTCTTAAAGATAAATGTCAGCAAATAATCAGTACACGATCAATCAGTGAAGAAGGCCGATTGGATTAACGTGCCTGGCCATAATAAACAGACAAATGAAAAATGACCCCATAACAGATTTATGCTAAATTAATCTGATGCTTTATCATGCAGTAATTAGATTCCTTTCAGATATATCTTCCTTTTCGTTCTTGTAGACAATTTTTAAGCCTTTTGACATTTTATTGTTATCAAATAATATTATTTATATTTGCAATTCTTTATAGTATATTAATTTACATTGTACGTTTTCTGTAGGTATTACGTTTATTTCAATCGAGAATACGCCATGCAACAAGCATGTGAGAACTTTGTGTTTGTTAGAGCAAATTTTCACGCTGCCATTGCATGTATTACGTACTACTACATATATATATATATATATATATATATATATATATATATATATATATATATATATATATATATATATATATATATATATATATATATATATATATATATATATATATATATATATTTATGGTGATTTAGTACAACTTGAAGTTTATTAGTACCTTGTGGTTCCGACTGGTATTTCATACCGGTTTCATTGGGCAGTTAATTATATCTACAAAATCTGTCTAGAACTCATGACTGAGACAAATCACTTTATTCAAGTCAATTGGGCAGAATAGACTGTGTTCAACCATCGCGACTATGTGTATATAGTATGCCTGAGACAAATATCTTTAGCTAAGTTAATTGGGCAGAATAGACTGTGTTCAACCATCGCGACTATGTGTATATAGTATGCCTGAGACAAATATCTTTAGCTAAGTTAATTGGGCAGAATAGACTGTGTTCAACCATCGCGACTATGTGTATATAGTATGCCTGAGACAAATATCTTTAGCTAAGTTAATTGGGCAGAATAGACAGTGTTCAACCATCGCGACTATGTGTATATAGTATGCCTGAGACAAATATCTTTAGCTGAGTAATTGGGCAGAATAGACTGTGTTCAACCATCGCGACTATGTGTATATAGTATGCCTGAGACAAATATCTTTAGCTAAGTTAATTGGGCAGAATAGACAGTGTTCAACCATCGCGACTATGTGTATATAGTATGCCTGAGACAAATATCTTTAGCTAAGTTAATTGGGCAGAATAGACAGTGTTCAACCATCGCGACTATGTGTATATAGTATGCCTGAGACAAATATCTTTAGCTAAGTTAATTGGGCAGAATAGACTGTGTTCAACCATCGCGACTATGTGTATATAGTATGCCTGAGACAAATATCTTTAGCTAAGTTAATTGGGCAGAATAGACTGTGTTCAACCATCGCGACTATGTGTATATAGTATGCCTGAGACAAATATCTTTAGCTGAGTAATTGGGCAGAATAGACTGTGTTCAACCATCGCGACTATGTGTATATAGTATGCCTGAGACAAATATCTTTAGCTAAGTAATTGGGCAGAATAGACTGTGTTCAACCATTGCGACTATGTGTATATAGTATGCCTGAGACAAATATCAATAGCTAAGTTAATTGGGCAGAATAGACTGTGTTCAACCATCGCGACTATGTGTATATAGTATGCCTGAGACAAATATCTTTAGCTTAGTTAATTGGGCAGAATAGACTGTGTTCAACCATTGCGACTATGTGTATATAGTGTGCCTGAGACAAATATCTTTAGCTGAATCAATTGGGCAGAATAGTCTGTGTTCAACCATCGCGACTATGTGTATATAGTATGCCTGAGACAAATATCTTTAGCTAAGTAATTGGGCAGAATAGACTGTGTTCAACCATTGCGACTATGTGTATATAGTATGCCTGAGACAAATATCAATAGCTAAGTTAATTGGGCAGAATAGACTGTGTTCAACCATCGCGACTATGTGTATATAGTATGCCTGAGACAAATATCTTTAGCTAAGTTAATTGGGCAGAATAGACTGTGTTCAACCATTGCGACTATGTGTATATAGTATGCCTGAGACAAATATCTTTAGCTAAGTTAATTGGGCAGAATAGACTGTGTTCAACCATTGCGACTATGTGTATATAGTATGCCTGAGACAAATATCTTTAGCTAAGTTAATTGGGCAGAATAGACTGTGTTCAACCATTGCGACTATGTGTATATAGTATGCCTGAGACAAATATCTTTAGCTAAGTTAATTGGGCAGAATAGACTGTGTTCAACCATCGCGACTATGTGTATATAGTATGCCTGAGACAAATATCTTTAGCTAAGTTAATTGGGCAGAATAGACTGTGTTCAACCATCGCGACTATGTGTATATAGTATGCCTGAGACAAATATCTTTAGCTTAGTCAATTGGGCAGAATAGACTGTGTTCAACCATTGCGACTATGTGTATATAGTATGCCTGAGACAAATATCTTTAGCTAAGTTAATTGGGCAGAATAGACTGTGTTCAACCATTGCGACTATGTGTATATAGTGTGCCTGAGACAAATATCTTTAGCTGAATCAATTGGGCAGAATAGTCTGTGTTCAACCATCGCGACTATGTGTATATAGTATGCCTGAGACAAATATCTTTAGCTAAGTAATTGGGCAGAATAGACTGTGTTCAACCATTGCGACTATGTGTATATAGTATGCCTGAGACAAATATCAATAGCTAAGTTAATTGGGCAGAATAGACTGTGTTCAACCATCGCGACTATGTGTATATAGTATGCCTGAAACAAATATCTTTAGCTGAGTAATTGGGCAGAATAGACTGTGTTCAACCATCGCGACTATGTGTATATAATATGCCTGACACAAATATCTTTAGCTAAGTTAATTGGGCAGAATAGACTGTGTTCAACCATCGCGACTATGTGTATATAGTATGCCTGAGACAAATATCTTTAGCTGAGTAATTGGGCAGAATAGACTGTGTTCAACCATCGCGACCATGTGTATATAGTATGCCTGAGACAAATATCTTTAGCTAAGTTAATTGGGCAGAATAGACTGTGTTCAACCATTGCGACTATGTGTATATAGTGTGCCTGAGACAAATATCTTTAGCTAAGTTAATTGGGCAGAATAGACTGTGTTCAACCATCGCGACTATGTGTATATAGTATGCCTGAGACAAATATCTTTAGCTAAGTAATTGGGCAGAATAGACTGTGTTCAACCATCGCGACCATGTGTATATAGTATGCCTGAGACAAATATCTTTAGCTAAGTTAATTGGGCAGAATAGACTGTGTTCAACCATTGCGACTATGTGTATATAGTGTGCCTGAGACAAATATCTTTAGCTAAGTTAATTGGGCAGAATAGACTGTGTTCAACCATCGCGACCATGTGTATATAGTATGCCTGAGACAAATATCTTTAGCTAAGTTAATTGGGCAGAATAGACTGTGTTCAACCATCGCGACTATGTGTATATAGTGTGCCTGAGACAAATATCTTTAGCTAAGTTAATTGGGCAGAATAGACTGTGTTCAACCATCGCGACTATGTGTATATAGTATGCCTGAGACAAATATCAATAGCTAAGTTAATTGGGCAGAATAGACTGTGTTCAACCATCGCGACTATGTGTATATAGTATGCCTGAGACAAATATCAATAGCTAAGTTAATTGGGCAGAATAGACTGTGTTCAACCATTGCGACTATGTGTATATAGTATGCCTGAGACAAATATCAATAGCTAAGTTAATTGGGCAGAATAGACTGTGTTCAACCATCGCGACTATGTGTATATAGTATGCCTGAGACAAATATCTTTAGCTGAGTTAATTGGGCAGAATAGACTGTGTTCAACCATCGCGACTATGTGTATATAGTATGCCTGAGACAAATATCTTTAGCTAAGTTAATTGGGCAGAATAGACTGTGTTCAACCATCGCGACTATGTGTATATAGTATGCCTGAGACAAATATCTTTAGCTAAGTTAATTGGGCAGAATAGACTGTGTTCAACCATTGCGACTATGTGTATATAGTATGCCTGAGACAAATATCTTTAGCTGAGTTAATTGGGCAGAATAGACTGTGTTCAACCATCGCGACTATGTGTATATAGTATGCCTGAGACAAATATCTTTAGCTAAGTTAATTGGGCAGAATAGACTGTGTTCAACCATCGCGACTATGTGTATATAGTATGCCTGAGACAAATATCTTTAGCTAAGTTAATTGGGCAGAATAGACTGTGTTCAACCATCGCGACTATGTGTATGTAGTATGCCTGAGACAAATATCTTTAGCTGAGTTAATTGGGCAGAATAGACTGTGTTCAACCATCGCGACTATGTGTATATAGTATGCCTGAGACAAATATCTTTAGCTAAGTTAATTGGGCAGAATAGACAGTGTTCAACCATCGCGACTATGTGTATATAGTATGCCTGAGACAAATATCTTTAGCTAAGTTAATTGGGCAGAATAGACTGTGTTCAACCATCGCGACTATGTGTATATAGTATGCCTGAGACAAATATCTTTAGCTAAGTTAATTGGGCAGAATAGACTGTGTTCAACCATCGCGACTATGTGTATATAGTATGCCTGAGACAAATATCTTTAGCTAAGTTAATTGGGCAGAATAGACTGTGTTCAACCATCGCGACTATGTGTATATAGTATGCCTGAGACAAATATCTTTAGCTAAGTTAATTGGGCAGAATAGACTGTGTTCAACCATCGCGACTATGTGTATATAGTATGCCTGAGACAAATATCTTTAGCTAAGTTAATTGGGCAGAATAGACTGTGTTCAACCATCGCGACTATGTGTATATAGTATGCCTGAGACAAATATCAATAGCTAAGTTAATTGGGCAGAATAGACTGTGTTCAACCATCGCGACTATGTGTATATAGTATGCCTGAGACAAATATCTTTAGCTAAGTTAATTGGGCAGAATAGACTGTGTTCAACCATTGCGACTATGTGTATATAGTATGCCTGAGACAAATATCTTTAGCTAAGTTAATTGGGCAGAATAGACTGTGTTCAACCATCGCGACTATGTGTATATAGTATGCCTGAGACAAATATCTTTAGCTAAGTTAATTGGGCAGAATAGACTGTGTTCAACCATCGCGACTATGTGTATATAGTATGCCTGAGACAAATATCTTTAGCTAAGTTAATTGGGCAGAATAGACTGTGTTCAACCATCGCGACTATGTGTATATAGTATGCCTGAGACAAATATCTTTAGCTAAGTTAATTGGGCAGAATAGACTGTGTTCAACCATCGCGACTATGTGTATATAGTATGCCTGAGACAAATATCTTTAGCTAAGTTAATTGGGCAGAATAGACTGTGTTCAACCATCGCGACTATGTGTATATAGTATGCCTGAGACAAATATCAATAGCTAAGTTAATTGGGCAGAATAGACTGTGTTCAACCATCGCGACTATGTGTATATAGTATGCCTGAGACAAATATCTTTAGCTAAGTTAATTGGGCAGAATAGACTGTGTTCAACCATTGCGACTATGTGTATATAGTATGCCTGAGACAAATATCTTTAGCTGAGTTAATTGGGCAGAATAGACTGTGTTCAACCATTGCGACTATGTGTATATAGTATGCCTGAGACAAATATCTTTAGCTAAGTTAATTGGGCAGAATAGACTGTGTTCAACCATCGCGACTATGTGTATATAGTATGCCTGAGACAAATATCTTTAGCTGAGTAATTGGGCAGAATAGACTGTGTTCAACCATCGCGACTATGTGTATATAGTATGCCTGAGACAAATATCAATAGCTAAGTTAATTGGGCAGAATAGACTGTGTTCAACCATCGCGACTATGTGTATATAGTATGCCTGAGACAAATATCTTTAGCTAAGTTAATTGGGCAGAATAGACTGTGTTCAACCATCGCGACTATGTGTATATAGTATGCCTGAGACAAATATCTTTAGCTGAGTAATTGGGCAGAATAGACTGTGTTCAACCATCGCGACTATGTGTATATAGTATGCCTGAGACAAATATCTTTAGCTGAGTAATTGGGCAGAATAGACTGTGTTCAACCATCGCGACTATGTGTATATAGTATGCCTGAGACAAATATCTTTAGCTGAGTAATTGGGCAGAATAGACTGTGTTCAACCATCGCGACTATGTGTATATAGTATGCCTGAGACAAATATCTTTAGCTAAGTTAATTGGGCAGAATAGACTGTGTTCAACCATCGCGACTATGTGTATATAGTATGCCTGAGACAAATATCTTTAGCTAAGTTAATTGGGCAGAATAGACTGTGTTCAACCATCGCGACTATGTGTATATAGTATGCCTGAGACAAATATCTTTAGCTAAGTTAATTGGGCAGAATAGACTGTGTTCAACCATCGCGACTATGTGTATGTAGTATGCCTGAGACAAATATCTTTAGCTAAGTTAATTGGGCAGAATAGACTGTGTTCAACCATCGCGACTATGTGTATATAGTATGCCTGAGACAAATATCTTTAGCTAAGTTAATTGGGCAGAATAGACTGTGTTCAACCATCGCGACTATGTGTATATAGTATGCCTGAGACAAATATCTTTAGCTAAGTTAATTGGGCAGAATAGACAGTGTTCAACCATCGCGACTATGTGTATATAGTATGCCTGAGACAAATATCTTTAGCTAAGTTAATTGGGCAGAATAGACTGTGTTCAACCATCGCGACTATGTGTATATAGTATGCCTGAGACAAATATCTTTAGCTAAGTTAATTGGGCAGAATAGACTGTGTTCAACCATCGCGACTATGTGTATATAGTATGCCTGAGACAAATATCTTTAGCTAAGTTAATTGGGCAGAATAGACTGTGTTCAACCATCGCGACTATGTGTATATAGTATGCCTGAGACAAATATCTTTAGCTAAGTTAATTGGGCAGAATAGACTGTGTTCAACCATTGCGACTATGTGTATATAGTATGCCTGAGACAAATATCTTTAGCTAAGTTAATTGGGCAGAATAGACAGTGTTCAACCATCGCGACTATGTGTATATAGTATGCCTGAGACAAATATCTTTAGCTAAGTTAATTGGGCAGAATAGACTGTGTTCAACCATCGCGACTATGTGTATATAGTATGCCTGAGACAAATATCTTTAGCTGAGTTAATTGGGCAGAATAGACTGTGTTCAACCATTGCGACTATGTGTATATAGTATGCCTGAGACAAATATCTTTAGCTAAGTTAATTGGGCAGAATAGACTGTGTTCAACCATCGCGACTATGTGTATATAGTATGCCTGAGACAAATATCTTTAGCTAAGTTAATTGGGCAGAATAGACTGTGTTCAACCATCGCGACTATGTGTATATAGTATGCCTGAGACAAATATCTTTAGCTAAGTTAATTGGGCAGAATAGACTGTGTTCAACCATCGCGACTATGTGTATGTAGTATGCCTGAGACAAATATCTTTAGCTAAGTTAATTGGGCAGAATAGACTGTGTTCAACCATCGCGACTTTGTGTATATAGTATGCCTGAGACAAATATCTTTAGCTAAGTTAATTGGGCAGAATAGACTGTGTTCAACCATCGCGACTATGTGTATATAGTATGCCTGAGACAAATATCTTTAGCTAAGTTAATTGAGCAGAATAGACTGTGTTCAACCATCGCGACTATGTGTATATAGTATGCCTGAGACAAATATCTTTAGCTATGTTAATTGGGCAGAATAGACTGTGTTCAACCATCGCGACTATGTGTATATAGTATGCCTGAGACAAATATCTTTAGCTAAGTTAATTGGGCAGAATAGACTGTGTTCAACCATCGCGACTATGTGTATATAGTATGCCTGAAACAAATATCTTTAGCTAAGTTAATTGGGCAGAATAGACTGTGTTCAACCATCGCGACTATGTGTATATAGTATGCCTGAAACAAATATCTTTAGCTAAGTTTATTAGGCGGAATAGACTGTGTTAAGTTTATTCATCACATTGGCATAATTTTAAGATTGTAAATTTGTGTTGTCCATAATTCTTAAAACTTAAAAACTTAAAACAATTCATAGTTCAAAGCATACATAGTTATATTTTTTACTAAATGTGTGCCTTGTTCATGATATATTTATCGTTATGTGCTAGCTAAAACATGTACTTCACAAACAATCGATAACCACACACAATTATTATTAAAATAATTACAATTATGCAATAATGAATATGATTTTACAAAGTATGAAAAGCTTGCACACTTCAAACAATTTAACCCATCTTGTGCCTTGAATTAGACGGAATGTTATTCGTAATTAACTACTGTCACGGGGCTCATTCTGTGAAGAGCAAGCTGTTATTTTAATGTTGCTATTGATGAAGACATTTTAATTAGACTTTAATTCGCCAAAGGCGTGGATTCTTTTGGACTGTGTTGTTTGTGGGCCTGAAAGTATCAAAGATGAAAAATGATAAAATAATATGTTTAATGAACCAAAAAAGCGTCTTTTCTATGAGAAGCAACAGAGCGTGTAATCGAATGGTACAAATCGCCTGATTGGTTAGTATGGACCACGTATTAGTAATCTGAATAAAGTGCACGGGTTAGTTTCGATTTGTGAGAATGAATTGGTGGTTGTAAAGATGGCGCTTACTTGAATCTAGGTTGATTTTTAGGGGATGGGATATGTTTATGTTTATTTTTAGCTTAGCATATAAAAGTAATAGCTAGACAACCAAATTAAGAAATAGGGAATAGGGTACGTTGTTAAAATGGAAAGTGGCTCCCGTATTAGTTAATATCCGAGGTATTCCAAACAGTAAGTCGGTCCTTTTAGTCGGGATTCTTGGACTTTATCGTCTGGTCTTGTGTAGACATTGCAATAACAAACAGTGAAATTTTTTTACTTTTACATAAACATAAGCTCAAAATCCATTTAAATACTTATAAAGATATGTTATTTAAAAAAGAAAATGTAAGTGTGTGTTTATGATGGTAAGCCTGGGTATGACAAGAAAGGCAGAAAAGTCAACATACACTCCAAAGAGCACAAGCATAAAAACAAATGGAAGGACCTAAATGCATTCAGGTGTTATTTGAGGGAGACTATTAATTATTGTATCTCATTATGAAGTAGGGCTTTCTTATGATACTGCCATTAATCATCGTTCTTCATAAACACGTACGTAAAACATGTACTGTTTTTATTAAGGTACTTTTATAGGAAATGTTCTTAATGTCTTACAAATTATGAACATTAATTTTTACAAATTAATTTTCCTTATTATTTTTTTTAAACAAATATGTATATGTTAAATGACAGTTGCTACATATGTTGCTGTATTTTTAACTTTTTGTACTAAAATTTCAATCATAAGAAATCAATAAATTTAAAATATTTTAACTTATATAATTCTCTTTAAATGAATTGATACTTGTATATTGTTTAGGTATACTTTTCAGTATATTAAAAAGTGTGAAAAGCTGTTAATCAATTGCACGTGGGATATACGCTTTTATATGTTAAAACAATAATGTACCTGGTAGTCAATTAGCGTGTGTCTCGAGTTTGCATATTGTGTAAAATAGATAATGCACTGCTGAGTCGCTTTTGCGCTTGAACTTCAGTGTGTTTCTATGCAAATAACATTCATATCCGCAAATCTTCTGGACCGTCCTCTTCTGGTTGCATTTGTGATTAAGCTCTTTGGTCGCTTTCATCTGCCAGAATGTCAGATTAGTTTTCCAGAATAATGTTGTTGTTTTTTTGTTCTTCTTGATGTATGAGAAATTTTCCAGATGTGATGTATACGGTCACATTTTTAAATAATTAATACATTTGAGATCTTCTGTCAACAGCTACAGTGCACTTCATTTAATTTAATCAACGCAAAGAGACATTAAAGAAAAACAGAGTTTTATCGTTCTCGTTCATATTTGACATTATCATTGGATTTGCTAACAGAAGCGAATAGCAGCGTTTTTCAATTTAAATAGGCAACTTTTTAAGCTAGTACATTATTTACGTTACAGTGCTACTATCTAAGAAATGTTTGGTTTTCCTTGTCAGCCTAAGTTTATAAAAATGGCCCCTTTCTCACAAAGTCATTGACAAAAATTTAATTCAATTTCGTGATAGCTAAAACCACTTGCAAACAAAATTGTACATACATCTGTACAGTCAAGCATAAAAAGGCTCACGCAAGCTCACACGCTAAAACATACACAAAGTCCCAAATACACACAAAACAGTAAATAATATCTCTGGCTTGGAACTCCCCTGATCTCTTCACCCGCCCCCACGTGGGTTCGATTCTCCTTGAGAGCGAGAACTTTCAGGTAGAGAGGTATTCCAGGTGAAGTTGCGTCGATGGTTTCAGTTGTATGGTGTTTTCCTCAACCACAAATAGCTGGACTTCTTTAAATTTAACAAACTTCTATCGCTGTGATGTATCTGGGAAAAAATAGCAACATACATTTGCCTAATAGTGTTTTAGTATAAGAAAAATATTCCTGTACATGTAGCTACAAAATCTATCATATAAGTGTATATGCATACATGTAGATATACTTACCTCTCACTCATTTTCTGTTCTGACGCAGCTGTTGAAAGTAGTTTGCAAAATTCCCAGGTGAAATATAAATCACAATCGTTATCTTACACAGTGACACTTTTGACTGGAGGTGAGAACTAGTCAACGTGTGTAGTCTGGAATATTGAGAATAATGTTACTATTGAAGAAACTTATCAAAACATAAACATCGCACCAAGACAAATGTGTACTTTTATTTAATTACGAAATAACTGTTGAAAATACAAACACACGATATTATTTTGTTTAAAAGGAAGAAAGTATTTTAGTATCTTAAATCATAAAAATAATTATATTTTAACATGGCTTCTTTTTGTTCTTTTGTTCATTCGTTCGTTTCTTCTTTCGCTTGTTTATTTGTGTGTTTTCTGGCGATTGCATAGACCAAAAATGGGAAATATGTAATATCAAGTTAAAGTCTACTTTCAAGCTCCTAAAGCCGACTGTACAATTTATCCCCCCACTCCCCGTTCATTGGGTATATTCGTCAATCCCATACTATGGCAGCCAACACATGGCCCTGGGAAGTGATATTACTGACCCAAATAACCCTCGTTGGCACCCCTTTATACACCTGGGTGGTGTGGAACTATTCGAGGTAAATTTACTCCTCAAGAAAATTAGCGGCGACCTGACCGGGGTTCGAACCACGAAAAATAGTCTGTTTTACTTAATAATATCTTTATAAGGAGTATTGATAAATTAACTTTCGGGAAGAAAAGAAATGCACTTTTGTAGAGAAGCATTTAAAAGCTGGACAAGGAAGCGGTAGCTTTTGGTTCACAAACGTTGTTTAATCTCCTTTCCTTATTTACGATGAAACAACAATCAAATTGACATAAATTTAGGGGTCTACTTTATTTGCTTGCCACGAGTTGTTTTTATCTGTTTGAATGTATCTGTACGAGACAAAATTCTGTAATTTACTACAAGTTTATAAACCCAATGTCCTTTAGTCAGTCTGGTAAACAATGTGTAGATGTATAGAAACTAAAGTAGTAACACACCACCAGGCAATTAGTTTACAGCCGCTTGACACGTCTTCCGCACCACACGTGATCTGCCGTCGATTGCTTGCCAGTGAAGTTCCTGCCATGTTTATTGTAGTGGCAGGACATTAGGGTGACAGTCACGCACGATCATTGGGAGTCACTCATACATTGTAAACTAGGCACTTTCCCCTTAGATACACTACATGTATTCAGCGTATTTATCTTAAAGAGGTGTCCGTATTTTCAATATATATCTAAACGGACACAAGATGGAACCAATTTGTGCGTCTCCTCTCACAGTTGTGGTTGTAGGACTAATTGTTAAGAGGTCTGCCCTATAGCATGCAGTGCGCATGTGCTTATACACAGAGATTTGTCCAAGGATTTTCTTTTACCAAAATGAATGGAATTTGTCATTATGCACATATATTGTATTTTTATCGCATCGTTGTTTTCAATCATCAAAGTTTAACCAAGGGTAACTTTAATACTATAGACCCTAACCAGACGGGTAATTCAGCCATCTGTCAAACGATTTTCTTGTCTTCAAAATGATGTTCTTAAACATGTGTTTTTTTCAGATTTAACGAAATTCGGGAAGATTTAATTGTGTTTTTTTACAAATAAATCGATTAACAATTACACTATTAACATACTTTAAACTGCAAAATAACATCGTAATTAACGTTTATCTAATATGACGTGTTTATTATGAAAGCAACAACATCTTTAAAATCATGTCATTAATGTTGTGCAGGCGTTATTATGGGCCTCAGTATAATGAAGAGACGTTATTTCAATTGTTAACTACTGGGCCTGATAGCGCCAGGGCACATCGCCACCTCCTAGGGCACGTACAAGGGTGAATAAAACTTTGTGACATACTGAAGTTGTAAAAATGAATAGTGAACTTTAGATGTACCTGGCTATCCACAGTGAAAACATAATTTAATAATTTACTCTTCTTTAAGTGGTCACTAGCTCTGGATGACTAAAACATTACTTAGGGGATCGATAACAGGGGCGTAGATATAGCTTGGCGTAATATGATGTGTACGCATGGCCACTAGTTAGTCATCTCTTTAGTTTCTGTGGAGGCTTTGATTACAAGATACAAGTAGATTTTAAGTAAAATGTCATGTAACACACATTTATTATTAAAACAAAAATTGTAATTAGTCATGACATAGTTCTTTATTTCCAAAAGAGGAAACACAAGCGCATTTTTTTGGCTGTAACCATTGATGTAAAATGAATACACACTAATTATTTACACAAGGAATAAATCACATGTTTTTATGACGAAATAATAATGTTACCGTATCTTTGAGCGAAATGTAACGATATGGAGCAAAGGAAAATTGCATTTAAACCATTTTGTGAAATCTGAACGAACAAATAGTTCTAGTGGACTAAGTAGAATTGGTAGGAAAACTAAGGACGATTTAGTCATGCATTGTCCCTTAAATTAATATCAGTAAGTCCCGTGATGGAACAAATGTAAACGTCCAGGCAGTGTTTCGGCGAGTGTGCGTTTTCTGCATTTTTTTACACAGTTAATAATTTATTAGTAACTGACGCAGTCAGAAGAGCATGTTGCGTTTTTCGTGAAACGCATTTAAGTTAAATCAGCCTTTCTGCTACAATTCTTGAGTAAAATAATGGCAATACACTTTTAAGCTTAAGGGTGAGGCTGTTTGCATTACAAATGTTAGCACTTCGGCCATTGCTACGAGTACAAAGTATAAACTGCAGCTGTCATTGCGTTCCCATTGGGACAATTTGATCTGCACATTCGACGTTTGCTTAAAACTTTGTCGCGGTTCTAAATTCGATCATCAATTTTATAAGCAGACGAATATGGGAAGAAGAAAGCTGTTTTCCTCGGTAAACAAGCATTTGATAGTATTGCGGGCAATATAGTAGTCCCCTACCGGTCCCTCAAAAAGTTCTTTAATTATCATACGCTCCTGTTTATTGCCATTTATAATCAATTTCCATCAATGTAACTCAAACATTTAGTTTAGTAATCACAGGATCCAGATTTTTGTTGGACAAATGGACAGACAGACAGGGCAAATCTATAGTCTCCTCCCACCAAAACAGTAGTTGGGGTTCACATAGTTTTTTTTAATTCACCTGGCCTAAATGATTGTTAACTTATCATGACATTTATTTTTGACCTTTATTTAAGGTATGAGCACCTTATTGCACTATCATTTAAGGTAAGTGCACCTGAATGCGCTATCCAAAACTTCACGATTTTGCCCCAAGGTCATGCTGTGACATTGACCTTCAAGGTAGCGCCCCAAATGTTGTGCGCGACACGTCATCTCAATATGGTTATCATTTCTGTGAATTTTTTTAAAATCCGACTTCAAATAACAAAGTTATGGGCCGGACACGATTTTGCTGCAAGGCCATGCTGTGACCTTGACCTTCAAGGTATCGACCCAAATGTTGTTCGCGACACGTCATCTCAATATGGTAATCATTTCTGTGAAATAGTTGTAAAATCTGACTTCAGATAACAAAGTTATGGGCCGGATACGATTTTGCTGCAAGGTCATGCTGTGACCTTGACCTTCAAGGTAGCGACCCAAATCTTGGTCGCTACACGTCATCTCAATATGGTGATCATTTCTGTGAAATATTTTGTAAATCCGACTTCAAATAACGAAGTTATGTGCCGGACACGATTTTGCTTCAAGGTCATGATGTGACCTTAACCTTCAAGGTAGCGACCCAAATTTTGCGCATGCATATTTTACACATTGCTTACTATTACCATACCAAGTTTCATGCGCCTAGCTTCAATAGTTTTAAGTTATCAAAGGATCCAGATTTTAAGCGGACAGACAGACGGACTTACTGACTGACGAACTGACGGACGGAGGGTAAACCTATAGTCCCCTCCGGTGTGAACACCGGTAGGGGACTAATTATCACATGTTATTTTGGTAATTGACGTCTTAATGTCAGCCCATGGATTCTTTACTAACGAACAAAGTGAACAATGTACAAACCTATTCACGCTCCTAACCTTGAATTACGAGGGAATTAAAAAGTTATTAAAAGTCATTGTTCATCGTGTATAGCTACGCGAAGGTCATCAATGTACTTTTATTCCTATTGTAGATTGCTAATAACGAATTAAATCCATGACGTGTTGTTTGCACGGGATGGTATATTTGGTATTGCTGATTACTTTGTTTAAACTTATAAAATGTGTCTGGCCTATTGAACCTAAGAGGTTTTCATGCGACTTCCCTTGTCGTCTGTCTAATACTATGCGCTTTATTATGAATAATAATGGCATGGCAAATCACAGTGTCATGTGCATGAGACTAGTTTTCTTTAAATATTGAATTTACTTTCTTTTTTAAAGAAAAACTGACAGAGTCAATGTTTAGATGCAGTCTGGAATTAAAATGCTGACAGCATCATATCTATTTTTTTTAAACATGAAAGTTTGCAATGATAATAGTTTATCTCTTTTGCAGACTGAAACAAGTAGAAGTCAATTGCAAATGCAATTTGGTCTTTTTTTCACGTTATTCCACCCACTTCGTAAGTTATATAGCCGCTAAAGTATTAATACATATGTTAAGTATTTTATATAATACATATATGTAGAAATATACATTGATTGTATGACCCTTCGATTTCCTGGATGACCCCACACTTTCTTGATGTGGATCACAAATGACTCCCATTAATTTGGAGATGGCAAAAACACTGCTTATAACTAAGTCACTAGTACGTATTCCAAACGGCAAATATAATTGTAAATATACATGTTAAATGCAGTTGTATATTTAACGTTACAAGACAATTAAAGTATTAATCGATGAACAGAACGTAGTAATTGTGTACATATCACTTCACCAGATACTACCCAGGTGTGATCGGACTAAAGACGGAATTATCTGAAAAGTTCTGATATAAGAAGACAATGCTCCGTACCCGGAGCTAAAAAAATATCTCGATTTAGCCATGTTACATCTTTCCTCGTGGTGAAGATAGGGGTACTAGTTGATCACAATATACATATATACTAGGGTATGACTTTTATTGCAGATTTTATATTTTTATATTTTTATTCCTTAAGGACAATGTGAACGCAGCTGCGTATATTGCGTACAGTCAGATACGCGCTTAGATAAGTTCAACAAACAAATGTATGTACACACACAAATAATAACTTCTGCAATATTTCTATTGCAAGGGAAATAACCATCAAAGCATAAATATAGTACGTTTCTGAGTTTTTTCCCTTTACACCAGAAACCTTTTCTTGTTTTCATGAATTGAATCGACTCACTTAAAAGTCCGATCTGTCCTAAAGTTACATTTCACGCATTCAAAAAAAAAAGAAACAAAGCGTCACTTTTTTGTAAAAGAATTACATTTTTGTTTATAACTTTTAGTCAGAGAAAAGTTAAAAGGCGTCTTTATAAATGTACATTTAAGTGGTATTATAGATTAAAACAGCACTTTAGTCGTGTGTTTGTTAGATAAATGAAATAATAGAAAATACACCTTTACGCATCATCTGCAGAAGATCACAATTAATGTCCGTATAATGAACTGACATATGTGTACTGCTTCTTGAGATTGGCAAACATTAAGACGGATATGAAATACTTAAGGCACTTCCGGAGAACCTGGATAGAGCTATTTATAACTTAATATGACCGCAGCTGACATGTATGGAGGTGAAGATAGGCGTACTTTGTCCTTCTGGTGATAGAAAATTAGGCCCTTATACACTCTGGGCAATATTTATAGAAAAATGTCTCGATGAACATCGGCAGTTGTGTTGCTTTATGTAGTCATATCTGTGAAATAACTTAATGACATGAACTATGATACAAATATTGAAACCAAAATGCGTTGTAGAAATTATTATACGCGACTTGTCACAGGGAGATCCGTATGAGAATATACATATGCTCAGTCGTTCATGTTTCTTCAGTGTTTATATGTAACAACAAATTTCACATGTCACAAAAGCCGCCTTTACATGTCTCAACAAGTTTTTCATGTAACAGCCACCTGTACATGTCTTAATATTTTTTGCATGTAACAACCGCATTTACATGTCTCAACAACTTTTCCATGTAACAGCTAGCTGTACATGTCTCAATATTTTTTTGCATGTAACAACCGCCTTTACATGTTTCAACAACTTTTCCATGTAACAGCCACCTGTACATGTCTCAATATTTTTTTGCATGTAACAACCGCCTTCACATGTTTCATCAAGTTTTCCATGTAACAACCACCTGTACATGTCTCAATATTTTTTGCATGTAACAACCGCCTTTACATGTCTCAACAATCTTTTCCATGTAACAGCCAGCTGTACATGCCTCAATAGTTTTTGCATGTAACAACCGCCTTTACATGTCTCAACAACTTTTCCATGTAACAGCCAGCTGTACATGTCTCAATATTTTTGCATTTAACAACCGCCTTTACATGTCTCAACAACTTTTCCATGTAACAACCACCTGTACATGTCTCAATATTTTTTTGCATGTAACAACCGCCTTTACATGTCTCAACAACTTTTCCATGTAACAGCCAGCTGTACATGTTTCAATATTTTTGCATGTAACAACCGCCTTTACATGTCTTAACAACTTTTCCATGTAACAGCCAGCTGTACATGTCTCAATATTTTTGCATGTAACCACCGCCTTTACATGTCTCAACAACTTTTCTATGTAACAGCCACCTGTACATGTCTCAATATTTTTTGCATGTCACAACCGCCTTTACATGTCTCAACAACTTTTCCATGTAACAGCCACCTGTACATGTCTCAATATTTTTTCCATGTAACGGCCACCTGTACATGTCTCAATATTTTTTTCCCATGTAACAGCCACCTGTACATGTCTTAATATGTTTTGCATGTAACAACCGCCTTTACATGTCTCAACAACTTTTCCATGTAACAGCCACCTGTACATGTCTCAAAACTTTTTGCATGTAACAACTGCCTTTACATGTCTCAACATCTTTTCCATGTAACAGCCAGCTGTACATGTCTCAATATATTTTGCCTGTAACAATCGCCTTTACATGTATCAACAACTTTTCCATGTAACAGCCAGCTGTACATGTCTCAATATTTTTTTGCATGTAACAACCGCCTTCACATGTTTCATCAAGTTTTCCATGTAACAACCACCTGTACATGTCTCAATATTTTTTGCATGTAACAACCGCCTTTACATGTCTCAACAATCTTTTCCATGTAACAGCCAGCTGTACATGCCTCAATAGTTTTTGCATGTAACAACCGCCTTTACATGTCTCAACAACTTTTCCATGTAACAGCCAGCTGTACATGTCTTAATATTTTTCGCATGTAACAGCCACCTGTACATGTCTCAAAAGCCGCTTTTACATGTCTCAACAAGTTTTCCATGTAACAGCCACCTGTACATGTCTCAATATTTTTTGCATGTAACAGCCGCTTATACATTTCTCAGTCATTTTTCTGTAACAGCCGCCTGTACATGTGTTTATTGTTTTTGCTAGTAGCAACAACCTTTGCGTGTATTGACAACTAGAGACGTCATGTTTGATGAAAATTGTTCGAGTAATAATAACATATATTAGTTTAATTGTTGCGTTGTTTATATCAACATATTTTGTTTGAGTTACGTTTATTAAAGTCCAGGTAATATAATTTTAGCATAATTGACAATTATTGTACAATAGATTGTTGAGTAAACCATTTACAACTGTTTGGAATTCTGTTTGCTTTTACAAACATACATAGCGACTGGACCTTTGTAGCATAGCGCAATCGTTAGAGCGTCGGCTCCAGGTATTGTGGGGCCCCGAATTTAATCAGGAGCAGCGACATACTAATGCGTTAAAATGGTAGTGGTATAGTTCCTTTGCTAACGCTCATGCAAATATAATGGTAGTTCCATGCCTGGTATTAGAATAATCAACAGGGTGTAGTATCATGCTTGGTGTTCACGGCATGTTATACACAGTGAAGGCAGCTCTATATCTGCTTCAAGTGGACACCGTCTCCAGATAACTGAAATAGTGTTACTGAGACAATACACCCTTTAACAAATATATGTATACATGAGGTTTTGTCAGATGCTCTATATAGTGTATGATACAGTTAAACGTATCTGCCTGACCTGTCAATTCACAGTATACAAGTTCAAACAATGCGCGCTAGTGTTTAATGAATCAAACACAAAGGATGTTTTTGGCAATCGCCTGTGTAAAGTGGAAATTATTTCAGTAAAAACGGTGAAAGTTTTTTTTTAAGATTATTCAACCGAATGGAAAATGATGAAGTAGTGGGTTTTTAAAGCAATGCGGAGTTAAAGTTAGTTGTAATATGCGTGTTTTGCTGAAAAAGTACCAAGTGCTAACGTGGTAATGCGCCATGCTTACAGATTTATATGTGTTATCTGGTGTTTAGTGCTTACAGGAATATAGAATGTGTCTATGAATGTTGATTGGATAAATGTGTCCTTATATTCATCTTTTATACTATGACTGGATAGTTTGTTAAAGGGTTAGTTGTCATTTGGATTAGTTTTATGACATACCTTGTTGTGTACCATTGAATCGTGTTATAAATGTATACACTATTACATGTATGTAAAACTGAAGTTTCTTTACCGTGTTCAATGTGTTATTCAAGATAAGAAAGTACTATGCTTCTGTTTGCTAAACATTTTCCTCAAAATGAAGTAATTCTGACGTAACATTACAACACAAGCGGACTTAGTTTTAAAAATACCATGATGACCAACTGGCTGTGGTTGATTTCCTTTCTGACGCTGCTTAGAGTAACGTCGCTTTGTATTGACGCTAAACCACCCGACGAAGTTTTGACGTCTTTCGTAACTCAAAACAACTTAACGGATATCAACGTAGCGGTATTTGCGCCACGAAATCAAACATTTACATACAGCATTAGACAATTAGTGCCGTATCTTAAGAAGTCTTTACAAGAAATAGAAAATCTACAACTGCTTCCGACGTGTAATGTTAGTTTATATTTATTTGATTCAACTCCCAGAGATCCGTCGATGACTGAAATACAAGCTATTGCACTGGCACTAAAACCAAACTACTACGCGTTCGTCGGACCCGTTCATGACGAAAGTTTACGTCACGTTGCACGTATAATGCGTCATCTGAACTATCCCGTGCTTTCCGTTGGTGGGCTGGATTTAGACTTTGGTGTTAACAAAACGAATGTCAAAAAATACAGTACCCTTGTTCAAGTTAATCCGACTGTAAACTCAATTGGAAACATGGTGTTTTATTTGCTAAGTTTTCGATTCATGTATAAAAAAGTTACAATCCTTACGGAAAAGCACAGCTATATGAATTTTTGTGAGAGTCTTGCAGTGACATTTGATTATATAATGAACAGTTATAAAAGCAAACACGACAAAGATTTTACGTTTCAAATGTTTGCTCTACCGAAGCAATATGACGAAGAGGAGGTACTTATCCGGGAAGTTGGACTCTCCTACGCCGGTAGGATTTCAATTTGTTTATTATTATATCAATTTTAATCAACACGAACGCATGGTTACCACCACCACCTTCAGAAACCCAACCAGCACGAGCATCAACTCTCAGTACCACATACACAACGGCTACCGAAGCCACGACGACGACCATATTCAGCCCTCATCCCCACAACCACTTTCCTTGCCAACACCTCACCACAATATCCGCCACCATTTTCACCATGTCCGTTACTTTCAAGACTATAAGTAACAAAAACAACAACAACAACATGTAAACCACAATCCTTCCCACCACCTCCACCACCTCATCAGGGCCATCAACACAGCTTTCATTACATATCCACATCTATTACCGCCAACATCTATACCACCCATAATACCACCCAGCCCACCAATACCAACTTTCAACCAGATTACCAATAACACTTTTATTTTCAAATGTCTGATTCTACAAGGGAGATAAGTATAGCGCAACATATGTTTTACTTTATTACAGTTGTCTCCCTTAATATCTAAAACCGATGCAGCACAATCATTTATCATCGACATTTGTTCGATTTCATTATGATGTGCTTTGACGTATTATTTTCTTCATTTCAAATAGCGTCATCATCATCATCATTTTTATTACTTATATTGTTGTTACTATTAAATTTGTGTAGAACGTTGACCTTGCTGCAAATTCCTGTTAGTGCTTGCTACCTTGCCTTTTGTAACTATCTGGTACATTGGTGTGTTGTAATTGCAAGCTACATTGAAACCTTTATAACACACAGTACTTTATGCAAAGATGGTCACTGGTTCTTTAAAACCTTACACTGATCACTTAAGTAATTTTAGATGTTTTTGCATTTGTTCGTGTTTTCGAAGGATTGTCAAAAAATAATATTTGTGGAAACTGCATGGAAACGCTTGTAAGTCGACTGTATTTCAACGAATCAGGCCGGGCGCACGTGACAGGACGGTGAGAGTCACCGACTTGCGACTTATCAGCCCCTCAATGCGTGGGTTAGAGTTCCAGACTGTGTGAGAACGTTCATAGGAAGGGGTCTTACAGTTGAACTGCGGCGCAATTCATTTCTGCCCAGACATGCGTCTTTGATCCTCCTTCAAAAAGCATTTTAAGAACGTCACAATTTTGCCTACAATTGTCAAGGGGAGACACAGTAAAACAAACAAACAAACGTAAATACAACTTCTTCTCGCTCTTCAAAAGTGTCTACAGTGTTAAAGTTTTGAATATTCAATAATCAGCTAGAAAAACCTATACAACCAAAGTGACCTAGATCAAAGTCTACATTTCTAATGCAAGTCTGAATAGCAGACTTAATCAATCATCCATGACAGGGGAATTTGTTCTCCCAAGGGTCGGGCAATTGATACACTTCTGGACAGACCATACTATATCGTGGGAGGTCACACATGAATCGGAGGTCTGATGCAGTCAGATGTCAAAGAACCGTATTTTGTGGTCAAGTTAACTCACTCTTTTACACCGTCGGTTTATTACATTAACCTCTGTCCCAGGATCACCACTGTCCCAGGCTCAAGAGTATTTCAGGCCACGTGACTCATGACTTTTGGTAAAACGTTGGTCAGGAATTAAAGAATAGAAGTTTCAAATCGGCTACACTATTTGTTTGTAAAATATAAGTGGGTGAAGATAAATATAAAAGCTATCAAAAATATATCATCAGTAAGGAATTCATTTACTTGTTATGTCTGTGCGTATATTTTAGATAAACACTGTTTTAGTTTACAATCGTGCAGTCATCTACCTTGGTAAAAAATGCAGAAAATATTCCCATAGTTATTGCTTAATTATTCAAGTAATCTAAAGTTTTCAGACCAAAACAAACTATTTTTGATTTAAACACTTTTTTTTCTAGCATTTTGCCATCGTAATATTAAAATACTTTTAACTAAAGCCAGATACAAAGATATAACCATAACGTGATCATAAGATAACATTAAGGAAAATTGTTGTAGTTGCAAATTGTAAATTCGTACTATGCAGCAATAATGAATTGCTGTACGGTAAAACAATTTGAATGTTTATTAATAAACATTTAAATCAAAAGCTCATTTACATATTTTTATGAACATAATACGCTCTTTTAACATATATTCACGACAAACAAAAATATTATAAAATAGACACCAAAGTATTACATAATTCAACAAATAAAAAACCCCGGCTTGAACAGAAAACATGCTGACATAGCGGTATCATTTTCTATGCTTGAAATTTCCAAACCCGCAATTATGGAATGAAGCAATATCTATGTTAATGTGCATAAACAATGGTGGTATTCACGAGGGAAGTTTTGTGAAAATGGATTCATAACTGAATAGGTCCAGTTTTCTATTTTTTGTTTTAGGTTGGCTATTTGCTGATTGGCGTGGATGTACACATTTTACCATAAACAACTTTCTAATAACTCTAAACCTGCGCTCACTTAAGGCAGACACTGTGGTTACTTCATTGTTGTAGCATACAATGAAAACATGACATGTTAAAACTTACACGTCTTGTAACTATCTTAGCCACATCATTCATCCGCGAAAACAACCAATCTGGGAACCATCATTACTACATGTACTTGCATCATTGACTAGTCAGGGTCTCGAATTTAATGATATGTGTTCGCCAATTACAAGGTTTGTTATGATCCGCTAGGACGGTATCTCATTATGTAAAGAATCTCACATTACATGAATCCGTGTTAAAAAACTAAAAAAAGGCAAGAAAGAAATCTGTTGATCTGGTTGATCTCTTCATTTTCTCAATCCTCGAGGTAATTCAAGTGACTATCCCCAAGTTAAAACTTTGTATTCAGCTAAAAACGTTAATAAGGCAAACCAAGGCAAGGTACTACTTCATTATCCCTGCCTGTTAGATTCTTGCAGAAAAGGCAACAATCAAGGGGCAATGTTAAGTACAATAGATCCATACAATTTGCCTTCTTAATGGCATTTGTTGAGCCATCAGAAGTCTGTCTGATTTGCTGCCATTATTTAGTGTCGAGTAATAACCCCTTCACGACAATTTAATGAAACTAAATGAATAATCGTGCCTTTAATTGCATTGTTGATGGCAATTAAGCACAGGAACTGTAAATTTCGACGTTCATACCATACATCAAAGTGAAAAGATTGTTGTAGGACATTAATTGAGAAGGAAATTAAGAGGAAATGCATTTTCATCATTGGCATGATTGCATTCACGAGTGGGACGGGATTTCTAATGCATTCGACCGAAGTTCAATAAGGTATAGTTTGAAAAAATTGCATATGACTTACATTAATTTTGGAAATAACAGAAAGTAGCGAATATAAAACTGCAACGCGTAGAAGAATTACTCCCAGTTTTTTAAACATAAATATTTTTGGCATCTTAAGCATGATGTGGCTATTTTTTAATTATTTTCTTGTTTGTTAGTTGTATTTTTGTGTGTGTTAATTTGCTGGCCATGTAGTTACCGAATAGGTACTTTTTTATTTGCAATGCAAATAGAGACTCAAATGATGTCTTTAAGATGAAAATCGAACAGAAAAAGCCGCTTTGATTCTCTGGTTTGTTCTCCATTTGCTCATGCTTACTTATGATTGTTTCAAGTATTTATTTTGACAACTCGCTTTTTTTTAGTTTCCAGTTTGCATTTAAGTATAACGGTGACACCCTTATTTGTGCCTGTGTAAAAGACCGATTCTCTAAATGCATAATGTTACGTCGACGTAAATTAGCTCATTTTAGTCTGTTCACAGATGGTGTTAAGGATCGCATCTCGGTCTGTATTTGTTGCTTAAAGTTGTAATCCCATTTTAATTATAACACAATTACCATGACTAGCCACGAGGGAATAGCAATGTTCTTGCAAGTGCCATAATGACACCAATGTGAACGGTATTTCATGCCATGATCCGTTGAAGTGCATTTCGGATTTTTTGTAAACAAAACGAATTGTAAAATTACAAAAGAAAATGAATTCAATTTTGTACCAATGCAAAAAAGCACATTTCGGAAAATCAATCATCAAATTTTTTTATTAAAAAAAAAAAGAATTGCAAAACTACAAAATGAAGACATTTTTGTAGCCAGAGCAAAACAGCGTAAACATAATGAAAACACAAATAATTGACGCCAAGTGGTAGAGTCGCCGATTTGTAACTCTGACTGCTTACACTCCCACCGTGTGGGTTCGAGTCCCGTTCGGGGAGAAGGACTTAATTTTGAAAGGTCTTTCTTGTGCCTTGTGGTGCACCAGTGGTTCTACCCAGACATATGTCTGGGGTCTTCCTACAACAAAATAGCTGGACGTCGCTATAATGATCATAATTTGTCGCTGCTATCTCAAAAACAAAACAAGCAAAACATATAAATGCTCGGTATTGGACCCCTTGCAGTCGGTTTATAATTTATACTGGTTTTACCAGGATGTTACTAAATAA
The DNA here is from genome assembly GCA_007844125.1 of Sinonovacula constricta. NCBI lineage: Eukaryota > Metazoa > Mollusca > Bivalvia > Cardiida > Solecurtidae > Sinonovacula > Sinonovacula constricta. The sequence goes on along the minus strand of CM017569.1, from coordinate 51,217,238 downwards.
ATATTATTTGATGTTTATGTACAGAACCGTTGAATAATATAATTTTCATTTCAGTTTACTTCAAATGAAGATATATACAAACAGGCTCATAATATTTGAATAATATATGAACGGTTTTTAGGATTTATTGGAGTATGTAAATGAGATTTACCTTTGTTGAAATATAACTCTAAAAGGAAGGAAAACATTTCAACAGCCATTTTCTATCAACGATAAAAAAACGCTTCGACAAATAACGATGTCTTTTTTTAAAGATACAATCTTCATTCAACACTTATATATATTTTATTTAAAAACGTTGATTCACGTTTCTCCACATTCTTGAGACTAAAACAATGGCACTGAAAACAAGTGCCAACCATATAATGTTAAAATTGATGGACAAAAAGATATTCTATTTTCTAAGCATTATATGTGTGTCATCAAAGGTTCTACGTGATCTGTCAATGTATATAGTGACAAAAAATAAACTGGGGGGAAACCAATATTAGACCGTTTCAAACATATGCCACTGTAAATAGCACTCTAGTTATAATCATCCCAAAGTTCTAAATACCTATTTTGACAATCCAAACTTTATACATTGATATTGTAAAAGACATTTCATGTTGTATAAGATAATATTTTGACCTTAGAATTTGCCATAACAGTTATACAGTAGATCATTCAGTCAATGCTAAAATACAGCTAGCATGACATCGAATCAAAGCATGTTTTCATGTATATATTTCTACCGGCCGAGGAAGTTCCGTTATAACATGTAATCAAAGTGAACAGTAATGGTATACTTAGAAAAAATAACTGACTTTCTGTCCGTGATTGACAGAAGTCTCCAGAAACAAACACAGCAGTTGTTTCTGGTAAAGTCAATGCTGTATTATGGCAAATGAGATGATATCAGACATAGATACGGACTTTTAAGACTATATGTTTACCACTTTTGAATATTCAAATAACATACTCTTTTTAAGTATTCTCTGTACTTTATTTAATGCTTGTCGTGGCAGGAACTTGGTCAAAATTCGACAATATAACGTTTCAGTTGTATTCAAATATTACATTTCAATTGTATTGTTTCCAGGTTAAAGGTGGTGTTCGACAGTTTGCCGATAGCTAACATATATAACAATATCTGACCTCTCTTAAGGGTATTTGTACATGATTTCGGCAGAAAATCATACTTTAGTCTAAGCTTTGGGCAGTAAAACTCTTTAATCAACACTTAAAATGTTATTAGTATCAAGTCAATGAATAAGGACGATGCATGATTCCTGCTAAAAATAGACATTGATGCAGATGACGTGGATGAGCTAAAACATAAGTGGTTACATGAATTGTTCAGTTTAAAAATAGCTAAGTGTGCAGCGTGGCTCAAATAGAACATTTCTTTTTAAAATGACAATTGTGAAGTTATGTTTCACTTTTCAGACAGGTGTAAGACATAAATAGACCGCATTTTGCGAGATCTCTTTAGGTAACAATGTATTTTTATGATGTTGAATGAAATTGTTTTGGTAAAAACTGTCGGATATGGTAACTTAATTTTAATTATCCTCTCTATGTCATGTTACCATGAAGGACCACAATGGAAATAAGATATTTCTTTTTTATTTGTGCTATCCTTGGTGCCGGATGCATGTCATTGTACATGTTATATATTTTAAAATATTGTAGCAATGATTTCAAATGTAAATTCTGTGTCGTATTGTACATTCCTGTTATGTTATTTATGCTTCCATACAAGAAATAATTCTTTCTCTGTATTATCTGTAACTAGACGAAAAACCTGAATCGGACAAAAGTTTCTCTCGGTTCCAATCTCCTGGTTCGATCCCCGACCGCAACATACCAATGTCATCAAAAATAGTAGTGGTGTAGCTCCCTTGTTAACGCTAAAACAAAAACTATACGGGTAGTTCCACGACTGGTTGATGTCAGAATAATGTGACTGGGTGTGGTATCATGCAAGGTGTTCACGGCATGCTATAAACAGCTAAGACAGCACTATGTCTGATTAAAGTGAACACCGTCTCTAGATAATCCAAATACTGTTGGCGGGATAAAACAGCCAGTAAATAAAGAAGCAAATTGCTGTATTAGTATTTAGTATAAAGGGAGATAATACTCAAATAATGCATAGCTATAAGGAGTAACTGAATGGCATTATTTTTTTCAGTAGAATTGAAAAAAGATTAATTAAAAATTAATTTTTTCCTTGAACCCTGCTCCTGGCAAACAGTTGTTATCCAGTTTTAATTAAACAGTTACCGAGAATAGCCACGAGGGAAGTGCAATTATTTCACAAGTGTAATCTTGGCATTAATTTGAATGGTTACTTCCATCATAAAATATTTAAGCGCATGTTTTCGAAAAAAAAAATTCTGTGATCAAATGATTTGTGAGATTTGTTACAAGTAAACAATATTAAATTTATATAAAATTACCCCCACTATTTGCATCATGTTATTATATTTAGATAAATAAATATTATAATATAATTTTTACACAGTTTCTCTCAATACCACAAACACTTTCTAAAAACATGTTATTATACATAAAGGCTAATAAATTAATCTCATAACTCTTTCTTAGGCTATAGAGTTATGAAACTAACCTCATAACTCTAACATGGGGTATAGAGGTATGAACTAACCTCATAATTCTAACCTAGGGTAAAGAGTTATTAACTAACCTCATAAGTCTAACCTAGAGTATAGAGTTATGAGCTAACCTCATACTTCTAACATAAGGTATAGAGTTATGAACTAACCTCATACTTCTAACCTAGGGTATAGAGTTATGAACTAACCTCATAATTCTAACATAGGGTAAAGAGTTATGAACTAACCTCATACTTCTAACATAAGGTATAGAGTAATGAACTAACATCATACTTCTAACCTAGGGTATATAGTTATGAATCAACCTCATAAATCAAACATAGAGTATAGTTATGAACTAACCCCATTATCTAATGTATATAGTTAGCTCTAACATACGAAATAGAGTTCTGAACACACGTGTAACCTTATACTCTAACATAGAGTTAAAGGTTATATCCGACAGTTTGCCTATACCGAATATTATGTAACAATATCTGACCTCTGTTTGGGGTCTTTGTACATACTTTCTGCAGAAACAAATTATGCTTTAGTCTCAACTTCGACGATTTTCAACAGCATTTCAACTTTAGGGCTGTAAATCAACACTAAAAATGTTCATTTTTTCAAAACTATAAATAAGAATGATTGGGATTTCTGTTAAAAGTCGACATCGACGTCACTGTGGATGACGTAGATGAGCTACAGCATAAGTGGTCTCGTGGTTTTCTTAGTTTAAAAATAGCTAACTGTGTAGCGTTGCTCAGATAGGAAATAAATGTTTGTTATGACGTAATGGCGTTACGATTCACTTTTCAGACATCAATAAACAGCATTTTGCGAGATTTGTTCAGGTAACAATAGTTTATTAAGATGATTAATGTAAATATTTTGGTCCAAACTTTCAGATACTACCTTCAGGAGTTATGAACTGAAATCGTCACTTTAACATTTTTGTGTCCAGTTGAACAACATAAACTTTGAATTTGAAGAAAAGATTTTTTTAAATCCCTCATAAAATATAAATCTTATTTCTTCATTTTAATTTCCTTAAATATTACCTCTATGGCCGACTTCATGTTCAGACGTCTTTTCAAATGAGATTTATGTAGTTCGGCTTACTTTAATCTATAAATTTTGTGACATAAACCAATATGCTTATAATGCGGATTCCCACCTTTCTGTGAAATTGTATTTTCCCCTGTGTTAATGTATTCTAGATGTAATATTCCCTTCGATTTCTTCCATATTTCACTATTTTATTAATAAATAATGATATTCTGAGAAATTTAATCACCAAATTACAAAGGTATTAGTTATTTTTTTAATTAAAATTTCGTTTTGGGATTCATTGGTATTTGTATTCCTTCATTTATCCTTATATATGTTGCACAAATATATGTTGGGAAGAAATGAGGAAAATAGTGAGAATTGAGTATTATTTAAAAAATATAACTATAATGTAGTAACAATTCGTATTTTATGTCTTATGTCCAATTAAGCCTTTTATTATTTTCATTTCTAAATATTTGTGATATTCCTCACAGGACAGTGGCGGCTCAAGAAAATTATGGTTGAGGGAGGGGGTGGGATATGAATCTAGATCCATTCATCTTTTTCGCAGTAAATACTAGATATATATACGGACCCTGACCTCGACTTAAGCAGTCGACAGACAAAATATACTTTAAAGACTTATTTTTAAGCTTGCATGTATGTATTTTAACATCTCAACTCTTTTACCTGGTTGGTGGGGGATGCATCCCCCATCCCCCATCCCCCATCCCTGGATCCATCACTGTCTATGGACTCATTATAATTTTCCTGTTCCTATATTTAAATACACAACAAGTGTATGTATCATACAACATATATCCCATTTTAGTATGTTTATTTATCATGATATATTCTTTGTACATGTAATGCATTGTTTCATTTTGGTTTGTCTTGAAGTACATATAATGCTATGATATTAAAAGGCATTTTAATTATCTTCAGATTTTAGTCTTACTTTCAAACTACTTAAGACACGAATCAGAATCTGAAATCAGCCAATATGTTGTGACAACCTTAGATAGCTCCCTTCTTAAAATGCATGACCAAACAAACGCTAGAACATGTTATTACAAAATATATTCAGTCTGGCACATTGGTCAAGAAGACATCAATCAGAACAAACAGTCCATCGAAATTACAGGTTTTGTGGTAATAAATGGATAAAAAGCCCACAAACAAAGCTCTTCTGTTATCTTTCGGGCAGTTGAAGAAGATAAAATTAACAAACGAGACGATGTCAGACATTGCTATTGGAGATAAAGAAGTTATGTTTGTCATGTTGGATAAATCACATGCTACGTGACAATATGCGTTTTTTTTAGTCTGTAATTTATGTTGAAATTGTTTTGCAGTTATACATTTTATCACATGATTTCCTTTTGTTTTCCATTCAAAACACCTATTACATGGTATGTTATATTACACTAATGTTACACAGCTTTTTATTGATGACGTCATCATGATGCAGATGATCTAATGCCATTATTTCACCAAGTATTGTTGTTAATTATTTGTAAAACCATATACTGGCGATTAAGATCATTTGATAAAAAGAATCTGACACTCGTTGTTATTTATTAATTAAAGAAAACATTTATAAAACTCGTCCAGGAAAAACGATAGTAATTTCGACATAGGCTCGAATTCAATTCTTCATCTTTAACTCGTATAATAAATGTTAGTATTAGATGGCAACTCGTGACAGATCCTTTATATAAGAGACTTCACAATCAATTCCACTAACACAGCGAAACCGTATAATAATCCCCATCTTGCTTCAATGTATATAATACACATACTAGGTATTTAAGGCATATATGAGCTGTGTAACACATTATAGGTCATTAAGGCATCTATGAGCTGTGTAACACATTATAGGTCGTAAAGACATCTATGAGCTGTGTAACACATTATAGGTCGTTAAGACATCTATGAGCTGTGTAACACATTATAGGTCGGTTAGGCATCTATGAGGTGTGTAACACATTATAGGTCGTTGAGGCATCTATGAGGTGTGTAACATATTATAGGTCGGTAAGGCATCTATGAGCTGTGTAACACATTATAGGTCGGTAAGGCATCTATGAGCTGTGTAAGACATTATAGGTCGTTAAGGCATCTTTGGGTTGTGCAACACATTATAGGTCGTTAAGGCATCTTTGGGTTGTGCAACACATTATAGGTCGTTAAGGCATCTATGAGCTGTGTAACACATTATAGGTCGTTCAGGCATCTTTGGGTTGTGCAACACATTATAGGTCGTTAAGGCATCTATGAGCTGTGCAACACATTATAGGTCGTTAAGGCATCTTTGGGTTGTGCAACACATTATAGGTCGTTAAGGCATCTGTGAGCTGTGTAACACATTATAGGTCGTTTAGGCATATTTGAGCTGTGTAACACATTATAGGTCGTTTAGGCATCTTTGGGTTGTGCAACACATTATAGGTCGTTAAGGCATCTATGAGCTGTGCAACACATTATAGGTCGTTTAGGCATATATGAGCTGTGTAACACATTATAGGTCGTTAAGGCATCTTTGGGTTGTGCAACACATTATAGAACGTTAAGGCATCTTTGGGTTGTGCAACACATTATAGGTCGTTAAGGCATCTTTGAGCTGTGTAACACATTATAGGTCGTTCAGGCATCTATGAGCTGTGTAACACATTATAGGTCGTTCAGGCATCTTTGGGTTGTGCAACACATTCTAGGTCGTTAAGGCATCTATGTGCTGTGCAACACATTATAGGTCGTTCAGGCATCTTTGGGTTGTGCAACACATTATAGGTCGTTAAGGCATCTATGAGCTGTGCAACACATTATATGTCGTTAAGGCATCTTTGGGTTGTGCAACACATTCTAGAACGTTAAGGCATCTATGAGCTGTGCAACACATTATAGGTCGTTCAGGCATCTTTGGGTTGTGCAACACATTATAGGTCGTTAAGGCATCTATGAGCTGTGCAACACATTATAGGTCGTTAAGGCATCTTTGGGTTGTGCAACACATTATAGGTCGTTAAGGCATCTGTGAGCTGTGTAACACATTATAGGTCGTTTAGGCATATTTGAGCTGTGTAACACATTATAGGTCGTTTAGGCATCTTTGGGTTGTGCAACACATTATAGGTCGTTAAGGCATCTATGAGCTGTGCAACACATTATAGGTCGTTTAGGCATATATGAGCTGTGTAACACATTATAGGTCGTTAAGGCATCTTTGGGTTGTGCAACACATTATAGAACGTTAAGGCATCTTTGGGTTGTGCAACACATTATAGGTCGTTAAGGCATCTTTGAGCTGTGTAACACATTATAGGTCGTTCAGGCATCTATGAGCTGTGTAACACATTATAGGTCGTTCAGGCATCTTTGGGTTGTGCAACACATTCTAGGTCGTTAAGGCATCTATGAGCTGTGCAACACATTATAGGTCGTTCAGGCATCTTTGGGTTGTGCAACACATTATAGGTCGTTAAGGCATCTATGAGCTGTGCAACACATTATAGGTCGTTAAGGCATCATTGGGTTGTGCAACACATTATAGGTCGTTCAGGCATCTTTGGGTTGTGCAACACATTATAGGTCGTTAAGGCATCTTTGGGTTGTGCATCACATTATAGGTCGTTAAGGCATCTATGAGCTGTGTAACACATTATAGGTCGTTCAGGCATCTTTGGGTTGTGCAACACATTATAGGTCGTTAAGGCATCTATGAGCTGTGCAACACATTATAGGTCGTTAAGGCATCTTTGGGTTGTGCATCACATTATAGGTCGTTAAGGCATCTATGAGCTGTGCAACACATTATAGGTTGTTAAGGCATCTTTGGGTTGTGCAACACATTATTGTTCGTTAAGGCATCTTTGGGTTGTGCAACACATTATAGATCGTTAAGGCATCTTTGGGTTGTGCAACACATTATAGGTCGTTAAGGCATCTATGAGCTGTGTAACACATTATAGGTCGGTAAGGCATCTATGAGCTGTGTAACACATTATAGGTCGTTAAGGCATCTATGAGCTGTGTAACACATTATATGTCGTTAAGGCATCTATGAGCTGTGTAACACATTATAGGTCGTTAAGACATCTATGAGCTGTGTAACACATTATAGGTCGTTAAGGCATCTTTGGGTTGTGCAACACATTATAGATCGTTAAGGCATCTTTGGGCTGTGTAACACATTATAGGTCGTTAAGGCATATATGAGCTGTGTAACACATTATATGTCGTTAAGGCATCTATGAGCTGTGTAACACATTATAGGTCGTTAATGCATCTATGAGCTGTGTAACATATTATAGGTCGTTAAGACATCTATGAGCTGTGTAACACATTATAGGTCGTTAAGGCATCTTTGGGTTGTGCAACACATTATAGATCGTTAAGGCATCTTTGGGCTGTGTAACACATTATAGGTCGTTAAGGCATATATGAGCTGTGTAACACATTATATGTCGTTAAGGCATCTATGAGCTGTGTAACACATTATAGGTCGTTAATGCATCTATGAGCTGTGTAACACATTATAGGTCGTTAAGACATCTATGAGCTGTGTAACACATTATAGGTCGTTAAGGCATCTTTGGGTTGTGCAACACATTATAGATCGTTAAGGCATCTTTGGGTTGTGCAACACATTATAGGTCGTTAAGGCATCTTTGGGTTGTGCAACACATTAAGGGTCTTTAAGGCATCTTTGGGTTGTGCAACACATTAAAGGTCTTTAAGGCATCTATGAGCTGTGTAACACATTTTAGGTAGTTAAGGCATCTATGAGCTGTGCAACACATTATAGGTCGTTAAGGCATCTTTGGGTTGTGCAACACATTATAGAACGTTAAGTCATCTTTGGGTTGTGCAACACATTATAGAACGTTAAGGCATCTTTGGGTTGTGCAACACATTATAGGTCGTTCAGGCATCTTTGGGTTGTGCAACACATTATAGATCGTTTAGGCATCTATGAGCTGTGTAACACATTATAGGTCGTTCAGGCATCTTTGGGTTGTGCAACACATTATAGATCGTTTAGGCATCTATGAGCTGTGTAACACATTATAGGTCGTTAAGGCATCTTTGGGTTGTGCAACACATTATAGAACGTTAAGGCATCTTTGGGTTGTGCAACACATTATAGAACGTTAAGGCATCTTTGGGTTGTGCAACACATTATAGGTCGTTCAGGCATCTTTGGGTTGTGCAACACATTATAGGTTTTTAAGGCATCTTTGGGTTGTGCAACACATTAAAGGTTTTTAAGGCATCTTTGGGTTGTGCAACACATTATAGGTCGTTAAGGCATCTATGAGCTGTGCAACACATTATAGGTCGTTAAGGCATCTTTGGGTTGTGCAACACATTCTAGAACGTTAAGGCATCTATGAGCTGTGTAACACATTATAGGTCGTTCAGGCATCTTTGGGTTGTGCAACACATTATAGGCCGTTTAGGCATATATGAGCTGTGTAACACATTATAGGTCGTTAAGGCATCTTTGGGTTGTGCAACACATTATAGGTCGTTAAGGCATCTGTGAGCTGTGCAACACATTATAGATCGTTAAGGCATCTATGAGCTGTGTAACACATTATAGGTCGTTAAGACATCTTTGGGTTGTGCAACACATTATAGGTCGTTAAGACATCTATGAGCTGTGTAACACATTATAGGTCGTTAAGGCATCTTTGGGTTGTGTAACACATTATAGGTCGTTAAGACATCTATGAGCTGTGTAACACATTATAGGTCGTTAAGGCATCTATGAGCTGTGTAACACATTATAGGTCGTTCAGGCATCTTTGGGTTGTGTAACACATTATAGGTCGTTAAGACATCTATGAGCTGTGTAACACATTATAGGTCGTTAAGACATCTATGAGCTGTGTAACACATTATAGGTCGTTAAGGCATGTATGAACTGTGCAACACGTAATAGGTCTTTAAGGCATCTATGGGTTGATTTACATAGCTTTGTAACATGTTAACAAAGATATTATATCCACATATTTGGCAGATATAGCATGCTCGATGAAATAGTCTGTAAAAGGTGAAACAAAGCTTATTTTGCCTTTGCTGTGCTATGTCCTATTTATTTTGTAAATAATCAACGATGAACTGTTATACGTTCAAATTCAATGAATATACTTTGTTGCATTCTTTCTAAAGATAATCTCCTTTAGCTTGAAATGTCTTCATCCGGAATGTCTGTTAGTTGTACTATTGCGGATCAACATCAGTTATCTGTGGCGCCTATAGCAGCGCAGTTAGAGTCTCTGACTTAAAACTCCTCTGCCCCACACCACGTGATTCAAGTTCCAGTCGGGGCGGGAACTTTCATGAACAGAACAGAACAGAACATATTTTTATTCAGATTTGTACATATATACATCATCGTTTTGGAATAACAATGTAAAATCTAGTATCCGGTTTCTTACTATCATAAAAGTCTGAAATACAAATGACACTATTTCCAGCTGCGCATGTAATAATTTCATGTGGGTGAGGTTTTCCAGCTAATCAGTGGTGCGTCGGTGATCCTATTCAAGTCGTACTCCACCAATAACTAGCGTTCGTTGCAAATATGACCATAATTGTATCGGTGCGATGTAACAAAAAGGGAAGTTATGTAAAATATGTGTGACTTAAATACTCCATTCACCCAGTTAAGCATATAGTTAATTCATTTCATTTTCTGGGACAAAACTTTGTTAAAATAAACGTAAAGGCACTGCTTAAATATGTTTCCCCTTTAAAATACATGTATCAACAGCAAAATGCAAATAATCTACAACTAGTTAAATGACTGTGGTCTAATTTGTGTGATAATGTTTTTGAATACGTACACCATATCAAGTCGAAACCCAAAGAACTTATTATCCATTGGGGTAAAGATACTTTACATACTTATTGCGAAAAATGTGCTACAGGCCCAGACTACAATAACACATTTACATATCAAGATGACCCGCAGTTTGTCTCTCGCAATGCAACAGCTATCACATTACTGAAATACCTCTTTAATATTACAGTTACACAATGATATCTCTGTTATTCCAATTCAGTTCCAACTTGATGAGGGTCCCCAGCTGTCCGGATGTGCGTTTTTGGTACTAATCGTTTTTACGTGCATCAAGAGACACATAAAGCTATTATACTCTGGGTCAGGTTTTTTCTCGTTGTCTATGCAACCTGAAAACTCTGACATTAAAAAAAAATGATGGTGTCTTAAATCAAACACGTATCTTGCTACCAGCCAGCAGTAAATATCCCATATACTACCCCTTAGACAATTGTGGGCTTGTTCAAAGATGCAAAAATTTGTGTTTTTTGCCGTGACAATTTACGAAAAACACACACTGTCTATGGAATGACGTCACTGCTTTGAGAAGCGATATTATTTTTTGTTTATGATTATTTTTTGTTCATGCCATTTCAGCAGTAAAATGACCATATATATATATCTATTGAGTGTTTTGTTTCTGTTGTTTCTAAAACAGCAACCACTTAAGCAAAGAACAATAAATGTGAGAACTGTGAGAAAATCACAATCAAAACTTCACTGATATCAGTTGTTGGTTGTTATTTTATATGTCATGACTGCTATGCAAGGACAGACTGCATTAGTTATCACAGACTTAGATAGGTGTAGAATTTCTTCGTCATTCAAGTTTTCGCAGGCTCTAAACTGTTTTGTTGTACTTTTTGTGGTTATTACGTAGTTTGTGCATGCGCACATAATACAGAAATTGTCTGACAATTCGCGATTGTTATACAAGCTAATTGCCACGCATATTGTACTGTAGTTGAGCTTTTTCCATCCGTTTTGAATTTCCAGACGCTCACGCCACTCGGTCAAACGGTGCTAATGTAAAATGTGTCAAATTTAAATTTACAGATAAATGTACTATGCATATCAGAAAGATACATTACATATAGTTTGTCAAGTGTCTACATTTAATAACCAGTAATAATATAATTATAGTATAATAGTGAGCATATGTACGAAACAATATCGGTACAAATTAACATTGTAATGACCATAAATGACCAACAAAGACAGCCATAGACCAACAATATGGGATTTTTTTATAAAGTATTAAAGAGTAAATTAAAGTGTATTAAGTAAATTTTATGGATGGTTGAGTTAGATGATGACTATTTATGAAGACAGGACTTGTATACATACTAAATGAGTTGTTCTGTTAATTAATAATGTAAATGTTGGTCCGAGGTATAAGATTGTCAGTGCTCATATATGCAACTGCGTTGCGAAAACCTTTTCTTAACTTGAATGCTCTGTTGACAACATTTTATTTTTACATTTTTTCGGTGACTTTGACGCTCTGCATCTTGTTGTTTGTCTTTGTCTTGTAGATTTATTTATCAGCTGATGATGGATGGTAATTTTTTTACGGCGTAACGCCACATTTCACCTGCTTAACAAACGCCGACGCAAGGTTCTTAAGACTAAATGTTAGAACAACTAGTATTAGTAGAAAGTCCAGGTACATGTAACACCGTATACCGTATTGTTCCTTTTAATTCTACAAGGGAGGGGGCGTAACATTTTTTTAAAAGTTGGGATATAAAGTCATAAATATTTCAATTAAATTTTCCGACAAAATTGTACCGCATGATGCATAAACATCTTTTGAATCTGTTAATCTCTTTTATTTTTGAAGTTACACATTGAGATTTATATACCAAAAGGTATTTCACGTCGTTTTGTATACCATTAAGAAAGGTACAACTATAACTGAAATTCGATAATGGATTCTTTTCCTTATCAAGATTGTCATATTTTTTTTTTGAAATTCAGGTTAGTATATCAAATCCATATACAAACAACAGTGTTTCTGACGTATGCAATGGTCAACTTGCCAGTTTATTATTGAAACTTAATCGAAGAAATTGCTTGGCGGTAACGAAGCTGTGAACTAAGAATTCCATGTTCGATACCAGTAGCGGGCTCTTTTTTTTATTTGTGTCACATGTTATAAGTATAGTCATACTTGTCTTATACTTTGCAGTTTCTTTTTGTTCTGTTATCATGTACAAAAGACTTTCGCTCTTTCTCAACATACAAATACAGCACCAAATATCTTCGAAATCTATCTATATGAAGAAGGAAAACATGGCATGAGAAGAATCACAAGGGGAAATTTAACTGTCTGCTTATACGTAAATACTACTACTACTACTACTACTACTACTACTACTACTACTACTTCTACTACTACTACTACTACTACTATTACTTGCGCTACTACAACTACTTCTACAAATATTAATACTGCCGCTACTACTACTACCATCGCTACTACAATTACTTCTACAAATATCAATACTGCTACTACTACTACTACTACTACTACGAGACGACGACGACACGGACGACGACGACGACGACGAGGACGACGAGACGACGACGACGACGACGAGGACGACCACCAGACGACGACGACGACGACGACGACGACGACGACGACGACGAGGAGGAGACGACGACGACGACGACGACGACGACGGGACGACGAGACGACGACGACGAGACGACGACGACCACGACGACGATACGACGAAGACGAGACGACGACGAAAAACTACTACTACAGGACGACTAGACTACTACGACTACTAATAACTACTACTACTACTACGACTATACTACTACTACTAATTCTACTACTCCTACTACTAATTCTACTACTACAACTACTACAAGGGGAAATTTAACTCTCTGCTTATACGTAAATACTACTACTACTACTACTTACTAACTACTACTACTACTACTACCCAACTACTACTACACTACTACTACTTCTTCTTCTCTTCTTCTACGACTACTACTACTACTAACTACTACTATACTACTACTACTACTACTGCTACTGCTACTACTACTACTACTACTACTACTACTACTACTACTACTGCTGCTACTGCTACTACTACTACTACTACTACTACTACTACTACTACTACTACTATTACTACTACTACTACTACCACTACTACTACTACTACTACTATTACTACTACTAAAACTACTACTACATGTACTACTACTACTACTACTACTACTACTACTACTACTACTACTACTACTACTACTATTACTACTACTACTACTACTTCTACTACTCCTACTACTAATTCTACTACTACAACTACTACTACTACTACTACTACTACTACTTCTTCTTCTTCTTCTTCTACGACTACTACTACTACTACTACTACTACTACTACTACTGCTACTGCTACTACTACTACTACTACTACTACTACTACTACTGCTGCTACTGCTACTACTACTACTACTACTACTACTACTACTACTGCTACTACTACTACTACTCCTACTACTACTACTACTACTACTACTTCTACTACTCCTACAACTAATTCTACTACTACAACTACTACAAGGGGAAATTTAACTCTCTGCTTATACGTAAATACTACTACTACTACTACTACTACTACTACTACTACTACTACTACTACTACTACTACTACTACTACTACTTCTTCTTCTTCTTCTTCTACGACTACTACTACTACTACTACTACTACTACTACTACTACTACTGCTACTGCTACTACTACTACTACTACTACTACTACTACTACTACTGCTACTGCTACTACTACTACTACTACTACTACTACTACTGCTACTACTACTACTACTACTACTACTACTACTACTAGTACTTCTACTACTCCTACAACTAATTCTACTACTACAACTACTACTACTACAATTATTATCATCATTATTGTTATTATATATATTTGTTATGGCTTTGATTTCGTAGAAATGTGTTGAGCTTAACGGAATATTTTCTGTTTTACTTGAATACGAATTACATGTATGCATGTACCATGATCAACGTGATATAAAAGTGTAGTCTATAAAAGTACTCGTAGTTGCACATTTTTGTTCAAACTGGCATACAATAAGTTACAATACATTTGTAGTTGTGAAAGGGAAATACATTCTAACCTCTGATTGGGCAAACAACATCATAATTTCCAATGTATTAGTATTATCTTATTTCTATTACCTTGAGCATGTTTGATTAGGAAATTTATTAAAATAATCGGTTCGTTATCAGAATGTTTCCATAGAAACTCGCATAGATCACAGTAAGCTTCACAAGATGAAAGAATCCGATGTCATCTTTGATTAAAACATATGACACAAACTGTCAACGGGAATTAAACAATGAAGTTTCCTACAGAATAAAGATAACAAATGAAAATTTACTGATCGAAATTGCAATATATCTGTCGTTTATTGGTTTGTTTAAAATTAATGTGAATTATTCAGTCGGAGTTGGTTTGTATTTAAAAATAAAACTGAGAAGGGTAATATATAAACCAGCATGCATTCAAACTAATTAGGTTTTTACAAGTACTAAACTCGGTCCATAATTAATAACTCGATCTTTAGCCTTATGACAATAACACAGCCATATTTCTAGTAGGACTTCCCAACCTTTATTTGTCAGAGCAGAGAACGGAAATTCCTAAGGTTAAATATGTGGTTACACAATGCATAATTTTTCCCGCCGCCTTCGATTCGCCGTGTTATAAAAATAGCTTGTATCTGGTCCTAAGATACAAAATATTGTTGTTATATGGATTATTGTAGTTTATATTAAAAGGGCATAACCCACCATCGCACTTGTTATTTATATAGCATGGTAATCAATTAAAAAGTCAGCTCGGGAAGATAAACAAGTGTAGAAGATATGTGCGACCTAGAATTCGAAGTTATGAATAGTCAAAATCAAATAAATAGCTTTTCTAGCTCTGCTTCAATGTATACAATGCACATGAATGGTGGCTTTATTCGAAAATTCTCCAATATTAAAAACAAAATTTAACAATGAAAAACCATCGTCTTTGCGTTAATGGGATGAAATTATTGGCATTATGTTCGGACTGACATTGATTTCATATTCAAGTATAACTGCTTCAATAGTAAGAGACTGTTAGTGTTAAATACTCAGTATGTTCTGTCAACATTGCCTAATCTATTTATTGACTTTATGTAGATTTCCGCTAAACAGAAACTTCGGCTATGAGAAAGAACTATTTGCTCAATGATAGAACTTAATATATATTTACATCATTTACTTACAGAAACCGTTTTGTAACTCCTCTGACTGATTAGCCTCTCACCGCGTGGGTTCGAGTCCCGTTTGGACTTTTAACTTAATGTGAGAAGGTCTTCCTGCTGACTTGCGGTGCGCCGGTGGTTCTACCCAGACATGTGCCTGGCGTCTTCCTCCATCAAAACGTTGCTATAATGATCATAAATTGTCGCTGCAATGTATTTCAAAAACAAAACAAACAAAAACTTACAGAAAGAGCAATACACAAATATTATTGTTGTATCCATGTATTTGTGGCAAAGTGGTTTCAAACTACATATAAAGGTGGCTGGTTGTAAAGATCGTTAACTAAGCAAAACTGTGTCCAGCTACTAAAATCATATTGTAAAATTGTGGTTTTGTAAATCAAGTGCATTTTTATGCAGGCTTTAGCAGGACCTTTCAAGTTAGTCCATTTAACCTTTAAAGATTATGTGTTTCTGTTGTTATATTTGTACTGAAATGTCTGATTCCACGTATAATTCATTAACTTAAATAATCAGCTGTATTAGCCCATATTTTTGTAGCACAGAGCTACCTAATTCAAAGTCTACATGTTTAATGTTGGTCTGATTCGTAGACTTAATCAATCTTCACTGACAGGGCGACTCTACTGGGAGTTCTGAGTTTAGGAAAGTCATACTGTTCGGAACATTCCTCAAGATATCGTGGGAGGGCACACATAAATGGACTTCTGGTTCGTCCAGATGCTAAGAGACGAAATTCTTGGTCGAATTAGCACTTTGTCAACGTATGGACAAATGGTCAAAAGAGTTGACAGTTGTCGTAGGCACTCAGTATCTGTTTGTTCTTCTTTGCCATTTATATTGGATTTTAAAATGTAAAAAAAATGCAACTTTGTTGAGAAATAACACGTGGGTTCGAGTCCCGTTCGGAGGGAAGGACTTAATGTGGGAAGGTCTTCTTACTGACTTGCGGTGAGCCAGTGGTTCTACCCAGACATGTGTCTAAGGTCTTCCTCCACCAAAAAATGCTGGACGTTGCTATAATGATCATAATTGGTGGCTGCAGTGTATTTCACAGACAAAAACGAACAGACAAACCATGGACAACTGGAAACATGTACCTACCATGCGCGCTACCACTTCACCACAACGACCGGAAGTGAACATGTTTGCTGTTCGAATATAAAGTCTGGGGCAGCTTTTTTAAGGTCTTTTAAATATTTTCTTAATAACGCTCGTGTACTAAATAAAAATAAATGCGAATCGCTACTTTCTCTTTAGTGATATGTCATATCAAATAGATCTCTAAGTTACATGTAACTTTTCATTCGACGGCGTTAACTTATGTTATACTAACGAGTACCTTTATATCCTATGTTGCGAAATAACTTGGTGCTATTCAGCAAGTCATTTACTTTACTTGATGACTGCTTTCAATCCATGGATTTTGCAAAGAAAGAAACATAATTTAGAAAAGTTGCCCTATTGTCAGTTCAATGTTACTTATACGTAAAATTCCCATTGAGATATATCCACACAATATCGTAATTTACTTGCTTCCTTTTTCTTTCCATTGCCTACTTAAAATCACGATGTTCTACAAAACAAGCAAATGCAAAGTATTGTTTATATATAATATAAACATATCAAAAACATTATTTTACATGCATATAACAATTGATAAACATTTAAATGCATATATGTGGCATTTCTACAAACCGTAGAATGGCAAAAGTGTAGAAATGACACGTCAGTTTCATAACTAGATATTTTGCCGATTGAGCTATGCACGGCAGTAACTACAATGTTTGATGTTTTCCATTTGTGTAAGATAACTTCCAAGTGTTTTATCAATTTTAAAATACGATTGCCTTTATTTCCTCTGTATTACAGATTTAAATGTATGGTTAAAAAGTTCTCTTGTCACGTATTGATTTTTTTCTCGAAACTGCTTTGATAAAATACAGTGAAAATATGTGCAAGCAACGGCTGTAATGGCAATTAATATTTTGTCAAATTGATTTTTGTCTGCTCATTGGGCTTATTGTCCCACCAACACTATGCCAGTTATATGGAGACGGTGTCCAATTGAAGCAGATATAGTGCTGTCTTTACTGTGTATAGCATGCCGTGAACACTTGGCATGATACCACACCTAGTCTCATTATCCTGACACTGATCTGAAACGGTATATTCATTTACCACATAGCACAATAATGAACAAAACAAAACAAAACAGCTAAAAGTGCATCTTTAATTAGTTGATTTAGTTTATTTCCTCTCAATTCTCAAAGCAATTTAGTTTAATATCTTCGAGGTTCAACTTGTTTCAGCTGATGATATCCTTTAGAAGGCAAACCCAGGCTAACTACGTTTTCATGATCCCAGCTTGGGTGATATTTGCTGAAAAAACGACAATCATGGGACATTGTTAAGCGGCAAAATAAAGTGGAGCAATAAATTTTGCGTCCTAATCAGCAATTGTTCAGCTGGCTTTCCTTTCCCAAAGTCTGTTTGATTTGCTGCTATCATTGAGTGTCGATTGATTATCACCTCGCGCCGATTCAATGAAACTAAATGAGCAATCGTACGTTTTAATGCAGATTTTAATAGCAACACGGCACAGAAGCTGTAGATTACGGCGATCAAACTGTACATCTAGGTGAAGAAATTGTATTGAAAATTAAATTAACTTAAAATAGCTAACTTTATAGCAACATATAATGCGAGTTCCTTATTTGTGTGATTGCATACACGCTTATTATAGCGTTTCAAATGCTACTGATCGAAGGCCATGAAACGTCGCTAACAGCACTTGCTTTATTGCTTTAACTTTTTTTTCAGCAAACCATCTTTTTAATTATTTTTATGCAACGTCTACTCAACAAACACCAACTTTGAAGCTAAGTGATTTTAAATTTATAATTAATGAAAGAAGACTACTGACAACACGATCACTCATATGTGCTTGAATGATTCCGACAATATTTACCTAATCAGTGTATTTAAAAAAAATATAGACGAATACTCAGGTTTTATATTTACGAGGTGTAAAAAGCTATTTTGTGCTGTTATATTATAAAAAGCTAAAGATAGAAATGAATTTATTAAGAAGGATCGCGACTCTTTTAGCCTCCAAACATAACGACACTACTCGTTTTAAGGATTGCATATTAGCATTTTTTGGCAACAAATGCAAACATGAATGACATTACATTGCTATGGCAACTGTATATAGTCGGTTTATAAAAGAGTTACTGTCTGTATTCAAGGTTAGAGGATGTTACCAATAAGACTTTCGTTGCGCTTAATTAAACATTTTTTTTCAAATCACATGTTCATGCTAGTGTGTTATCATTTTGCTTATTTCTGATGCGTGTATTTGGATATTAATGACTTGCATCTGAAATATCAATGCCATTTCAGTTTAAAAGCTGAAACTGTGTTTGTGAAAGAAATAATAACTGCTGGGTTGTAATTTGTCTATATCTGGCAAGTGCATATATACGCTATAACAGTGTTGGATGGTCAATGAGCACAGGTCAGAACTATATAAATATGCTATAGTCTATTTAATTTTAAGGGCGTATAAATTAAGGCTGAATATGAATAGTATGTCTTAAGTATTTGTGTGAAGGAATTATGTAAACATGATTTTTTGTCTGCTAAAGTCTACTATTCTAATCAAATTGTATCTTTTGTGAAGATATTCTCACTGTCTATTTGTTCATCCATCACAACTGTACAGTTGTATGCAGAACTACTTGCTTTCTGCCAATGATTTAAAAATTACCAAGAAGAGACAAGAGCCGTTGTTTGAGGCAAAATTGTAATAGGAACTCCTCGGGCACTTCTTTCCTCTGGACAATCACCCCTCAGATCTATTTGGTGCAACGATCCTTACAGAACCACGATCGGTTTGTTCGCCTTAAAAATCTTCAAAACGGCCATACGTGTGATGCATATGCTTATTTCATCCTGTAAACTTTCTTTGAAAAATTTAACTGTTTACAACTATTAGATATACACCTGTAACTACATTTTCAGTAGAGACAACCAAACGTTTAATTATGTTGTATTGATGACGCCTTTGGCTCCGTGCTTATTTTCGCAGGGTTTTCATATGTTACATCCGAGAGACGATCGTGAATTATCCGAGACGTTCCGAGCGATAAAATTGATGCAATATATTTGCAAGTAAGAGGATATCCGACATAGATACGTTTATATGTGTCAATTTTGATAATGCAAATAAAGCCTCTTTTTTTAATTCTCACACCGCTTTTGTATTGTGTGTTGGAGGTAGAAACAAATGATGACACTGAAAGGTAACAGTTCTGTAGTGCAAATAGTCCCATGAACTGGATAAGTTCTATTTTGAATAACTAGATAAAACTTGTTTCAACCATATTTGTCTCCATCAATATTTTCATTTATTTATTATTTAGTACAATATGCATGAATGACTCTCATCATTATAGACTACAAATGCTTAACTATGACATGTTACAGTTTTAAATACATGCAATATATCTTTCTATTGGCTATAGGTTTAAGATGCGCTGAATATACCCAGCTGTTTAAATCATACTCAAATATTACATAATGCCACATATATAAAGAATATTAACAGACATTCGTATACATTGATAAATAGGAATTGACGTTTAAAATCAAGTTAGGTTTTTAAAGAAATGTTTAAAATAAAGTTGTTCTCTTTCCAAAGGGGCTGGTTGACAAATTACGCATTGAATTGTGTTCTGTGAAAAGCATTGGGGGAATATTTGTTGTTGTTGTTGTGTTGTTTGTTTTCAAAGTAAATTAGGTCAAGTTATATTATTTGAAGAAATGCAATATTTTTGTCAGCGCAGCAAATTGAACAGTTAATTGTCTTGTCTGTAACCAATTGTTCTGTTACACTCTTGCTTGACCTCTGCTAATAGCAAACAGTATTAATCCAGTTTTAATTAAACTGTTCCTGTGAAACAATACGAGGGGAATGGCAAAACGTTCACAGGTTACATAATGACACCAAAGTGAATATGCCATATTAAAAATTGTTTTTCGGGACAATAACATGCATAGCACGTATATGTTCTTGTCATATGATAAATTGTGTTTCGAGACCAGATCATGCATAGCACCTATATGCCCTAGCTATACGATAAATTGTTTTTCGGGACCATATCATGCATAGCACGTATAAACCCTAGCCATACGATAAATTGTGTTTCGGGACCGGATCATGCATAGCACGTATATACCCTAGCCATACGATAAATTGTTTTTCGGGACCATATCATGCATAGCACGTATATGCCCTAGCCATATGATAAATTGTTTTCCGGGACCAAATCATGCATAGCACGTATATACCCTAGCTATACGATAAATTGTGTTTCGGGACCACAACATGCATAGCACGTATATGCCCTAGCCATACGATAAATTGTTTTTCGGGACCATAACATGCATAGCACGTATATACCCTAGTCATACGATAAATTGTTTTCCGGGACCATATCATGCATAGCACGTATATACCCTAGCCATACGATAAATTGTTTTTCGGGACCATATCATGCATAGCACGTATATACCCTAGCCATACGATAAATTGTTTTTCGGAACCATATCATGCATGGCACGTATATACCCTAGCCATACGATAAATTGTTTTTCGGGACCATATCATGCATAGCACGTATATACCCTAGCCATATGATAAATTGTTTTCCGGGACCATATCATGCATAGCACGTATATACCCTAGCCATCCGATTTTTTTTTCGGGACCATAACATGCATAGCACGTATATACCCTAGCCATATGACAAATTGTTTTTCGGGACCATATCATGCATAGCACGTATATACCCTAGCCATACGATAAATTATTTTTCGGGACCATAACATGCATAGCACGTATATGCCCTAGCCATACGATAAATTGTTTTTCGGGACCATAACATGCATAGAACGTATATGCCCTAGCCATACGATAAATTGTTTTTCGGGACCATATCATGCATAGCACGTATATACCCTAGCCATATGACAAATTGTTTTTCGGGACCATAACATGCATAGCACGTATATGCCCTAGCCATCCGATTTTTTTTCGGAAACATATCATGCATAGCACGTATATACCCTAGCCATACGATAAATTGTTTTTTGGGACCATATCATGCATAGCACGTATATACCCTAGCCATACGATAAATTGTTTTTCGGGACCATATCATGCATAGCACGTATATACCCTAGCCATACGATAAATTGTTTTTCGGGACCATAACATGCATAGCACGTATATACCCTAGCCATATGACAAATTGTTTTTTCGGGACCATAACATGCATAGCACGTATATGCCCTAGCCATCCGATTTTTTTTTCGGAAACATAACATGCATAGCACGTATATGCCCTAGCCATACGATAAATTGTTTTTCGGGACCATAACATGCATAGCACGTATATACCATAGCCATCCGATTTTTTTTTCGGGACCATAACATGCATAGCACGTATATACCCTAGCCATACGATAAATTGTTTTTTTCGGGACCATATCATGCATAGCACGTATATACCCTAGCCATCCGATTTTTTTTCGGGACCATAAGATGCATAGCACGTATATGCCCTAGCCAGATGATAAATTGTGTTTCGGGACCATAACATGCATAGCGCGTATATACCCTAGCCATACGATACATTGTTTTTCGGGACCATAACATGCATAGCACGTATATGCCCTAGCCATACGATAAATTGTTTTTCGGGACCATAAGATGCATAGCACGTATATGCCCTAGCCATACGATAAATTGTTTTTTCGGGACCATAACATGCATAACACGTACATGTCCTGGCCATACGATCACTTGTTTTTTTCAGGACCATAACAAGCATAGCACGTATATACCCTAGCCATATGATATTTTTTTTCGAGACCATAACATGCATAGCACGTATACATGTATACCCTAGCCATACGATAAATTGTTTTGTTCTTTTGGGGACCAGAACATGTATAGCACGCATAGGCCATGGCCATACGATCACTTGTTTTTCGAGACTATAACATGCACAACACGTATATACCCTGGCCAAACGACAAATTGTTTCTTTCGGGACCATAACATGTATAGCACTCACATGCCGTAGCCATGCGATAACCTGTCGTTCCGGACCAAAAATGCACGAATAAGCTATTGCCCGCCTAGGATTTCATTGATATTTAAAGAATGTGTATTTTAGAAATAATCGAATTACAGATCAATAAGAAAAACAATATTATATTCACTTTTGTATTTGACTTCAGATTTGAAACTCCAACAATTTCCTGTATTTTGATAATATACTTCTTACATATCTTAACTTCAAAAAGAAACCTTAGATATATAAATCTATCAAGATTTCATCTATTATTCTAAAACGTCTTTTGAAATATATTTAATCTTTTCCCCTAAAACGAAAGCATTCTTTGAAACGATTTTAGTTATATTGGCTCAATACTATCAACAACTTTAAAACTGCATTTTGAGACAATCATTATACGAATAATCCTGAAAAGTACGAACTGTATCTGTAATTTGCATGATCCTTTTCCAAACCATTATCATTTTGATTGACTTAATGATTAGATATATTTTCTGAAATTATATTTATTTCAATTTATATTTATTAAACTTCGTGTTTTAAACAACTTTCCATAATGCTGTTATCATTCAAATGTGATAGTATTTGACAAATCTTCGGATGCATAACCAAACTAAACTTAAAACGTTATTTGAGAATAGATTTTGTCTGGTGTATTGGTCAAGAATGCATAAATCAGAAACAAGTCCGTCGAAATTATAGGTCTTGTGAAAGTGGTTGGCTAAAATGTCCAGAAACAAAATCCTTCTTTTGTTTCTTTGGCAGTTAAATTTGGTCAAATTGTTGTATTCTATCACAAACAATATCAAGTCAGACATAGTTAGTGGACCTATAGAAGTTTGATGTTGGATAAATCACATAACGCTTGACAAGGTGCATGTTTTCATCCAGTTAGTCTGTTTGAATTGTTTTGAAGTAATAAATTATAAAGATTACACAATAACAAAAATAAGAATATCTGTATATCACGTGAAACAGCTGTATACGATTTCAAAGGATGAAGTATGAAGTATATTTATATACTTCATTCTTTGAAATCGTCAGAAACAGCATAACAGGAGATCATAACAGAGCTGGTCATTGGAAAACAAATGCCCTTTCCTTTGACATTCATTGCAAGCTTATTATGCGTGTTATAAGGGAAGTTCCAAAATTAATCGTGTCAGTGCAAGAACAATGTGGCTGGATGGCTGGTTGGGCTAATATAATACGAGTCCAAGGCATAAAATGTCACTGAACTAAACACTGTGGTTAATGTGTTTACCATTCCCGCTGACTACGAAACAATTACATTCAGTAACAAGAGAGATAATAGTATCGTTACCTTGTAACATACGCTGACCAACAACGATATATATATAAGTAAAAATAAGATATTAAAAAATATAGACCGGAGAGAGTCGGTTTAAGGTAGGGGAGCCATGGGGACATTGATATTTTGCACCCCTTCGATGGCAAAAAGTATACGATTATTGTCTGCAATTGCATGTACACAGCATGCCCGATATCCTGCTGTCATAAGAGAGATACAAATCCAACTGTAATCTAATAGGATTGGGTTTTCATTCCTCAACTCATCCATCATTTGGTAAAGTTGATCATTATTATAGTGGTAAGAAGCAAATACTTTGATAACGTAAACATTGCCTCGACATTGTATATCATAGTAAAATACCAATATAATCAAATGTATATCTACTATAACTGAATGTTGTCAGGATGGCATGGTGTATTATATTGTTTGTTGTATTGGTGTACAAGGTATTAAGACAATATAAATGGTTTCGTTTACCTTGTGGGATCGAATTGCTTCCAGCCAAGCCGGAGGAGAGTACCACTTTCTGTCAAACATCACTTTTCTACATGTATTCATGATAAGGTTTTCCAGTTGACCGGAGGTGCGGTGCGTTTCATGCAATAAAAAGTTTCCAACTGAAATGCTTCTCAACGTTAACATAAACGGCTATTTTTGATATTCCCATCAGTACCAAATATATAAGGTCTGTAAGTGAACCGTCAACCGTCAACATTTCTTGTACAAACAATAATTTTACGTGTAACCATGGACTACAAAACAGTCTGCGTCAAGACATTAATAAATACATTGTACATGTATATGCTACATGAAAACTACGACATTGAAACGCAAGTTTCAAGTCACAATCCTGCAACACTACATATACGTTCTAGCAGGCAATTCTGGCGCGGTTCAATCTGTTATAGAGTATAAATAAATATGAATAAATGATAATAATTATAAATAGATCTTCACAAACCTGGTTATACTGCATAATGATTACATGTTTAGTTGTGGTATTTACCAAACCTGGTTATACCGTATGATGATTATACGTGGGGTTGTGGTATTTCCCAAAAGTGGTTATACTGCATAATGATTACCCGTGGAGTTGTGGTATTTCCCAAACCTGGTTATACTGCATAATGATTACCCGTGGGGTTGTGGTATTTACCAAACCTGGTTAGACTGCATAATAATTACATGTTTAGTTGTGGTATTTCTCAAACCTGGTTTTACTGCATAATGATTACCTGTGAAGTAAAGTTGTGGTATTTGTAAACCTTTTATTATACAAACACACGGGCTTCAATAAGATCAATCCGTTTCATAATAAATAAGTTTCCATTAATTACAAGCTAAGTTTGAAGCTAAGTATTTTTAAAAGTATCTAAAAATTAAGTGGTATAAGAGGCTTTCATAGATAATGCCCGATGATTAGAAAGTATAACTGTCTTTAAAGCAAAACCATTCTACTTTTACAATGGTGCTCTTAAAATAACAAAGTCTTACAATCAATGGCATATGGTTTGTTGATTTTCGAAATGACCTAATCATATATTCATTGAAATTATTGATTAATTTGTTGTATTCTGTTAATCCAGTTTCCTTTAAACGTACTTTTGTACATGAATAGCTTGATTTGTTATATTTGTATTACACATTCAATGCTCTCTTTCATTCTTATTTACTTAACATAAATTATGCATGTGTTCATAACGCTAGGTTAAGTTGTGTGCAAGTTCTAAGAGAGCCTGCACCGTTTACAATAGTTTATAGTAAATATTTAAGGTAGAGGTATAATTGTTTATTAAAACAGCATTACAATGTCATATTTTTTAAGTTTTACTAAAAACATTTCTATAAATATCACCACAGTTCATTTAGGGTTTCTTTAAAAAATGGTTTCATTATCAAAATGCTTTTGTAGAAACTTTATAAATCACATTCGGTTTTAAAAGCGGAAATACTCCAGATTTCAATTTTGATCGAAAAATATGACAATAACTGTCAGCGTGAATTAAATTTACCTCAATTCTAAAGATATCAGATGTCCCGAACTGCAATAGATTGTTCTTTAATTTGTCAGTTTACATCTAATTGGGTAAATTTAATGATTCCTTTTTCGTGTATTTATATGAAAATTGAACAGGTTTGTATATTGAACAACCTCAGAACCAATGCACGTATGTTAGTTAGGTACGAAAAATGACGACTGAAAGATTGCACAGTAATAATGATAATATCAGTTAAATGAGCATTTAGCGAAACATCGATATAAATTGCATTACTAAGAGTTATATTGCTTTATTGTTAATGGTATACTGCTTAGAGGAACTTTGCCGAATACATATGGGGTCCCATTTATGACCATATCGTCTCCAAACTTGCTCGATTTGGTTTTGTTTACCTTCGCCTTCATTCTTATGGTATATGTACTCTTGATGATTAAACATTTATCACAGGTGTTTATCGCAGGTGTACTGGAGTGTGGAGGAGGTGTTTAGTTCTATGTTACTATAATAACCTAGGACTCATTAAATTATCTAAAATCCATTATCTGTGAAGGTTTATTTAATATCATAGAAGATTAAAAAAATTGGTCAGTATTTTTGTTTGCTAAAATAATCCATATCGCAAGTGGGCCATGCTAAGTCAATAAATAGGCCACTACGTCCGATCCAAGAAATATCTTGTGAACACACTCAATGCCATATTTAGGCCCCATTTTCACCAAACTTAGTGAAAATGTTGCACTGTTTCCAATTGTATGAGTACCTTACTGTATCATGTGTAGTCACTGAGTAGATAACTAGGTCTAAGTTTATAAAAGAAATACCGGGAAAAGACTGGAGGTCACATTTAAAGCTAAATCTTTAGCAAAGCCAAGAAAACACTTAAGACTCCTTGGAGAAGCCAGCTTCTGGTTACACGGTAGCACATACTAGTTACACTATAGCACATGCTAGTTACACTGTATCACATGCTAGTTACACTGTAGCACATGCTAGTTACACTGTAGCACATGCTAGTTACACTATAGCACATGCTAGTTACACTGTAGCACATGCTAGTTACACTGTAACACATGCTAGTTACACTGTAGCACAAGCTAGTTATTCTGTAGCACATTCTAGTTACAATTTAGCCCATGCCAGTTTCACTGTAGCACATGCCAGTTACACTGAAGCACGTGCCAGTTACACTGTAGCACATGCTAGTTACACCGTAGCACTTTCTAGTTACACTGTAGCACATGCAGTAGATAAAGGCATTCAAAATTAGTACTTCACTTAAAGATCAAACTAAAATCCCGAGAAGCTGTGATTTAGTCATGAAGTTTAAATTCCAAAATATACCCCTCGCCCTTCACGGAGCTACGTTTTACCGTTCATTTCCAAATCTCTTAGCTGTCATTACTTTTTAATCCGTGTATAAAATATTTTAACCCTTATTATATAATAGCTGGGTATTTAAGACATTAAGCATGTTTCTCAATAAAAGCTTAACTACGACGTTGGATGATGGAAACTATTAATCTGGAACTTTATGATTTGTAATAAGATATTGTCTGGATAGTTGGTCGAAAATGCATTAATAAAACAAGAAATGTCGTTGCAAACAGACATATGCCATCATTTGTTTTTAATAGGCAAATACTGGTTCTTGCGCGACACGTCGTCTTCATATGCTTGATATTTCTGCCAGGTTATTTTAAAATCTCTCCAGCAAGGACAGTGTTACTGAGCGGACACGACCACCAGTGCACTACCAGGGGTAATGACTTTGACCTGTAATCGTGACCTAGATCTTCGAGTAACCGACCTGGGTCTTGAGCGCGACCTGTCGTATTCATGTGTTTGACATTTCTGCCAGGTTATTTCAAAATCCGTCCAGATATGGCAGTGTTACTGAACGGACACAACCACCAGTGCACTACCAGGGATTATGACTTTGACCTGTAAGTGTTACGTTGATCTTCGATTAACCAACCTGGGTCTCTTGCGCGACACATCGTCTTCATGTGTTTGACATTTCTGCCAGTTTTTTTTTTCAATATCCATCCAGATATGACAGAGTTACTGAGTGGACACTGTGACCAGTGCACTACCAGGGTTTATGACTTTGACCTTTAAGTGTGACTTAGACCTGTATTTTGTGCGCGACGCGTTATTTTCATGAGTTTTCTGCCAAGTCTTTTTTAAATCCATGCAGGAATAACGAAGTTATTGAGTGGACATAGATATCGGACAGACAGACAGGCGGACGGTCAGACGGACAGACGTACAGACCAAGCAACGGACAGACGGTTCGACTACTACATGCCTGCCTTCGGGGGCATAAAAACAACAGAATATCGCAAAAACGAGGTTTGTACCAGTTATTGGATAAGATATTTACTAAACAATTCCCGTCTGTCAGTATGTGTAAAGTTGCATAAGATAGAAAATATGCACATTTATTGCTAAGAACATAATATCAGACATAAATATTGGAGGAAAGTGTAAATAACCAGTAATAAACGAATATATATATATCCTTGGATAACTATAGCGTATGGTGTCTGTTCGCATTGTTGCTTATGGCTTCACATTATCACGATCTGACCATTACATATCAATGTTGGTAGTGTCATGAGAAAAACGGTGAATTATTTTCTCATAAAACTTTATTGTTATTGCATTTTAAATTTATCTTGAACATTAATAGTCGCGCAAGTTAATTTCAAAAGGTCTGTATTAGGGCAAGACTTATTCTCGCACTGCATTTACAAATGGTGATTATTTGCCAAAAGAAGCAATGTTTCAAAAACAAATTTGCCATATTATCGCAGGTTCTATTCCAAAATATCAGTCCACCAGTTTTACACATTTTGACCCAACGCAGCATTTTGTGTGGATGTTTGGAGCAAGTAAAACATATCCAAACTATTGACCTTTAAATTGCACAATTCAATCTTCGTTGGTCTTTCTACAGTGTAGATTTACACTTCCCATTCTTAAACAAAACGCCATTGTACAAAATGGATTAGATCCATATATACCTACAGGTATATTTTCGACAACAAACATAGCATCAATACGGAAAACGTTACTATAGTAATCGACGGGCAGACATTCATGTTATCACAAAGATGTCGCGTAAAAACTTCGTACACAGGTATTCTCTTTTTTTTTTTCTTTTTCGAGGTAAATAATATAAAACGGATGTTTAGCAATGTCCCGCATATGGCACCATTGTTTCATGTATCACGCTGTTTGCTTATTAGTCGTTATAAAAGTATTTTGGTATAAATGAATGTATCTTTATATTATTATTTTTAAACATTAAAATGGCAAAGTTGATATATATGTTAAATGTGTGCATTGCCCGATCAATGCTTAGAATTAAATACTAGGAGATGACGGATTAAAACAACTGGATACCAGTTTTAAAGAAATAATTAGATGCCTTGGTGTTGTTGTTTTTTGCTGGTGTTGTTTGTTTTTTTGGACAGTTTGGAGAAGCAATCAAGTGTTGCTGTTTATTTTGTTTAAGTCGGACTCAATGCGGTGTCATTAAAATTTAAGTCGAACTCACTTGCTTAACAAAGAACTTGATTTTGCCAGTCGTCTGCGCTGTATTTTACTTATTTTGCATTGTTTTGTACTAATATTGTTTTACGGCTTAAGTAACAAAACATGCTGTGTCATGTCATTTTCCATACAACCTGTACAACTATATTCCGGGAATTTCATATTACCTGTTGGTTTTCTCCTGACAAAATGTATTATCAACGGAATAAAAGATTTACCCTTCCCAGAGTAGAAGCCTACACATACGTCGTCACTTTCGACAATGAATTATTGTTTTGTGTCTGAACAACAGAGTATGTCACTGGGGGCATACAAATATTCTTTATTCGAACAATGCTTTACGTACTTGAGAATGTGAAATTTAGTGAAACAAATAATCGCTTTATACGTATTTCCAATAATTGTTTGCGGTCCATCAAAGTAAGCACTGAAACAAAATATGTCTTTGATACGCTTTATTCTTATAAAAATATAGGATTCACTGTAGGATTTATATTAGATTTTCGAATATACGTTAAATCGTGTTTAGGGTAGTTTGAAGTATAATATGTATTATATAATAATAAGAGGTACTCTCCAGTGCGTTGTATATAAGAATATATGACAAAGTCGTATGAGTATTGCAACATATACCAAACTCCGAAAAGGCACAGAACAAAGGAATTTCACTTGCAAGCCAAGCGAAAAGTAAGAACAAATTTGTGATGAGTCATTTAAGGAAATGAGCAAACCCGACAGTTACCGCCTTGGAACGGTCAGTCGGCAATATGGACCGACTGGGGTGCTTAAACCGGTTTTACAGAGCTCTTACCTCGCACTTCCTGACGAGTTTATCAAATGCAAGCAACGAACAGAAAAACGATCTATTTGAAAACAAAATATCCATGCGCTGATATTTTCTATACGTTATGACGAAAGTAGTGACGTCATCGAAAAATAATGTCCACATAGTGTTCAGAAAAGGAATATGGTATTATTTCGATTTGAAAATCAACACAAAAATGGTTGACCACAAATAAAATTAACTTTCTGAATCATGAACAAACAAACATGACCAGAGATGAATAAATGGTTGTAGCATCCTGTTCATGTGAAGATGGAATTGAAGAACCAAAGTTCAATGTCCATCAAAGGAAATACACGTAACAATCCCCATAGGATGAATTAAATGACAACATAGATTACATGCACGGGGAGATTGTTTACGACCGCCACACTGCACAAGTAACATTGTTGTGATCATGAATAAGAGTATATGACAAAGTCCTATGAGTATTGCAACAAATACCAAACTCCGAAAAGGCACAGAACAAAGGAATTTCACTTGCAAGCCAAGCGAAAAGTAAGAACAAATTTGTGATGAGTCATTTAAGAAAAAGAGCAAACCCGACAGTTACCGCCTTGGAACGGTCAGTCGGCAATATGGACCGTGTTATGAATATTATTGTATGCCCTGCTTTGGTACATACGCTATAACTGGGGAATTGGAATTCGATTGTTAAATTTATACCTTTGTAGTAACCACAGGCAGAAGTAAACAGATAAGGCATTTCAAAATAATATCACCTTTTACGATAAAATTAACATCCTGATTTATTATTTATTAATATCATAATTTAGTCATGAAATTGAATTCCAAAATCTATTCCCATTCAGCGTGCAACATTTTACCTTTCAAGGGCTTTTTATAATTTCTTTAGTATATGTATGAAACAGTTTTATTTCTATATCTATAATACCATGACTTATTCCTTTAAAATTACATTGTTGATATTAGCCTTTTTAAAAAGAAAAGAAAGGTTTTGCCTTGTATTTTCATCGCGTATTTTGACAAGAAGTAGCTTGTTTCTGTGTCTTCAGAATAGCTCACAAGATATTTAGTCGTCTAGGACACCAATTTGTTAGTTCAACTCGTGAATTCAGGCGTTAAAAACTTAATATGCTATTTATTTATCGGCACAAATTGGACGCTATTTTGAAATATAATGACTAAGGTATGCAATTAAAAATAACACTTATTTACTCAGTATGAAGGTTGTCGTAATTTAAGGTATATGTTTAACAGTTCTTACTAATTACAGATATTTTAAACAATAATCGCAAAATACAATAAAAAGACAAAAACAGACACACTTGTATTTGGTTTGAGTTAAACATACTGATTTAGAACGGTATTTAAATAATAATGGTAGAATATTTCTTAATTGATACGAGTGTTAATATAATACACACTTTCTAATTGATTTAGCCCCATTTGTGTCAAATCAAAGCATTTAATTTCAAGTAAATAAGTATAAGTAAATTAATATTTTGCATTATGTTGTATTCCCAATGGCTGCAATGCTAGTAACTTGTTAAGCTGTATGTGGATTATTACATTCTCAGTTACCGGGAAACTGTAAATCACAGGCAAACAAGGTCTTTGTTGTATTT
This sequence comes from Sinonovacula constricta, assembly GCA_007844125.1. Taxonomy (NCBI): domain Eukaryota; kingdom Metazoa; phylum Mollusca; class Bivalvia; order Cardiida; family Solecurtidae; genus Sinonovacula; species Sinonovacula constricta. Next base: position 51,184,962 of record CM017569.1, on the reverse strand, counting down.
CTTTTGTCCATCAATTATTATAGAATCATAAGAAGTGGAAAGTTTTAACGACATATTTTTTTCTTAATCAGTCTTACCTTTTCGTGTGTTTTCGCATTTAGTATGTCTTTGTTCTTTAAAATATTTACTTAGATTCTTTGTTAATATTATTTGCTGTGTCTCTTTGGACTGTCAGTCGTAAAGCTCTATAAAATTACAAATTAAATTCAGATAGAAAGGAAAATATATTGAAATGACTTTGTATTCCTTCCATAAATCATACAGTTTATTTGTCTACCAAGGTTATGAGCGATATCTAGACAATAATTGAAACATAAAAACAGCGGGAATGTGAATATTAACTGGATAAGTTAAAAAAAAACTTCTTTTATTGTGCCAGTCGTTCGATATTTTATTTTTTGAAATTTATATACTTCGGGTGAGCAATTATTATTAATATTCACGCACATAATTAACAAAAACAAAATATATATATATATATATATATATATATATATATATATATATATATATATATATATATATATATATATATATATATATATATATATATATATATATATATATATATAGTGCTGCTTCAATGACAAAAAGTAGTAAATTAATTTATTTGAAGATAAAGGTAAGTCATTAGGATACTAAACTTTAGCTATTTTAAACTATTATGATTTTTATCTTTTGCGAGATTAAATAACTTTTTATTAATAATTTATCAAATAAAGTTCTACATTAATCGTCGCTCAAGCTAATATAACAGACACGTCTCATTGTAAGACAATTTAAATTTATTCATACACGAGCTGTCCACAACATTATTTTTTTCTTATTTCGAGTGGAGTAGTAATTAGCACTCCTGCGATGTCAATATTTCAGGCATGATCTTATGATTTTTGGTTGTGGCTCACGTGATTGAAAGCCCTACACGCTTCTCAAACAGATTTAGAGTTGAGCCCATCCGGCGATCATACGTCTAAAATTTTCCGAATGTATATTACATAAATTCAATTTCTTAAGATTGTCATAAAACATAAATTTTAGTCTAGATACATCTCACGTCAGAACGCTCTTATAAAAAAAGAAAACACACATAGAACCTGGAACATTAACACGCTCCTTTTGAAAAGAAGTGCAACATTGGAAACAAAATCACGTCCGCGCTGCGGTAAGATCTGACAATCTGAAAACTGGACATCCGTATGCAGCTTGTTTAGTATCGATTACATGAATGAGCACTCAAGTTCAGTATAATAAAAGTACAATGATGTCCGTTGCTTATTTTATCTGTATCTCTGGTTAGGAACCAGTGGTATGACAACACTAATGAGATATTATTGAAGACAAGAAGAAAACTGACACGCATAATGAATATGCAGATCCTACTCTTGAGTGGTTGATTAAAAGGAGATAATAAATATGCCACAAAAAATATGTTTTCATTCTAGGGCTTTTTTCATGCAACTTTCCTCTGCTCTGACCATCAGTTATAAGCCAAAACTGACATGTGAGTTTTGATAATTTAATTGAATTGACATGAGAATGTATAAGAATTAGTTTCTTTATATGTCAAGTATAACATCTGTTAGACCATTAACTTATAAACTGATAAGATTGTGTAAAATCACATTAAGACCATATTACAAACTTGCAGTGGTATCTAGTAAATGACGGCAAACATTTACATGTAAGCAAAAACATGAAGTCATAATGGATTGATTTCCTTGAGCTGCTAGTCGCATATTGCATTTTAAGGCAATCTACCACGTGCTAATTGTAAGCAACCAGCAAGCCCCAACAAGAAATATACATCAAATGATAATTTGAACTTTATGCATTAAAAAGCTACAATATTTAAACTTTTGCATTTTAAAAACCGCGCCCGAATATATTTTTAAATAAAAAATACAGATTTAAGTTTCAATAGTGTTCTCTTATGTTCGAAAATATGTGTAGCTTGCATGACCTATTCAAACATTCGCACAAAATGATCCATTTGGTTGATACGCGACAACGCATTATACGAGTTACAATACTTATAAGGCCATATTAGGCTTTCAGAACACATATATGGATACCCATTTGCCTATACGGTGTTAGAAAGGCATAGGCCATCCTGCATTTTGTGGACATGTTTTATACACGTTTAAGAAAACCAAAGGTTTTAATAACTTTCCTAAACACTTTACAAAACTTATCAGAATATATACTGCTGACGGTTACAACCCGGGAATCCTTCGTTTCCTGCGCTGCTTGCAATTGACCCTTTTACAATCAAGAACTTGCATTACTTTTAAATTACATGATGACCGGACAGGTTGTTGAAATTATATGACAACAGTGACTTAAAGCCATAATTGGACAATCACTGATGGATTTCTTGTCCCTTCATCTCTCCAGTTGTGCCCTGTATAGGTGAGACAACTAGAGCAATCTCCATGTCCTTTACGTAAGATTGCAGAGTAGGTATAACATCGGGATTTTTTGTACCTTTATTATATAATATGCCAACGGCGGATAAATCCTCGGTTTTTTTATGATGCCGACGGACCGTTCCAAGGCGGTAACTGATGTTTTTTCTATGTGTTTTTGTCACATTTACATTTACCATGTTTGCCTTTGTCTAGAGGTAGATTAAATTTATATATATGTGGACATTTTAATAGGACGTTTTCTTATTTATCTATTTTAAACTGTCTTTTCTTGAACTGGCAAAATTCTACATGTGTATGGTGAATCCCGACAAATACATTTATTTAAGTCAGATACTAAAGTACCGACAAAATAATTTCTCGCGGATGGAAGTTTGAATGGCAATTGTGAATGTTTTCCTATATCCTCTTTATAATCGATTAAAGTAATCGTTTTCGCGGTAATCAATTATTTTCCACAGTTTTTAAATAGCTCACTGCACTGGCAACGCAAAAATGCAAATTTGCTAAAACCTTACAGGAAGGCAACCAAATCCATAAGAAATTGAGCAATGTAGACGAATCGGAATTTATTCTTGGTGAATAAATTGATTTCAACTTACTACTTACAGCCACGTTTCTGTAAACCGTGATTTAAGGAATTTGCCATTTGTTGTTGATGCAAAAAAACAAACTGATTGGAACTGATTGCATATCCCTGATAAGGCTGTAAACGTTCATGTTTATGATTCAGTATTGGAAGTTTACCCCGACAACATTTGAGATGCTGCACGCTGTTTATACAAAACTTTTGTACACGAAGGAAAATTTGAAAAAAAAAAAAACACATGCTGTTGTTTCAGTGCGATAAGAAAAGATATGTGCTTAAATCTAACCTGAAATTGAAAGCCATGCATCTTTGAAAGTCGGCCATTGTGCCTAGCAAACACTATGAGCTTTCATTGTCACGGTGATACTCCTAAATATTTTGATTAAATAGGAAGTATATCCTCTAGTGTTTGAGCTGCTTTGTTTTATTCTCAATTGTTTGCCATGTACTGATAGCGAAAGTGATTTTTTGACAAATGATACAGACTGTCTATACAGATGTGTTCTCTTAAGTTGCTATCCTCAAACCACTTACGACGTTTGATGCATAAGACTACGAAGTTTGAAGCTTATCACCTCAGATATTCTGTTGATAGAAATAGACCAGAACAAACAGTGCATGGAGACTTACAAGTTTTGCACAAGCAATTGGATTAAATGTCCACAAACAAATCTCTTCTGTCTGTTTTTCGACAATTGTATCCGATAGAAATACTTTCATTGGTACAGAGACGATATTTGGCCTTGAGGTAGACATAAAGAAAACAGTATGTCATTGCAAATAAATCATAGTATCGATGATCAGCATACCATATAATCTTTATTGTATAGTGTTGCCGATATGTGCACTTCAATAAAAGCCTACCATCGAATTTGAGTTCCGTGAAAAATTTAATACTTGAAAATAGTGGATGTATTCGCCGCAACTAATGTAACTCATGACTAAAAATGACAAGTTTTCATCGTTTTCCTTGTTAAAACGTGTTTTCCGATTGTTTACAAAATGCCTAAGAGAATAACCGCGGCTATTTTACCGCGGCTCAATGACACGTCAAAAGGTCACGTAACTTTCACTTTACATATAAACAATAAAATTGCTGACACTAGTGACAGTCCGAATATGTTTTTTTACTGACAATTTCTGCATTTTGATAAAAAAAACCTTTTAATAATGCTCACACGTTCCCAATACGCATTGCAAAATCCTCGTGGAGTCAAATACTATTAACAGGTACGTACATGTAGTAAAATTCAATTTTAATAAAACATACTTTTTTACTGCTGCCACTTGCTAACAATCAATAGGGTTACAGATGTAATCGAAATAACCCTTTTTTAATTATGATGAACATGTAGATTCGGCCTTTAAGACACAGTAATTTTGTCCTAAATGGTTCTTTTTAGATAAGCTTATCTGGAATAAAAATAGTTTATCAAAATCAGCTACGCAGCAAAGATGTGTTTACGATCTTACAGTTTCGGTTTTTTATAAAGACAACTAGCAGAAATTATAGAAACAGCAGCAAAACAACCAATAAATCTTAACATTGTTTTATGTGTCAGCATTTTCTCTCAGCGATGTTTGATATTTATGTTTCCTTCTGAAAATGTACGAGCCGTTGACTTTTTGATGTACATATTCGACACGACGAAATCTCTCAAGACACGTTTCCGTATTAAAGGAAACATATTCAAACAAACTCTCTGAAAGTTAACACTTCCCTTTTCAGAAATTATAAGAAATCACGATGATTTACAGTTCAAATTCCACATTTATCTGAAAACATAAATAACATGAGTTTAAGGAACAATCATAATATAATATGCCATCATGTAAAAAGGCATATTATTTGCAAGCTGTTTACGTATGTTGAAGGCACCAGTCGAGGACATGTTTATTTTGAAACTTCCTGCTGTGAAAAGTAAACAGTGTAATTTTAGAAAAATTGACATGTCCACGAACCTCATATTGACTTCAGTTAGCTCATATTCTGACAAATGGTATTATCACTACAATCGTATATTTTGTCTGCTGAAGCTTAGTAATTTGATCGCAGACTTCAGTCTCGACAATGACTGATTGTTGCCTTGTCTAAACCACAGAGTATGGTACTGAAAACATACATTTATACTTTAGTGGATCATGGGTTAGGGACTCGCTAATGCGATAATAATTGAGATCAATATTCCACAATTGTTTGATATATTTTTCGAAGGATTGAACGTGATCTTTCCAAATTAGCATCAAACATAAATGCATCTTTATCATGCTATAGTCTTCCCTTAAATATTTTACTGCAACATAAATCTTGATATTCTTTGCCTTCTAACATTGTATATGTATGCTGACATGTACATAAAAATGTACGTGGGCGTGGGGGGGGGGGGGGGGGAGGGGCGGCACGTGGCGTGGTAGAGTCGCCGACTTGTACCTCTTCTGACCGCTTTGCCCCTTACTGCGTCGGTTCGAGTCCCCTTTGATGCGAAGGACATAATGTGGGAAGGTCTTCCAGCTGACCTGCGGGGCGCCGGTTGTTCTGCCTAGACATTTTTTTAGTCTTCCTCCATCTAAAATACGTTGCTATACAGATCCAAATTGGTCGGTGCGATGTATTTAAAAAATAAAAAAATAAAAAGTTTCAAGCTAAGTACTGTGTGGAGAAAGACTTCAGACATATGTCTTGGTAAAATCACTGGTGCATCGCAGAAAACATCCCCACAAAAATAAAATATCTCTAGGTTTGTAATGTTTTACTTCATTATTTATGATGTTCACATGTACGGAGTCTACTTTAAAGACCTCCACAACTACACAATAAATGCAGATTGAAAGGAAAATTAATTCAAAAGATTTCTTAAACAAATGCTGCAATCTTACCGCGTTCGAAGCTTCGAAGCGATTTTAAGACAACATTGAGAGATATTTCAGCATTTATTCGACACTTCTCCAGATGAACAAGGGAATTATTTAACTATATTGTACCATTTGTTTAATTTTATTTCGTTCAAGATCTTTGTAAACAATTCTTTATTAGGTGACAAATAAATTGTGATTGTGATTCAAGTCATTCGTTGGTGTGGAATTTAGTCAAGTATGATTCAACAATGGACTTTATATAGCATGCAATTACATGTAGTGACAATTTCTAAGACAGTAAAAGCCTTGAGAAATAAACATCAACCAACTATAACGTGCCTTTGAGGGAAAACGAATGAGGATTTTTATTGCGTAGCTATGTAAGTTTTACATCTATTGTAATCAAATGCAGTCCAATAAATGAGAAAACATACATAACATATAAGAGATATATAATAAAAGGTACATTTTGACATATGGTGTCTATCCTGAACGGCCCCATCTACGGCATTCTAATAGCCAATCGCTTTAAAATGCGTTGTTGAATCTGTACAAGAGATCTCGGGCATCCGTCAGAAGAATTACTAAATATCATACCAAATGAGTTAAAGTTAAAAAACATTTACTTACTATTTTATATTCATAATAAGATTTTTTTTCATAACAAATCGGGCGAAATTCGTAAAAATAATAAATTGTTTACCATATTGGACTCTGTGAGATAATGCAGACGACGCTCATGCTATTTTATTGAGGATATGGGGAAATATTACATACTCCATTGTGTAAATGAGTCTTGTAAATTAGAAGCTACAACTAGTATAGTGTAAGTACATATTACTATAGAATTCCGGCAGGCACGTTTTTTTCTACCTTATCCATAACGGGCTTTTCTTTTTCCGTGGTTTAAAAAATCATACTGATAACTGATTCGTAAATATACAAAAGTATTAATTTATTTAAAAATGGAGGAAAAGATACAAAAATGTTATAAAACCGAACATAACAATTCTGGAATTCTGTTGGATTTGGTCATTGGACATCTTGTATGGCAGTCTTTGCTCGACTGTTTCCGCACTAAGTCTTGTGTTTGAGTCACGGAGTATTGCATGGACCTTTGTAATATATAACACCATTCATGTTTAAACATCCGAATTTCAAAATTGCCTTTGTCATGATTTAAAGATGTTTCAATCTGCGCTTACAAGTTCATTCGGGATGCAGTCGGAGACAAAAAGAGGTCAGTTGATATCGTTTTGGTCTTTTCTATTTCTTGTTTGGAATTGTTTGGCACATGTACTTTGCCTGGCTTTACACAGCTATGTTCTTGTACATACACCATATTTAGCATAAATAAAATCCATTTTCTATAAAAAAAATGTTGAAGTAAGGCTTTTATGATGCCAAAAATGCTAGAAAGCACACGCCAATGATTGAAGTGCACATTTAAATATCAGTCTACGTTCTTGTTAGTTTAGCTGGCGTGCACGTGAATACCTTGGTCCTGTGTCTTTTCAATTTTTGTATATGTTGCAATGCTCATAGGATTTTGTCTTATATATTCTTATTGTAATATTTGACCATGCTCTTGTCTGAAATGTATGCTTGAATCGTCAAAACATGGTTTAAATTTTATCTTACAATATCTTGTAAACAAACTAAGCATGATGAGCAGGATTTCTAAAATGTATATAATTATACATGTATTATATGCTCGGGTCTTTTAGTCGTTTCGGGGTACATGCTATTGAAAGAAAGTGAATACATGACATAAAAAAAACACTCAGAATTTAACATGGATTGTTTTGATTCCATTTTGTGATGCCAAAATTCTAGAAAGCCCATCCAATGTTTAAAATGCAAATTTAAAGATAAGTCTACGTTCTTGTCAGGTCAGCAAAGGTAAAATGGTATTTACATATTTTAGCATTAATTTAGCAAATAACCTGAAATCGGTCATGGACGTAAGGGTTTGAGCAAGACTATTTACTGCACATTGCTCCAGGTACTAAGTACCTGCGTACAGGTTCTACCGACGATGGCAGTCGTTGGTGGGAGGTATAAGTTGACTGAACTTGTTTATCAATCGATTAATGCAAATATGTTCACACAAAATAATTCATTATTTATAGCGGTATGATTTTCAGTTATATGCAGTGCTTTTTGGGGAACCATGCAATATATTTTGCAAGGTTTGCATTCTAAAATCATTTTAATTAAAATAATTTAACTCTTTTCTGGTAACACGCATTACGGTTTAAAAGAATCAAACGTTTAAGCGGAAATAAGCAGGTTTTTATCGTACACATTTTAATTAACTTTCTCCCGCAAATAAAAGATTGCGTGGTAATCGAAAGTTTCTTGGTGTATGCTTAAGTATCGATTCGGGTCTTAGATTTTCGATAAACATTAAATTTCTTAACTATTGCAACAGGGTTCTGTTTATCACAAACTGCGTACATCTGCAGAAGTTACACCATAAAAGAGTAAATATAACAAAGTGGATTGTTTGCCGCAAAAAAACATTGTGGGTTTCCTCATTTACAATTATAAGTTCATTGCTCTAAGAGATTTTTCCTTCTGCAAATATTGTAATGCTATTAATTGTCTAGACATAATAAGTATATAAACTGGTTGTCAGTCTCAAAGGATCTATGCCCCCTCTTCCGATCTTTATACGACAGTTTTGGCAAACGATTATTTCACAAATAACCGAATACGTCATGGATACACGAACAGGTGTTGCAAATTAATGCCCTAGATCTGTGTGAACAGTGAAGCATACATCCCCACAGGTCATTGCAAACATTGCAAACGGTATTTCATATCTGAGCCACGCTGCGGAGATAGTTTTTTTTTAAAGAAAACCACGGCATACCTTACTTTTTAGATCATTTTATATCGTAATCCGAGAAGTCCGCTCTAACGTCGATATCTGTTTTTAGCAGTGATCACTATCGTGCATATTTATGGAGTTGGAATAAATAAACATTTTAAGTGATTTCTTCGCACTTTGTACTGCCTAACAATATAAAGAGGATTCAAAATCGTCTTAACTTAGATTTAGGTATGAGTGTATCCAGAAATTATGCATTAATTTCCCCAAACAGTATAACAACAATGGTATATGCATTTGATTTAGGCAAACTGTTGCATACCAACTTTATTATAATATTATTGTAAGCAATATGTAAATCTAAACAAATGAAAGTTAATAAGCTTGATATACCGCATTCAAGTTTTCTAGCATTATTAAATCCGTTTACCCTTTAAAATACATTAAGATACAATACAATAAAATATATATTCTTTTTTGAACGTTGTGTTGCACATTTTTGTCACAGCATTTTTTTCAGCTTTGGCAGCATTATTTTAGCTCTATAACATATGCAGAATATTATCCAGGATGTATAAATATGTTTTTATTCAACCTTATACGTATGCCTTTTTGTGTGTGCAGTAAAAAATAAGTGTTTTAGTAGAAAACCAGTAGCAAATCTACTCATTATAGCATTTGATTTTAGGAAAGATATGTGGCAAAATACGCATTTATTTTAAGCCTTAAAGATATAAAGATATTATAGAAACAATACAAACTGCACATCAACCAAGAATCACAATATAGTTAGAAAAAAACTTCTTTTAACGGTGCACAATTGGTGTTCCTACATAACCCGCACGTGACTTAGTATAAATATCTTCGTAAACTGCAATAACACATTAATTTTCATCCTGGTAATATTCAATTTTATTAAGCAGACGTTATTTAAGATAAATTAATAAGTCTAGACTTATACTACATGTAATTTTAGAATCAAGGTGAAAAATCCATCGGGCTATGCTGGGATAATTTGCTTTTTTAGGTTGTGTTTAGACTAATATACTGTTACTCGATTTGTTTAAACACCTTCAATATTTCAAATATAACAGTTTCAATTCACGTCTACCTCAAATGCTAACAAGCTATAAAGCAACATAACTCATTCAACACATGCTTTTCAATTTCACGGATTGGAATTTCTAGTTTATGTAAAAGACTTTACCGACCGTTTTCAAACCATCCAGTATAAATATGCCTGACATATTTTCACTCTGTTACACGGAGATAGCAGAATTTTATACTGAACATTCTTTGCATCAATATGACGACTTGATCTATTGTTTTAGAATGATAATAGTTTATGTTATATAACCTATATGAAGTCGGATTTTTATTTTTATATTATTTCGCATTGGTTCACCGTCTCTGCTTTTCTAAGATTTGCAAAAAAAAAACGAAACAAACAACAGTAGATAAGGCAACCGTCATAAGGCTGGGATCCTTAGAAGCACCGTCGGTCTTGATGTTATTTACAAATTTTAAAACTTAACCTTCATTTTAGCCAATATATACATAGATAAGCCTTGATTTATTGTAACATTTAATTGTTAAGATCATGAGCATACAACAAGCAGTTTCAAAAAGCTCATATGACGAAATGTCTATCGCACATTTACTTTTTCGCCCTTTTTCACACTGTACCCCGGTATAAGAATCATTATGTGTTCATGATACCACTTCAGCCCGAGGCATTAACGTCCCACTGTGATCACAGTGTCAAGTCAGATTAAGGCGGTCATCTCAAGTTCGTACGCGTTTAACTTGTCAATCAGTTGATACTCATACACTTCCTATAGATAAAAATGAAGTTAGAATATAATAGAAATAAAACATTGACACAATAAACATATTTAGTAACGATTCGCTTAATAGAAAGCCCAGGTAAGATTGACAAATTACAATTTCTATCTATTTGTAATCTTTAACATAGAACAACCCTCTTGATGTCTGGATTTATCGCTTAACTGTCTATTACTTATGTATTAAATGCAAGTCGCAATTACGCCATTTTACCCCTTTATCTCTGCTGTGTAGTGGTTCCTCCGGCTTTATATCAGGATACAGAACATGACGTATGGCTTATTTCACTGAGGATTTTGAATTTGTCTCGCTCATGAAGAGTGGAAGCCATTGCTTCGGTCACCGTGATGGTATCTGAATTACAACATTATCAAAATATTCCTCGTTGTAATTCGAGTACAAGTCATTTTCCCGGAATGGTTTGAAATTGGTCGACTTGCATTGTCAATGCAATGATCCGCGTTAACCAACTGGAACAATTGGAACCTCTATGTCTCAAACTGAAATGTGGTCAAAGTGAAACAGTTTATCCGACTGAATTCTGTTTAGTGACCCCTTTGGTGGTATCAAGCGTAGGTATCCATCGAAAAGTTTCAAAAATAATTATTAATTACAATGCAAATGGATCCTTGTCTTAGTTATCTTCAGCGCCGCACAGCTTACGTCCATCCATGTTTTCTATTTCCCACGGGATGTGTACAGAATATATCGATGGTTACTCTAAACTTGTCGGGAACGGCCTTGCAAAAAAGTGACGATGTTTTTCCATCTGCGAAATGGAAATTAATCCCATTGTAAATAATACGTCATCAATCATGCTCTAAACGGCGTATCTTTGAATATTTATATATACCGTTTTCACTTATGTTGATGTCGTCTGCCTCTGTAATTTGTCTGTTGTTTCCGTTTCACTTAAGTCAATACCTTTTGTTTTGCATTTTTAAGATGCATAGTCCTTTTTGAAGCTGTTCATGTTTCGTATTGTATTATAGTATTAAGAATTCCTTGCAGAGTGGTCACTATTTGCATTTTGTCGAATAGTGAGTCCCATCGTCCTATTCTTTCGTGTTATTGCCACCCCACCCCCCCTCCACCTCCGCCCCAATAAAAAGCAGCAGTCAAATTTCCTTGTTACTGTCGCTAAAACATCTATGTTTCCTAAAGGAGGTAACAGTATTGCTATAGTTTCTGATCTTGTCTTTTGCTGACTAGATCTGTCTTGCTTTGTAACTGATCTGTTATAAATATTTAATGAGCCACGAAAATGGATTCTGGTCTCCATGCAATACAACAGTTTGAAAAATGAGCTCCTATTTCCATCATGTGTACAAAGATCCAAGGACGAGAACTTGACTGTACGAAATGTGTTATAGTGAGCGTACGATAGGCTTAAAGCGCTAGTTTTGTCAACGAGATTCGTTCGAATTAGTTTTATACAGTTTTGGTTTGAAATGGCAAACGCTTAAAAGCGCACTTAGTTTTCATAGCAGATTTCGTAATTGCGTCAATATGTATTACCAAAATTAAATAAGATATGCGTTTCAATATACACGCAGATCGAGGGTTCTTACATGTACAATGGTTTCATTCAAAATTATTTGTTCCAATAACAAGATATGAAGAGAGCAAGTCCACTAGCCAAACTTCGGCTTTTGCATTTTAGTCTTGTATGTGCAAGTACTGTCTAGCTTATGTCAAGCTTATATGTGCACAGCTTAGAATAAAATTTGATATAGGTCTTTCTTGTTATCATGTCTACTGGTGGAAGTATACTTGGTAGTTCTGGGTTGATTTTGTGGGAAATAAGTCTTCATATTTTTGATCCTGTTGAATATTCTGTTGCCTACAACGCATGTTGAAGTTCTGAAGGCAAGTCATTTCAAGGTTATAGGTTACCTGTTTTAAGACTGGACTGATGACTTTACCTTTCGCGTTGTTATTTTTTTCTTTTATAGTCAAATTTATTTTGCAATGTTGATGCAGGCTGATTAATATTTTTTTTTATTTTGTTACATCGCACCGACACAGTTATGGTCATACTGGCGACGTCCAATTATTATTGACTGAGTAGGATCCCAGCCTTATACTTGGGTAGAACCACTGGGGCACAGCAGGTTAGCTGGAAAACCTCCCCACCTGAAAGTTTTCGCCCCAATCTGGGCTTGAACCCACGCGGTGAGGGGCTGAAGTGTTACAAGTCAACGACTCAAACCGCTCGGGCCCGGGATTAAAAATTCCCGCTCGTGCTGTACCAAGCGTGTATCATAACAAACTATTGTTTATACCCAATTAATGGTCTACGTTAATCATATGATTAGATTGAAACTATAAAACAATCAGAATATTCAAAAAAAGAACTTAGATCTGCCTCATGGCGATTACATGTATGTTTCTTATCTTTATGTGTAATTTGGAGCATAACTAATGAAATGTTTTAATTGACATCAATACAAACCATGTTAAGAAGTATAAAATATATATTTTACTTACTGTGTTTGCAAGACACTTAAGTTGAAACATGGTAGATTTCAATTTTATAAAAGCAGTATTTGTTTCCAATGATGTTTTATTGAACCAGGGAGCAGCAACTACGACAATGTTGTGTTGTTGTTGGTAGTGGTAGTGGTGGTGGTGGTGGTGTGTGTGTGTGTGTGTGTGTGTGTGGCGGGGTGTTGTGGGTGTTTTTCTTCAAATTTCCAGTTTCAAATATTTTGGTTTAATGTGCTCTGTTGTTATACATCTTAAACATTATGGTTCTAAACGGAGCGTTCTTCACCCTCAAGAGATGATGAAATCTTTAACAACCTTATTAACCATTATTGAATTTTACCACTTAGCTGGATCCCATTAGAGGTATTCAAATAAAACTTGGCAGTAGTATACTTGGTGCGATTTTCTTTTCAGTTGGGGTATTTTGCGACGAAAGCATAAACCCATGATTCAATGAACAGTTGCAAATAGCTTTATTTCCCATGAGTTTGTTCTCACGTTATGGCTTGAATGGATTTTATTGCTTTTCTCCATTTACATAAAGCAAGCCCAGCGGCTATCTTTTTATAATAGATTCTATTTTGAAATTCTTAATACGCATTCTAACATTTCGAATACAACCGAACCTCCGTTATTCAAACTCGGGTTGTCCGAAGCCGATGCATTAATCGAAGTAATTTTTCGGTCCAGATCTTTCTCTATATTTAATGTAAAATAGCCCAGATTATCCATGTTCATTGATAAAAGTTTCGGTATTATTCGAAGTCAGTTTTACTCTATTGTATATGAAGAGCATTAACATAGTTTGTTCAAAGAGAACATAGATATAGATGTATATGTTTCATCTTCAATGTACCAAAATAGTAAATTCAATTTTATTTTGTAATGATTCGAATTGTGTATAGAAATGTATTTAGTCTTGTAATAGAAATATCTCCATACGTAATTGTCAGTTTGTTTACTGGGTTTATCATCCCACCAACAGTACTTGGCCTTAGTACGCTAAACTTAGCCAGGACAAATATTACACAAAGCAGAGCTTTTTAGCTGTGAATAAGAATACAATTAATTATTAAAGTTCGGATAACGTTTAAAATTACAAAAACAGTATAGAGTATAAAACAACGCTTTAATACGGTATGTCCTTTGTGACAATGTAATTGAATTAAAAAAGATCCAAAAACGTCACAGACTTATTTCGAGGCTTTGAAATTCTACCGTAAAATAAAAAATAAGCTCATGCAGCGAAGAACCGAGAGACAGTCATATGCTAACTTTCAAAGGTGCAAAACACTATGTGATATGTATTATACCATGAAGAAGATTTCAAGATGCGTCCCCAAATTAATGACACCTTTACTTTTGTATGCGAAGATATGGACTGGTTTGCAATTACTATTTCATATCATTGTAGTTTGGCGTGTTTTTTACATGACACGCACCGTTATTGTACTCATGAAGAAAAGCTATACTGCGAGTTACGTTAATATGTTATTTCTTTGAGATAGAGTGTGTTTTTTACAAGTTTATTTCAACGATATTATTAATAACAAAAATTAAAGGTAACTGATACTTAGGAAAAATGTAAATCAACATTCAAAAGTATAAGGAGATCGGAAAAACAACGAACTGAACACAAAGAAGTCAGACAAATATATCTTTCTTAACAATGGTTTTACTTTCACTTTGTAGTCTCTTTGGTTCCTCGGTAAAGTTTTTTGTTCAGTAGAAAAAAGAAAGGAAACAGAAAATATACATAATGTAGTTTAAAAAGGTACACGTTTAAATCATTTTATCTATTAAAATAACTTTTTTTTTTAAATTTAATACAAAGGAAATTATTGAAATAGCATTAACCTAAATGTGCTACATATATTGTTTAAATGGCAGTAATTAATGATTTTGTGAAAACAGGACCTTTAAAGTATAATTTAATTTTATTTTTAATTTCATTTTTATCGTGCACCAAATTCTACTTTCAGAAAATATGAAACGTCGTAGAGCCACCATTGTTCTATAGGGCAACTAAATGTACTTTAGCTATGTATTCTTAGATCTCTAGTTTTCCGCCTATCTGAATGAATCAAATTACAAAGACAATAGAAGAAATGCCGTCGCATTTATTATATACATATAAAGATAAGGTATACTTAAAGTGTTGTCATGTAACATTTGCATTACTAAATATAAACTAAAATAAAACTATCGGCTTTTGAAGTCCATATTGCAACAATTGTAACACAGTTTTTTAAGAGTACTACATGCAAGTTTTCGGAAATAAAGTCGTCTTAATTCGTTTCATACGCACATGTGTACAGAATACTTTGTAACGCATGTCCACTTTTAATAGCTGTTGAAGATAAAACACAGTGTAAATGTTATTCCGTTTGTAAGGCCACCTAGTATTCTTTATAACTGTACATTTCGTCACCTCAATCCCACAATGTCACTCGTTGTATTAAGTAAAATCGAATAACTCTGCTTTCTTGACTTTTATTTGACACAAACTCCACATGCACTGGCCGGGATAACGAGGTTGCTTTCACAAAGTTGCACACGTTTTAGTACATTAAAATGTCATTCTTTTTATGTTCGCTGTATCGTAAGGTTTTCGGCTGGATGTATTTGTGGTTTCATAGAAATATTTTTCAAATTACATCTGCATGCCTTCTTATTATTGTATGCTCTCACGTTCAAGTATAACATTTAATTATGTTGATGAGATATTTTCATTTTGTTTTGCATTACATTTAAATTACATATGACTTTTATGAGTCTGACTTTATGAATGATATTTAAATTTATTCGGCATAAAACGAAAAATAAATTATTCAACACAAATAACCTTTACAAGTGTATTACACAGACTGTTAACAATATATGACGTTGATTTTGGCCTTGAGATGTCTATATATTACAACATCCAACCAAATAGCTGAATTAGACGTACATGTATTGTTATAAATATATGCTATTGATGGCGGTGATGATGAAAATGATGATGAATACACGTAGATGAAGGAGAAAAAGGAGGAGTAAGGGGAAAATTAGATGGAGGATGTTGATACAAATTTCTCATTGCGGTGAAGTGCAAAAATTCTTTTAAATTGCATTTTAAGTAAACCGTAGCTCAAATTATTTCTAAAAATACGATTTAAAGTTAAGAAATGTTGTATTTATATCACGTTCAATAACAATTTAAATCTTTCTTCAAAAATGAATTTGGTTCCTGCTAAGCTTTATAATATTCAACATTCTCTATTTTATCGATGAAACCCGTATTTTGACAAAAAGGATACGTCTTCATCAAATAATAAAAGACGAAAAACATGTTGTAATTATATGGTTCTACCACGACAGTGATATTAAAAATACATTAGCCATGAACATAGTTGCAACAAAACATCCCATGTGATTTTTCTGTACTTTATAAGAAGAGATTTACATCATAAGAAGGCTCTTTAATCTTAAAAGACGTATTATGTTTTTTATTTACGTTAATAAATATATTTATATTTGATGACTTATTATATATTTATATATTTATATATTTATATATTTAAATATTTAAATATTTATATATTTATATATTTATATATTTATATATTTATGTTTATATATATATCACAAAAAAAGTAAAAAGCATTATAGCGACTACAAGCTATTATTGAAAGAAGAAAAAGGCCGACAAATTTCTGGTTCCACTCTGCCGCACGCCAGGCCAGCTGTTAGACCCTGTCCCTTTACGTCTTCTGCCTAACCGGGACATGAGCAATCACGTTCAGCGGCTTGTGAGGGGTGGGGATGGCTGTAAAACAAGGCGGCGACCTAAAGAGTGCATCTAAAGTTAACGCTATGTTTCAAATAAAATGACAAGGAATTACAATTGTTTGTGACCCGCACACAATTACTTTCCCTATCATGATTAAAACAACAACAACTAAACTGAAAGTTAAAGAAACGATGTATTGATCATTGTGGTAGACCTTACTTGACGTTACCTTAGAGTTTCATTTGAAAACTAGTGCAAATATTGAAACTCTTTTAGAACAATAATTGCAGAATGTAAGCAACATTCAGAATGATATAAAGATATTATTTTAATTACAGCCCGCATTTGCGTCATAAACATTTTCTTGTCTGAAATTCATATGCACGACGAGAGATATTCACCTGGGATTCCGCGTTTAGTAAAGTTTATTTAAAAATAAAACAACTTTAAACTTCTGACACGAACCAGTTGTGTTTGCTTAACAATGTGAACCTTCGTCTATAACATAATTGTAGTATTTGCAGGTATAGTGTCATTTTTTACTATGCTCTTTGATATTTCTTCGACAGTCGACATTAAAAGTGACTAATGAAGGTTTCAGATAACCCCAGTACAATAAGTCTGTTCCCATCATCATATTTAACCAGCTGAAAACAATTGCAGCTTGCGTTCTGCTTAAAGTAAGAAATAAAATTTAATGGAAAGAACAACTTCTTTAATATACATCTATTTTTAATGGGCAATTTTTCTTTTGAAAGAGATAGATCGACGTTTAAAAAAAACACAAATTAGTACATTAGAGTGATTACTCTAATGATATACCATAACAATGAATCATATTTGAGAAATTATAAATGTAACGTAATAAATGTATACACATATGAGTTTAGCACAACATGATTACACAAGATAATACATGTTCGGTCTGTCTTCTTTTGTTTGCAAAATTTGCTCTGGAAGCGGCCAAGTGTATTTGCTACCACAAGTTCTTAATGTTATCTTTTGTTTAATAGAACCTCTAGGCTAGACTGCCTTATGCCTTTGGTCTTAACCTTGATGGTGGCATATGAAAAATAGTTTCTACAATATTGCATCAAAATGTATTGTAAGTTTCAAACAATATGTTTATAATTTCTTCCGCTGCTCGAATCATTGTCTCCTTTGGTAACACTGCTACTAGGCTTTGTCTTAAGAAAGCACTCGCGTCGTACATGTATGTTACGTTTCCAAGATAGTATCGATTTATATTTATACTGAAATATACAGCATTGGTTTTGTTTAAGCAACAGATGCGACGACATTTTCTGATCAAATAACAGGAAATTATGGTTTATATTCGCCATTATGATATGTCTTGAGCAGTGTTATATCTTTTCCTTTTACAATTTACAATTGAATCAGAGATGTTTAATTGAATATTTTCATTATATCATTTATTTAGAAAACATCAATTAAACTTAGACTGAAACATTTTGCCACCCAGTAACAATTAATTCGTCGGTAGAGTACATGTTTGCACTAATGTTCATCCCTCGAAATACTTTGATTATGGGAATCTTAGCGTTTTGTAGCATCTTTTACATCAAACAATTTATAAACAGTGTTTTACATAAATAAAAGCAATAACACGTATATGGACCTTCGCCCACTTGAGATTCTAAAAGCATAGCATCATTCCTAAACATTACAGCTCAGTAAAGCGTCGTTTTTGGTGCACGATTTAATTTTCAAAATCCCTCAGCACGAATAGCAAAGTATTTCTTCGCAAATACTTTAAACCAGAATAAAAGAAACGCATTTTGAAATCCGTTTAAAGTTTTCTAATTTCCCAAAGGGCTAGTTTGGTTTGAACATAGGGATTGAACATCCGTTATACAGCGAAATATAGTAAACGTACACATTTAGTCAAAAGTCCCGATGTTACGAACCGTCGCGCTATATAAGTTTATTTATAAAGTGGCACGTTTACTAAACGACGAAATGGTGTTTGTTTGTTTGTTTATTGGGTTTATCGTCCCACCAACAGTATTTCAGTTATCTGGAGACGGTGTCCACTTGAAGCAGTTATAGTGCTGCCTTCACTGTGTATAGCATGCCGTGAACACCAGGCATGATACCACACCCAGTCACATTATCCTGAAACCGGGCCAAACAGTCGTGGAAATACCCTTATATTTGCTTGAGCGTTAGCAAGGGAGCTATACCACTACCATTTTTAACGACTTTGGTATGTCGCGGCCCGGGATCGAACCCGGGGCCTGCCGTACCTGGAGCCGACGCTCTACCGATTGCGCTACCAGGTCCGGTTCGAAATGGTGTAACAGAAAGAACAAGCCAGTAACAAACTAGTACAATAATGTTTTATTTTTAAAAAAATTAAAAATATGGTGTAATAAAACAATAACAAATAAATGAAACTAAGTTTCAGAAGGCAAAATAAATATTAGCTTACAGTTTGTCTTTTCAGGAGGTGTCCCTTTAACAATGCAACAAATAATCCAGCGTCAAATAATCCTGAAGAGTTTTCGGTAGAATGTTCTCGTAGATGTTGAAATAATCCAAAGGTAGAACAATACACGAATGTTATTAATATAATCAAAATTCAACACTTGAATATTTATGCCACTGTAGAATATAGTAAGTCTACGTACATTCCAACACAGAAAGATTTAAGATAAAAGCTGCAAGTATTTCCAAATAATATGTCCAATCTCTAAAGCAAACTTTTTATTCAAACTTCCAAACTTCCAAACTTAATATTTTAATTCGGCAAACACGCCCTTATATATACCCAAAGAATTTCCAGAACATTCATGTACCTAGAACATTTTCGAAGACCAGTTAAAAATAAACAATTGAACTTTCTAGCATGATCCTTTTCTCCTAGCAGTTACGCGAATTCTACGTCATCAAAACCACAACGGTATACAACCCTTAACCTGACTAGCGTAACCTTAAACGCTGGTGTACTATTTTACATAACACCGAAAACTTAACGCCGCAATGTACAATAAAAATAGTATATCTAAATCAGGATTAATTATATCTTTATTTACGGAGTAATACCTCAAAATTATTAGAAAGTTCTTCGTTAGTACGAGTGAGTGATAATGTTATTAAGAGAATATATCCCGAAGTAACAAGGCAACGTATTATTGTTACGAAATAATACCTCGTTATAATCAGACAGTATCTCCTTATAATAAGATCTCTTAACATCAAGATACTAGTGTCCTGGTGTTGTTGAGAGAATATGATGTCGATAAATGTTGCATAAATTATCTTGTACAAGATACATATCTAGTAAAGAGAAAAAATTTCGTTGTACCTTTGTTTTCATCTGGTACAAACGAATAAGGATATCTCGTTAATACGATTTTATCTCGCTGTAACGAGAAAAAATATATTATGTCGAACAAAACAAGTGCCAATTAATCATCCGTGTTCGTATATGGGGTTCTGTTTTACAGTTTTTATTTGTTTATGCTAAATAATACGAAGTGAGATAAAACCATTATCTTACTATTTGTAAATGAAAATATGAGCAGTATTTCAAAGTATTTCTTATAAATTTAAAAAGGAAAATTATTGAAATTACATATACAAATGTAAAATGTTTCAACACTAAATTGCACAAGGAATAGTTTTATGGTCGCATTTGTATGGCTTAAAAAGGTGCTATCTTCGAAATAGTATGTTCATATTTATATTTCAATATTTAGTTATATTTGTGATATTTTAGACGTAACATTTTTTATCAGCATTATAGCTAGCATGAACAAATGTTTATGTGTAATTGTAACCCAGCCGCTCACCGTGTGGGTTCGAGTCCCGGACTTGACGAGAACTGTCATGTAGGGATGTTTTCCACGTAACCTGTGATGCGCCAGTGTTTCTAGTGGTTCTACTCAGACATAAGTCTGGGATCTTCCTCCACCAATAAGTTGTTGGAAGTCGCCAACATGACAATAATTGTGTCCGTGGGATGAAACAAAAACTAGTTTTCCTAGGAAAACATCATAAACAATGACGGGCTATTTAACAGGAATGTATGTGTCCGCCATCACATGTTTTACATAGCAGATAATACTTACGTCATCTCAATGTGTTACTTGCGTATTATAGCATGAATATGATTTTATCATATTATATATGCGACAAATGAAATGAGACCACAATAATATAAACAAACGCTCACGTCCATATGATTTAAATAAACAAGTTTATTTGTTCTATATTATACAATTTTAAACGTCGTTTTTTAAATTAGTCAATAATATGCTGTATTCACAAATAAATAATCTGTTTTCAAATACAGAAATTTTAACATAATATCTAAATTTGACATATTACCACAGTTCACAAGTGTGAAAATCTACTTCAAAAACGCGTCTCACACGAACAACACCAAGAACGTAGCCAACACCATGATATTTGTTTCATTCCGTTACATTTAATTTGGCCAAAAGTTCCCATCACCTTCTTACCGCGGAACTGAAAAACAGGTTTGTCTTTCGTGCCAACACTCGATTAATGTATTTCCAGACTTTTACGTGACACCGATAACACGTAAATGTTGATTTTGCTAGGTTTCTTTTCAATCGAGGTGTCATCGTTTTCTCACCTTCAGGTTTCATGTTAAATGTATGTAATATCCTGTTGTCTTTCAGTTTTACGTTTCATATCTCCTGGGTTATGTGGAGTTAAACCTGAAATTCCTTTGTTTCGATTGACAGCAATTTTAGACGTTACAATTCTTAACAGTTTGTTAGACAAAAAAATCTATGCTGCATACATTTCTAAACATATATATTTTATGAACAGAAAAGAACTTAAACTTTATTTAAGATTTGTACATATAGTAGTATACATAATCTTTACAGCACATATACATACACAGAATAAACGTGTGCCCCAACAAATTTTCAGTAATTAGAATATCAACATCATATCCTACGCAAGGGTTCTGGCCCCAGTCGGGCGGAGAACGTTTAGGGGTGGGGTTGAGGGGTTATAATTAGCTGGACATCGCCAGTATGGCCATATCCCGTAAGTGACACACACACACAGAGCAGATTTACAACTCTTGTAAAGTGATGTGTGCTTTAATTTTTTCTCCGTACGTATGTAATTTCCCAATTTCAATTAAATCAAATATGAGACCAATTGAACAGTCATTTTCTAATTACGAATGCGTTTTAGCGCTGATTTCCTTTCGTGTTTCCTAGTTAGTTCCAAACTATCTTAATTAGGTATGATAAATAGCAGTATTACGAGTAACATATCAACATATCTTACAACACTTACAAATATGCACTTGCAATTATCCTTATCAGTCCATATGATATTTTCTATGCATCTTATTTAACTAAGTTTTGCTTGGAGCAGCTGATTTTGATTTAAGGTTGGATGCAATATGTCTTGAACATCTACCATTCCGCGATGGCGAAGATCAAAATCCTAGAGAACGATAGACAGATATTAAATCTCCAAAACTCTTGAGGTCGCTCACAAACCTATATTGTCAGTAATTTATATGCAAGTAGACACACATTCTTAGGGGAATACATTTTGGGAGGATGTTTATTATATGCGAATTCACGCCTCTTTTGGGACAGCTGTGTTTCTGCCACTATAAACAATGTGGGCACACACTGACGCTTGTCTGGTACAGCTTAACCTTGAAGGACTATCTAATCTACTGATTACAAAAACACACACACATTCAAGTACTTTTTTCAGGACAGAACAAAGCGTGAAGCTTTCTTTCATAAAGTTTAGCTATCCAATCTTAGTGTTCATGAAAAATGATATTAAATTATCCGTACGATTTTATTAAAGTTTCTTCTTACAAATGTTTACAGCTCAGTGTTCGGCAATGATGGCTAAAATCACAAAAATGCCCTAAATTCTTTGTTATATTACTAAGTGTCGCAGATGTTATTATTATTATTATTATTATTATTATTATTATTATTACTATTACTATTATATTATTATTATTATTATTATTATTATTATTATTATTATTATTATTATTATTATTATTATTATTATTATTATCATTATTATTATTATTATTATTATTATTATTATTATTATTATTATTATTATTATTATCATTATTATCATTATTATTATTATTATTATTATCATTATTATTATTATTTATTATTATTATTATTACATTATTATCATTATTATTATTATTATCATTATTATCATTATTATCATTATTATCATTATTATAATTATTATCATTTTTACTATTATTATCATTATTATCATTATTATCATTATTATCATTATTATCATTATTATTATTATCATTATTATCATTATTATCATTATCATCATTATTATCATTATTATCATTATTATCATTATTATCATTATTATCATTATTATCATTATTATCATTATTATCATTATTACTATTATTATTATTATTATTATCATTATTATCATTATAATCATTATTATCATTATTATCATTATTATCATTATTACTATTATTATTATTATTATTATTACAAACGACTTCAGATGCTTTATAACTACATTTTTTCACAATATATATTGTTCTAGAGTGAACTGTATTAAGTACATTTTTTCTGAAAACGCCCAAACTCAAATGTTTGACAAATTGCCGTTTTCACGATTTAATCACAAGCAATTACTCTCTTAGCATATTTGTAAACACGGAAACTGTCCGACCACTAGGCTGCAACGTACAAGATACGCGCCATAACGTTATGCTACTTGACGTTCAGTAAATGGCGGGCAAAAGACATTGTGATACTTCCACTGTTGTAGAGTTGGTTAAATAGCTCACGAGCAAAATGATTAAGTTGCCATTGATACTAACACACGACAACAGAAATCATTTCTGCTGCCAGCTACACTAAGACACTTTGTTTGCGCTTTTAGGCATCCTGTACCCCTTGTTTGTTGCAGTAAATCCGCAAAAGCCCATATATAAAGTCCATTACTGAATTTCTTTTATATCCAAATGTTACCTACATGCACATTAGTCTAGAAATACACCAAAAACTTGCTTTTTATTAATCAACACGCGATCGTGTGCTTTTCGATAACGACACAGTATTCTCCCTCGCATAATGAGTCAGTCATCCTGTGCACGCTCTACTAAAATCTATAAGAAGGACACACTATACACATTTCTAATAATAATTATAATCATACATTGATACTATATAATGTCTAATTTGAGTTTCACTAGAATCGTTTGTCATTATATTATAAGTATAAAATTATGTATATATTGTTAATAGCTTTAGATCAATATATTTAGATATAGAACTAGGAAATTTTGCTTCTTTCCCTATTTTATTCTATTCTGTCTAAACTAGCTAACCTCATCATTTAAGTATATACAGAATTTTTTGATGATGAACGCTGTTCAAGTCAAATATTATATAGTTTTAATGTAAATTATAAGGTTTCGGATATGTATTAAATATAGGCATGAAAAAATTAGAGATACACTTGTATTCTGCATTGACAGTTATATCTGACAATGAATATATGTATAATAATAGATCTCTACATAAATTTAAATGCTTTAGGTCCCCTCGCTACAGAAGATTTACCATTCATAGACATTTTTGTTTAGACTGTAGTATTATATTGTATTCTATACACTATAAACATTAATGTTTGAAGTCTTTATAAAGCAAAAATTATTTGTTTTTGGTTCACGTGACATGTTTTTATCTATATGTATACATTTTGTAAAGATGATGTACACTATTATATGTACAAATCTTAAATAAAATTTCAGTTCTGTTCTGTTCAGTCATTGGATGACGTTGATGTCGTTTCCGTCTTTTCTAATATGGCAGCGCCCATGTACGTATGCAAATATGTAAAGAAAGCAATTGTTTGTATTTAACTCTTGAAAAAATGCATTTGCCGAAAATATGAGTGTGCGATTTTGGATTTTTTTCGACTGTTTAAAAATACAGAACAAACGCTACACTAAGTAGCATTATTGATGACCGAAATATTACATTTGCTTCATTTAGTAACGTTCTAGGCGCATAACTCACACTGGCCATGATGTCGCAAACACCTTTTTCAAACGATCAAAATACAACTTACACATTGTAGTGGCACTGAGCAAAAGCATTCAGCACAACTCTTAAGGGTATGCTAAATCATTGATACACAGAAACTTAAAATTGTCTCTGGTGACATATTGCAATCACATGGTGTAAGTTATGTCTTTCCACGTCAGAAAACGATACAGCTTCCGTGTAAAAAAATATTTAATAATTCACATGAATACACACGAGTTATCGACATTGGTCTTGAAGAACACACCATCATACATAATATTGACGGGTTTCTTTGACAGTAATCATAGTTAATATTTGACTTATTTTAGTCCAAAGCGTCATTGGACAAATGGATTAAGTTGTATTACATACGGTATTATAATTTATAGATATTAATTTATAACATACGTTTTTAAATAGGACTTTAAAAAAATCAACAGTTTAAACTTTTATTCAGCGCATTTTAACGTTAACGGTCTTTCTTGCAAATAATATAAATAACTAGAGAAAATATATCCTGTTCCTTCTTAAATTCTAATATATATCCTGTATATTTAAAGTGAAGCAACGCACACTTATGGTGTGTGTGTGTGTGTTTTTCATTAAACATTTTAGTACACATTATCCCGCAAATTTTCTGGAACTTGAATTTAATGAACATGCATTTTGAACCTTTTGGAGTTAAAATTTAACATGTATTGCATAGTATGCCATTGTATGTTCACAAAACATGTACATCATTTCTGCCTACTGTAAGGCTGTGTTTGTCATAGCTCATTTTGTAGGTTGTTAAATATCGACATCATCTGATCATGTCTATCATCACTTAAATACCGCTTCCAAGAACATTTTCAACACATAAATACAGATACAGCATTTAATGTGTGTCACTACTTAACTTCCGCTTCTATAAATGTTTGTCACCACCTAAATACAGCATCTGAGGATTGTCACTACTTAACTACCGCTTCTATAAATGTTTGTCACCACCTAAATACAGCATCTGATGATTGTCACTACTTAACTACCGCTTCTATAAATGTTTGTCACCACCTAAATACAGCATCTGATGATTGTCACTACTTAACTACCGCTTCTATACATGTTTGTCACCACTTAAATACAGCATCTGATGATTGTCACTACTTAACTACCGTTTCTATAAATGTTTGTCACCACCTTAATACAGCATCTGAGGATTGTCACTACTTAACTACCGCTTCTATAAATGTTTGTCACCACCTTAATACAGCATCTGAGGATTGTCACTACTTAACTACCGCTTCTATAAATGTTTGTCACCACTTAAATACAGCACCTTTAAGTGTTTGTAACCACTTAACTGCAGCTTCTGATAATAATATCTGAGACCGCTTAACTACCTCTAGAGAAATTGTTTTTCATCACTTAACTACCGCTTCTACTAGTGTTTGTCATTACTCAACTTCCACCTGTAAAAATGGTTGTCATCACTTAACTACGAGCTCATGATAATGTCTGTCGCCACTTAACTACCGCTTGTGATAATGTCTGTCGCCACTTAACTACCGCTTGTGATAATGTCTGTCGCCACTTAACTACCGCTTGTGATTTTGTGCAACTTTTTCAATCCATTTTTTTTATTCGGCATAAACATTAAGGTCATTGCCAAAAAGCATGTGCATCACATACAAAGTATTAGACAAGATATTATATGAGAAAAACATGAAACAATAGTCATGTTAAATCATGAATACAGTAGGATTCGATATTATATTGCTGTCACAACAAATTTAACAAGGAAACAACAACGAAAAAACACGCAACAAATGCTATGTAATTGAGCGCATGAAAGCAATTGATCTCTCTTTGTAAAAGCAAGGTAGACACATTGTGCTAATATGTTAACAATACCTGATTGTGTATTTTGTATTTATAATTGAAATTGTGCCAGTGTATGCCAGGAACAATAATAACGTGGCATTACTTCACGCCTTAACACCATTTAACTACGGCTTCTAATAGTGTTTGTGACCTCTTTAACTACCGTTGATAATAATTTTTGTCACAACTTAACTATGGCTGATGATAATGTTTGTCACCACTTAAGTATCGCTAATGAAAAGATTTGTCACCACTTAACTATCGCTAATGATACGATTTGTCACCACTTAACTACCACTGATGATAAGATTTGTCACCATTTAACTACCGCTGATGATAAGATTTGTCACCATTTAACTACCGCTGATGATAATATTTGTCACCATTTAACTACCGCTGATGATAAGATTTGTCACCACTTAACTGTCGTTGATGATAATTTTGCCACAACTTAACAATGGCTGATGATAATGTTTGTCACCACTTAACTACAGCTGATAATAAGATTTCTCACTACTTAACTAACGCTGATGATAAGATTTCTCACTACTTAACTAACGCTGATGATAAGATTTGTCACCACTTAACTAACGCTGATGATAAGATTTCTCACTACTTAACTAACGCTGATGATGAGATTTCTCACCACTTAACTAACTCTGATGATGAGATTTCTCACTACTTAACTAACGCTGATGATAAGATTTCTCACCATCTAACTTACGCTGATGATGAGATTTCCCACCACTTAACTAACGCTGATGATAAGATTTCTCACCACTTAACTTACGCTGATGATGAGATTTCTCACTACTTAACTACCGCTGATGGTAAGATTTCTCACTACTTAACTACCGCTGATGATGAGATTTGTCACCACTTAACTACCGCTGATGATAATATTTGTCACCACTTAACTAACGCTTATGATGAGATTTGTCACCACTTAACTACCGCTGATGATAATATTTGTCACCACTTAACTAACGCTGATGATGAGATTTGTCACCACTTAACTTCAGCTGATGATAAGATTTCTCACCACTAAACTATCGCTGATGATGAGATTTGTCACCACTTAACTACAGCTGATGATAAGATTTGTCACAACTTAACTAACGCTGATGATAAGATTTGTCACCATTTAACTAACACTGATGATAAGATTTGTCACCATTTAACTACCGCTGATGATAAGACTTGTCACCATTTAACTAAAGCTGATGATAAGATTTCTCACCACTTAACTAACGCTGATGATAAGATTTCCCACCACTTAACTACCGCTGATGATAATATTTGTCACCACTTAACTAACGCTGATGATGAGATTTTTCACTACTTAACTACAGCTGATGATAAGATTTCTCACTACTTAACTAACGCTGATGGTAAGATTTCTCACTACTTAACTAACGCTGATGATAAGATTTGTCACCACTCAACTACAGCTGATGATAATATTTGTCACCAATACCGCTGATGATGATGTTTGTCACCGCTTCTGGTTACCTTTGTCACCACGGTTTTGTTACAACCAAAGCCAAATGACTTTATAAAATTCTATGCAAGGAAATTGGTAATTGTAACAATAACAAATGCATGTGTATTTAACTCTGGCCATAATATTTAACTTAAGATCAATATGATTGATCGTTTTATGCTATTCCGGATAAGTTCCATTCACCAAGGCTTAATGGTGTATAGTTCTTTTTTATCTAAAATATACCTCCTACCACATTTCCTGATATGCTAATGGTGTTCTTGCCCTGAATCTGTATATGTTTGATATAATTATTTGAAGGTGGTATCCGAAAGTTTGACAATATTAAATTCGCGTACCAATATATAACCACTAATTTGGAAAATTCGGTCATACTTTTTGCATATATTTTAGTCTTTATAGAGGCGATTTTTAACACTTATTTTATTGTTGGACTGTACTAACCGCGAAAAAAAACTTAAATGTTCCGTCTTTCCAACTCTAAAAGAGTGCAATAGTGGTCTGTGCTAAAATAGATATCGACGTCAGAGTGGATTACTAGGATGACTATATAAAATTACATGGTCAAGTCTGTTTCTAAGTTTGAAAATAACTGTCTCTGCAGCGTGGCTCGGATAAGTCACACCTGTTTGCAATGCCGAATGGAAATTTATCCTAGACTGTCCACAAAGATATTTGGCATCAATGAACAGCATTTTGCCAGGCCATTTTATGTACCAATAACTTATTTGGTTATTTGAGAAAAGAATTGGACCATATATATATATATATATATATATATATATATATATATATATATATATATATATATATATATATATATATATATATATATATATATATATATATATATATATATATATATATAAACACATAAAACATGTTCACATGGTCCAATTCTTATATACATAAACCCTGTTTTAATGGCACATGTGTGTCCCTTCTGTGTTTGTATATTCAATTGCAATTACATTTAACATGTTTTATGTGTTTGTTTTTTATAATTTTTGATGGCATGATAGGGTCAGAATTGTGATCGGAGCCAAATACATTGCGTCGCCATTATATTGACCCAGTTTTCTTTTTGGATATTTTTGTGACGCGTGTGGTACATTTTATAACGCTGTTTTCGGTATCTGAAGCATGAGACTAATGACGAGCAGGACTGTTTTTACAGCAAAAACTACACATTGGTGTTTTAAAATGCACTCATTATTTCGCTCCTCTTAAACGTTGCGAGCTGTTATAGATGACATTCCCAGCAGGCATTGTGTGACAGACTTCAAGATTTTCAAGCCAAATGTATTGACAGTTTGATATGAAATAATTAACACGACCCTTGCTGAGTTCGCGGAGTCAAGAGCCATTCAAAGCAAAGGCAACATTCATCAAAGACTATCTTTCCCGCGGTCTCTCCCCCTTCAGCTTCCCTCTATGGTACTCATACAGGAACTATTGGACTGGTATTCTCTGTTTACCGAGTCAGATTCCGCGTACAGCGCTGAGTCCTGGCTTATTGAACGCGGAATAAACGTGTCCCTCAATTAAATAGTGCCCGGAGCTGTGAGTGACACGGGTTTCGGTTCGGATACGATTCAGAAACTTTCCAATTGAAAGCTGTTTGCATCAAGTTATGATTTTAGTTCGGGGAAATTGCGTGAACTTTGTGTATAAGTGTTTCATTTAAGGATGTTTTTATGCTATTTATTGTTGAACATTCGGAGTTAAAGTTTCTTGTGGATTCAAAAAAACGGAATATATTTATATAGTTCAGCTCCACTTCTTGTGGCATTTAATAAGTCGTATGCATATTTTTTATTTATTTTTCTGTTAATTGCAAATTATTATATATTTCATGATTTTTTTTATAAAACTGTAAATGTTGATTTTGGTTTGGCCAATCTTCAAAAAGGGACAAGCAATAATAAGCAGGCTTATTGTTAACATACATGTACTCAACATTAATGAGAGGGTGTCAAAAAGTACATCCATGTAAGTTACAATATCAAAATTATTTCAAGACACAAAATATAATTATACGCATTATAAATAATTCACACAAATCGCTGAAAAGTGTCCATGAATTCGAAATCGTTGTCAAAAATATTGCAAAACCAAGAAACGTCAAAATCAATAACTTTAATAGCTTGTCAACAAATTCAAAGTATGGTTTCTAGTTTGTGTTCCTTTTATGATAAATTATTTATGCTAAATACGTGAATTTTATTTCTATATTTTGTTTGAACCCTAATGCTAACTCCAGAATCCAAACAGTGCATAAACCTTTCATGTTTGCATAATGCAGTACAGCATACAATTAATCAATCGAATGACACGACAGCTCAAATATATTTTTTATAAAGGGCTTTTCAGCATGTATTGTCACAGACCAATTGCTTGAAAATAATTGCAATCCATGTTTAATTTGAAAAGTTCTTTTTTTTCGTCTGCGCTGAAGCAAGTAGTAGAAAAACATAACTTGTCTGTCACTTTGTTTATAAACATATATTATCCCATTCAGAGGTTCATACAAAAAGACTGATTTCATTAACCGTATGTCCGCTGTTTTTGTACTTGTTTTCAATCAAAGCAACCGATGTTTGTATTTTCCATGGTTATCGAGAAGAATAAATTGTTTTCTTAGAAACTGATCCTAGGTCGGTATTCCGCGTACTTGGGCGAAGACATGACGCGCAAGTTACTGATTGTCATAGGACAGCGATTGCCGTGAGGGTTATTCATTTATCTGATCGTATTTCTAAATATATGTGTAATGTTATCAATGGCAGAGTAAGCTTTATTTATTTTTTTCTGTTGTTTTAAACTGTAAAAGGCATTTCTTTTTGGCATTTTAAACTTTCTTTGCTAACTCCTTAAAATACCTTTTGCATGTTTGTTTATATTTTAAAAATGCAAATTTAATTCACA
Organism: Sinonovacula constricta; assembly: GCA_007844125.1. NCBI lineage: Eukaryota > Metazoa > Mollusca > Bivalvia > Cardiida > Solecurtidae > Sinonovacula > Sinonovacula constricta. The sequence continues at coordinate 51,153,772 of CM017569.1, read as the reverse complement.
TGGAAACCCTAAGTGACACATAAGTGAGTAAGCAATTTCTTGGCCAATATGCGACGGCGTTTTTTAAAGACACTGTGATAAATGATTAAAGTATCTTGTACATAACGACATAAAGTTTACACTACGGAAAATCCGCACATTACCCTTAACAGTGAATCTATGTTTTATATACTGAGTGCAAGCGTACAGTCTGTAGTTGTGAATCTGCGCAGAATTTATATTCCAGAAGCACTGGACGTGAGATTTTTATATGTATTATCTCTATCTAAAAGTTGAAGCCGATTAGCCGAGCGTCACGTCGTTGTTAACAAAAGATTCTTTATCGTAGGGAATTTATTTGGCCAACTTTGCATAGAAATAGGACTACACGCATTCATTTCTTTTGTTCACATTTGGCATCCGATGGCATTTGTCACAGTGAATGTATTTGGCAAATCAATTTTGTTTCGTATTTATCAGCGACGCTGTGACCGGTCCTATATTGATTGAGTGTATGTCGACGCAGGAAGCGACAAAATATTCCTTTTAATAGGTTATATAACACATAACACATAAAGACACACACACACACACACACACACACACACACACACACACACACACACACACACACACACACACACACACACACACACACACACACACACACACACACACACACACACACACACACACACACACGAACACACACAACAAACACACACACACACACACACAAACACACGCACGCACGCACGCACGCACACACACACAAGCACAAGCACACACACACACACGCACGCACGCACGCACACACACACAAGCACAAGCACAAGCACACACACACACATACACACACAAACACACGCACGCACGCACACACACAAGCACAAGCACAAGCACACACACACACACACACACACAAGCACACACACAAGCACACACACACACACACACACATACTCACACACACACACACACACAAACGCACGCACGCACGCACGCACACACAAGCACAAGCACAAGCACACACACACACAAGCACAAGCACAAGTACACACACACACAAACACACGCACGCACGCACGCACACACACAAGCACAAGCACAAGCACACACACACACAAGCACACACACACACACACACACACACACACACACACACACACACACACACACACACACACACACATATATATATATATATATAATCTTATAATCTAAGGTAAATTAAGAATTTTATTTTACACTATGTGTCTGAACTGAAATATAGTTGACCGTGAACATTCGTACGTATTTAACCCGTCTTGTCCTGCCATATTTCATTATCTAACTGTTACATGTAAAATAAAAAATAAATACAATGTTCTGCATCTTCATTTACCTGTTTAGGTCTAATACTTTATATATTAAACTTGTGTGATTAGGATACATCAGTTTCTTTTTCATGCCCCATGCAATTAAATATCAGAACTCTGAATTAAATAGGAGACTGCAATTTGTAGAACAAAAGTGCACGCAGAAACTTGTTAAGCACAACAACTTGACGGAGACATCAGTATAAGTCATTCTCTAAAGAAATAATCCGACCTTTGACAAAGTTTTTACAATACAATACAATACATTTTGTATATGTCTTGTGCTATATACATGTTTATTAGCATCAATACAATACTTATTGCCCAAATTCTCCCACTTGAAGACTTTGACAGTATTTAATCGTTCTCTTTTTAATCAAAGAATGGTTTCCTTTCCTGGGACAGAGTATTCTGTTCAAATAAAGATAATATATATACCGTTGTTGTAGCTTCGCAAAATACTCTGATAATATATTAGAGAAGACAATACGATAAATGCTATTATTCTAGTTCATTGACAGTTTTAAGTTGCTTGTTGTTCCTGGGTCCATTTTAAATGAATTGTTCAAAACACACCTGAATCTTCTCTTTGAATAAAGAAAGTAGTCACTATTTAATATTTTGTTATTCCTGTAATTACTAAATGTTTTGGATATATTTAGCCTAAAGCAGACACATTTCTTTGCTACGAAGACGCTTGAATTAGATATTGAGTTTATACCGGTTTCAGCTTAAATATGTTCTCAAATATTTAAATTAAAAGGTCTATATAGAATTTTCCCCCTGTTTTTCGTGCTATTCTACTACTGTATTTCCATGAATACAGGCATTAATGCACTAAATATGTCTCTGTATTTTAATCCTGTTTGCATAAAAATAACAATAAATTTAAAGTGTATAATATACTTTTCACTGTCTGTGTCATAAGGGAAATTAAAAAAACTAATTCTCGTATGCGATAAATGCTAATGATACATAATGCCCATTAAAATGGTAAACTGCTATGACGGCAAGGTCTAAAAGCCATTCAAAGAAATCTAGTACCGCATTTAATATTGCAGACAACTCTTAAATGCACGCGTCCATTCGCCCGGGGACTTAATAGGCGGCCAAAAAAAAAAAAAAAAAAAAAAAAAAAAATGAAATATTTGAATAAATTGACGTCCATACTCGATCGTACATCACAAGGCGGTATAAATGATTAAAGTATGTAGGATAACTGTGCTGAAGTATTAACATTTACCATATTAGAAGCAAATTCGCAAAAGGGAAACTTCTGTGGCACATATCTCTTTTCAATATTCAAATAACTTATTTTCTATCTACACATTTTGAAATAAATTCACACGATCGAATGCAATTTAAAAACGTGTCGCTTAAATACGTTAGTAATCTGTCTCTTCCTATGTGTACATTTTTATCACATTACAATATCAAAATGGTTTATAGATGCACACGTTATAGACGTCGGTTTTACATATACACGATGAATAAATTACCGTGCTACTTATTGTATTATTTAAGGTTTTCAGGTTTGAATATCTCGTGTATTAATACAAATAATGTTCTTACATACTAATTCAGCCTCCGAGTAACTGTTCAGAGGAAAACTGAAACAGATTGGGATTGGTCGAATCAAAATTAATTTGCAGTTTTGTGGTAAATCGTAATAACAACTGAAATAATACACTTTATTGTTATATAAACACGTCTTACTCATTTAGCACACGATTATGTTTTCGATGTTTTAAAACATTTATTCGCTGACATCAAAAGAACAACAAGCTCTGAACAGAAACATGGTTCTGAAGCCTCAGTGTCGCTTTGTGACTTTAAATTTCTGCTTCATTATGTCTCTTTTAATTGGAGTTTCTTCATTAAGCCAAAGCTGTAGCATCAATCACAACTGCACGATCAAAATAGCAACCATCTTACCACGTTCAAATCAATGGCTGTTTTCCATCGACAAAGTCAGCATGGCTATAGAATACTCTATAGAACAAGTCCATGAAAGGGGAATAATACCAAAATCGCTCAGGCTCGAGGTGGATTACAAGGACTCAAACTGTGACCCCACCACTGCTCCATTAGCTGCTTTTAATTTCTATATCCAAAGGGCTGTTGATGTTTTCTTTGGTCCGGTCTGCGATCACCCAGCTCAGCAAGTCGCATACTATTCAGCCTACTGGGACGTCCCTGTCATTACTGCAGGTGCCCTCTCACACAGCTTTGGGGATGACAAAACTGCCCCTGATGCAGTTTATCGATCACTTACTAGGGTGGGGGCAAACTATAATGATCTTTCTTTATCAGTTGTTGAAATTTTCAAAGTTCATAACTGGACACGACTTAAGTTAATTCTAAGTGATTCTGATGAATTCGTGCCAGCGTTTTGCTACTTAGCCGGGAGTGCGCTTATCAGTACAGTAAAGTCCTTAAATTTCCAGTTTGATAGTTACTATTTCAAGAGCACAAAAGATATTGGTAGACAGCTTCGTTCTGAGGTCGGAAACGCTTACAGTGGTAAGTGAGTCAATGAGAGAGTTGAATGTATTTTCTCTTGAAGTAAAGATGGTGTGTAATGATTGCCAATTTATATGAAAGTTTAAAAGTAAATAAAGGAAAAATATGTTTATAATTGCATCCGAAAAATAAGTCCCCTGTTTCAGACCGCTGACTTTTAAAGCGAAAGCACATTCACTCTGTGTATGGACAAATTCGTTAAAGACGTATATTGTGTTGTCAAGCCGTATCAGTAGTTCTAATTCTAGTGGAGGCAAATATAAAAAAAACAAAAACAGAGAGTAACAATAGGATTTCCATTGCTATTCTTTATATATATGTACTAAATTTATCGTATTTATCATTGTTCAGGTTGCAAGCACAAGAACAAACTTAATGTCAGTTAAACGTAATTAAGCTTAAAAAATGCATGATACCCATGTGATATAAACAAAACCAAACCAGAATAATATGTCAACGAGTTGTAGAAACGTATGAGTGATAGGCTTGTCCCGTACATTTTGAAGAATGGCCAATCCACATCCATTTACAAGAACAAGCGCCATATTAACATGTTTTAAAATACTGAGTTTTATGATTTTTAGATGTTTCTAAATATCGATAGTATATTGATTTGTAGGTGGCAACTATTTGAACAAACTTTTATGTATATTACAGTAAACACAAACGATGATGTAAGGCACAACTGATATTTCTCGATAAAGCGAAAGCTGGTAAAAAATAATACAGAAATCATAGAAACTAGTTAGTGAAAGCTTCTATCAATGCCTATAACAAAAGTCCTACCGAACATAATGGGCCTTTGCTCAGCTTTGGCGATAATGTCTGCTTTGGAAGCATTGTTTATTCTTCGAGCAGAGAGTTCAACAAAAGGCAATTCCGCTAATGTTGGAGAAACAAGAGTCATAAAAATTGCCACAATAATTCCAAGCGATAATAAGTGGCTATTCTCAATCGGACGAGTTCGTCCAAGTATTGAAATGGCCATAGACACTGTTTATGAAAAACAGATACTACCCCCATCTGTTCAGCTACAACTTTTTTACAACAGCTCCGACTGCAAAGAACAATACGCTCCAGTTGTTGCATTTAATTTCTATCTCGAAAACAACGTGGATGTTTATTTAGGCCCGGTCTGCGATTTTTGTGTCTCACCTGTCGCCAGGTATGCGCCATATTGGAATTTATCAGTTATCTCCCCTGGTGCTCATTCGCATGATTTTGGAAAGTCCAAGCTATCGCCTGGGGCGGAGTATCCCACCCTAACTAGGGTTGGAGCTACATTTGATTCTTTATCTGTAATGATTTTAGAGATGATTAAACATTTTCATTGGTCACGTTTTAAGATAATAACGGAAAGAACTGGTCAAATGCATATAGATCCTTATTTCTGCTACCGGTTCGGCGAAGCCTTTAACTTCCATGCTGAGCAATACCAATTGGATAAAGATCCATATCTTTTTGATGCAAGTGTACTCAGCACAGAATCGCTTCTGAAAAATGAACTTGGCACGGGATTTACTGGTAAGTTGTCGCCCCATGTTACCTAGTTTTTTTTACAGGTATCCCAGACAAAGTCCCATCGTTCACCAATGATTAGAGCAAAGTTTTCGGAATCGATCTTTGTTTAGTTGCTTTGTACGTGTTATGATAATATTATTGTCCATCCAAATACAATATCCTGTAATATTTTGGGATGTATCACGCAAGACTGAAATATGTTTCCTAATTAATGTATTTGGAAGGGTTAAAATAACCGGTAATATGTCTTGTTAGTTCATAAGCCGAGTATCTCATATTAAAAGTGGAATGAACAAGCAATTTGCGTGCCGTCCTTACATTACGGGTCCTTAGGGACAAATGGTACGATTCAGGGCATAGTTTTTCATATTATAAGGGTATCAAATGCCAGTACAGCAAGTATAAAACCCAAGATGGTCTCACGCAAACGAGGAAGTAATATCAACGGCCACCGTTCTTAATAGAGCATTAGTTTGATTAATGTTTGTGATTAAGTTGTCTTGCGATTCCCATGAACTTTTGCACATTATAAGTCATTGGATCTAATATGCTTTGCTTGATGACCAAACAATATTCATAAAAGTGATGATATATCCGTATCCTAGTCACGCGGCTTTATGACATTGATAAACACAATACATGCGTGAATGGGGGTCATCCACCTATTTATTCTAAAAAACAGAACACAAAAACTGTAAAATTCACGTATTTAGATATTATGTCAATCAACTGCTTTTTAATTGTTTTGTGCAGACATGTATTTTCTGCCAATTTAAGATAAATGCTTGTTGGTCGGGTCGGAACTGCGAAGACCAATATCGACCGAGATTTACTTGTAAACGTGTCAGGGAAATGGACACATGATGACTTGCTATGTAAGGTATGCTCGTTTAAAAACATAATATGTAAATATATTTATTCTAGTTTATTGATCACCAGAAACTTGTTAAGAGATAACAGATATCATATTGAGACAAAATGCATTCGAAAATGCGTGTTTCTGCTACTTTCATTTCAGTCATATATATACTATGATATAACCGAAAGCGCACAGTATGTTTAATAGGTAAATAAGAAAAGGTCCTATCAAAATTTTCACAGATATTTAAATTTTATCTACCAATAGACAAAGGCAAACAAGGTCAAGTAAAATAAACCTAAGTCCAAGGTTTGTCAAAAAGAAAATATACGTAACAATCCTGATAGGATGAATTAGATGACAACATAGATCACATGCACGGGGAGATTTTTACGACCGCCACACTGCACAAGTAACACTGTTGTGATTATGAATAGGTAAATAAGAAAAGGTCCTATCAAGTCACACTTTGCCTAACATTTACATGTAATTTACAAAAAGAGTAATAAACCATTTCAGAAAACATCACTTAAACATTAAGTAAAGGAAGTTACGAACTATTTTACTACTGTGCCGATCTGTGATAAACAAGAAGATGTTTTTGTTGTGTCAGTGCCGTTAGTTGCTTGTCTGAAAGAAGATATTTATTTATCTAAATGTCTTTTATCTATGGTAATACATATGTATTCGTTAACGGAATGTGAACATATAAAATAAAACAAGTTCTTTTAATTAAGCTTAGAATGGCAGGTTTATTAAGTTACAAAAATGTTAAGGTGTTGTTAATGTATATCATCTGTCACTTACCTCGCCAGACAGAAATGTAATGGAAAAAGCATGTTCTGTTTTCTTGTAGGGAATATATATATATCACATGAAAGCGGCGAAATTGTGTGTCATTATAACCACGTTCACCAACTTTGTTGAAGGATGGCCTAGACAAACGTCTATCATGAACCATTTGCGCACCGCAGATCAGCTTGAAGACTTTCTTGATTGGAACTCGAATCCACATGTTAGGAGGTCTTATTTCAATATGGCCTCCTAAAACAAAATTAACAGCATACATACACATGTGCATGTACACCATGTACACAAATTGACATAAACAGGTACAGACAATCTCACAATTTATTATGCAATAGACAAATACATACCTGTGATGATAACATGTGTTTCTAATTACTTTTCTAAGATATTTATTTAGCATGAAGAGTCCTTGTAGAAATTATTCAAAGTCAATATGGTTTGGAATTTTATCATCATTTGGTGCAAATACTGTTTCAGATACAATGACACATATAATGACAGTTTTTGTTGTTGTTTTTTTTAGGGGGGGTGTGGGGCGGGGGGAACTAACCAGATCATATAGGCTAACACAGAGTATTTGTCGACATAAAAAGGTCCATTCCGAAGCCATATATGTATATTTCTTTTAGTCATACAACCGAAAGCGGGAAAATTTCAACGTCTCATGGTTTGATAACTAAATGATTGCCCCGCGTTTTTCTGTAGCAGCAACATAAACTTGGCAGCTTCAAATTATGTAGGTTATGTCCTTTACATTATAATTGTTAATCGGGAGATATAATTATTACATCCGACAAAATACATTTTGAAAAGGGCATAAAGCTTTTATATAACATACCGTAATAAGAAGTTCCTTAAACAATATGGAGGTAATGTGAGGAGAAAAACTACGCAAATTATATTATCATTTCATCTACAAACACATTTTTATAATTCCGGGCCGTATAATGTGTGCCCTGCGTATGTTTGTAGCTCGCTTTACAATCTATTTCATACTGACTTACGAAAAACAACAAAAACAAACAACAGGCTATTCGTATTGAGAAACAACAACAACAAAAATATTGTAAACTATATACACATACTGTGTTAATCTTTCAGACGACAAAGGATATACATTTTATTTGTTTAAGGACTGAACATAAAATGACATAGAAAAAGCAAGGAACCAAACGAAGGAACATAATGCTTTGATTTGGCAATGATCGTATTGGGAGTTAAGGTCTTTGGTTCAAAGCCAAACAATTTCCATTTCCTAGACATACATTGGCCATTTGACAAAGGGCTTTTAGCGGGGTAAACCTTTCATTTGGGTGTGCTCTTCTCCGTCAGTTTCTTATGTTAGTCAGAAACCACCAGTTTAAATAATCTATTTCTTACATACTGTATAAAGGCTAAATGTAACCTATCCTGACAGTTTCTGTAATGCATGATATCTAAATAAGACGAATCGCGACCAAACCAAAATATTATTTTATTATTAATTTGAAAGTCGTAGGTCAAATTGTACATTCTCCAAACATTACTCGGCCATTGGACACGGTATATTAAATTTTACAGTAAAACTCGTATCGTTTTGTAACGTAATATGTAAATATAACATCGGGATATAAATATATACTGAGTTCATTGACCGTTTGATGTTTAGAGAATTGACAGTTCAACCTATGATTACAAGTTATATTTGTAAATATGTGCATTTGTGAAAATCAGACAGTATAATTGAATTTAATTAAATCTTGCATATCTTTTAGAGCTCGCTGCTTTATTACTCTGTGTGTGTGTGTGTTTGTTTGTGTGTGTGTGTGTGTGTGTGTGTGCGTGCGTGTGTGTGTGTGTGTGTGTGTGTGTGTGTGTGTGTGTGTGTGTGTGTGTGTGTGTGTGTGTTATTTACTATGTTTAACTCCTTCTGTCGGAAGTAAACTCCGATCATATTGTTGACGTCCATCTTATTATTAATAGACAAAGACACCAATCTTATGTCTGCGTAGAAGGACATGCGCATATGTTAGCTGCAAAATCTCCTTCCATAAAATTCTACTCCGACCAGTACTCGAACCCACGTGATATTGACTGAGGAGTTACAAGTTAGCAATTCTAGCCGCCTCCGTCGTTTTTTTAATGTTTCAGGGTACGTTTTTTGTTAGAATATATGCAGAGAAGTGTTTTGCTTGGATCTTTTATTCACGTTTGGTGATTAGAAAAGCTGAAGAAAAAAACCTTTCTATGGGCAATTTGCGTTCAGTTCCCGTGATTCTAAATGCCAGACATGTATGCATAATCATGTTATGTCTTAAACAAGAAATATATGTACACACACACACACACACACACACGCACGCACACACACACACACACACACACACACACACACACACACACACACACACACACACACACACACACACACACACACACCATACACACACACACACACACACACACACACACACACACACACACACACACACACACACTCACACACACACACACACACACACACACACACACACACACACACACACTTTTCGCTCCGTACTTATAATATATATGGATTTTTTGCGACGACCTGGGATGGAGGTAGTTATGCATATACGTTGACAGATAATATGCAGAACCTTCTCTAAAAGTGCTACATGTAGATGTACAACAGAACGATTTTATATTCTATTCACTAACCATGTTTGCAATAAAAAGGTTGTATCTTGCAGCATTTTTATAACAATATTATAAACATAATTGTCCTAAAACCATTTAACTGCTTTAAAATAAAATGTGCTGTAAGTCTGAATTCATGTAAGGCATGGCTGATTATTTAAGATCTGTTTGTGCCTATTCCTTTAAGAGTAAGAAGATCTATGTCGGGTTAGTAATCTTTGTTACAAACATGTAATCCAATTTACAGAATAAGCTTATATTATGCCTAAATGTTCAAAAGCCGTTCATTAAAATTGAAACAAAAAATATTTAAATGTATGTACATATAGGGCAGAGATTTTGCAATAGACACTATTTTACAAGTAAGCTCAACTTATACGTTCAAATATTATTTAGACATAAATTGTTAAAACGAATCTCGCTGAAGGCTAACATTCAACTATCTACAAGAGTCGAGAAAGAAGATAACACAAGTGAATTCATATAAGTCATATAAATACTGTTTGTTTTGTCGCCATTTCATGTATTACACGGCTTTTAGCATACATACATTCAACCACTTTCCTTCTTCGAGCTTTCAACAACAACATAAATGGTGTGGCAATGCTGCATTTTAGCGTCGCAATAAATTTAAAATATAATAATAATATGTCCAAAAAGACTGTAATTTTCGTCGCTGTCTCCAATGGTACTTCTCGAAAGTAAGCTTATTATATGAAACCTATTACCGGACAGGGCTAATAAAGATCCACTTTGTTGCAAGACAGATGTAGATCTTTATCATAATTGGTTTATACGTTGACTCCCCATAACATCGGTTTGCGTCATCTGTACTTAACAGAGACTTATCATCAGTGTCATTTGCTGCTTAGGGTAATGTCTGTCTAAACGGGAAGTAACTGTTAAATCCGGTAATAATATAAACAAACGAGTCTAGTCAGGTTATGTGTAAATGTGTAAATTGTCTAGATAGTTAAGGTTTATCAAAAATACTTTGTTTAGACAGCTTGCATCGATTACAATTTCGGTTTATGAACTTGTCGTATTGAAGTGTGCCTGTTGCAAAAGATTGAACAGCTATAAAACTTTAAAATAATAAAAAAGAACACTTCTTTTGATTAATCTGTAAAGCAAGTACACCCACATGTATATCTTCTCTGTGCTAACGAACAATACACTATGTCTGTTTGTTATTTTTTTGGAATTAGTTAAAACAGAGGATTTGTGACGGTCAAGGCAGCTTAAGTTTAGAAAAAAAAAATACTGCAAGACACATTAATGCAAATGTTTCCTAATTGAGGTTGCCACAAACTTGATTGATATGTTTGTGTCTATGATTGAGAGTAGCTTGATATGTTAGATGAAAAGAACAGATTGCAAAACTGAAGTCAATACGTTGTGTAATTCTCTGCTATTTTGTGGATGTTGATAGAAAATGCATCGTTGGTGCCGATAATATGAAAGTTTATCTAGAGAATAAGAAAACATTTATCTTGGCGAACTTTAGCAGGCAACCCAAATAAACTTGATCTATTCCTGGCAAAAGCTTTGTATATTTATCCTGTTTGAATTAAAGGAACACAAATAATGGTGAAAATGAACTACAGCGAAAGGAGGAAAGTAAGATTTGTATAACCACATTACTCAATATGTTTGCCCTACATTAACTACATACGCAGAATAAATAATCCCAAAACGTTGGAATTAAGTGCAAGGCGATACGGTTTTCAACATATTAATCAATAATTTTGAACATTTTTATAAGAAATAACAATTAACTTTAAAATAAACATTTACTCTTTTAACCACCGTCCCCACTAACTGCCTGTTACCAGCGGAAAGCGGAATGCATCAAAACGATGTATTCTGTTGTTGATGTTCATAGTGTTGTTGTGGTTGTGGTGATTTGGCTTGAAAACGGATTTATCAACGTACACAATGTCTCAAACAATGTGTGTTTCAGTTATGTATACGTCAGATAAGGAAGGGATCATACCGTATGCTTCTGAGACAATTTTAAGACAAACAAGTTCTTGTTGGCGTATTTCGGTAGTCAGTCGACATTTCTGAAGCTTTTAAACGAATTTCAAAGTTGGTCAATATTTCGTGTATACATGTATCAACACGGTGCTCTGATAATAAATGGATTAGTCAAGTTTAAAACTTATGTATTAATTTATATGTAATCATTAAATATTTGAATATACTTTGCCACCATATCTGTACGGAATATTCCATGTATGTTTATAGTAGTTGAAGTCTTATGATTACCCGCCATGTATTGCTTGTTAATGGCTTCCTTTTTAAAATAAACGACGCTTATAATTTGTAAGAAGGGTTTTACGAACAAAACTCGAAACTAGTTGAATCTTTTAACTGTGTTACATTTATATATTTTTCTACTTCATGACCATAAAGCATGAAAGTAGATAAATTTTGTGTGAAGTATGTCATCATTGTTTGATATTCACTCGCCTTGTATAACTAAGTAACGCACTGACTGGATAAAGATGATTTATTTTGCAAGGCTTCATCCGCCACATACATCGGCTGATAGCGGGATTATGGCGTTCTGTCTTTCTTTATAAAAATCATTGAACATTTACATTGACAGTGATCTTTGTCCATATTGAAACTTCTATGATGATGATTTAACCTTAAATTTTATACAAACCTATGAAGTGCTTGGTCGAAAAAAGAGCCTAATTCATACGTTATCTCATCGAAAAATGACCGCCATTATGACCAAGCATTTCGTTTATGTATCAAAGACAAATGTGAATTTACAATTGTGCAGATAAAGTAATGTTTGTTCGTAAAGGCATACTACTGAAGAACTGTTTTTACTCTGAATGCTGAATGGTTAAAAGCATAACATCAGGAAAGTGGTAAGCATTTTAGCCGTGTTCATATATCAACTAGATTGACTGGAGAATCTATTATGCTCTATAGCTTTAAATTGTATTTTCCTGTTACTGAAAATGTTTGACTAAATTTGCAATTTAAATAGAAATTATTCATGCTGTCGCCGTTAACATTTTGGCACATGTACATTAGTCGCAGGGATAAAAGATTGGCTAAATCTTTTTTGTCTAATATATACATAATATATGTACATGTATCAGTGACGTGTGACTTTTTTCCCATTTTGAATTACTGTAGTTGAGAAAGAAAACAAACGAATTATACACAACTATGAACACATATCGAATATCCCTATCGAGTTGCTTAATTTTGTTGAACGAGAAAACAGCTTCCATTAACCTGCCTAGCCATGGGTGAAGGAGAATACAGGCGTAGCATTTTAGGATATCGAATTTTCGAATTTGTGTTCGAGCATTTCTCTTTTTCGTTGTAAATCGAAAATTACAACGATTTTTAAGTTGTGACATCGTATTAAATAGATAGGAAAGGCATGTTCTCGTCGAAAGAAAAACACATTTGCATACAAACTCCTTTGTATGCTTATAAAATTAGTAGGATAACAGGCGTTACATATCTCAATATTGAAATAAATTTAAATATAACATTCTTTATCATTTCCGAAAGTGAATAGTTAATAATAAAATAAGCCACCATGTAAGACATGTTCTTTCTTTCCGCAAGATCTGTTTGTTCAAGATCACTTTCCTGTGTCCTTTTATTGTGAAAAGTCAGTTGCAAACATAAAAACTATCCATCAAATAATTTCCTAAGACGTTTATGTATAACAACGAATTATAGTAATTGCGAATGTTCGATCTAATTGACGTCTTATAGATGCTTGTTGATTCTTAGTTCATTGTTAATGGCTTTGTAAATACGCAGCTCAATGGGCATTTTGTGGGGAAGAATACTAGCCAGAGACTCTCCTGTAATATCTGTAATTGCCTACTCTCTCGGAAATATTTATCTTGCATTAAATCAGATAATTTGCTTGGCAAACAAGATTCTCTTGAATGCAGTTTGCTGTAAACGGGACACATTGAGTTCAAGAGACAAAGTGACCATATTGTAGTCTCTGACTGATAAAACGGATATGTTGACACTTACAATAATAGTAAATTATATCTACAACTGAAATTTGACTTAAGCGTTTGTTGGGATTGTCTTCGGAAGACAATGATCTAGTTGAGAGCAAAGTTCCATTTCCTTGTAGGACAATTTTATTACCTTACGTTTTCAAAACGATGACAGAAACATGGTTTTAACAGCATTTGTATGTTTTCTAGATACTGTAATGTTTCGTCTGACGGACATTTAAACCCTGGTGTCTGAATACCAAGCATTGGACAGAAAAATGACAAGTGTAATCACTTAATCAATAACACAGTTTGTTTATGTTGCTTTGTTGTTTTCGTGTTGTTGTTGTTTGTTTAAGCGGTTTTACAAAGCTTTTGCCTTACATTTCTAACCAAAACTAGTAATGAGAAGAAACCAGATCATTTTGACTTAGGTTCTGACGTCATGATTAAATAATTAAGAAGGTACTGACGTAATTAATAAAAGATCACATTTAATTTGGAATAAGGAGAAAAGAGAACTTCTCAAGTTGATTTTTAAAGAAATTAAATATTTGTATGTAAGACAAAATGGCTGTAGAAGACATGCAAATGGTTGTAGTGTCCCGTACATGTGTAGATAGAATTGAGGTACCAGGATCAGTGTATGTCACATACCTTGTCAGTTAAACCTTGTAGTCCTTAAATGATGTCATTTTTAATTGTTTCTTTTATTTCAAACGTTTTCCACCGACATCCAACGATATTATACTGAATTGTAGAGATTTAAACGATTCAACCTAAACAGTGTTTTTTTCGCAATATACAATATATTCTTGATTAAACCATTGGATAGAAAGTATGTGCAGTGTCTAGAAGAAGGTTAAAAAATCGTGTTGTATTACTAACCGATCAATGAATTAAATTTTTGCCAAAATACTAATTCTTAACAGATTGTATATACAGTAAGGACAATTACTCTATCAGCATTCGTAATAGAATAATTCATATCCCTAAAGATATATTTTTGAGACTGGGAGAAAACTAACGTTCAATAATCGTGGAAGCCCAATCAGCACGTTATGTCTTGATTTGGCACTGTCTGTATGTAGAAATGTAGTCTTCTCTTTGGTTTAAAGCCAGTTTCCATTTCCTGAATTTTCCAGGGCGAAGGTGTTTTTCGCTTTCGCACTGACAAGCCGCCATTATTGAGGTGTTAACTGCGTTTATCTGTTCCCTTTTTCCATTTACTATTTAATTTTTTGTTTGTAAATTCGTCTAAAAATATATTTTTGGTGTTTATTGTAACTAAAATTCTTGTTAATGCAGATGTTTTAATCTATGATTTTATAAAATTATCAACACTTCTTTATTGGTATTTTATAAATAATAGTATTTGTGGAAGTTTGTAAATTAAACAAAACAAGTGTAATTCATTACGTCACTTACATACTGCACATTCATTTATGTTATTTTAGTAATTCGCAATGTCCTAATAAATCAACTGTTTCATGAAGTTATTGAATACATGGGTTTAAGTGTAGGGATCAGCACATGTTTTAGATCTGTTGGCATAATTCTCCCTATTTCCTAATTTTACTTTAACTATAACATTATTTTTTTCTATACACGCTCACACTCAAATATTTGAGGAATTGCCTTTCTTTAAGAGTTAAACATAAACAAATGCTCTTTTTTACATATCGTTTGTGTTTAAATCTGGACAAGCACAATGTTTAAGTGTGTGATATCTAGTTTATCAACTATTGTAAAATAAAATCCACATCCATACGTTAATTTTGTTTGCATATATATATATATTGAACGGCTCTCAAGTGTATATATATAATACAATGTATTTCTTCGATGCATGTTTTCCTGTACACTCGAGAGCCGTTCAATATATATATATATATGCAAACAAAATTAACACATGGATGTGGATTTTATATATATCGGTTCAAGTCAATGTGTTGCTCTATTTTGGAGTCCTACTTTTAATACGTAAGTATTTTAAAACAGCTAAATGTAACTATTTACAGGGTTGCTTCCTCTGGATGGCTGGTTTTTAACTATTTGCCTGGTCTTAATTTGTCTGCTCAGCCGTTTAACTTTTATTAGATTTCCCTCATGTTAAAAGCACTTCGTAATAAAAATGTACCTATGAAATTCTCTTATGGATTTAAATATTATATTATGCATCTTTACAAAATCATTCAACTGGTACGGGAGTTGTTTTATTTTCAATCAACAGCATTGAACAAGGTAATTTTAATTTTATACGCCATACTTTGTTGGTAAATACAATATAGTCGTTGTTTTGGTAATGTTTTACGGAACTAATACACACCTAACATGTACAAGCTACATGTAGAAAGACCGTGTTCAAGTTATTTTAAAATGAGCTTTTTTACTAATTAGTAACTCTGCTGTATGATTCTTTTGACTCAACCAGAACGTAAGCGATAATTGAAAACATAATGAAGGTCATTGATAATGAGCATCCACTTTTCGGCACGAGAGATGCAATACACGACATAAGGCGTCATCGTGTGTAGACTGTAATTAAAGAGTTATCATCTTTGTCACGTGAATCTTTCATGGATGAATATTAAACATCGTTGATGGAGAGTGTTTATGTAAGCTAGCAATTATAAATTTTATGAAGCCCATTTTGGTGAAACTAAATAATACAATTAAAGAATGTTCACCGAACTTTAGTAGCAAAACCGTTAAAACGTTCTGCTCCAGGTACAGGAAACCCCGGGTTCGATCCCTGCCGCGGCATACCAAAATCGTGAAAAAATGGTAGTGGTATACATCTAGCTCCCTTGGTAACGCTCACGTAAATATAAGGGTAGTTCCACGACTTGTTGACCCGGTGTCAGAATATTGTGACAGGGTGTGGTATCATGCCAGGTGTTCATAGCATGCTATACACAGTGAAGGTAGCAGGCAGCATTATAATATATCTGCTTCAAGTAAACATCGTCTTCGGACGACTGAAATACTGTTGCTGGGACGATAAACCCAATGAGCATAAACATAAAGAGTCAACATTGTCAACAGTGATTTAGGAACTTTGAAAATAATGATATAAGAATCCATCTTCCGATTGATATGTTCTTAGACTTTATCAAGGATATGTTTTCTACTGAAAATCTATTGGCTATTCAAAAATATTTTGTCTATTTTTTAATCTTAAAAACACCAAGAAAGTCCTACGGTTTCTTAAAAGTGCCATTAAAGAGTAAAAGCAAGACATGGAAGCTATGATTTTGTTAGGTTTCCTGGATAAAGTTTTCCATCGAATTTAATTTAATAGGATGCATATGACTAAAGTAATTTTAGGTTTTAAAATGACTGAATAATGTTCTGCAAAAACATGTATCACTATTTACAGTCTATTTAATATTTCATACACGTAAGGTTGTGGCGTTCACTTTATGTGTACATGTAGTGTGTATGGCGTTTATCTTTATACAAATACCGATAAGAACAAACTTTCTCATAAACTGATTCTAGATCGGACTACAGCCTGTTTCAACAATGACAACACGGACTAGTTGCTTATTGTTCTAAACGTTAAACACGCTTCCATTGTTGACGGGGAATGTTTGTCAAGCTTAACATATAATTTTTAGAAAATTGTCTTAGCTTGGATTTTATAAAAGCTTTATGATTTAATCATTTTGATTAATAATAAATATAATATTGTAGAACTTTGAAAATACATTTAAACGTATTTGAGATCAGGATATTCTAACATCATGATTATTTGCCAAGTTTATTGTATTTTATTTTTATGCGAACTATTGGATGGGGGCGTAAAGTAGAGTCTCTGATTTGTAACTCCTATCCAGCGAAGCCTCACACTGAGTGGGTTCGAGTCCCGGTCCGGGCGAAGGACTTTATGTGTTATGGTATTTCATCTGAACTGCGGTGCGCCGGTTGTTCTACCAAGACATTTGCCCAGGGTCCTCCTCCTTTAACACAGACAGACATCGCTATAATGATCATAAATGGTCGCTGCGACGTATCTCTAAAACAATAACTAAAGGATGGTATTGTTTAGGGATCAGAGATTTATGATATTCTGAAGTTTGTTAAGACCGAATAACATGGTTTAAGTATTACGAAACCAAAGAAACAACAATGTATCTTGGTTTTCACTTCCTCCATGGTGGTACATGTACATTGCTATGTTCGATGCAAGGATAAATCCCAAGCATAATTCTTATAGACAGGAAAAAAGATCTCTTAGCGTCTAGCTCTTTATTTCAATATGCATATGCAACAAAAGTAATGTATGCAGCTTCATTGCAGTAACAAATAAAAAGGATCGCTATTTGGAGGTACCCTTTATATGTAGTTGCAGTATAGCGCTCATTTTAATAAGCTAAAACATCTGCATAATGTCCATGCGTTAGACCAAAAAGCATTAAGGCTTTGGGTCGAAAAACTTCCCATGCATTCCAAGTAAGAAAATATATTAAGTCAACTGAACAAAAACAATAACCACAACAAAATAAAATAAAAGACAACAACAAAAACAACAACAACAACAACAAATTGCATTTGCGTTCTATACTGCCAACGTTATACTACCTTTTGTGATTTGTTCAAACTTCTGTAATTCATTAATGTTTAATTAGGCGTGAACTAACCTCTTCTTGGGTGGTACAAGTACAATAACTGTCTTATAATTATTTGTTATTTTATTCGTCTTGAAACACTTTCTAATAAGTATTTGTTATTTCATTCGTTTTGAAACACTTTCTTATAGGTATATGTTTTTTATTCGACTTGAAACACTTTCAAATAAGTATTTGTTATTTCATTCGTTTTGAAACATTTTTAAATAAGTATATGTTGTTTTATTCGTCTTGAAACACTTTCTAATAAGTGTTTGTTATTTTATTCCTCTTGAAACGCTTTCTAATAAATATTAGTTATTTTATTCGTCTTCAAATACTTTCTAATAAGTACGTGTTATTTTATTCGTCTTCAAATACTTTCTAATAAGTACGTGTTATTTTATTCGTCTTCAAATACTTTCTAATAAGTACGTGTTATTTTATTCGTCTTCAAACACTTTCTAATAAGTATTTGTTATTTATTCGTCTTAAAACACGTTCTGATAAGTATTTGTTATTTTATTCGTCGTGAAACAAAGTTAAGTGAATAAATATAAAGGTGTCGTATGTGTATGGCTGTAAATGCGGGCATACATTTCGAATTTGTTGGTTGTTCAAATATGATAAGTTCTGTACCTAACCCTTTGATCTGTTTGATACGTTGCTTATAACCTGTACAAATATGATGGCAATAATACAAGTAAAACGATATTGTTTGATGTAGAATATTTGGTTAATTTTAGACTTAGAAAAAGGATATTATCTAAATATATATATATATAAACGTATCAATCTATAATAATGACAAAAATTATAAAAATACTACTGCTACTGCTGCTACTACTACTACGAATACTACTACTTCTACTACTACTACTACTACTACTACTACAACAACAACTACTACTATTACAACTACATTGTACTACTATTGCTGCTTCTACTACCACTACTACTAATACTACTATCACTACTACTACTATTACTTCTACTACTACTACTACTACTACTACTACTACTACTACTACTACTACTACTACTACTACTACTACTATTACTGCTTCTACTACTACTACAATTTACTACAATTTCTACCACCACCACTACTACTATAACCTACTACTACTACTACTACTACTATTTCATATACTACTACTCCTACAACTGATAATAATATAATAATAATGATAATGATAATGATAATAATAATATAAATGATAAAAATAATATAGTGATAATAACAATAATAATGATAATAATAATAATAATAATAATAATAATAATAATAATAATAATAATAATAATAATAATAATAATAATACATAATACATAATAATAATACATAATAATATTATTATTATTATTATTATCATTATAATAATAATTCATATCAATAATACATAATAATAATAATACCTAATAATAGTACATAATAATTAATCGTGACAGACCGCATTCGATACAGCCAAGTGTAATTTTCATTTTATGTTACAAACATTGCGTGACTATGTTTTTCCTTGTTTTTGTTATATTTCTTGTGGCAGAAATCCACATTATAACGATACATTGCTGTCTGTAGAATCTGGTATAACTAACATATCAAATCACAAAATCAAGCCGGCAATGCTACATTTACAGATGGTGACATCTCGTTTGGTCGGTAAACAAGAATGATAAGCAGTAGTCTGATGAGCCAAACGAATGTAGCGTGTAACGGAGAGAAAAAAAATATGTAAAAGGAACCTCTCTCTAGTTCATGTGTGTATCAATATTAACCTTATTATTAGTGATGTCTTACTTACTTTTCGTTCTCTAATGTATAAAAGAAGCAACGAAGTTTAGTAGCATATAGTAATATGTTTTATATTGTATATAACATGATAATTGATAATTAACTGAACAGGAAGGTGTTGTTATGTTGTTTTAGAAATATACGTATATAGATAGTGATTTTAACATAACACGTATTAAAATCACTACATAATTTCGATCATAACACGACATGGAAAAGTATACATAAGACAAGTTCTACACATGATATTTCCATTTTAATGCATGCATGATACATACCATGTACTCAGATGCGCAAAGATGTTTTCGCCACTGAAGCTTATACTAAAATAATTGGCAACTAGACAAGTATATGGTTTCCTAAAAAGCTTTTCGTCCAAGTCTATGTTTAAATTATTGTGTCTAGTATCCAGTTTATTCTTATTTGTGTGGACAGACTTCGCAGCGACATTTTATGATAATTGCATGCATAGTGACGTCCAAGTGGAGAAAGAACATAAGCAAAGTTTTCTCACCGCACTTCAACTGGATGTTCTTTCCACGCCAGGTGCTTAACTATGACTGGGATTCGAGGTTAGGCGTTAAATGTGGTATCCAATATTTTGCCCATATCTCATACACCTACCAATATCTTAGCCCAGGTTTAATCTGTTAATTGCATTACCTCAGTTGTTAGCTATTACAAATCGTAAAATATTTCGCATCATCTGTTTAATAGTGCAAAACTTTAAATAAGTAGAATATGTATCTAGAGCGGGAATGAATCCTCAACGACTCTAGAGCGGGAATGAATCCTCAACGGCTCTAGAGCGGGAAAGAATCCTCAACAGCTTTTGAGCGGAAATAAGTACTCAGCGGCTCTAGAACTGGAATAAGTCCTAAACGGCTCTAGAGCGGTAATGTATCCTCAATGGCTCTATAGCGGGAATGAATTCTCAACAGCTTTAGAGCGGGAATTAATCCTTAACGGCTCTAGTCGGTAATGAATCCTCAACGGCTCTAGTCGGTAATGAATCCTCAATGAATCTAGTCGGTAATGAATCCTCAACGGCTCTAGTCGGTAATGAATCCTCAACGGCTCTAGTCGGTAATGAATCCTCAACGGCTCAAGGTCGGTAATTAATCCTCAACGGCTCTAAAGCGGTAATAAATCCTCAACGGCTCTATAGCGGGAATGAATTCTCAACGACTCTATAGCAGGAATGAAGCCATAACAACTCTAAAGCGGTAATGAACCTCAACGGCTCTAGTCGGTAATGAATCATCAATGGCTCTATAGCGGGAATGAATTCTCAACGGCTTTAGAGCGGGAATTAATCCTCAACGGCTCTAGTCGGTAATGAATCCTCAACGGCTCTAGTCGGTAATTAATCCTCAATGGCTCTATAGCGGGAATGAATTCTCAACGGCCTTAGAGCGAGAATTAATCCTCAACGGCTCTAGTCGGTAATGAATCCTCAACGGCTCTAGTCGGTAATGAATCCTCAACGGCTCTAGTCGGTAACGAATCCTCAACGGCTCTAGTCGGTAATGAATCCACAACGGCTCTAAAGCGGTAATGAATCGTCAACGGCTCTAAAGCGGTAATGAATCCTCAACGGCTCTAGTCGGTAATGAATCCTCAACGCCTCTAGTCGGTAATGAATCCACAACGGCTCTAAAGCGGTAATGAATCGTCAACGGCTCTTGACGGTAATGAAGCCATAACGGCTTTAAAGCGGTAATGAATCCTCAACGACTCTAGGCGGTAATGAAGCCATAACGGCTCTAAAGCGGTAATGAATCCTCAACGGCTCTAAAGCGGTAATGAATCCTCAACGGCTTTAAGGCGGTAATGAATCGTCAACGGCTCTAGGCGGTAATGAAGCCATAACGGCTCTAGGGCGGTAATGAATCCTCAACGGCTCTAGGGCGGTTATGAATCCTCAACGACTCTAGAGCGGTAATAAAGCCATAACGGCTCTAGGGCGGTAATGAATCCTCAACGACTCTAGAGCGGTAATGAATCCTCAACGGCTCTAGGCGGTAATGAATCCTCAACGGCTCTAGGGCGGTAATGAAGCCATAACGGCTTTAAAGCGGTAATGAATCCTCAACGGCTCTAGGCGTAATGAATCCTCAACGACTCTAGGGCGGTAATGAAGCAACACGGCTCTAGGCGGTAATGAATTCTCAACGACTCTAGGGCGGTAATGAAATGCCTCAACGACTCTAGAGCGGTAATGATCCTCACGGCTCTAGGGCGATAAATGAAGTCCTCAACTACTCTAGAGCGGTAATGAATCCTCAACGACTCTAGGGCGGTAATGAAGCATCAACGGCTCTAGGGCGGTAATGAATCCTCAACGACTCTAGAGCGGCAATGAATCCTCAACGACTCTAGAGTGGTAATGAAGCATCAACGACTCTAGAGCGGTAATGAAGCATCAACGGCTCCAGGGCGGTAATGAAGCATCAACGACTCTAGAGCGGTAATGAATCCTCAACGACTCTATGGCGGTAATGAAGCATCAACGACTCTAGAGCGGTAATGAAACATCAACGGCTCTAGGGTGGTAATGAAGCATCAACGACTCTAGGGCGGTTATGAATCCTCAACGACTCTAGAGCGGTAATAAAGCCATAACGGCTCTAGGGCGGTAATGAATCCTCAACGACTCTAGAGCGGTAATGAATCCTCAACGGCTCTAGGCGGTAATGAATCCTCAACGACTCTAGAGCGGTAATGAATCCTCAACGGCTCTAGGGCGGTAATGAATCCTCAACGACCCTAGAGCGGTAATGAATCCTCAACGGCTCTAGGCGGTAATGAATCCTCAACGACTTTAGGGCGGTAATGAAGCATCAACGGCTCTAGGCGGTAATGAATCCTCAACGACTTTAGGGCGGTAATGAATCCTCAACGACTATAGAGCGGTAATGAATCCTCAACGGCTCTAGGGCGGTAATGAATCCTCAACGACTCTAGAGCGGGAATGAATCCTCAACGACTCTAGAGCGGCAATGAATCCTCAACGGCTCTAGGCGGTAATGAAGCATCAACGACTCTAGAGCGGTAATGAATCCTCAACGACTCTAGAGCGGTAATGAAGCATCAACGGCTCTAGGGCGGTAATGAAGCATCAACGACTCTAGAGCGGTAATGAATCCTCAACGACTCTAGAGCGGTAATGAATCCTCAACGACTGTAGAGCGGTAATAAAGCATCAACGGCTCTGTATAGATTGAACTGATGCCTACATGATGCAAGACGAGCTTATTTGTTTGAAATCAGACATTTAAATAAATATTTTCCGCTGAAATCTTAATGATAATATCATGCGTGTTGGTCTTTACGCTACATATGAAATGAATGATGCGTTTGAATATGTGCATATTTGTCAGATGCAAGTACATTCCTGTACTTTACTAGTTAGACTGCAATATCCTATTAACTAACATTATTTTTGCTTCCGATGATATGGCGGCATTCAGGCAAATGGGCATTGTTTATATTGTTTGATATAAATAACATGGTAACTCATTGTAAACTCTAATAGGCAATGCTACATTCTCCGAGAGTGACATCTCATTTTCTCGGAAGACGAACAATAGCAATGGTCGACCAGCCATAGACATGTAACGTGCCCAATCTAGAAGGGAAAACCTGGGGTATAAACTAGTAAAACTAGTGTATGTAAAACAACTGAAACGGCCTATTTAATTTGACTAGCAGCACTTTTAACGTCAAAGCAAGGAATAAATTAAAAAAATGCCTCGTGGATTTCCCTTTTAAAGAAAACATGTTTCGTCCCTTTATATTGCATTCGAGCTCAGAACTCTATTGATACTTTTGCCGGCGCATAACGAGACTTTTAACGTCTTTTACGAGATTTTTAAATACATGCAATACCTTTCCATTGGTAATTTATTTCAGAATTTTAAAAGCATATTTTTCATAAAAATGATATATTATGTTGTATGGACCGTTAAAGTACATGCATATTGGCTCTATAGGTAGATTAATGTTAATTTATTATTGCAATAGTAAATTAATATATTGTACATGTACTAATTGATCACGGAGCAAATGCATTATTTACAATATATCAAGTATTAGTTGAACTAGAAACTGGTATTTTAATATGACAAATATAATAATTAGCTAACACACGAGCTGGTACAGTGTACGGCGTACGGCTTCATTTTTTTAAAGAATTTAAACAAACTTTTTACGTTCTATTACTGTACTTTACTTGTTTTTCTTCGTGTGTATTTGGCTAATCATGCCACTCGATGCCAAATTAAGGACACAAATACATCATCGGCGTATTATATGAAACCTGTAAACATACCGAGATAATGTATATCCACTTTTAAGGGACAGATGCAGGGCTTGGAGATAATTGCCTTTAATGTTCGGTATCCGATCATATTTCTGGACGTCATCTTTAGTTATCTTAGAAAAATGTTCAGCAAGAAAGGCGACATTAAAGTATTTGATGAATGTCCTTAAAATTAACGATAATTATTATTTCGATTTTGTCGGATTTCTTTGTAAAAAGTATTAGAAAAAGTACTTTTTGCAAAACTTCTCGTTTTACAACATTATGTGGCTTATTTGCCGCTAGCCTAGCTTGAATAATTACATGTAATTAATCATTTTGACTATTAAAATAACACAGATACTTGCACGAAGCTTATAGTAATCGGCAAGAAGATTTAATTATTTAAGGTGTGGAAGTAATGATACGATATCTGTATTTTGATTTTATAAGTTGACTCAAATATTTCTTTAAACTAGAACCTAGAATTTTTGCACACAAAATTAAATTCCATGTCTTTATAAATGTCATAATTAGATCGCAGTCCTGTTAACAGGTTTCAATTAAATTTAGAGACTGAAAAGTCACTTGAAAAAAAACAACACCTTCATACACCAAATAGCCTAATTGAACTTGCAGAGTATTTACGCCAAGTGCAAGTACATTTATCTTATGATATTGTAACTTTAATATTTAAAAAAAAAATGCACTCGCCAATCTAAATTGCTTTTGTGAATATTTCAGAACGTGTGATTTACTGGAATATGAAATTATTTTAATACATTAATTACAATGTGTACTTAAGCATCGAAGCAGAAATAACATCAGTTTTAAGGCGATGTTTGATACTGATTTTATAGTTTACATAATTTAAACGCAATGACGGATGATTTCTATTTGTATTTTGTTGTTTTCACCGTTTACATGGCCTTGTCAGATGCGAAGATGAGTTAGAAAGTGCTAACTGACAACGCAGCAGCTAGCGTGTCCTTAAATGGAAATACTTGGTCGCCTATCTAAGAACATGGTTATTCAACTAAGCATTCTCAAAATCTCCTTTCTGGAGTACAATGGATGTTGCTGCCGTTTCCTGGCATAAAGCCATTTGCATTGTTTGCCTAAATGTGTGTTAGCTAAGTGCTATATGCTGTATTATGGTCTGTTCTTTTGCTTTTTACTCATTAAGTAATAATTTATTTTATTTAAAATCTTAGCATATTCGATTACCAATTTAAGCAACGAGCCTCTGTAGTTTATGGCAAATTATTGTGGTTAACATTCTCTGATTGCTTAGCCTATCATAACACTGGCTCTAGTCGCCTTCAAAGCTAAGGGCTTAACGTGGAAAGGTATTCCAACTGATTCGCAGTGTGTCCGTGGTTCTCTCCATACATATGTCTCGGAGGTCTTCCACCAAAATGGTTTGAATTCGCTAAAATGAGCTTGCTAGATTAAAAACACTTAGGTAGTACTGGTAATATGTGTTGCGTTTGTTAGTAAACCTTTGTAATGTTTATTTTCCCATACAAATGTCTCTTTGTTGATCTGTTGACAATCTGTAGTATTGTATTTTTGACATATTTTCAATGGTTATTCTATCATTTTAAATGTTGTCTATGTTTACCATTTTTAGTTTTCTCTATAAATATGGAAGGCTTAATGCAAAATTTTCAAAGAGGAACAGACGCTATCTCATATTTGGCTAGGTTTAACTTATATAATATATACGTTTCTTTGTTAGTGATACTTTAAGTTTTAAAGATACGCTCATCAGGTAGATTATTTACATGTATCCTCGCAATTAAGCTTGGACCAAAAGTGTCTTAATACTTCACCTATGTTTTCATTCTTCGATGTTTAACTCATTTTTTTCCTTTTATTTCATGTGCTGTTTCCTGTACCATCGATACACAGGTAAGTACCAATTCTATCTTAAGTGCATGTGTGAAAAGAACTAAACGATTCCGGGAAATAATTCTCTGTTATCTCATTATTTCCTATGCCATAGTCAGGTAGGATGACAAAAGATATTAACACGTGTTCGTCAAACAGTTAAATAATATTTAGCTCAATAAGTATTGGGCTTAGTCAATTGATCACAATATCATTTCCTTCAAATCTTCCAGACAGCTCTATAGTTGATCCTCAACAGTAAAGCAAGCACTATAGACATTGTAAAAGTGGCAATCAATTGCCGGATATTAGATCTCAAGGCTCAATCCTCAAGTCATTTACTTTGTCCTTAGGCTTCCACTTTTTCCATTCGTTATTCAAGTTAGAACTGCAACAGTTTCAGTTTGTCCCACACTACTTGTCATGACAGAAAATTTTGTTTACTTTTACGGCTTTTACGAACACGAGTTTATTTTAGGATGAAAAAGTAATAAGGATGCAAGATTAAAAGTAACTTAGAACACTGATATGTGTTTGCGATATCATTTACATAATAACTGTCTCATTAACACAAACATCTCAAAATGCAAACTATTGTAACCATAGCAACACGAAACGTTTCAATTGTTATTCTTAAAATGACATTAGGTTTCTTCGTCTGTAAAGAGCATTGATGAACGTTGCAGTTTTGATAATTCGTTAACAGGTTTGCATGCATATAAATTTTAGAAAGAAAACGACAACATTAAGATCTGCATAAGGCTACGGATACAGCTCGACATCTATTACATACTAGAACAAAGTATGATTTAACGTGTCGTGTGTTTTTTCTTTTGCTATTTCAATAAAAGTGTTTGCACAAATGAGAACTTGACAAACAATAATTGGGCCTAGTCGTCAAGCAACAACAATAATGTGTTCTGCATTTGGTTTGTAAAATATAACTTCGAAACAGGACACTGTTTCTTTAATTATGAATGCAGAATTTTATTCACTTAAGATACAAAATAGTACATGATCATATAAGAATCTTTACAAAATTAGAATTCATACTAGAAACATGTGGTGAAATGCACGCTAAGACCGTTTACCACAGTTTGCAATCTTTCGATAACAGGTCAACAATAGGTGTATTTGGATTATAAGTAAAGGGTAGCTCCGCAGAGAACATTTTTTTAAATTTAAGGAATAATCTATAACGATTTAAACAATGATGGGAAGAAATTTTCGTTTTATAAAACACTATTTAAAAAGAAAACCATTCGTTATTAGCCTCCCTAAAATAACAATAGGTAAGTAAGAAAAGGACCTATTAAAAATTTTCACAGATATTTAAATTGTATCTACCAGTAGACAAAGACAAACAAGGTAAATGTAAATTTGACAAAAACACAGAAACGAGACATAACACACAAAAAGAAAAAAAAACATCAGTTACCGCCTTGGAACGGTCAGTCGGCAAAAGGGCCAACTGGGGTGCTTAAACCTGGTTTGTAGAGCGCTCCAACCTCGCACTTCCTGAAGGTTTTTCTATCAAACAGTGTAAACAAAAATATCCCGTCAAAGTGAAACAACTAACAGTAAGCACCTGCATCGGGAGTTAAAACAGATATAATGGACGTATGTACATACATAACAACTAATAATAAAATTAACTAACAACATGTGTACAGTATGTACAGTAGATAAAAGCCTCGGCAACCTTAAATTTCCAAATGAAAGAGTAGTTTAATTGATCCGTTTATGCCGAAGTCACGTGATTGGTGATAACGAAGTATTTTCGTTGTGTCAATATGGCATATAAGAGTGATATCAATGTATAGTTGTGCTTGAAGGTGGGATAACTCTTTGCCGTTTTGTCCTGAAGTTACAGCTTTTGTCATGTTTCCACATGCGGCCTGAACTTTGGTATCTCATCGTATCTATTGTCCTCCATACATCGGAAATACATGTTCCCTATACAATGTAGGAACAACCATATTAATCAAAGCATGTTATAATGTTTGCCTTTTAAAGTAACTTTTCCATAAAAGTATGTAGGCGCCACGTGTAGTTCAAACATTTTATTATAGGCAAGTTATTAACACCGGTTTAAGCAGCCCAGTAGGTCGCATTTGCCGAATGACTGTCCCAAGGCAGTAACTGTTGGATTTGCTCTTATTTGATGGATCATCACAAACGTTTTACCTTTTCACTACATGTGGATACCTTTGTGGATACCTTTGTTCTGTGCCTTTTCAAACGTTGGTATTATGTTGCAATGCTCATATGACTTGGTCATATTTCCTCATTCATTTGCAATCTGTTTCGTGATATAGAGTACAGTCGTCCCACTGCATTGACAATGGCTCTTTCAGAGCAGCCATTACAAAGAATAATTCTATTATTAAATAGTCTATAGATTGATATTGTTGCACGCTAACATTCTTGTAAAGATTGTAGTTGTCAGATCTTGAAGGAGAATCGGGTTTCATTTAATAATATATTAATTTCGATAAGAAATTAAAGCTTTGGATATTAATTTATAAAGTTTTATACAGAATTTAACGTTTTCTGTCAAATCATTTATTCATAGTAACCCAATCCCCGAATTAAAATGTCTACATGTACATTTACATGTATAGAAGTATTATTATTCCTTGTATGATACACATTAAAATTATGCTTTGATTTTAACTTATAACAGCAATGATCCGGGTCGCCATGTGGTTTTTTATATTATTGTATTTAATTGGTTAGTCAAACATTTTACAAACCATTTTATGTACAGTTTGAAGTATGTTTTTTTTTTAATTTATGGTTAACATTACACGATTCTTAAAGACCCAAGAGTGTTTCTGCGTCAATGAACCTCAACGATATACGATCTCGGAGAGAAAAACAATGATTTTATATTTATGCAAGTGGTACTAAGGAAAACAAAACAAACATTCCTTAGATCAGGCATTATAGCAACTTCATTTTTGTGTGTGTTGATCTTTAATATATCTGTCGAATTGCAATGTTCTGATTCATGAACGCATTGTAAAATATATAGAACATGCATTTGAATAGGTATCTTCAGTAAATATGATGTATACAGATGTACAAAACACAAGATTCCAGTCTTGAATGCAGTCATGCCAAACAATCTTATCAAGTATAATCAGTAGCTTTTTCCTTTTATCTTGCATTTGAGAAACCCATCAGGAAGTGCGAGGTTAGAGCTCTGTAAAACCAGTTTAGGCACCCTATAGGGTCCATATTGCCTAGTTACTCTTCCAAGGTGTTAACTGTCGGTTTTGGTCTTTTTGTTAAATGACTCACCAAAGATATGTTCTTACTTTTACATTTGGCTTGCATGTAAATACCTTTGTCCTGTGCCTTTTCAAATTTTATTATATGTTGCAATGCTCATAGGACTTTGTTATATATTCTAATTGTCATCAGATAAAATAAATCTTGGATCCAACAGAAAGACATTTATTAACGATCTATCTTTAACGTGTTCGTGAAAAGTGAAAATCAAATAAATAATTCATTTTAGGAAGAGTTTCTCTATCCTCCTTCATTGTTTGTGTAAATATCTTAAAATTACATATCGGATACCATTCAGTTTAATACCTGTATATAAAATGGTAATTTTTAGGTTAAGGTATACACAGAGTTTAAGGTCTGAAACAGTACATGTCTGCGTTTGTGTATTGCTTGTGTAGGTATAAATCACTGGTTTTATTCACATGCCCGATTATTTTACCGGATTGCTTGCTGTGTTTTACCCAGTAAAACTAAATCAAGTGTAAAATGTTAGGCAAGTCTTGTTCCCATATAAATAAAGCTGTAAATGTATATTTATGTGATTTTAAGTTAAAAACTAGTGCTTAACATGTTTATTCGGAGAAACATGATCGAGACTTATAATTTTAAAATACTGTCAATGTAGCAAATCAGCAATAATAGTGTGGATGACTGAAAACTGTAATATAAATGATGTGGTAGAATTTCCTTTTAAATGTGAGAGAATTATTTTAAAATATTTAAATTTCATAAAATAACTGATTATGAAAACATTTTCAATGATTTTATACGGGTCCTTTCTTTAAAAGAAACAACATTTGTCCTAGGCGTACTTTTAACCCCCTATTCATGATCCTAAAGTTCATGTAGAGCTAACGTTCATGCAAACATAGCTGAAGTATTGGGACGGCAACACCAACAAACAAACAACTATTTATGCAATTCAGTTTATGTCCTGTCGGAACACACTTCGAACATCTCTTGTTCATGCTTTATACTAGCCTTGTCTATTTTTTTGTTTGAATAAACAAGTTGCTTTGAAATGCATTAATTTAACAGCAGCTGTTAAATTTCAAGGAAAGTAAAATAATTGTCACATAGTGTGTTTAGTCACCATGCATATGTGCTGAGAGGAGAAACATGTTTATGAGAAATTCAACTCCTACAAGTTTTGACTGGAGGCATTTATTTTCATAAAGAATTCCTATAAATATTTGTTTTTCCATTTTAAATCAAATATAAGTCATAAGACATATTGGAGATTGAAATACTTTAGACGACAAGAATTGACAACTAATGTTTGTAAAACTGCTTTTTAGTCTTGTCATTAGCCTGTCTGGTCTTCAAATGTTCTCTTATATTTGATTGCGTTTCATATTTTAGAGGAAAATCAACAAAAATTATTTCTGCATACAGAACACTTGAAGGGTTGCGTTGTCAATGTCAAATAACATCAAAGTACGCATTATTTTATAAAAATTGGAAATATAGTATTATGCACTCTATAAATAACCACGGAATTGCAGCCAATAAGTACAAACGGTAATGTATATTTCGTGATTTGCCAAATGTCTTGTCGAATAAGAATTTACATACTAAGTGCTTCTGTACAAGTGTAAATAATCAAATTGTCGGGATTTGCGTCTTGAACTGTTCTCAAGCAGAACATATTATTTTCTCAGGGAGTGATTCTAGATCGGAAAGTCACGTGCTTAGACAGTGGGAAGTTGGACAATCTTCTAACTGACAGACTCGTCATGGGACAGCTACATGTATTATATATGAAGTAACTTCCAGTGTGTCATTTTTCCTCATAAATTGGCCGTATAACCCAGGTTTTTTTAATGTTAGCAGCGTTCGTGTGCCGTATGTTTATATTACTTTATTATCTAGCTTATCATATTTTGATTTAGTAGCATATATTATATTATATTATATTATATTATATTATATTATATTATATTATATTATATTATATTATATTATATTATATTATATTATATTATATTATATTATATTATATAATACCGGACCTGGTAGCGCAGTCGGTAGAGCGTCGGCTCCAGGTACGGGAGGCCTTGGGTTCGATCCCGTGCTGCGGCATAGCAAAGTCGTTAAAATGGTAGTGGTGTAGCTCCCTTGCTAATGCTCAAGCAAATATAAGGGTACTTCCACAAATGGTTGGCCCGGTGTCAGGATACTGTGACTGGGTGTTCTGTCATGCCTTGTGTTCACGGCATGCTTTATACAGTGAAGCCAGCACTATATCTGCTTCAAGTGAACACCGTCTCCAGATAACTGAAAAACTGTTGGTGAGACGATAAACCCAAATACCATTATTATATTATATTATATTATATTATATTATATTATATTATATTATATTATGTTATATTATATTATATTATATTATATTATATTATATTATATTATATTATATTATATTGTATTATATTATATTATATTATATTATATTATATTATATTATATTATATTATATTATATTATATTATATTATATTATATTATATTATATCATATCATATCATATCATATTATATTATATTACATTATATACGTTTCACCCAAGAACCGATTTAACTCTTTTAAATTTACAGATTGCTTGTTTCTATTAAACAAGGTACTTGATTATGTGGTTTGGACGTTCCTGGCATCCAACGGTCAAAACCATAGTGAATATTATATAAGGATTATCACATATATGAGGTTATATTTAAGCTGACGCATGTTACAAAATACACATTAACTTAACAGAACAATGAACCATTGAACATCTAATATGTTTTCCACACGGCTGACCATAGCAATTGTCACAATAAATATGTTGAATAATTTCGTTTGATGTTTATCAGCTACGCTTTGATCGTTCAAATATTAATTGAATGGATGCCTAAATTTAAAGTTTATATTGACACATTGACAAAAAACCTTGCTTGTTTCTTTAATTTGTTTTATATAAATGAATATTTATTAAATATGCACACGAATACGTGAAATCAGTGGTTTAAGGTTCATTAACCGACTGAATGTCATTATTTTGTGTTTGCTGACAGGCAAGTGGACACTGCATACATTTATTTTGTAGTGCATGCCAAATATACATAAATTATGCACGTCGATGTCATAATTTTCAAATAAGCTAACAATAATTGAATTGTAAATTGCGTGTAAATAACTTAAAAAACCGATAGTTTTGACGTGTTATATGTATGTGTTATTATTGTTTACAATGTTAATGATGAATTTTATAATAATATGTAGTTAATTACAGTAAATGCATAATAACAAAAAGGAAAGTAGAACAAAAGTCTGTTATTTGCCACTGTGTTAATGTTGCTCTGAGGCGTGCGCTTGCATGCTATTTTAGATCAAACATAAATCAGGATAAATACATCATATGCTATTGTTTATATTGTCTGCTACTCGATGACAGAAGTTGTCATTACATACTATACAACGTACCTCACGCTACCGCTGAGATATTGTGGGCCTCCAGCTGTGAGCTGTGATTAGGAGATAGACTCACAAATTTATTTGCAGGCGTGTTGGATATCTCGCCTTTAAAATTTCCTTGCATTAAAGGCATTCAGACAATCCTCTGTGAGCGGAGACGTTGGTTATTTGTCGACATTATACAGACATGCCGACGTTTATCTCACTTTTTAAAGTCATTAAAATGGATTCGGCCAGACATCACAACCACACAGGCATAATTAGGTTTAGACGTTATCCCCTCCCATCTCTTTACACAATAAATACACATAAAGGTGGTCGTTTTACCTGAAACATTGCGGATCTGCAAGAGCAGTCGGCTCAAAGTACAAAAATTAAAGAAATATATAAGTACCGAAAATACACATTGTCTTCCTCATTTCATTATTATTGTACAATTCTTTAAAGTAGCCGTTTGTTTTAAACAAAAATGTAACAATAAATCAGTAAAAATATGACAAATCAAGCTAGTACATGTAACACATTGTTACAATTAATGCATGCTTGTCCGTCAGGTTTACAATTAGCAAGTATAAGGAGGCACTCTAAGGGAAACGTTGAAACAATGAGTTGTTCTTTTAATTGACTTTAGAGATATTTGTTTTATTTGATTTAATTTTACCAACATGTCGAAAATATATTAACTTCGTCTGGAATAGACCGTTTCGTTTACATATACATTTTCTTTATATGTCGGCCGACAGGTAAATCGGAAATAAAAATTATTTGCAAGTCTTCACGAGTGGAGTAAAGTCTGCCTTAGAACCTACAAACATTTTCTTTTTTATAAAATAAACTTAACATTTTAAATTAAGACTCCATACACGGTACCGCATTCTTTGCACGTTGAACTCAGAATTCAAATAAAAACTAGTCGCTGTAAAAAGGTTTACAATTAAAGTTTTATTTGTGTTTATTTCACTGGTGCATTCACTTATTTCACTTACTTGCATATTAAAATAAAATTCGCTCGAATGGTAGTGGTATATGTCAATTGGTAACGCTCAAGATAAGTAAGGACAGTTTCCCGGACCGGTTGGCCCGGTGTCAGGATAATGTGACTGGGTGTGGTATCACGGCTTGCTGTACACAGTGAAGCCAGCATTATATCGGCTTCAAGTGGACACCCTCTCCAGATAACTAAAATACTGTTGGTTGATTTATAAACTCTGTAAACAAATAATCTGTAGTATGTGTCATAACCCAACTCTATTGTGGCCTAATTATGAATGGCATCTCGTCATTTTTACATAATTACATTTAACATATGTCATTATAGTCAGAAAGAAAACATAGTTAATATAACTAATATGACTAGATACTGTCACAACCATTGCTCATGAGGTCTGTCTAAAATTACCTTGCCTATTATAGCAGCCTCAATATATAATCTGGTACTCGAAGAATGGATTTGTCGACCTAGTTTAAGTAAACCGATACCCACATAGAGCTAGTGGGATCCGGCTTTGTTTTTGGTTTATACATTTTCGTATAAAATACGTCTTCATCGTTTGTTTGCTACGGTATAAACACCGTGTAATTAAACAGGCAATTCTACATATAAAATTAATGACATCTTATTTTGGGAGTAGATATGTATTTTATATAACAGGCAACGAAGAGACGTTACTACCTTCATGAAGAAATTGTAAAATTCTAGTGTAAAGCAATTCCCTGATAGGAGCGTTGAAGTCAACTTCTTACGGTTTAGGGACCATAGAAGTAATTAACTTAACGTTTCGGTCCTTGACTTGGTGTTTCTTGAATAGGGTCATGTTTGTTCTCCAATCAAATGCCTTCTTTATCCCCCGATTGATTGATATATTTTTCGCATGTCAGTACAGTTAAGGATAACCAGAAATATCTTCAAAAAAATAAGCGGCGTTGGTTAGGCACTTATAAACACACTTTATTTATGTATTTTGTTTTCTTCCTCAGAAAAAAAAGCCTTTTCAGCTGGGACACCCAGTAATAACACATTATTGACACCAGTCGCTACATGTAGTTTCGTTTATGCCTCTTAATTCGTAGCCTTTTTTTTCTTAGTGAACGGGGACAAATGTTGTTTTATGCAATACACACGCAAATACTGTAGACAATTGATGTTTACTTTAATAAAAATGTTTTTAAATGGTACTCCTCGTGTACTTTTAACAGTAACACTAATGTATATGGTGTTGTCTTGAACTTCTACATATACGAGTTGCTCTGATATTCATTCGGGCTGACCTTGCATTTGTGAGGTAGGTCAACAGTGAGGCTAGACAGGAACGCCGACAAATAGAAAACTTATTATTACTAAACAATTATGTTAAGCAAAAATAAATTATGTCATCCTTGTCGCTTTTTATAGGAATATAAGTCTGTTACGCTTTTGCGATATCGAGTTAAACAGGCAATGCAACATCTACCTAATACAAATAAAGACTTGTGATATTGAGGTCAACATCCCATTAGCCAGCTCCGAAAAACTATATATTCACCGAATCATAAGTTATAGTTGTTATATCACATACAATATTAAAGTACGCTGTCATACACGTAGTTGTTTTAATAAGAACGAGCCATCCGTGCTTCTCATTAAAAGATGTCATTTTCTAAGTCTGTTCTCACCCTTTTCCTCAAAAGATAATCACGAAAAGCAGTAGCTGCTACCGAAGTTGCACTTTTTGTTCTTTTCTTGGTTACATTTTCCCTAAATGTTAACAAATTATTATCAGACACACTGATAAACTATTACCAAACGCCAAATTGTTGTAGCAACAGTGCGCGTAAGAAGAACACGACAGTCAATATTATGTTCACGGTGCTCACGTTAAAACATTCTTGAGTCCATATCACTATATTGACTCACACATGACCAGCGTTCAACCAATAAAATTTCTTGAAATTCAAAAGCATATTTTATTAAGTAACATCTTACTCTCTTGGTCGACTACACAACAGCGGACGATCAACTTTAAATATTGCATGCACCTAAGAGGAACTATTCTATAACTATACTTTGGAAGAAAACAATCAAAGAACGATATAATGTTAAACAAATTAGTGAAACAAGCCTTCTTATAACGTGTAGGATGTAACGTCTATGTAAGTAATTAACTTAAACGTTTATTTGCGGCTCGAGGTTTTCTTGGCACGAACAATGATTATTATCTAATCAACTCGCATTTAAACTCCGAATCTAATTAATATCTTTGTATCAGTAAATTTCAGGATTTCTAAGAAATAATGTACAATACTCAATTTAAAGGTGATCGAGCTTAGTCAAGGATTGAAAAATGATGTATACTGCAATCTGTAACTGTTAAATACAGAAATATTAGTCTTCTAAACTACAGTTGACAATTATACTGGGTCAAACAAGAAATGCAGTAACATGTAGTAATGTCAGTGACGTCTTTTCCACGGTAGACAAGAAAAAAGCAGTGACTGAAAAGCTTAATAATGGTACAACAAAGATACATGTGCATAACTACATTTATCAAGAAAATTGTAATTCAATGTGCTTTGTGGTAACGCCCATGCAAGGAATTATCTTTAAAATTTGATTGCTGCTCGCATGTTCTTTGTAAAGGGCAATAATTATTATCCAATTAATTCGCGTTTAAACTTCAAACTCAAATATTATCTTTGTTGCATATCAGAGCATGAAATGAATTCTGAGAAATAATGAATATTCACAAGCGAATACTTCTTATATTCTTCTGCTCTTAATAAACCGAGATTAGGCAAGAATTGGTTCGGTCCATTTTAATTAATGGCTCGTCAAAGTTGTCTTGTAACTTTAACATTTGAATACCTGTTTTATGTTGCTTCTCAGATTTGAATATATGTTACTCACAAGACCTTGTCATATGTTCATATGTTCTTATTATTGATATATACAGTATATATATATATATATATATATATATATATATATATATATATATATATATATATATATATATATATATATATATATATATATATATATATATATATATATATATATATATATACATATATATATATATACATTAAAATGTAGTGAATAATAGTTTTCTATCTAGACAAGGAAAGTGGCGGATCACGTTGGTAGTGCAGCGTACAAGAAAAAAGAAGAAGCATAATTACATGTATGGAGACGCTACCTAATACTCGTTTATGCTAACCAATTAGGTAACAGGAACCTTGTAATTGTCTTAATACTGTTTTTACGCCCATGCAAGAAAAATGTTTAAAGAAATCTTAGGTTGCGACGTTGTAGTTCACGTACAGTGCATTGATTTGTATTACTTTTATTCAATCAACCCGCCGCTTTTACGCTGCCAGTCTGATTGACATTGTTGTCGCATATCCGCTGATTTAAGGATTCCTGAAATATAATCAATACAACATAATGAACAGAGTAGGCAAGAAGTAAAATAGTGATTATTTATACATGTATATATCACATGATTCTTCGTGCTTTCCATTCAATACGCTCATTACATATTCTGTTATATTACACACGTGTAATACAGCTTTATGATTAAGGGCGTCTTTATCATTTACAGAATGTATGATACCGCCAATTCACCAAGTATTGTTAAAATTTCGTAAAATCGTTTATTGGAGACTAAAATCATGCAATAAAAATCTGAATGTTTAATTATTGGTGAACAATTGAGCTACTTGCTGGTTCAGTACGTCACAAACAACATAAATAATGAACATAAACAGCTTGTATAGTGAACAACTTCAAGATTAAAAAATGTAACTTACTTTAGCGTTTTTGGCATTGTAAATACTGTGCCCACTATGTATATTTCAATTATTATACCATTTTTAATGCCTATTCGATGCTTTGTATGAAACCTACTAACGGACCGAGTCTTACACACGTTTGAGAAATAGATGGAAGGCTTTAAGATCATTATCTTTGGTGATTTATATCAGGCAAGTTTACTGGATATCATATATTGTGTGTCACTTACAAATACGACACTGAAAAGTAGATAACTGTTTTTAAAAACAACAACACGATATTTGTTCTAAAGCAGATGCATGTACATGTACAATTTACTCTTAAATCTTGAAATTAAATGTTTTAATTAAAAGTACTTAAGCTTTGTGTACATCTTAAGCTTTTTTTTCAGAAAAAATTTTTATTTTGTTGCAATTTCATGCATGCTCAAATTAAAGATCTTGAAAAAATGCTTACATTATCGATTAATCTTCGTACATACTGATACGCATAGTTATCTTACGTTAGATGAAACAGTGCAAAACATATTCTAGGTTTGATTTAGGATTATATCATTATTGCATAGCGTTGTTATGATTCAGTTATATAGGTTACAGGGGGTGTCCGTGCCGTTATATTCTCTGATCATGACATTCCTCAGCCCCTCACTGCGTGGGATTCGAGTCCCAGGTGGGAGCGAGCGCATTCATTTGGGGAGGTTTTCTAGGTAACCTGCGGTGAGCCGGTGGTTCTACTTCCTCCACTAATAATTAGCTGGACGTCGGAAATATGACCATAACTGTGTCGGTGCGATGTAACAAAAACAAAACAAACAGATTACTGTTTTAATAATTGCTTTGGCTGTGATGTCTTCTTGCCGCTGTTCCCTTTGTCTCATATTGAATATAGACTTTAAATATTCCGTAAAGAATATAATTTCATATACTCATACGGTGTTATTCAAACCTGATCAGTTACATTGTAAAACATTAATCTTCGAATAGAATCCACATGTTCAAATCTTATTACCAATTATTTCATATAATTGTGCCTTAAGTTTGCATTGATTTAATACATATGCCATAAGTGTGTCATTTAAAGACTATCGAATTCGGCGAACTGATCAAATCGTGCCTTCATTGTAGCTGTAAAAGCAACCATTCCATGAATGTCTTTAACCATCGCCTGTATATATTTGCTCTACCATCATTTATCCCGAGGCTCTACCGTTCGTGATCGTGAATAAGTACAGTCGCTTATTGACTTGGCTTTAAGCACATTGCTTCTTTCAGAGCAGTTATATTACAAAAAGAAAATTTCGCTGATTGAACTGTCTACAGTCGGTTATGGCTGCACGCTATCTCTTTTGTCGAGATTACCGATATCAGACGTTTAAAATCAAGTTGATCACAATGAAGAGGATCGTGGTGAGTTAAAGATATGTAGTAAGCTGCCAAAAGTTAGTCTTGGTTTGGTTGTCGTGGGACTTTTTTAAGTGTAAATAACAATAACATAATATTGAAATATAAGTTATGACATATGTTTATCTATGCTAAATATGTTCAGTTAAATAATATGCAACACATACAATTATAACCCTGAAAGAGTTATGTCAAACAATACGAAATGTATAGAATTATCCTTAATGTGAGTAGTTTAAACAATAATACATCTTATTGCAGGCAATCTTTATAAGGTTATTGGTTTAGATCGAAGCATTTACATATACATGTTTCATCTTAAAGTTACATATTTTAAATTTACATATTTATTTATATTCTTCCGAATATATCTGAAAACACAAACAATGTATCAAACAATTACTGCACGAGTATTGATTTTATTTTATAGAATGATTTTTTTTTTCAGATTTCTGTACTTGCATTTTTGCAATTTGCCATCCCAAATAAAGTGGATGCCACGCTTTCATAATAAATTAAGTTCACTTAACAGTTTAGAGATCGGTAAATCTTAAGTTATTCACATAATTTCACGTGTCCGTTTGCCTTTTTATATAACTGCAATCGATGTTATCTTGATATATTATGTTACGTTATTGCATTCTTTAAGCGTCTCCAAGCATTTATGATTCTACATTTAAAATGTACCATACAATTGTTTATATAATACAGTTTTATAGAAGCATATTAGTTAGACAGCAGACTAATACAGGGAATGAAAATATCGCAATATTGCGAAAGTATTACAGGTTAGTCTGGTTATTCATATTATTTGCAAGTCAACGGGTCTAAAGAATTCATATAACTTGCACCATTAGCCAGTCTGGCTTGCTACAAACCCTGAGACTGTGTAAAAGTGTTATACAATAATCTTACTGCTTTGAGAAGCAACAGGGCGACATGTCAATTTCTTGCGTGCAGACATATTCATAGTATAAATTATAGCCTATCGTTAGTATGGGGAGATCGGAGGTAAACCTTACAATTATGGACTCTTATTAGAATAAGAAGCAAATCAAATTATGCCCCTTAACCAGTACTGTCAGACAGGGTCCCAGTGTTTAATAACACTATTCTTAGAGCACTTTCTGTGTCCGAAAATGGCACGAGAGTTTATCTAATCATGTCAAAAATAGGATAGTTTAAGAGCATTGATGTAAATCAAACTCAGTAATTGGTAAGTTATCTACTTAATCAAAATGACTGTGCTAATTCTCCTTTGAAATAAAAATATATATCAGGCAAGTATTCAAAGTGATCTTATCGGCCCTATTTTGGCACCGTTTATAATTTAAAGCTGGTAATCACGACTGTGATACAATTTCCTAAACAACCAAATTTGCGCGTATGATAAATAACACGATCGTTAAATAAGAACTAGGTTTATACGTATTTGATATTGCGGTAAGAAATAATTTGGCTGTATAGTTAGTCATTGATCCAAGTCTCACTACTGTATACATGTATGGGCACTGGCCATCCTTTAGGTCGGATTATAAGGCTGCTGTTGTGTTAAATAGCAAATAAAATCATCAAAAATGTAACACGGACCTGTTACATTTAGCGACACCTTATAAGTGATCAAAGAAAGGTTACGAAATATCTTAAATATTCTTAAACATAACACATACTTATTACTAATCGTTTTCTAATAACTAATCACACTCCCTGTGTTTATTGTGCATTTACTTTTAAATAAAATTCTATAACAAAGGTTTTTGAAAATAAGTACCTCGAGGCTAATTTTAATTTAACGTAAACTGGCCTACACTTATTGTCAAATGGTGGAATTCAATGTTTTAATGCTGAAAATATTAACTTTGTAAGGCATTCATTTATAACAAATGTATTACAGGTGTATACATGTATGTGTATCGATGACCTTCTTGCTCAAAGCGTTCACACATACTCGTTCATTGAGCATGTTTTCGATACAGTTACGAAAATAAATAAAACAGCAAAATTCATCTGTTTTACAACTTCATCTCCATGGACAATAAAAATAACATATTTGACAGAAAGGTTTTACATATATATTACTCCTTTCTTTGATAAATTCAGAAAATTTAAAGAACTTTTAAAGACAAAACAAAACTATAAACCATAAAATAAGATATTATTTCTAATCAATGCAATGGTTAAGCAAAATCGCAAATACAGATAATATGGCTTTAGATAAGCATATACTAAAGTTAAAACACAAAGATCTTATCTGTGCATCCAATAACCTTATATACAACTTTTTCCTTATCTTTGTTGTCTTTGCTTTGTTTAAAATGTTGAAAGTACAAGTATGCCCTCTATAAAGACCATCTGCTTAGACCTAGAACATTAGTCACCGGTGGATGTTAACAACAAAAAGGTGTCACAGAGTCGCAAGACGTTATTTCTATGGATGAATACAACAGCCCTTAAGCGTTTTTTCTTTCTAATCAATCATCGAGGAGCGGTTTTCATAAGCTATTCCATGGCATATTTTATGACGCATACATTGTAAGGTTTGCGTCCGGTTGTCTTTGTTTCTTAGAATTCTTGTTTGCTAATTCGATCCAGCGAAAATATATAGAAACAGGCGCAATTGTGCGTTTATACAAACCAGTGTACTTAGTTGATACACATGTACAAGTATATGTACGTAACTTTTGTAAGACAAGTTCTATTCGAGAACATATGCAATAAAGATAATGCTGTATATTTCGCATTACAAAAATTAACATTTAGAGTATAAAATGTCTTGTTTTATTTTTATTTCTAACGAACGAAATGTTCCGACATTGCGTATGTATTCAGTTGTGTGCACAACGTGTGTAGCCATATGCTGACAACCGCTATTGTACCGTGAATCGTTCTGTCAAAAAGTTGTCGCGATATTAAATACTTGCGAAGTACGAGATACGAGCAAATAAACAAAATACAGATCGCGACATTTCATTTTTTTTCTAACAGATTCAAGCAGTCTGTACAAGCAGTTAATATGTTCCGTGAGACCAAGTGACTAGAAAAAGCAACGAGTCACATTAGTTTGTTTTTAAATATTATATTGTTAAATGCATCATGTGTTTTGTTATGATTCAATAATATTAATATTCT
Source organism: Sinonovacula constricta (assembly GCA_007844125.1). NCBI lineage: Eukaryota > Metazoa > Mollusca > Bivalvia > Cardiida > Solecurtidae > Sinonovacula > Sinonovacula constricta. Next base: position 51,111,410 of record CM017569.1, on the reverse strand, counting down.
TTTTTAAGAAATACTTTGAAGTAGGCAGGTATTTATGTCACTGTTTAAAAAATACATCGATAAAACACACGGACACTAAATACCTACAGTTGTTTCAAACTGCTAGACTTAATTTAAATGCAAGGCACATGTATGTAGTACATGTAATATTGTTTCGTTTAACTATTGATTAATGGCAAGGAGTAATGGTGCTGAAATTTCTGTTGATTGTCTTTTTCTCATCTCAGTGTTTATTACGTTTTCTATTAAACTCGCGGATTTATCAACATGTGGATGACACTGCAATTCTCCTCATACGTTGTCATATTTTCATATTGTTGAAATTTTTTCAACTAAAATGCAGAACATGTCTTTATCAATAGCTCACTTGTTTTCCTGCAAAAAGCACTTCAGTAAGATGACAAAGTCCTGTAAGCATTGCAACATATACATTCATTTCGAAAGACATAGGACAGAGGTATTCTCATTCAAGCAAAACGCAAAAGTAAGATAGATTTCACTATGCATACTGTATTTCAGCTGTCTATTATCTTGGTTAATTTTGGATTATTAGTCTAGTTTCTAATTCACTACTAATAATATAAGGCAGTGTTTTATATAAAGACCAACTATATCGATCATGAACATACATTACGAAGCCTATAAAATGACCGAAATAATAAATGACATTTCATTGCTTGATAGATGGAAAATCTAAGCATAATTGGTTGTGATATTTGGTATCCGAAAGCGTTACTGATTGTCAACTAACGTTAGCATTGATTGACACCATTGGTCTATTCGTTGGTAGATTAAACGCACGACAGCAAAATTAGAGGAAAAGGACAGAAATTGCGTCCCATTTCTGATTTTTTTATTCTAGAATGTGCTAGTAGCACTTTCTTCTTAATTCGTACGGCTTCAGGAAGCTAAGGAAACTAATTGCAAAAAAACACACACAAAAAAAACAACACAAAAAGGCCTATCTAATAGCAACTGTTTATTACTGTTTATCATTCAAGAGTTAGATTTCTGTAAAGTCAACACTTTTAAATTTACTGATCACAGGGATTTTCATTTGTTCGATGTGGATTTCGGAAATTATGAGTCACGTTAAGTTAAAAAGTATGTATTTAATAAAATACACTTATAACTGTCTATGCGCCTTAAATAGTGGTCATGAAGATGGCAATAACTAAAAGTTCTTTGAGAATGATCAAATATATTAAGATGTAAACTACCACTGGACACAGGCCTACAGAGTAAATGTAAAAGTGTCAAAAACACAAAGACGGAACATTGCACACAATGCAAAGGAAAACAACTATTCACCGCCTTAGGACGGTCAGTCGGCGAAACGACCGACTGGGGTGCTTAAACCTGGTTTGTGAAGTGCTCCAACCTCGCACTTCCTGAAGGAATATATATATATATATATATATAATACATATATATATATATATATATATATATATATATATATATATATATATATATATATATATATATATATATATATACAGTCAACTCTCGTTATCTCAAAATCGGTTATTTCAAATTTCCGGTTATGTCAAACTGTTTTCAACGGTCCCGTTTTTTTCCCTATAGTTTCTATATAGTTCGACTCCGCTTAACTCAAATTCGGATATGTCAAATTATCGGATATTTCAAACTAAATTCTTTGTCCCCACACGTATAAAACTGTTGAAATCAGTTGGTCTATCTCAAACTTCAAATTGCTATTAGATGTAAATCGGCAACAATCGTGATTTTCACACCTACCGTGAAACTCGCGAAGATTTGGGCGCGAGTTTTATCGCCAATTATCGGCAATCAGGATTTCACATAATTTAGAGAAGAGGTTAATCGATTATTATTTAATTAGCTGATTTAATGAACAACAATTTCGTTAATCGTTTAACGCTGATTAAAGTGTTTCAGTTTGTACTTGTTGTTGTAAAAGTTTTTGAGAACTTGCAGGTATCAGCTTTAGGTATACAAAATTAGGCCATGCACTTACGACGACGCAACAACCTACAATAAAAAGAAGAATATAAAATTACATTGTAAAAAATCTAATAACACTTTAAACATGCAAAACCACACAAACTTGCAGAAACTTAGTTTACAGTGGCAAATATAACAAGGAATTTCAGTCATTACCAGTCATCGAGTAGCAGGTAAGATTTTTAATATTTACACAAACTATCCTTAAATTCGGATATCTCAAACTTCGGATATCTCAAACTATTTTCTACGGTCCCTTGAAATTTGAGATAACGAGAGTTGACTGTATATATAGTCAGTTTAAAATGATAGCGTGAAAATTTCATGCTTAAGTATGGCTTATTCATTTGATAATAAAGACATACAGAATTGATAAATAGCACCAGCGTCCTATACATGTATACAAATCATATTATTTTAAGATATTTGATATTAACATTTTGCTGTATATATAAGCAAAGATATGGCCTGCGATGGCTAGCGACAGTCAACACTGAGACACAACAGGTATTAACTTTATTTACGTTTTTAATCTTATTAAAGAAAATGAAACAGTTTTCATGAAATGCATACAGTCACAAATGGAAACAAGTGTGTACAATTATATAAAATCTTAATGAAAAATACAAAAATAGCATTAATTGGACCATCATCGGACGGCCTAAATGAGATGCATTGACATATTTTTGGCTTGAATGAGTCAAATGTACTTCAATATAGAAAAGGAGAAAAAGTGCAAAAGACACAAAATTATTAAACATCTTTCCTGTTAGTTAAATGGCAGATCAGCTTATTTTATATATACATATATAGTATGCAGAACAATCCACTAACGTTGTTCTCATTCTTCTTTCAATAAAGGAAAGTCATACTCAAAGCCATTTTTCTAACGAAAAAGAATAGCCTACAAACATCGCAGTAAAATTCTTGAAGGCCTTCTTGCAAGTCAATCCGAACTTATAAATTCGTGCGACCATGACAGGTCTGAATAAGAGTACGTGATATAGTTCTCTTGCTATATTTAACGCTTTAACTTATCTATTGTTTCAATGAAACCTAGTTGGAAGTTGAGCTAGCACACAGAAAATGACTGATTAAACATATGGAAAGACCTCGTAAGATTTCTAACTGGCAACCTTACGACATAGCAGGAGCGCTCGTGGAATATTTGATAGATAGGAAACATACTACAAATATTTAAATCTGAATTACCTCTAGACAAAGAAAATCAGGGTAAATGTAAAGGTGACAAAACACAGAGACGGGACAAAACACACCAAAAAACAACAATTATCGACTTCGAACGGTTATTTGGCAAAAGGACTTTTTTAAAAGGACTGGGATGCTTAAACCTGGGGTGTGAAATTCTCTTACCTCGCACTTCCTGAAGGTTTTTCTCTCTAACAATGTAAATACAAATATCCCAAAGTCACGGATTTGTAAATTCCAAGACTCGATTAAACCTTGCTGCATGGGTTTGAGACCTAGTTTAGAAGAGAACCTTCCTATTTTCCAGTTAAGCTGCGATGCGCAAGTGGTTCTACCCATATATTTGTCTGGTCTTCATCCAAACTAGCAGGACATTGGCAACATTACCATAATTGTGTCGCTGCGATGTATCTTAAGCCAAATCAAATCTATCAAAAAATGCGTTTTCTAAATCTTGGAGCTAGCTTCAACTTTCTCTGATGCTATTAAATGGTGTTTTCAATCAAACTTCCTCCATATGAAGAATGATATATGAAATTATTTTTCTCGAAACATTACTTGCTTGTTGAATGAAAAGATGTGACAGTCACTTGGTTCTAGCTACTTGTTTTCTAAAACATATTCAATAAGTCAATTTAATAATGGCACACTCCTAAAGAAGCACTGATAACTTCGTAAGCTTCTTCTTATTCTGGTTGTTATTTGCCTTTTCTCTAAAGCCAACTCAGTGTAGACATATTGAAGTTCAATCAATTTAATTTACCTAATAGTTTGGGTCATAACAACGTTAAAAATAATTACTGATAAATACTTTAAAAGTTTATTATAACATTATTTCAAACGTATGTTTACTTAAGGCAAGTTTTAAGAAACTCTTAAACACATTCCGGCTTGTAATGCTTTCCTCGAACAAATCTTTTGAAACCGTACCTTTATTATAGTGCTTAGAACCGCTGGTTGGGCTGTGTATGTTTCACTCTGTACGCGATTGCACGTGTGCAAACAATGGTCAAAGTTATTCCGTAGTAAATCAAATGTACTACGCAATGGCAACGGGAAAGCGGACAAGTATTCAGCTAAAAATAAACACATCTTCTGAAATATGTATAGATTTACATTGGGATAGACTTTATATCAGAGTCACTTACATCCGATATATTAAATCACTTTATTTAACATTCAATGTTTTCTTTATGATTAAGCATTTTAACTTAAGTCACAATGTATGTCTAAAATTAATGCTCATGCATGCTACCGGATTCGACCAAAATAACCTAAGTGTGAAATTAATGCACTTCCATTTACTCGCCTGTGGTCTGAATCTAAAGATCCCAAATGCGCCATAGCATGCTGAAGGTTTAGACTGAAATGTTGAAATGATATCATTGACCTATGTTATAACATAATCTGCTTCTGCCCGGTATATCGCAAATATATCGGCCTATTAGATGATACAAAGGCAGCGGAACACTCATTCTAATAGCATACGCTCCCGATTTCGATCCTTTCCTCTGGTCACTTTTCGTACTCGGCATTGCACTTTCATGAATCTAAATTTTATGAATATATTAAATACACGATATAATGGACCTCCAGTTAAAAGAGATAACAATAGTAATGTTTACATTTAAATTGTATTGTCTCCTCCGACATATATATTTGTTCTGTTCAAGCACTACTTCTTCCCAGGCATGAATAACTGACTGCGAGCAGTTAAGGTCATGCAGGGTCAATCCTGTGTGCTTCTGAAATCCAGCTCTGATAACTCTGGACGGAGTCGCAAGAGACACCGACCATTAGACAAGTTCTCGTGTGTATCCATGTAACACAAATTTTTACAGGCAATGTCAAGTGAATGACACCATTCTGACTCTCGAAACAGGTTTACTTGGTTTATGTGTTGGCAAATGGCGGCTATGTTACAGCAACGTTGATTTTATTCTATGTTTCTATTGAGCCTGGGAGGGTAAGATATTTGCGTCAATATGTCAACCTGGTATCAGTTAGTTGACTTGAAAATCTAGTTGGGACCTTCATCACAAAATGTATTTGATATAAAGAATTGCAGAAAAAAAAATACAAAAAAAACAACAACAGCAAATTGTTTTACTTCTTCAATGCTTCTGATAATGAATTGTGTTTTTAATCATGAACTACGTGTTTTGTTTCATACTAGACATATAGTTAACATACATTTTCATTTAGTCGTTTTAACACTGAGTCTTTCTGATTCCACGAGTCTTAGTCATAGGATTTTCCATTTTATATATTATTTATGCATTACCAGTTAAATCATGAATTGTTTAAATAAAAGACCTCGTTACTTGGCATCTTGTAAATTGAATTTATGAAACGTAGTTCTTGAGAAATAATAGTTTCTGCGTCACAATGCCTATTTATTGATTTGGCTAAACAATTAAAATTTAAATACGGTTTTAAGGATATCTTTAATTGTTTTAGAAACAAAACGTCTATTGTCTAATAGAATATTTTGTTGAACAGAGTATTCATCCATCTAAAATTGTCAATTATCGCTTGTTTTATATCGAGGCTATTTTAGTTAAAACCCATACATCAGTTGTGCAGAAAAGCTTTCCTCTTAAAATGGTAATATTTTCCATCAAGGTCTATCTATTAAAGTATTTCTAAACATTGCCAGGTGATCTATTTATAAATGATTTATATTTTATATTTTCTGGTCGACATTTATAAAGCATCACCAATCTTTATTTAGGAATCACATCTATATTTATGCTTTATTTGTCCATCACTTGCAATGCATCTAAAAACATCCATCTTCTAGTAATGGTATTGACAATCACGGCTGTGATTTCAGCAAAAGAATCAGTTTTTTCGTACATAAAATCATACGCGCCATTTCACATTATAATCATAGATACAGAAAAAATAACGTACGAGATAAAAACATATAGATACGAGTTTTTTTGCAATAGTAAATTTGTTTAAATAAACTAGTGATTTATTTAGGTAGTATAAATATAAGTTAAATAAGTTATTTTGACATCCTATACTGCATTTGACACGTAAATTGTATTCGCTACTCAAACGCAACTAATAAATCCAACGCATGTGATTAGCAATCTCTAGCTAGAAATATTAACCGACAAAACATAAGAGTTATAAAATAGTTTAGCCAATTAATATGGCATACAATATAACAATCCTATGTTGCATATTTTCTGATTGCTTATTACCTTCGTGTTAAACCTCGCACGCGAATTTAATAGTTTTTCGGAGTGCATTGTGAGTCTGCTATGTCATAAAATAAACAATTTTTATGTTCACATAGGCAAGAATAACTTTACTCATAGGAAATCATTTAAGCTTATTGTATTTTACATCAGTTTAAATATTCCAGATTTATAGCCACATTCCTAGGGTCGGATTCATAAACAATTTTAGCATTCTTTATGACTTAAAGTAAGAAACTTTTTAAAGCCTGAAACATTTCTTTGGATATAAAATTTCTTTCTTAAACTTCAATTATATACACATTTAATCTGAGAAATTACACTTTTTCCAAATTTACGGAAATTTCGTAATTTAAGTAAAAAAATTAATAAATAAGATTCTTGATGAATTTGACCCCGGGACTTTATTTATATTCAGTTTGCACGTTGTGAATTGAGACGTCGCATTAATGAGCCCTGCTCAGAATTTAGAAAGCAAGTAAATATAACAAACACCCGCAAATACATTGAGAAATAATTTTCGGAATAAGTAGAAAGGTATTATGCTCTCTCTCACATAGACACGCACACACACACATATACACGCACGCACGCACGCACGCAGGCACGCACACACTCACCCACAAACACCATTAATGTTAAAAATCATCGGAAGTAAGCGTCTGTAATTTCCCTCATGTCAAAATAGAGCAACAGCCAAAACGAGTTATAGATAGTTAATATTATTTACTGAATTTCGAGCACCGTCTACAGATATAAGGTACGCGATTAGTATTTTCTGTTGTCTGTCTCTTTACCTGCTATTCTATGTCTTCAAATATGTTGCCTATATAATGTAAAATAAAACTCAGATCCATAGCATGTCAATACGGCTTCCAGTTTACTGGTTGTGAGATGTATTATAACAAAATAACTGCTTATGTATTTCACACATACTCAAGGAAACCGCTGTTGATGAAATCATTAAGTTATTTTTGAAAGTAAAACTGTATTTATCATTAGACACGAAAGTACTTATAATGTTCTATTTCTATCTCATTTGTTTAATGTTATTATTTTGTATTATTTTGTAACCATGACACTGCTCTTAATCAAGCTCAATTACGACTTGTGACTTTTCTGAATGTTTCCGCACCCAGAAGTAGTTCCCCTTATAGTATTGCTCGCATTTGGGTTAAAGGATTGCGCATCAGGCGCGTTTCTACCATTACGCACTTTACGCACATGCGTAACCTACGTTCGACAACGAAAAATCAAAAATCTTAAAGTACCAAAAACACTAAGAAAGTCGATGCCTAATCCGGGTTAAGAATGATGTATTTTATTTCCGTAGTTTATATGTTATAAAATCTTATTACCACACCAATCGAGTTGAAAAGGTTTAAAATGATTAAACTTATGCACGTCATGTTTTTAGTCGTTCATATTTTGCGTTAACTTCCTCGCATGTCCGCATTTTACATGTTATTCATTAGAAAAGAACCGAATATATTCAAAAGTTTTACTGCAGAGGTTATTTCCCTTGTAATTGTGCGTAACTTCAAAAACGGCCCAGATACACGCCTGCTGTGCATTAAACAAGATAAGCGTCAGTAATGAAATTTGAGAGCAACTGTATATCCAGTTAGTTTTGAAATAAAAACTTATTGTACAAACATAAAAGTGAAGGAACGAACACCTTATTATTTCAATCTGGCCGACAATGATAGTGTTAGCATTTTCATTCTGGGTCTCTAGGAAGGTTAGCACTAATTGCTGAGAGAGCGGGCAAAAACATATGATTAAAATAAAGTAATAAAGTTTAAAGACGAAATATGATAGGAATGACTAGTGACGCAAAAGAATGACGTCATCAGTCAAAATGATTTATTACACACGTGTAATATAACAAAATATGTAATTGGTGTATTGAATAGAAAACAAGGGTGATTGTTTGATAAGCTACGACCTTACACCGAAATCGATATATACCCTTTAAATCACAATTAACTGGATATACAGTTGCTCTCAATTTTCATCACGGATGCTTATCTCGTTTAATGTGCCGTCCTTTAGGCCTTTATGGTTGCCAATATCCTGCTTAATTGGAAACGTAAATGACATATCTTTGAACATGGTACAGCAAGCATACTTGATAAAAATCTGTATACATGTATTTGATACATTTTATTTAGCCGTCTCCAGATAACGGATATACTCTTGGTGCGACGGTAAAAACCCCAATAAACAAACATCTACTTTATGAAGCAGTGTCTATAGTTTATAGATGGTTAATTTTCTCCTGTGTCCTTCATTAAATTGACATTTGCTGATATCGTTATGGCTTTGGTATTTTGCTTGTTATTTTGCGTGGCTTTTTAACAGTTATTAATGTAAATTTGACTGTTTTGTTGATTACGTCATGACTTTGGTATTTCGCTTGTTAAATGTATCTAACGGTGTTGCTTTTAATCAGTTATTCATGTTAATTTGGATGTCCTTGTTGATATCGTCCTGGCTTAGGAATTTTAATTGTTAAAGGTGTCTTACGGCGTAGGCTTTTAAACAGTTTTTAATTTAAATTTGGCTGTTAGATGATTTTAGACTATTTTATGTAAGTACAGAGTAAGATTCGCTTTTTACTTGTTTTCCTTCTTTATTTTATTTAATGATTGTATGAACGTATTTTAATATACAAGAACAATAACAGCAATGATAGTGCTTTACTAATTTGTATCTTCGTATATTTTTAATAGGGCAAATTAATTGTATAAAATACATCATAATTACATTTCTTTCAAAAAACAATGTCTTCACAATTATGGTGTGCATACAAATTGTTTCCATAAATCCATTAATAAATACAAATACTGACTTAATGAAGTCTCTAAACACTAATGAGACCATAACTTTCTGGAAATTAAGCGACAATGTATTACATTAAAGTAATTTTCTTTTGTGCTTTGGCTCCCTCTCTTGGCTTCCATTTATAAATAATTTAATAAATATTTGCAGTTTATGCAGTTTATATAGGAGCAATATAACTAACAAACCATTTACACTAGTTTATTAAAATTGCATTTTTGTATAAATTATGATAAATAAGTTATTTATACATGGTAATTCTAAATCGCATTATTTGTATGGTATATTAGAGTTATAAAATATAAATGGCAATGCAAAGTGGTTTATTTGGCATATGGCATACTATTCCTGTTTTAACGGTTGCACTGTCTTTAATATTACGAAACCTAATGAATACCCCATCCGGGCAGACAGCAGCAAAAGTACACCAGTATGAATTTACACATGACTTGTACAACAACAGGATCAGAATAATTATTATAATATATTGACCATTAGTCAAATTCTATATTCGCCAGGCCTTGCCTAGCGTGAAACCGCATTATATTGACTGTGTCTTATTGTTTTAGGAAGCAACAATGCGGTATATCCGTGGGTTTTTGCATGCAGACATATTTATTGTATAAAAGTCCGACTGTCGCCTGGACCATGACATCACATGATTGGCATTGCATTTCAGAAATCTTATTTGATAGGCCGAATATTAATACATTTACAGCCTGCAGTGTATCTGCATGCACATCTGAGTTCCAATTTCGTAAATGTCGCATTTCATGGAAGATTAAATTGATTCTGATGTAAATAAATGTTCATCCAGTGGCGATTAAGCAAAACAATTGAAGATGTTTACCATTTATCATTACTATTATAATTGATGGGGAAGTGACGTTAATCTGTCACTATTTACAATGATAACTGACTTTGCTCTTCCCTTCTGTATTGCAAATGCAATTATGGCCAAAACAGGCGCCTTTAAAGAGCATAATTGTACCGTTCCTTCGTAAGCAGATTTACAGGTACTTGTCAACGTTAACAGGAATAGTTGTCATCCTCGGCTTATAACAGCAACATGGGAATTTCATGTCAGAAGGCCTTTCAGTTGATCAACGGTTAGACTGTGGTTCTACCCAGAAACATGTTCTGGGGCCTTCCTCTTTCAACAGTAGTTGGAGGTCGCAAATATGACCATAAATTAAATGTGTTTGCTACAGATGCAACATATAAAAGCAACATATGAAAGTAAGGCATGTGATTAGAAATCTCCAGGCAAAAATAATAAATAGGTAATAGGAGAAAATATATTTATACACTTAATTTCTTTTAAAATTAGTAGTATATTAAGACTTATTACAACATTCGTTGTACATGTTATTATTTACAAACCAAATTGTCACAAAACGTTAATTTTATCAATTATTTAGTATGGTCTTTACCTAATTGTTTACATCACAATTCATCCGTAATTTAAACACTCAGATAAATACTGAGTCTCAACCAATGACCATATTTACTTAAATTACGCAAAATTTGTGGTAAAAGTGTCAGTGTTTCTTTAAAATGAAGCCTTTATTAGGTGACCGCATCCTACTGAAAATGTATGTGTTGCTCATCCTGCTAAACTCTTGTATTTCATATATTATGAAGAAACAACTGCAATTAATCTTTCTAAGCTGTTTTGCCAGACAATTCGGACAGGTAAAACTTCCTTGCGACACTAACACAATATATACTGCTCGTAAGTGGCCTTTTCTCTTTTCTAAAGATTAATGATTAAGTTACACCAGACAAAATACAATTCGATTTAAAAAATTGTAATAGAATGTGATTTTCATTGTAAAAATCGTTTCATTAATTTCAAAGATAAGTTTGTTTCTTTTGTTATTGTTGTGTGTTGTTTTTCGTTTGTTTTGTATATGTTTTGTTTGCTTGTTGTGTGTCTGTTATTCGTTTGTTGTTGTTGTTTGTAGTGTTTTTTAGTTATTGTTGTTGTTTGTTGTTGTTTTTGTGGTGCTTTTTAACACAAAACACAAGACAAAACATTTATTCAGCGATACATGTGTACAGGTAATAGAACACATACGATATTTTACAATTTATATTCTAATCAGGTCGATGCCTTCTTAAAATCTATCTTTTCCTGTTATTATTGAACAATTTTTAAGAATAAACCATCTTGTTCTCAAACAAATATACTAAGCAATGGACCAGCTAATTATTTCTAGAGTTAAATGAAGTGGCACATTTTATTTATTATACGTACGGATTTGTTAAAATGACCAGCCTTCAAGTGTCTGATTAAGAATGTACGGACAGTGGCAACTAACATAGTCTTTGTTGTGATATATGCAAATTTTTCCTTAGCACAAATTATGTATAAACATGTTGAGGTTTTCATTCCAATTTTTATGCAAGTGATATACGAAGCAACAGAAATAGACAAAATCGATACTATAAACGAGCTCCAGAAAGATAGCGTAACATTTATAAATCGCGACATTTTATGGAAAACAAAGTGACTATAACCCGTCCAGTTTTTATTTGAACTGTTTGTATTGCTGAATTTATTTGGTTTTAAAAAGCAATTACACATCTAAAAAGTCCCTCTGCATTTTTGTCAAGTTCTTGACAAAATCGATGCCGGACTTAAACGAACATTTACATATTGTGCCTATCCAATCTCTTATTTCTACATAGATAAAATGGATCTTTATGGAACACTATTCACTATTGATGCAATTTATTACCGTAAAACTGAGATGGACTATACTTATAGAAAAATAAACCAAAATCTTGCTAAAGTTCATATATGTACCTTTTAACAGAAAACATGCCACTCAGTAGTTACACTAATTGCGAAACTGCATATCGTATTGCCTTCTCTATATTTACCTCTCTGTTTTGAAACTATATACCGGTGAATAAGCACCTGAGTCGGTACCTTTCAAAGGCGTTAACTTTTGGGTTTGCGTTGTTTGTTTAATGATTCAACACACATTTGTTTTTACTTCTAAATTTATCTTGCAAGGGTATCCTTTGTTCAGTGCCTTTTCGAATTTGGTATATGTTGCAATGACTTTGTTAAATTTCCATATCATGTTTTGAAACAAAGATGCATTAATCAAGACAGAATAGGTAAAATCTGTGTTACGGATTGAAATTGACCAATATGCTGTTTTTGTTTTTTGTTTTGTTGTTTATGTGTTTGTTTGTGTGTGTTTTGTTGTTGTTTTCAGGGGGCTTTGTGTATTTTGTTTCCTTTGGTTTGTTTTTTGTTTATCTGTTGTTGTTATTGTTGTTGTTTTCTGGGGGTTAAATTGAAATTCAAATAATCAGAGTAAGACACTTAAAAAAGTTTGAAAGACGAAATTATGACCTTTTAACTTTTGAAAATACAAAAGAGGCATATATATATATATATATATATATATATATATATATATATATATATATATATATATATATATATATATATATATATATATATAATGTATTTACCTTATGAACTCTAAGAATATGGGATTTCTTTTACCAAAAAGATGACTCCTAGTTTAAATTGCAAACGGCTATCCCACTGACAAATCTTACCATTTCATGTTACCAAATATTTACTCTATGTATGCTTTCCTGCCAATATATATCGTGATTTTGCATGAAAATAGTCGCCTATCTACTTGTCTATACTAACAATCCTTGTTGCAGTGTAATTATTAGCTTTGCGTTTTTATTGTTGATTAATTTTTTCAGCTTAGTATGTCCACACACTATTACACCTTGAACTTATAGTACACAAAACTTTTTAAAGTTAACCCAGTACACTCGAAGGATATGTGATATGCTTTCTCTAAATAATACAAAAATTGTTTAAAGTGGATCCAGTATATTCGAAGGCTATGTGATATGCATCCTTCAACTGATACACACATTTTTGTAGTGGACCCAGTAAGAGGTAGATATAACATTTATTTAATCAGTATCCAATGCATGGACAACATGTATATTTTGGACTTTTAGTAGTCGTTTGTTTATCCCACTTTGTCATTCAACAGCTTTAAAATGACGTTTGAAAGTTGCTAGACGATGTGTAATATTAACTATGGCACACACATACATACATACATACATACATACATATATGCATACGTCTTATATCTACTAAACCCATTTGTCTTGCATGGTGATCGAAATATACTGTCTGATTTGGTCTGCTTCTAGCTTTCAAATAGGTTATATTACTAAAAGTTCTATAAATATCTTTTCTTAATGTGACTAATAGAAACCGTCTACTCCAGCATTTCCTGGATAATTGTTTTGAAATATATACTCAAGGGTTTCAGACTAACCATAAACATGTTAAAACATGACAGCATATATTCTTTTAACAGACAACACATGTGCCCATCGTCTATGTAGTCGTAAACCGCGTTTGCTTATTTAACACATGTGGTTTATCTCAACATTTTTTGAAACAACTGTCAAGATAAAAATATTGAACAACATCCAATGTAATCATTAACGTTCTAAGCAGATGTGAAATATTTCTCCTTTCATACGCCTTTGGGATTTGGCAGATTTACACTTTCTTACAATAACATATTAGGCGACTGTATATCTAATTTTAACTACTGTGTGACGCATCACTGAATCATTACTTTTTCAAATTTTCATTTACATGATAAAATCATCATATTCATGCGCTGCTTTGAGTTTTGGCGAACACTGCTTAAGAATACATTGTACTGCCCAACAGTCACTTAACGATAATTTAATGTGCAATGATTGAATACTCATATATCAACCTCATTGTCCAATTGTTGACATAATCACCAAATAATTGGGTTAAATAAAAAGATTAGATGTAAATGAAGGTTGGTGATAGAAACAAATTAGATAACGATTGTAATTCTCCCGATATGAGGTGTCAGAATCTAATTGAAAGTAGTTTTCGTATCACGTTTACTTTGAGCTTAATGGCTCTTAATGGCTGTTTGGGTAAATAATCCAAGTTTAAAGATGGATTTCCAATTAACTACTTGTGAGGAGTTGACGGTTTGTTTACATAAATAGAATTCTGCAGCGATGACAATGTTAAAAAATCTTGAATAAATTTAATAAACAGACTCTATATCAAATTATTGTTTACAAAATGGTGGTATAGCACCCTTGCCCTGACTGGTAGTGGTATCATGCCAGGTGTTCACGTCATGCTACACACAGTGTATTTCAAGAGGACACCGTCTCCAGATAACTGAAATGCTGTTGGTGGGACAATAAACCCAGCACAGCTACAAAATCAGGCAACCATCAAAAGTTTTACAGTTTTCCTAACTTATTATCGAATTTCACAAAATACAGGTTATTTAATACCGATTAGTTAAATGTTTTTATTGATTATTGAGGCAAAATAATTAAACATAACTAGCGAATAATTTCAAGTGTTGATATACTTAATTACGGTACTTTAATTGTTGTTAACATTAAAACATTTGTCAATTCGTGCGTTGTTTTCTTTTATCGGAAACTTTTCAATTGTCATTTGTTATTGTCATTTGTTTTAACAATCTGAACTCACCGTCAAACTGTGTTATGTTCGTTTTGCAACTTTTCACCTTACATAAGAAATTGGGTAGTCTCATTTTGTGGATACCCATACCTTTAGGAAATATAACCGATTGTGCTCAGCCTTATACATGTACTTAATAAAGTACAAGACTGAAAATAAAGAAAATTAAGCAACAAGTCAGACATTTTATATCAGTTACATATGTTACTAAACAGAAATTGCAAATGAAATTATTTTAAGAAAATCAAATATAACGTTAACCAAGTTTACCGACAAATAAAGATTCAACCGTTTTATTTGAAAGTAACCGTCTTAATATTGACATCCATCACTAGACGATTCAGACAGAGGTGTGTCTATAAAAATGACACGTCTTAGTCTAGTTCGCTTATGTGATACTTCTCTTTGGAAGTTCAAGTTACCACCATTGATGTTGCTTTTTAAAAAAAAAGCCTTTTCAAACTTTTTTATATTCAGTTGTCATTTGGAGACTGTCTTTATTTCATTCGGAAAATGATCACTGAAATTTTTATCTTTTCAGATAAAGTGACAAAACTAACTTCATCAAAAATTAGAATGGTGTTTGCGATTTATTATATCAAACAACCATTCAAAGCCTGCTTTTTAAGCACCCCAGTCGGTCAATATTGCCGACTGACCGTTCTAAGGCGGTAGCTGTCGGGTTTGCTCTTATTGTTAATTGACTCATCACAGATTTGTTCTCACTTTCACATTTGGCGTGCATGTGAATGACTTGGTCCTGTGTCGTTTCAATTTTGATGCAATGCTCATAGGTTTTTGTCTTATATGCAGTGTGGCGATCGTAAAAGATCTCCAGGTGCATGTCATCTATGTTGTCATTTAATTCATCCTACAAGGCTTGTTACGTGTATTTCCTTTGATAGACATTGAGCTTTGGTTCTTCAATTCAATCTACGCATGAACAGGATGCTACAACCATATACTCTTCTCTGGTCATTTTTTTTTCTTGATTCAGAAAGTTAATTTAATTTACTATTAACGTTTTGTGTAGGTCTTCGAATCGAAATAATACCTATCTCTTTATAATACCTATTTCTAAACACTAAATGGACATTATTTTTCAATGACGTCACTGCTTTCGTCATAACTTGTCAAACAAAACGTCAGCGCTTGGACACTTCTTCAAATGGATCGGTTTTCTTTTCATTGCTTGCATTCGAGAAACCATCAGGAAGTGCGAGGTTAGAGCTCTGTAAAACCGGTTTAAGCACCCCAGTCGGTCCATATTGCCGACTGACCGTTCCAAGGCACTAACTGTCGGGTTTGCTCTTATTGTTAAATGACTCATAACAGATTTGTTCTCACTTTTACATTTGGCGTGCATGTTAATACCTTGGTCCTGTGTCGTTTCAATTTTGTACATGATGCAATGCTCATAGGACTTTGTCTTATATATTCTTAATTGTTTCTATTTCTTTAAGTAACATCATGTTATTTACTTGTTTTAAAGCATAAAGACAATAAGCCACCGATCTTTTTTAGATTTCATTAACCAGGTTTTCAACAAAAATCCTGGTTATTAGATTGGGGAATAGCGGGACGGCGGGGTTGGTGGCGGTCGGCCATGCGTGAGTGCTTTCAAACAGAGGGTTTCCGGTCAATAACTTCAGTTTGGATACACCAATCTTGCTGAAAATTTAGATATAGCAAGCTCGCATAAAGACCTAGCTTGAGATTGGATTTGGGGCCAGTCGTGTCTATGTCAAGGTCACTGCTACTAAAAACAGAAAAACGGTTTCCGCTTAATAATTTGCGCTTAATTGTTAAATCGTTGAAAAACCTGATGAAGCTTTTGTTTGTATTTGAATCTGCGTTTTCAGTCTAGTCCTTTAAACATGTTGGCAAACGACAGACGTCGGACGGCGGGAGATGACAAAAGGTCAATCTGAGCCTTCATGTGTGCTCAGGTGATCAGTTGAACTAAAAAAGACAAGTATGATACTTTTATCAAAAAAATGTACAAATAAAATTGCTATCTGGGAACTGACAATGTCTACGTTGAAATGAGGACTTTTTTTCCATAACTAAATTAAATTATATTGCATGTGAACACACAAAGGTACAATTGTGGTATAAACTCGACTTAAGTGAACGAAATTTCTTCCGAATGAACTTGTAAACACATGTGGCTAACGCCTGTTAAATTGCTGCACATTTGCTTAATAAGACAATGTTTTTGACCGCATGCTCTTCATACAGGTTTGATCCTTACACTTATACACTTTTGCAAACCACGATATAAATCTGTATTACACTCGAACATGTCTTACAATACTGCTCCCACATGTTTAAGCTTTCAACTATGTATCGATTCAAATATAGCCCGTTTTTGGTAACAAAACCGGACTTGGAAGTGCAATCTGTATTGCGTCACCTTACGGTACTGACACCCGGTTTTATTTATTGGTTGGGACATCTTCGTTTTACCGTTAAACCGTAGTGGTATCTCTTACTAATATAAAGTTAGTTCCACCACTAACTTGGAGTAAAGATTTTGTGACTGGATGTGTTATCACGCCAGGCGTCGATGGCATGCTATACACAATACTCTTTACTGTGTAATTTTTGGTGAGACAAAGAATTTGCAAAACAAGACATTTGTTTTACAAGAAACTAAGAAGATAGCTTATAGTCTCTGTTTTTTAAAGTTTGTCTTTCTCTTAAAAGAGAGAAAGTCAACTCGGCGTGCCGTTGGTAAAATAAGAAATGTGTTTATGCAAATTACATGTAACACATGGGCATGTCGAAATGGTTTGCATGACCTGACTCTCACAGTAATGGGCTGTTCCAAGAAACAGTTATGCCGTTAATCTAATTATCGCCTCCAAACTAAAGTTTCTGTTAAACTATGTCAATACGCGGCAACTATATGTAATGGTTCCTGGAAAAGTCTTATTAATGGCGCCATGCTGTTCTATGTGAACTGAAAAGCGGCGCTTTCATGAATTGAATTTCGGTTAATATTCGACTTTGATGAATGTCAAGATTTAATTAGATTTTCATTTAATATGCTACTACATGATGACCTGTCACTTAAAATTGTTAATGTGTCATATATGTTTGTACGATTTGTTTTAAACCCCATTTGTTTCGACGATTTACTATGTACAAGCCACGTGTCATTCTTATATCTGTTGTTTGTATTCGGACCCATGGGTCCAAAAGACAATCAGTTTCAGCATATAAATTAAGGCATGAAAATTTGAAGGCGACAAAATCTGTTAATAACAAAAAGCGTTTGTTGTTTCTTTGTCGGTTTGTTATAAAGCAACAATGCGCAGTTGTTAACAGGACATCGACGGCGACCTTTGATGCTTTGTATCAATGCTCTCTTGTAAATAATCCGTATTAAGAGCCAAAACAATTGACATGTCTAGCAGCTACAGAAGACGTCTCAATTTCATAAAAATACGACTTTTGAATAAGTAAGCGAAATCAAATGGAAAATGTTGTGTTGTTCACCCATTCTTACAAGTGACATGTTATTCGGATAAACATATAAACATCGCGGAACCTATTTTACTGTAAGGAGCAAAAGGGATACATCCCCTTAATTAAATCGTTATCCTATACACGTATATCTCTGTATACGAACATTAATTAAATGTTGTTAGTGAGTCTGAGATTATATATATCATCAAAATTATTTACCGTGCCTTTCTCTTGTAAAATGATGCATACAGCAAGAGATAAAACATTACACGTGGTAGACGTGTATATGTGGGAGTAAGCAACTTAGTGTGAAATTTCGAACAAAATATTGGTCATTAATATTATACTTTTTTCGAATTTTTATAACACGCTGTTGAAGGAAACATTTTAGAACAGTTTTCACATGAGATTAATCAATTAACAGCACTGTCGTTATTGTCTACCAAGTGATGGAATTGTCGTTGCACTTATTTTTAAAATTAACTACATATTTAAAAATTGTATGAGACGCGCAAAAATGAAGTTATATTTTTTGCACATTGAAAGCATTTCTTGGCTGTTTTATCTCTAATTTGCAAGATATTGCTTAAATTACTTATTGGTTTCGATTAAAGCGCTTAATGTGCCGACACATTGACCTCGGGTATTTCCATGTTAACACCTTTCGCCACTCTTCCTGTAAGCACGATTAACTGCTAGACTCCATACGGGCGGCAGTGTATTCCTTTCAGAAAATCACGCATATTAAATAATTAAATAAGTCAAATAAAATGTATGCTGTTTATATATATTTAAATGAAAGTAATATAAATTTGAATGTACTAGATAATAAAATATTATGGGTGTTTGCTGGACGGTCAAATATGTTGTCAGGGATGATATTTGGAACTGTTGTCTTCGACCATCAGTGATACCATGGGGCAACAATTTTCACTGCCACTATAACACCCATAAAATAGCTGTTTAATATTAACCGACCCACGTGTTATAGAATAGCTACTATTACATCTATATCTCTTATGGTTGAAGTTGCTTAATGAAGCATGTTTGGGCAGTATTTGGTTTGTGGCTATGCTTAAAATCAAATAAAGCTTTTTACCTATGGAATAAAAATTTTAAAAAAAACACAACATATGTCCATTTTCATACTTATTGGCATGACAGTGAATATCGTGCTTAGTTTTCATTAACAAAATATACCAAATGCTGATTATGGCAAGAGAAAAACGTGCGTGATAATGTACATCCTCTTTATAAGGGAGCTGTACTCCCTAACAGCGCTGTGTGGACATACCTTTGCACAAAAATGTCCTTAGTTCTGCTATGGAATGTTTTTTAACCAAATAGTATTTCTCTATGTCATGTATAACGAATTTAAGTACGTACGGTGTAATAAAGGATATTTACAGTTGATGACATCCAATGGCCAAAACTTAAAAAACGATGCAGTTTATCAGTCATGTCGTAATTGTTTAGCGTGCAGAGAAAAAAGAGACCAATTTGCTTTCAATAGCATGAAGAAACACTCGTCTAAAACACATTAACTTACAAGAGTGATATCATCAAGGCAATTATCATAACGTCATTGCATGGTTTCATCTTAATCCACATTTATGTTTACCTATATGATATTAAACTAACGGAGATGATCCCTGTGTCCAATCCACAAGTCACGGAATACAGTCACGACCGTCTATAAACAGTTGATTTACTTGCAGATAGCTTTTTGTATCTGATGTTTGAAGTTAGGTCCGGGTTAACAATTATATATTGGCTAGATAGTGGAGTAAATATGACTACACGGTACCTTGTTCTTATAAAATATATCATAAGAAAGGATCTGCTGTTTTGACTTTCTTACATTTCGCTATATTTGTAATTGTTTTCCATATTTCCCTTTCCTCAAATCTTATACCATGTAAATATTCAATTTAATAATTTATTCCTTCTGAAAAATCTATTTTTCCAAAGAAACTCCACTTGAGACAACTTCTCTACATTATTAAACTCTTGTAACGATTTTATATTATAAAATTAGCAGTATTTATTATAAATCTACTAATATGATATCAATACTACATGATCATCTGCTATACCTACTTTCTTAAACGTCCTTATTTAAACTGCTGTACCTGTTGAAAAACTACCGCGTACGCAGATAAGAATTATTACAGTATTGCTTTATTTCTACGCAAGGATGGTGTCTAAGTATACGTACTTTTTTGCAGATGTAGACCACAGATTTAATGAAAGTTTATCCTAAACGAAGACATTGCCCGTTAAAGTTGTTTCTACTTGGATAAAGGCTCTTCTACTGCACATTATTTTTTTTTTCAAAAAGCAATTGATTTGTCATCAATATAAAACTTCATCGCATGAGTGATAAAACTTTAGCATGGCTACGGCTTGAAGTTTTCTGTCATTTAAAATACTTGCAATATAGTTCTAAACATATATGTTCTACTAACAGACATATCCCAGACAAGTCGGTTGCATTATATACACAAAAGTTCAGCCACGAATTTCAGATTAACTATAAACTTGTTACAAAAAGACAGCATATCCTGCTATATTCCAGACAACATATGTGACCAACTTCTTTAGGGTCGTAAAATATAAATATTAATAGCTTATCACTCACATTTTATTTTTTTTATTGACCGTAAATTTGTATTTTCTTGTAACTTCCAGTCAATATCGATTATTATACTGTTTCTATATTTGTTAATTTAACATTATATACATAACAAAAAAGCGGTATTATTAATCTGTTTATTTATATTACGGCGAGAAACGTTATTTTTAATCAATGCTTTGTAGTGTTTTTTGAACAGAACAGAACTTTATTTCATCCAGGTATACATGGTATACAGCATGGAGATATTTAACAAAGATGATATCAAATATATAGCAATATATGCAGTACATTTGCTCAGAAACAAATAATATATCAGAATACTAGTGATGTATGAAATCAACTGAGTAAGGAGCAAGAGAAAGTGAAAGTGGGGGAGGGGGCGAGAAATTATGAGACATAAGCAAATTTTTTTTGTTTTTATTTTCATTATCAGATATTCAGAGTTATTTGATGTACTGTGATTCCATATGTGTGAAACCACTTAACCGTATATTAGAGTGGTCTACCAGCCACATTTAATTTATTTGCGTTTCGTTGACTACTCATTTAACATCCGCTTTCCCCCCTAATTTGGCTTCTTAACAGATAACAAGGTTAAACTAAAAGCCTGGATGTAAATGGTTATTACTTATTAGCAGTTAACTCCGAAAACAAAGCAGATTCATATGGTAATTTTACCGAATCAACTAAATTTTTGATATAACATTTTTGCACATATTGTATCACGTACATTTTGAGCTGTGAGCATTATTATACTGATTCGGATGTTGGTTACATGGTACACAGTACATGTACCTAGACATGATATATGCGCATTTGTGTATTTCTTACCAAATATGTGTCTTGATATCTGTGTGTATAACATAATCTTATGTGGGAATTACAACTTTCACAGGCGTAAATTCAGTGAAAATAATCACCTGCAACCATATACTTTAAATAATGTTTTACTGTTTAATTTCAATAAAAAGTCATCAATCTTTAATTGCATATTTTATTAATACGATTTTGAAATTCCTTTTTTGCAGAGCTTTGCTTGTTTCAATTTATATTGATAAATATATCATCTACGCAGATTGTGATGTTTCTGGCCAGAATTTCTATCATTTTCATTTCCCCGTTTTCTTAAAAGAGATAGAACGGGCATGCATTTTATTTGCATTTTTTAATCTTGTAAACCATTAGCTACAATTGTTATTTATCTTGCGATTAACATCACACCTTTGAAAATGTAAAACACTCGTGTTAAGGTGTTAAGGTCACGAGGATAAAATTAGGTACAGCAAAAAACACATTTAGATCCTTTGATGCTCTTATACTAGTAGTACGATTTGCTATCTTGCATAAACGGAGTGTTAAATTGCTCTAAATGTGCTATTTGTAATAAAACTGACTAACACATATACACTTTCATCCGCATCATTCTTTTTTTTTTTCGAGCGCCTACAAAAAGAATAAACAGGGCTTTGTGAACCAGTTTATTGTGCTTCAATAGTACATCTTGTATGTAAATAGAAGGCAAAACAGATAAAAAGCAGGAAAGAAAGCGCGAAGCTAATGTTTGCCGATAAAATAAAATTATTAGTTTAATAATAACTACATATTGCCAGTGAAGTCACTGTTAACGGTAATATGGCGGCTTTATGTGTCAAATATTTTTATTTCATTTTATAAAAGACAGCTTACTGTATTCACGTTGAAATGCATATTGCATAACTTATACTATTATAGTAAACTATAAATAAGACTTAAACGGTGTTGATAATTTCCTGAATAAAAAAAAAACATTTAAAAAACATTAAAATTTAAAATTTTATGTAGAATGCATTTGTAAGAATAACTATTTGCAAACAATATCAATTAGACTTTTCCGGTAAATCTACAGAAATCCTAAATAATGTTTCACACGTATGTCTGTACAATAAAACACTTAGGCTGTCTAAAATTTTAAAATTTAATGTAGAATGGATCTAAGTTAAAATAACTGTTTGCAAACAATATATTTGACTTACTTCAACTTTCCAGTAAATGTACAGAAAACCTAAATATTATTTCACACTTATGTCTATATAATGAAACAATTAGACTGCCAAACGGAAGATTATCCCACGAAAAAACAATAACATTATATTCAATAATATTTTATCGATACGTGTATCAAATTTTTTTTCTAGCATTAAGCTCATAAAATGGTGCACAATTATATTAAGATGTCAGTATG
Source organism: Sinonovacula constricta (assembly GCA_007844125.1). Classification (NCBI taxonomy): domain Eukaryota; kingdom Metazoa; phylum Mollusca; class Bivalvia; order Cardiida; family Solecurtidae; genus Sinonovacula; species Sinonovacula constricta. Next base: position 51,088,266 of record CM017569.1, on the reverse strand, counting down.
AAAGTAAAATAACATTTTCTGGAGATAGTTAATTCTGAAAACGCTTAAATCGACTAAGAACAAAAACAATGTTTAGAAGTATCACAGCTCTACCAATCACATGATGCAGCTTTAAACTTGAATAAAAATGCCTGGAAACCCTTCCACACGTCCTCAAGTGTGACAGAGAAACACGATTTATTATGTGGCAACGTCAATGAACAACACAATTATGACACTTGGATGAGAGTCGCCCGGTTTATTTGAGATCTAAAGGCATATTTAAAAGCTACGTTGATTTACACATGCAGGGATGTTGACGGCTCTATAAAGAAACTTGTGTTTTAGGATCGATTGGCAGACTGTACTTTGTCAATCTACTCACGAATTAATTTTGTGTCTGATCACAAGTATGTCATAATATTTCAAATGTATTGTGTTACATGTACAATAGAGATCAGAATACCCCATTTACATCGTTAGTTTTATCTAGTAAATAAATTCCCGAGGAAGTAAAGAACGAAATGTAATTATTACTTGATCGAACCAGACGAAAATGTCAAAATGGCTTTAAGCTGTTACTTAAGCTGTTTTTATTGTTGGTAAAAGTCAGAACACTTAGTTTCGTTTGTAATTTTTAAAATAAAAAAAGCCTATTTTTAAAATAGGATATATGACAACATATACTAAAATATGAAAAATGCACAGGACAAAGGTATTCACAAGCAAGCCAAATGTAAAGGTATCTAATCTGTAATAAATCTGTGACAAGTCATTAAACAAATTTAGCAAATCCATTATTTACTGCCTTGGAAGGATCAATCGGCAAAAGAGGCTGAGTTGTTTGCTTAAACAGGTTTACAGAGTTTAGCCTTACACTTCCTGGAAAGTTTCTCAAATGCATGCGGTGAAAAGAAACCCGGTCTATTTGAAACACATGTTTTAATGTCATATACGATTTTGAGGACTGGCATTGGAAACTGGTTACACAAAGTTGAATGATACGAATGTCATGTCATCGTGTGCAATTCAAGTGGCTGTAGAAAATGCAGTAATTTATCTTAGTATCGAATTTGAAATCATGAGACCAAAAATAGCGGTGGCAGGTTTGTTGTTTTGTTTAATTTTTGAAATACATCACAGCCACCAATTATGATCATTATAACGACGTCCAACTGTTCTGGTGCCGGAAGTCCCCAGACAAATGTCTGGACTGAACAACCTGCCCCCCAGCAGGCCACATACAGTCAATTGCCCCGAACGGAACTCAGACTCTCGCGGTGAGTCTCTAACAGGTCAGAGGATTTCCATATCGGCGATTCTACCACTACGCCACAGTGGCAGATTCTGACAGGTTACAAAACATGATCACAATTACAAACAAGTTCATACCAAATTATCAAACAATTTCATGTCAAACTATCAACTGTCCACTGTTATTTATGGTATTACTTACATGTAATAATTCATGATCGGAAGAACATGTTCATACCAAATGATCAAACATGTTCATACCAAATGATTAAACTGCCCACTGTAATATCTGGTATTACTTAGTCATAAAATCAGGTTTTGTATGATATATAATATGCATCTATTAATAGCTGTGGATCCAGGGTCACATTATTAAAGTTTGCTGTAACTTAGTTCTACCACGAACAAAAAATATAATGTTGGTATATACGTTTAAAATAATTATCAAAACACGACATGCAATCTGCCCAACAATTATACATTATTTGCGATTTAAAACAGCTTTATTTGAAACAATATTGAAAGAATCGAAAATTAATTATCCAAATGGTATTTTATTTTGTTTTTGTAAAGTTGAAGCTTTTGTAACGACATAAATCAAACCCTTACTTGAAATTTGTTTATCCTTCATTTTTTCATGTTGAGTTAAATTGATTGAACACTATTTCAAACAATGTATCCTTCCGCAAGTGCATGATCTTTGTACATCGTCGTCACTTGTGATACATTTAAATTCAGTAATTTACTGGTACTGGTCACTGTAATGTACGTTAGTTACAGAACGTGAATCCATTTTCGAACACAACATTATTCATGTTATTTAATCTCAAATCATTTTATCCCCATATCAAGAACAATGATAAAACATAATAAATAATATAAATAAAAAATAACATGTATACAACTTATTACGTCCATAATAATAATGTAAATTGAATAATTTAAGAAGTAAAGACGATATTTAATAATGACATGGCACGGAATTAAATTTTTTTTTTCACAATTCAGCCTCAATCAACCAATATGTACTTAAAGGAAATACACTTAGAAAGAGGTGCAGATTTTTATTATGTAAGTTTATATGATGATAGTGTGCCTGTTTTCTTATCGAATAAATTTTCGTTCAGATTCAGGTTGACAGTGATTAATATTATACTCAATTTCAAACACTGAAAACATTGACAAAACAGATATACGCAAGTGTAGAGTTTAAATAACCGTTGCAAGTTCTGTCCTGTTGGTATGTATGTATGACATTTGCAAGGCGATCGTCATATTCTTAGTAGTGTAATCGACTTTGGCCATATAATGAAACCTAACAACCTTTAATAAAAGCACATTGTTTTCTTTAACACTACTAATTTGCACCAAACATTTTATGTCTATAATCCAATTAGAACGAATGTCCTATTAAAATTAGTCCTATTTACTTGCACCGCAATCGGAACACCTCGGGTAGTTCCGTCTTTGGAATAATTATCCCTCAGTTGTAATTGGTACAATGATACTTACAGAATCAAGATCGTTTTTTTCCCGGAAGAAGAATACGCCATAAAAAGTTCATTAAAAATGATAGGTGAAGAATGTAGAAATATTTGATCATAAAAACTTTCATTTATCACTTTAACTGTTAACATCTGGTTGCTTGGATTTACAACTTACTGTCACTGCATTTCCATTAGAGATAATAAAAACAGTTATCTTTGTTGTTTGTTTTTTTTGTTGTTGTTGTTTATGCAGCAACATGTTTGTTTTCACGGGGTTTTCCCTTCACACATAGAAGAAATGATTGGTGAATTACCCGAGGTATTCCTATTGCTTCCACGGCTGAGGTGTAGACAATGTAATAGATTATATTCATTCACTTGTCGAAAATATCCCATGTGATTTTCATTTTTATTTTCTGCAAACCTATCTCTGAACCAAAATAATATTTGAAATGTTGGGTCACACGATGCTTATTGAGAAGTTCATTAAATCAATGTGATCAATAAGTAGCATGCTTCAGTAGTAAGGTTAAACGAAAAACGAAAAATAAATTCTAAAACCGATCTTTAGTATTCGTTCAATTAATTTAAATTGAAAAAATGAATGTGATGGTTAGTAATATCTTAAAGTGTTAGTTTCATCATTGGTTAATATTTGAAAAGAACATGCTAGAAAATCGTGTCTTTTAAATCTCAGTGTTTGATTTGTTGTCAGCAGTTTAAAGGTGAATTTCGCACGTCAAAGTCGATCAATGCGCAGGCCGTTCCCCTTAACATCAAGCACGAGTTCGCCATTTCCATAAGTCAATAGGAGAACAAGAATATTAACAATATTCAGCTGATATAAAGATTGAGTACTTTTAGACTCATTTAGCGAGAACATCCATATTGATAAAGATTTTTTAATTTGTTAATGTATCTGTGTCTCTTCGGTCAAATGTCACAATAGTTTTGCTCTAGTCACTACAAAATTAAATGCTTATCTTTCTCGCTTCTCTGCTTTTGATGAAATTAAATGAAAATGCTTCTTATTCTTTTTCTTTTTGATATTATTTAGATGCAGTAATATTTTGATATCTCCACATCTTTTCAATTTCAACGTATATCACCAAACAATTGCCCGAATGTATTTGCTGTCCCTTAGCACTCAGCTCCCATTGCTCGGCTTATCTCGTTTATTAAGAAGTGATTTCGGTCTACACAGTAGCGAACATGCCGCTTAATTGGAAAAGCAAGTGGCTTCTTTCGAACATGGTTAATCAACCGATACTCATCAAGCGGTGTAATGGATAAACTTCTTTCTCTGCATTTTTGTCGCATTTATATTGGATCTTTACTTGCCTGGATCGTGTTTGGAGTTAACGTCATTTGCATTGTTCCGACATAGCATTGTGCTAGCTAAATGGGCCGTTTAACATAAAAACACGATTGTTGTTATTGCATTCCTGAAATCTCTTCTATGTATCTGTTTTGTCTATTTGTTTTCTCATAAATAACACTTTGCTTATAGTTTTAAAATTGTCAATATATGTTTACCCATTTTATTAATTCTACTGAATTGTTCTGTAAGCTAATTACGTATTAATTAATTATGCGCTTGGCTGTTTTATTTCAAACTGATCTCTCGTTTGTTTGGGGGTTTTGTTTTTACGTTGCCGAGGCTTTTATCTACTGTACATACTGTACATATGTTTATAGTTTATTGTGTTGCTAGTTGTTATGTATGTATATAAGTTCATTGTATCTGTTTAAACTCCCGATGCAGGTGATTACTGTTAGTTGTTTCAATTTGACGGGATGTTGTTATTTACACTGTTTGTTTGCTAGAAAAACCTTCAGGAAGTGCGAGGTTGGAGCGCTCCACAAACTAGGTTTAAGCACCCGAGTTCGCCCTTTTGCCGATTGACCGTTCCAAAGCGGTAACTGATGGTTTTTCTTTATGTGTTGTTTGTCTCGTCTCTGTGTTTTTGTCACATTTGCATTTACCTTGTTTGCCTTTGTCTACTGTTAGATAAAATTTAAATATCTGTGAAAATTTTGATATGACTATTTCTTATTTACCTATCTAAAATAGAAGCAGCTTATAATAGTTTAATATTTTATTAAGATCATGCATGCAGGTTGGTGCCAATATTCCGTTTTAAAGAGATGGTTGTACTGTCAGTGCTATATGTATTGTTTTCTCTGGTTAATGCAATTTCACAAAAAATATTTAGGGTTCAGTGTTGAATTCAATGTATCATGTTTCTGTTTCGGTTGACCAGGTTTAGCTTTTAAAATATCAAGAAGTGTAATACACGGGCGCATACGTGCCTATTGTTATGCATAATGGTAAGGGACCAATCCAAACCTGCTGATTTAAACCGACCATAAAGAGATGAATATTAGGGTTTCGTAATTCGTTTAAACACTTTAAAACTGTTTTCTTTCCACAATGAACTACAAAATCACATGATTTCCTTGATTCTCAGTTTTTTTAATTCATTAGCCAAAAAAAAAACCGAAAGGAAATTACGCAAAGAAATATGTTTAGCTTCAACTAACCATGCCACATCTACTTGAATATGCTCTTTCTTTTTGAGCAGATAATACCATTTATTTTGAGTATAATTATACTTATATAGCCATTGGACTACATAGTCAGTTCACATAAACAATGTTTGATACTGTTGGGACGATGCGCCCAATAAACACACAAACATAACCCTGTTTAATAATATTTTATACTCATGATTGAAATGTGTTTTAATGTGGTAAATTTCGCTTCACAGAAAATTTGAAAACACCCAAAACGAGTAACTACGAAACTGCATATTGTCACATAAATTCAAGGGGAATTTACCCTTACTATGACATTTTTGAATTTTAAAAGAAGTAATAACAAATCATTATGTTGCTCTATCGATCCAGTGGTACAATCAACAATTTGTCGTTAATTTGACACCAGGTGGGGCTCGTTAAGCTGCAGAAGATGGATTGGACTCATCATTAAGTTTGACAGTGTTTAACAACATTATTGATTTCGTTAGTTCCGCCCATGATCTAGCTGAATGTTTGAGCCATAAAACAAGAATTATTTCTCATTTAAAGTACTAATATGGTTTTACTATCACAAGTTTTATCCGAAACGTTCCAGGAAGCAAACAAGACAAGATATATCTAAAGACAGCGTGCTCAAATTTTATCAGTGCTGTGTAGTGAAATTTCAACTTCTACCTACCTTTTCTAAAACCTCAACCAGTGCAGAAAACTTTATGGCGAAATGGACACAACTAACAAAATGAATTATGGGTTACCTGCCATTCTGAAATGGATTCAGATTTGAATAGAGAATAAGTATTATAAGTTTACATTTAAATGTTTTGTTGTGTCCGGAATAACCTTATCAAAACAGTTAACCGCCGCCCCGACGCACTTGAAAAGTGGAGTTCAAAAGTTACAATGCAGACGTGATTTTGGATGACTTTATAACGCGGATAGTAAGAAAACACACTTTAAGTAGAGGTGTCCAGCTTTCCTGCAGAATGTCCACATAGCTCTGTACTAGAACAGAGGTAATGGTACATAAGTGAAGCTCTGTTTTCAAAAAAGGGAATATAAAAAATATTACATATTATTTGAGCGTAAAGCTTGATTTTGAAATGTATATTTTACATTAGTTTGAAGAATTTTGTCAGAAACATAATCAATCACTGCTATATATGTACCATATTATATCAGAGTTTGACAACGATAAGACAGTCGAAAAAATATTTTTTATCTCAACTGACAACACATCATTTCGAATGATAATGATTTTTAACACAAATCAATCGTTTATAATTAACGTTTTAACATTGAAAACTTCCATCAAAGCTAATTGGAACTCCTCGGGTCAACTCCTTATCAATCATCCCTAGAATGTATCTGACGCAATGATACTTACAGAACCACGATCGTTTTTGTTCGCCGGAAGAAGAATACGCTAAAAAGTTATTTAAAAAGCGATTGGTGAAGTGTATAGGGCTATTTCATCCTATAAACTATCATTTGTTCATTGAACTGTTTAAATCTCGTTGACATACAACTGTTACTGCATTTTCAGTAGACATAGCAATACATTTATCTCTGTTGTTTGATGACGTCATAGGCAACGACGTGTCTCTTTTTGCGGGGTTTTCTCATCATCCACCAGAGAGATGATTGGTGAATAATCCGAGGAGTTTCGATGGTATCAGAGCGAAACATGATTGTGTGTTTCGAATATATCTGCTCTAGAACTTTTAGTTAGGCCCTCCAATTTTTAATCTCGAATTAATTCTGTCACTTTTAGGCTGGGCATTAAGCACCTTCCCGATTGATGAATAAAATCTACTTTCTTTGATTGAACTGTCTAACAACTGTTATAGTAACACGTTAGCTTTCATGCTAAAATGCCGATGTCAGACGTTTGAATGATGTGATAGATTAGGATATCCTCGATTCAAGACAAACGTATGATGCATTGTGGTAAACGAAAATGTTAGTAACTTACAAACGAGCGTGCGCATTTGAGCACACACTAAAATGAAATCACCGTCTCTGGTACGAAATCAGTAAATGTAAGTTTTTTGTAGTGTTATAACATTTCTGAAATAGGTACTATGTTTTATTAAAACAATTCCCGTGCGGCTTAATTAAATTACATTACAGACGATCACGCACGAGATCCATGTTATCAAAACGATTAAACCGGACATCTTAATTGCAAAAATGCTAAGTAACATTAGTGAATGCTAAAGTACATTGCAGTCGTATATAAATGTGTCGTAAGCAACTCATTTCAATTGAAAATTCACTTTAAATGGCAATTCGCTCAGGCTTGTTTGATGATCGCTTCACACTTATCGTAGACAAAACACGCAAAGCTTGTGTACTGCAGTTAAAAGATAAACTGATTCACGTCTGGTGTCTTTAAATAAAGTATTTTATTTAGAAAGCGACATGACCATGCTCTTAAAAGTGATTGCTATATTTTGTAATGTCTGTATGAATGTATACATTCATTTTTGTTTCGTACTGTTGCACTTATATAATTAGCATAAATCGGTCTCGCTAAACACTTTTTTGCAGGTTATCAGGCCAGAAACATTCACATTTAAATTTCACAAACATTTCCATTGAACGTAGAAATGCGAACGAATCGCTTTTGGGTTAAATTAGTTATACTGCTTTAGGAAGAGCAAATCTATTCCTTGCATACAGAATGTCCGCCTATCGTCAGAAAAGAGAGATCAGGCGCCATGGGCAGCGTTTAAGGAACTACCTTTCGAAGAATAGAGATTTCATACATTGAAAGCACGTTTAATTTTCATAACTGTCAGGCATGTTCATGTGTCTTTCTTTAGCCAGTCAATACGTGTATTTCAGTTATAAGAAAGTTATTCTTGAAAGATTGGTTTGGTCAATAGAGGACCTATTTAGCATTAAGAACCATTAACATTTTTTTTCTTCTAAAAAGGAAATAAAACTAATTACGAATTCCAAACCCGGAAAACAAAGTGTTTAAACTAGACGTTAACCGTTAAGTCAGTGTCATCTATCAAATCTTATCAACGTATTGCACAAACTGGCAGTTTTTAGGATTAGAAAACAATGCTACATAACAAAGGTACCAAAAGAAGGACACATCTCTCTGCAAAAACTACAAGGCAAAAAAGCTACTTCAAAAGCCCTTAAAATCGTCTACCATCAAAATCAGCTACCGCATAATTCTGGAGTGAATAGAACATTGTGGATGCACAGGTGAGCATATTTTTTTTTTAAATGTCGCTTCTGCACTATCCAAAAAGCTACACTTGGCATCATAGTTGAATATTCCTTCGAACAGCAAATTAGTGAGGAACTACATTGAAAAGACAACCCGAACCTGTATAGTAGCTGTCTCTGACGGTTAATGAACTTGTTTGACATATTGCGGAATGGTTTGTCAGCAATGTCGAACAATCAATTGAAGGGGTCCATGATATGCTTCGAAGAACAGTCGGAGCTTTTTGAAATAAATACGGGTGTAAGCCAAGATGTCTGTACCAATGTTACGTTTTTGCTAGCAGTCGACCGGATGATGAACCAGACAAACTACCACAGACAGCAGAAACGGCTGAGTGGGCTGGACGATAAACCCAATAAACCAAAGAAAAGGACGGAGTGAATCAGTGTATTATACCAAGAACAAATTGCTGAGAAGAACAATACTCTAAAAATAATAGGACACAGCTTGCAGAAAACAGGGAAAAGAGCGCACATTAGGTGTACATAAACACAGCAGATTAAGTTTTCTTACCATCAATGACCTCTGAAGCAATTTTTAACAACAAGGATGCTTGCAGAGAAAACACCAACTTGACGATCGGTCAAGCAAGGGCCGCTATGAGCATGCTGTACATAATGTGTATAAGTTTTCGTAAACGTAGACTTTATGGGAATCTGCATAATTAAAGATTTAGCCATCGTGTATGCGATGAGACTAGGCAAACACAATTAGCTATCGTCGTAAAATGTCACTCCTTAGTAATTGAAATATTTGATACATATTTGTCAAGACAAGATACTCATTAAAGACCAATAACTCGCACCAATCAGTCTAAGAAATCAATAGACGTAATTGAGAATAGATAAGTGGAACACTGAGGAAAACAAACGTAAGGTATAACCTCATCCATCAATTACTGCGCTGGAATGTACGAGTCGCAAGCAGGCAAGGAAGAAAAATAGAGAATTATATCGTTTTGGGCGCTGCACATAATGGAAACGCATTGCAATGGATGACAAACGTTGAATAAGCTAGACTGCTTATACCCGAAAAGAACAAAGTGACTAAAGCCAAGAAAGTTTGTTGAATGTATGTATCTGCTTTGATGAATGGCTGCTTCGTGACTCTTAGCAATGAAATTAAACATCGGTTTAATCATATTTTATAGATTTTATCAATATTTCTTTTTAAGTAAAATAGGTAAAATAGTCAACAATCGATGGAGACAAAACTAAATGCATGAGAAGAAATCAATTATATACATTTGCCAATATTTTCACGTATGAAGCAGCAATCAAACAAGCGTTTAACAATTTGAAATTTAGCATTTTGCGAAGATCATTAACGAAATTCTAAATAAGTAATTGTCAGACGAAAATGTAATAATAACAATAGAACAGATAAATTACGATAATTGCGTCACTGCGTTGATTTATGTTTTTCAACTCGTAGGTTTCTAAGTGTTGTATGACAAAAAAGTGGTTATGACATTGTTTTATAATTTATTGTTCAAGTAATTATTATCACAGGCCCTCTTTTATCAGGGCAATTACTGATAAAGCATATTTATGAGTAAAATCATATACAGATATTTGGCTTTGTGTCGGCATAGACGCTTAGAGATAGATAACTAGAGAGTCGGTCTTTTGTCTTTGACTTCTGTTACTACGTGTCGTTTACCAGCTAAACTAAAACTTAAAACTTAATTATTTACAATTAAACAAATCGCAACGTTAAGTTATGAATAATGAACTTAATTAACGGGAGTTCTCAACACAGAAGCTTCGTTATGTACGTTTCATTTACACCTTTTATTCAAAATAATAAATACCCACACAACTAAATGAGCTGACATTTTGGAATTTAAGTATGGTTTTGCTTTGATGAAGCGATGTGTGGGCGGTGCAAGATCGATCATGTACGCAGTTACTTATGCGCAAACAATGGTCAAAGTAATTCTGTAGAAAATCAAATGCACAACGCCTTTAATGATTTAATTGTGGTATCCCACAGTTTCGACCATTGATGTAACATTATTCTGAACGATCCCGTACACTTTTGTTTATATGTATATGTAAATTAAATGCGATAAATGTATATGATTAAGATAAAGCTTACAATCTATATACTAATAAATATTAAGTTACAAATCATCCTTACCTATCAAAGGGCGTAAATCCTAACGTCGAATTCCAAATTTACAATTTTAAGCGACTTAAATGTGATTATTTTTTAAGTTTACTGACTTACATCTAAACTTATACGTAAATACAATAGATAGAATGTTTAAATGTTGATACAATAATTTGAATTGTTCATAGTTAAAATTATTGAACACTTACTTTGAAATTGATTGCGATTATTAACTTCGACTGATGCTCTACACTGCATGTTCTCCTTAATTTGCCCGTGTTTTTTGAGACAATGGTCATAAATTGTAACATAGAATAACATAACTGGTGTGAAGAATGTGTCAATCATCTTATTTAAATACGCCAAATTTCTCGGTCGGCTATTAATGTTGTCTTCATACGGAATTTGAAACTGAGACAAATCCCTAAAGTAATACAATTCACAGGAAGTACCAGATGAGATTATTTAGATCTTGCAATTGAAAAGTTATCACAAACAATATTGGCCTCAAATTTTATGGAAGATATCATATTTTTACTGTTTTACCGTTTTTGTTAAATTAAAGCAAAAAGTCAAAAGCCAAAAGTAACTGTGTATTTTGTTCTCTTCTCCACAAAATTTTAGTATAGACATATCTAGTCTGTAAGAGTTTTTAAATAATAATTTAAAGTAAGACGAAATATACTATAGTTGTTGCATAGACATAAGAAATAGAGTTCGACAACTTGTGTAATACAATCATAAAAATCGGATCTCTGTGATGTCTATAGATATTCTACAAAGTACTATGCTACTTTAATATGGTCTCAAAGCCATTGCTGTTGTTAAGCAAGTAGTTTCCCATTTATTTGAAATGCAATACGAATATTATTTTAGCAACAATTTCCCGTTTTTATTTTCACTGTTTCAAAGCCCTTTTCAAAAAAAAAATAATATTTCGCGGTGTTAAATAAAGAAGATTTGCGGATGTTTGCTTGAATCTCGAGTATCTTTTATTTCATTTAAGAAGCCGCTCAAGCTATATTCCTATTTTATACAGCGTGAATACCACATAATATTGTTATCCACTAGTACCAAATTGTCAGCAACTTTGACAAATAGACGTTTATCCATTTTATAATGTAATAATACTTACATATATCAAAGTATTCAACAAGCGGCTCGCTAACGTGTTTGTCAGTCCTAGAATACAGCAGATATGCATCAAAAAAGCAGTTACGTACAACTTGCTGTTTTTTTCAAGTCCAATACACAGTGTATAATGCGATATAAATATGATATTTATAAATAATCTGGCAATTTATTTCAGTGTTTTACTTGAAATAGGATAAATTCATGCGAGTTAAAGTTAAATACCAATGTATTTTCCACTATGCTTACTCATATTAAAAGACATGCTGCACAGAGACTTTAATACAACGGATACTGTTAAAGGCTGTGTTTTTTTTTGTGACGTGCTTCGAGTTAATTGGCTTATTCGTTTTAAGCAGTCCAAAGTATACAAACATATCAAATGTCAGATATCCAAGTTGTTTATCTTTTTACTATTTAATATATTCTCGGAGCACGACGCAATGTAAACGAATACATTGTCAATATATCATCTAACGAGGAATTCACTGGCTAGAATCACCAGCGGTATGTCCCCGTGTGAAAGAGTTTCACACCTTATTAAGTGATAACGTCAAATAAATAACGCCATTCTAACACATGATAAAGGCTTAGTTAGTTTATTCTATAAAAACTATTCTTTATTAGCAACATTAGTTAACACACGATTGAGGCTGCAGGGTATTTGTGAAAGAGATGTAGCTAATAAGCTGTAAAACGTTGTAGGGATGTTGGCATGTGCAATAATACGTATGCCTGAGATCTGAGATTATAAAATTTTCGTACATATTGTTTTTTTCTTGTTGTTTTTTATGTAAAAGTGCAATCAGTTATTAAGATATAACATATGTTTTAGAGAAATTTCCGCATTTTAGATATTTTGGCTTGTGTGGATTTAACTCAAAATAGGTGAACAATTGCGTTTTGTTTTTTTCTCACGGATTCTAACGGCTACGAATCGATGTATATATGCAAACTTAACACATTATATGATTGTATTGCTGTTGTTGTCGCACAGACACTATTATGGTCATAATGAAGTCCAGATTATTATTGGTGGAGGAAAACTCCAGACGTGTGTCTAGGTAGAACCAACGTATCAGCGCCAGTTACAAATGTAGCTCCCCACATGAACATTTTCTCATTGAATGGGACTCAAACCATCACGGACATGATTAGCAAAATTATCACGAATGATTGTCTTTCTAAATGGAAACTAAATTTCAAAGATATGTATTGGTTTCTATTTTTGGGGTTATATAAGTCTATTTTAATGTGTTTCTTCTTCTCTTTTGTATGTGTGTGTGTGTGTGTGCTAAATTATGACATTATATAAGTCTTCTAATATCTTCTTTTACATGTGCAGCTGCATTTTTGTCCTTTTAAGACAGTGTCATTCTCGTATGTTCACATCAAACTGTCCGTTTAATAATATGTTGTTTTTTTGTAGTTCTTTTTATGTAAATACAACTTTAAGTACATTGGTTTGCTGACTCACTACTTCATTTTCTTTTATTGGCTGTTTAATAATACAACTTGATGTCTTACCTTGTTATTGACTGTCTTTATTTAAAAAAAAAATAGAAATGATAGAGAATTATCTAATGTTTATTTCAACGATAAATTTGATTTGTGTGCCTTTTAAAAGACTTTTAATATTATATTACTTACTTGCACATCGTAAGTTTGTCTTTTGGTAAAACTTTGCTCTTATTAAGATACCCTTTCACACTCACTAGTTCATTTTGTTATTCTTAAAAACAGCCATTTGCTGTATTTACGCAGTACATATCTTATACTTAAATATATTTAAATATGTAACTCAGTTTCTTTTTTTTTAATTTCATGTGCCGTTTCCTTCTTCGCCATTGCATAGGTAAGTAAACGTTCTTTGCTATAAACATCTGTATCATTTATACCCCCCCACCCCCAAAGGATAAATCTGGTAAGTAATATGATTATTTTCGGCATATATAGGAACATATTTACTCTTGTTTTATTTCTTTGAGCTGAAATGTTTATATTTGGCTTATATGTTTGATATTTAACAAACTATGTCCAATATAAAAATCCTTATGTTTATATAAGTCCCTTTTTAGAATCAGGCCCGAACACAAACTGTAGAACATATTTTTTACTTTTTCTTTTCTACGCTTATAAGCCTTCAGGCATTATTAGCGAATAGTAAAGCCTACCATTACTTTCAATGGCACTATGCTAGAGTTGGCGCCCATCTGAAAGTGTTCATGACACCTTCAGAGTGGAAATCAATTTCCAGATATTAAGTTACACAGTCCACTGTTGAAGTAATTTACTTGTTCTTTCGGCAATCGTTGTTTCTTATTATTTTTCGAGTGTCATCTTTCAGTAAATTGTTCCTGTGTATACAATTGACCATTTGCTTTATCTGTAATTGATGTAAGCGTTGGTGTTGTTTATTTATCGGGAGATCTTTTTGATAAGACTCCAATTAATCGTTTTACGTATTTGTTAACTAACAGCAACAATATTATTTATATAAACTATTGCCACTTGTTACTGTTTTGCTGTGGTTAAAAAAAGTATCACTTACAGTCATTTACTTACATCTTTTAGAAATATTTATGATCATATTATCAATGTATGTTTCGATGTAAACGTCACTTTAAATTTCGAAAACTACAAAGGGAAGACAGCATTTCTGAGTTGAATGATCTTCCATTTATATAAAATAATATCAGGAAAAGGTTGTCGTATTAGAACTAGAGTTCTGTTTTATAATATACTAGGCTGCTGGTATAGCCCAGGGCCTCGTACATAAGTTTATGTATGCTTCAACATTATGTTGGACAGACTTTCGTTAGGTTATAATTTCATATTGTTGTGTAGATGGATGGTAGATTGAGCTAAAACAAAATAAGAACTACCCAGTACGCAGTTTCTTAAGTAACACAAAATGAATGCACAATTTTAAGTTGCACGATTACGCGATTTTAGAGGAGTGAATATCAACCATATTTGTTCACCCTATCATTAAACTCTATCTGCTTAAACAAAATATGGACTTAGCATTAAAGCGCATGTATTTTGTAAACATCGTAGAGTAAAATGGCTACAAAAAGTGTTTACTGTTTGAGAAATGCATCGTATTGTTCGCGAAGTTGATATTATGTGAAACTGTGTTAATAGTAATTAAAGTAGTTGAAACCAATAAATCAAATAAAATCGCAAACACAAGTGATATATCAGCGTTGTGTACGTAAAGTATTCTTATATAAATCGATGATATATCATTCCAAATGCACGGAATTTCAAAAGGTTTTAATGGGATCTCATATTGTGCTTTTAAATGTCAAGTTTATTTTCGTTTATACTTCAGCACTGTTGATGCATTTATAATAATGTTTACTAAACACTGTTTCATATTATCGGTGGATAAATAGATTGATTATAACATTCGTAGTGAAATTTATGTAACAGTACATATCCAAAGATGTAATATGAAGGATATAGTTTAAATAGATCGAATTTTTTAATAAAGACTTGTACAGAACATAAGGTATCTTATAATGGATGGCTCCAAAACGGTCAGTCAAGCCTGTTTGCTTAAACAAGCTTATCCAGTCTGGGTTGTATTAAATCATGTGGCCAGTAGTTGGCCTAGTGTGTGTTATATTAGTGCGAGCCCAATGCATTGTTAGGAGGTAGACATTAATAACAATACGGGGTCGGAGGGGTATTTTTTTACAAATGATGCATCTATTATTTATTGCATCTGTAAGCCTTTTTTTCGTTGCATCGGCCTTATACATTGTATTTCATTTCATTGTCAGCTTAATAGTCGGTTTATTCGTCCCGTCTTTTGTTTAAAACTTATATTAATATGTAAAGAAACCGTTTCGATATAATTTTAGACAATCAGACAGTTTAGTATCTTTAGTCTATAATCTCTTAATTGCTATGAGCTCTTCAGACAAAACCCAGATTGTGACAAGTTTGCTAATGGTATATGGAAAATAAATAAAATGCGGTTTCTAATTGTAATTTGTAGAATGTAAAATGAGAGTAAATTAATGCCTAAATGTTGCATTTTTTAATATTCAAACCATTAGCCGTAATATGTTTAAATTAGAGATTATGGTAACTATACAATCAGTTCTTAATTGAACGAAATGCTATCATTTGTTATTCGATTTGTGCTTAAATTTTCTCTCGGCATTTATAACCTTATCTTATTACGCTGAGACAATTGAATAATTTGTAGGTACTTAAGTAATTATCATTATTTAATTACACTTTTGAGCTTACCTGCGGTGCGCCGGTGGTTCTAGCCTGACTTAAGTCTTGGGGGTTTCCACCAATAATTAGCTTGGCGTCATCAATATGACCATAATTGTGTCGGGGCGGGGTAACAAAAATCAGAACAAATATATTATACTTTCGTATTGACACAAATATGTGAATATGTTCTCTGTTGGTTACGTACGATGTGAAACCTACGTACAGTTAATGTCTGTACTTTAGCACTCCACTTGCATGTAAAATAGTCCGATGAGACAAAAGGAACTTATTTCATTATATATTTTTTTTAAAAACACTCAGCTTGTAATGAACAAAGCATTGATATTGATGGTGGGGACATATTTTTTCAAATGTTAATCTGAGATTACTTAGGCATTGTTGAAAATGGCATCGTTTAGTCCCCTCCCCCACCCCTACCCCAACCCCACATACACATACACACACACATAGAGAGAGAGAGAGAGAGAGAGAGAGAGAGAGAGAGAGAGAGAGAGAGAGAGAGAGAGAGAGAGAGAGAGAGAGAGAGAGAGAGAGAGAGAGAGAGAGAAAGAGAGAGAGAAAGAGAGAGAGACTCAGCTGGATACTTGATTTTTTTATTATATACAGAACAGAACAGATTTTTATTTCAGACTTCTATAACATACATCGTCTTATATACAATTTTAATATAACAACAAATTGAACGGACACGGTATTGGTAAGTGACACTCAATATTCAGTAATTGAGATTGGAGAGTAATAACATTTTATTATCTAAAACTAATTACAAGTTAACTCAATATTAATCTACAAATTAGTTAGGTTTATAAAATCATTCCTAATCAGAAACGCCTTCTTAACAAAGAGTGCAATGTTAATGAGTTCTTTTCATTTAGATGAGGCCATCATTATATTAAATTTATGGTAACGCTAGGGTCTATATATTTCTTAGGCAAATCATCATATAATGGACAAATAACAATAAAGTGATATTCATCTTCTATATCTCCAGTATGACAGATTGTCATATGGGAAGAGGTCATGCAACAATTACTCACACTTGATGCACATGGGTTTAATTAAACGCCCTAATCCCTCCCCATTTCCTGCTACCACTGCAGACTGTGGCTGAACCAGACGTCTAGAAGACCACACCCCTACTTCCTTTCCCCAACCTATTAGCCTCACACTGTGATCACAGTGTGAAGCCAGATAAGAACGCATTCTATTTTCTTTCTCAATGCCTTTAAAGGGTGCATGCAATATGAAGAGAAATGCCATTCACCACACTGTTTAAGGGTTTCGTCTCCTTAGAAGAAAACATAAAGTAATTTAATTCAGGATATCTTCAATGAGAGAAATATAAGGAATGTATGCACTACCTTGAATACGTTACTGAAACTCATAAAGGGTTTCCGTCTCGTGGTAAGATTTATTATTAGTTTCTAAGCTTACAAAGATGTATACACCTATTGGGATTTCGTAAGAGGTTCTGAGTCACAATGTGTCTCATTTTCAATCATATTTTGTCATCTCGGCGGCAAGTGATTAAGATAAAGCAGAAAAAGGACATTCTTCAGTTAAATTTCAATTTATGAATTGGCTTGAAACCCCTTGGAAATTCAAAATGGATTCAAAACGGATTTGGAAAAGGCAATCTATTCTCCCAGACACAGTCTGACATTGTACATGTCAGCGTATGATACTTGTTGTATGCTCATTGATGTTAGAGGTTAGACTATATCAGTTCTGCTTGAATAATATGTATGGCTGTTTACTAACACAATCATTTGTCCCAATGGTTGTATGACTTGCTTTAAACCGGTGGATATTATTAACATTATAATATTACGATGTTTTTGCCTTTGTCTGAATAATACTACTTGAAGGTATATATTGTCGCTACTCTTATACTCTCAGCCTTAAACATAATAAAAGTGTGATATTGTGATTGCTAAATGTGATGTGCTTAATGATGTGCTAAATATGATGTTGTGCTATGTGTGATGTGATAAATGTGATATGCTAAATGTGGTATGCTAAATGTTGTGTGCTAAATGTTATGTGCTAAATTTAATGTGCAAATGTAAAAATGCAGATGACTTTATTTAGCACACAATAGTCTAAACAATGGTATATATTTTAAACACACATTTTTAAGTATGTAATTGAAGAGCCCGTGTTCACAAGAGTACATGTCTGATAGATGGAATCACAGTGTTATTCCATGTTTTCTTATAGAGAAACGAGGTCCTATTTGCAGTTTTACCAGTCAGAAAAAAATAAAACATAGAAAGTAAACTTCCATGATATAATTTTCTAAGAGAATTTTAATTGTGTAATTTATATTACTTTTTGTGAGACCTGCTTTGTATCAATAATTACATCAACGTATCGGAACAGTTATTCTCCAATGGCATATGCAAATGTATTATGTAAATATATCAATGTAAAGTTGAAATTCGCATTTTTTTCTTTTACCAAGAAACAAACATACCCTCAAATCTATTTAGATTTATAATTTTCCTTCCAAATTCAGTATGTCTTGTTTCAGCATTGTTATTAATTATAATTGTTAAAGAGAAACACGTGTGATTTGTTGTAGGAAAAAAAACAATATTATTGTAATTCCTGACACTACTGTTGTATATTGACAATATGTTCACGCTGTGAGAAGCACGTTTTGATATTGCTCCACGGCGGTCTCAGCATGGGAATCGAATTGTTTTGTAATGTTTTTGTCTTATTTGACTGAGTGATTCGATTTATTTTCATTATTTTGACACACACAAAGATGTGGCGCATTGTTCCAGTTTTATATTAGATAAGACGTGGATATAAACATGGAGAAGGACACATGTATTATTGACATTAGTTATATTATATTATATTATATTATATTATATTATATTATATTATATTATATTATATTATATTATATTATATTATATTATATTATAGTGTTTTTTTCTCATTAAGCGTACAAACGTAGACGGTTGTTTGAACAGAATTAATATTATGAAAGTGGTCTCTGAATAGTTACATCAGAAATAGATTCACTACATTCCTACAAGCATATCTAATATTAATTAAATAAAAAAGGCCTGATCCTTGTGGATGTAAATCTTTAGATAAGATGTTCAAATGAGTAAAGTTGTAATTAAAAATTCAAAAATGGCAAGTCAGGAGTTAAGTTCGTCTGCAGTTAGAATTATTTAAAAAAACATAACTTTATTTGTTTTCTCTTAGTAGTTTCTGTTTAATATTATTATCTTTATTTTATAAATTACACATTTGTGGAGTGATAAAGCGACAATACCGCTGTCTTGTAACGAAAATGACTTAATTGGAGACTTCAAGTAAAGGATTAATGCTACATACTTAAGTTTGTGGACAAACGAACAATTATACATGTATACCTTACAAAACATGCAAGTAATTTGATAACTAATAAAATTTATTCACTCTTCGAGCTGAGGAAAAACAAGTAATTGTATTCTAATAACTGCATAAGTATTATCTTTAACACTTTAGCCGTGCGAGAACAAGTGCTGCAAGGAATAAAAGCTTTGGATAATGCAAAGCAGCAATGAATATCGTATCGAGTTGAGAAATACAGCCCGCAGGTTTATTTAATAATGTGAGAGTTGAATATTATCGTCAAAAGTATCATTATTGCTTTAAATGTACTGAGATCTGCTTAGGGATAACGAAAGAAATGCTCATAGGACTATGTCATATTTCCTTATTCAATTTATGATGATAATTTTAGACATATTACAAAATGCGTCAATGTTACACAATTTATAAGGTAGCAATGTCAGATGAAACATTATATTTTGTCATTTGAAGGAAGCTAGGTTTGGATGTATGTTACAAGGATCTATCTCGGTAAGAGGCCTGATGATTTGATATAAATGAATTGAAGCTGCTTATATATGAGGCTTAGTGACTAGGAAGTAGCTTGTACAAAATGTGTCAAACTAACATTAGGTAATTGGCCTTAACAAATCAATACGGTCTTTATCCAAAAAATAGCCGGGCAAGGTTCGCGGTTCAGTATTATAACCGTACATATTTGGCGATGACAATAATGTCTAATATTCTCTCTGATAATACATCGCATTAGATAAAAACAAAACATATACCTCGTTCACGTGCATTATTTTTACCTTGCAGTTGTCATTACTCATACATTTTAACAAAATACAGATATTCAGCATTTTGCTTACTCCTTAACAGAAAAAGTAAATATTCCGCTATCGTTCAGCCAAAAAAATCAACAAGAATTGTTTATAGTGAAATCCACATGCCCTTCCCGAAATCTGAATTTTAACGGATCATTTATATTTTATGTTTGCGTGAGTGCGTGCGCGTGCGTGTGCGTATGTGTGTGTGCGGTGTGTGTGTGTATGTGTGTGCGCGCGCGCGTGTGCGTGTGTGTGTGTGTGTCCGGTGTGTGTGTGTGTGTGTGTTGTTTGTGTGTGTTACAAAATCATATAGTTTGAATGCAAAATTCTAAATCATTTACCGCAGGGAATAACCTTCATTTAAGGCCGTCATTTATAACAACACCTCAATCAAATGCCGGATATAAGGTTTCAATATATATACTTTTTGTATGATGGGGTTTACGGCACACCGACTTTTGATCATATGGCGCCGAATATATTCTTCAGAGATTTCCTTTGTTTGATGGCTCTTGCGCTTCGCATTCCTGGAGACTGTTATCGGTAAGCTTGCTATTTCTTTACAAGTCACATAAATCTGACATGCTTTGTGGATTATATTTTTGCAGCATGCGTAAGAAATGCACACTACTTGTTTCATTTCGTTTTTTTTTGTGTTTTTTTTTTTTTTTTTGCCTTATCTACAAGAAGTATGATGAAATAAACGTAAGACAAATAAGCAATATTGACTATAGCTTTGAATAAATTTGATGCATAGTTCGTTGCTTTGTTATATTGATCTATACTATTTGTTTCATACAATTAACGGAATGTAAAACAAGTAGAAAAACGCTATTGATTACTTCCTGTCTTTTCTTTTTTTCTGATTGGCTTAGAAATCATATCGCTTCTGTCGCTGTCATTCGGAAAAAAACGACGCATGCGTGTGAAATGCAAATGCCTTGAGCTATCAAATCACATAGAATATAAAAGGTGATTTTTGTTATTGCAAATCTTTGCCAGGCACGATGAAGTGATGATTAAGTACCTAAACCCGATTTTTTTATAAACTAATCGCTGTGAAATAGAAAAAAAAATATGATGAATGCATTCATGGTAGTGGAAGTTAATGACTTATGCATTCCTAATACAGATTTTGCAACTGATTCCCATGGCCAAGAGATTGAGTAACTGACGTGAAGGCCTTCTGACCACTCAGTCCCTCAGAAAATGCGTAGGTTTTAGTCCGGGTCGGGGCCAAAAATTATTATGGTGTAAGTCTTTCAGCTGACCTTCGATGCCTCTGTGGTTCTAAATAGACGTTGGTCTTTATCTACAAAAAATCTAGACTTCTTTTCGCTGCTCGTTTTTACCAAATCAAACAATAATATTAAAAAATAAAAATAAGAAAGGTCAGTAAAAACATATATATGAAACGTTGTTTACATTTTCTTTGTCGAACAATAAAAGGAAACAATACCCTCTAAGATATAACCTTCTGATTTACAAAGAAATTTTAAAACATGGTCTTTGCATTTCAAGAAATTGAATATACATACATATATGATCTGACCCTGGACATCCCTTTAGGCCGGTTCAAGTAGGAGATTAAAATTAATTAGAAATGGCAGAGAACCAGGGAAGTAAATTAACAGTTAGCTCATAATTAATGCATGCATATCGCAAGAGACTTCACAATTGCATAGGAAATTGTCAACTGATTTACGTGCCAAATTCTTTTGTTCATGTGCGCTGCGACCAAGTTGTCAAATCACACGCAATATAGTGTCGGATTGGAGGTTAACTGCCAAAGTTAAATATAAGTTAACATAGTAATTAGGTAAGTCGTAGACCCCAAACATTGCTTGATAAATGGATGTGTAACATTCAATTTGAATGTTTTGACAAATGGGATCCTTTGTCAATTCAATATTTGTGTTATGCGAATCTGAAATAAAAATAGTTACAACGACACACACACACACACACACACACACACACACACACACACACACACACACACACGCACACGCGCGCACACACACACACACACACACACACACACACACACCACACACACACACACGCACACGCACGCACGCGCACGCACTCACGCAAACATAAAATATAAATGATCCGTTAAAATTCAGATTTGGGGAAGGGCATGGGCATTTCGCTATAAAACAATTCTTGTCGACTTCTTTGGCTGAACGATGGCGGAATATTTACTTTTTCTGTTAAGGAGTAAGCAAAATGCTGAATATCTGTATTTTGTTAAAATGTATGAGTAATGACAACTGCTTTCTACAAATAATGCACGTGAAATAGGTTTATGTTTTGTTTTTATCTAATGCGATGCATTATCAGAGAGAACACTCGACATTATTGTCATCGCCAAAAATGTACGGTTATAATACTGAACGGTGAACCTTGCCCGGCTATTTTTGGATAAAGACCGTATTGATTTGTTAAGGCCAATTAGCTAATGTTAGTTTGACACATTTTGTACAAGCTACTTCCTAGTCACTAAGCCTCATATATAAGCAGCTTCAATTCATTTATATCAAATCATCATGCGTCTTACCGAGATAGATCCTTTTAACATACATCCAAACCTAGCTTCCTTCAAATGACAAAATATTATGTTTCATCTGACATTGCTACCTTATAAATTGTGTAACATTGACGCATTTTGTAATATGTCCAAAATATTCATCACAAATTGAATAAGGAAATATGACATAGTCCTATGAGCATTTCTTTCGTTATCCCTAAGCAGATTTCAGTACATTTAAAGCAATAATGATACTTTTGACGATAATATTCAACTCTCACATTATTAAATAAACCTGCGGGCTTTATTTCACAAGTCGATACGATATTCATTGCTGCTTTCATTATCCAAACCTTTTATTCCTTGTAGGACTTGTTCTCGCTCCGCTAAAGCGTTAAAGATAATATTAATGCATTTATTAAAATACAATTACTTGGTTCTCAGATATATATATATATATATATATATATATATATATATATATATATATATATATATATATATATATATATATGGCCAGAATTCTAAAATTACTAATAACACCCTTTGGTTAATAATGTGTCTTCGTGTTGTACTGCATGAAAGGAAACTCTCTTATCGAACCTATTATTCATCTATTTCCTTTCAGAAAGATAATCATTAAAATACAAAATCTCTCAATCTGATAGAACGAGTAGTTGAACTAAAACCAATAAACCAGACTGAACAAAGAAAAGAGATGATATATGTTCGCTGTGAAAGATCATGTATCCTTGTATAAACTGATAATATTTCATAACAAACGTCGTGGATGATCAAATTTTTGGTGTTATAGTCGGATTTTGAAAGGATTTCCTTTTTAAAGGCAATTTTAATTTAGATTGCATTACATTGCAGTTGACGCATATGAAAGGTGCAATGTAAAGTTAAGTCAGATTTTGAAAGGATTTCCCCTTTAAAGGCAATTTTAATTTAAAGTACAATACATTGCAGTTTACGCATATGAAAGGTGCAATGTAAAGTTTATCTGTGAGGCACTTAAATAGATTCGTATTACGTTCGCCAAAAAAGTGTCCGAATGTGTTTTTGTGTTTTCTAGTTTGTATTTGTTACATTGCATCGAAACATTAATGGCCCTTTTTACATCTAGCCAGGTATAATTTCATTAATGGAGGAAGACATCAAGGAAATGTCTCATTCGAGCCAGCGGCAAAACTTAAGATCATTTTGACCTCGACAGGACTCTGCACGCGGTAAGGGGCGGGTGATACATTGTATACATGCGCAAGTTAGAGATTCAAGACAATTATGTTATAAAGTCCCCATATCCGTTAAGCATATCCGCTTTTGTTAAAAATAATTGTGTTTTTAAACCTGCTTATTTGTTTTCAAAATATCTAAACCGCACTTTTTTTTTCTTTTTGAATAATTGAAGATTTTGTATGTGTCTGCTTAATTTTTAGACATACGAACAAGTTTCAATAAAAATGTAACATGCTTTCATGTACGTGTTTCGCCAAGCAACGTATTGTCAAAGGCAGTGGCTAAGTTGATATATTTTCGGATATTAAGCCGTAAAGGTCTAAGCCAGCTGAAATGTTTGGTACTGTCCCAGAGAGAAAGCCAAAATGTTAAAGACAATAGCGCATTTTTAAATATATTTGAACTTTGAAAAGTAAACATTCGTGATGGGAAAAACTAATAAAATTAATAATAGCCTACTGTCTGTAAATGTAATGCATAGTATGGCAAGATTGAACTTGCACTATTACTTTTCCACAATGTAATCGCCTTGTCTCGTATATTCTGCGGTATTATATGAACAAACGCACGGACATCGAGGACTTAACCGGGCTTTTTGACCAGTTTGTAAACCGTTGGCCGTTTACAGAAACAGGTGAATATGCATGCTGACCAGTTAAATTATGCCAAATAATAGCAAAATGTTTGCACAATAGATATAAAATCATTGTATATAACATAGCTTAGTTGTTTTTATACTCGAATGTTTGCTTCTATTACTTGTAAATGTCTAGGGATATACTTTTTGCATTTGAATTCGACAATAATTATGTTAATTCATTTTAGAATCAAAAACTAAAGCTGCTTTTAGATTTTATATAAATATGGATCGTTGTGTCTACTTCTCATTCTGTGCACATTTCATATGTCAACGCCAGCTGTCTACTGAAATGAATTTTAAATACTGCAAAATTAATTCAAGTAATTGTTAAATATTGATTAAAATTAAAATAAGTGTACACGTAGTGTTTATTATGTCGTGGGTACAGCGATAACACTTAAAATAAAACTTTAATAAAATTGTGACAAGCAAAAATGTCATTAATTAAACCACGTCAGGTTTGTTTTATCACAGGAAAGGTGTGTACATCGTATGGTTTTATACCTTGCTTCTAGATATAAACAGAACTTCAGTCGCTCTCAGAGTAGTCTAATGTATTTCGTCGTATCTTCAAATGAATAATAGTGTTGATACATTGCGAAGAGATAAAGATCAGTAAAGTGTTTTAATGGGAAATGTATCTTATGTGTTAATTACCTCGCTGCTTCAGGTTATTTAGATACGCACGTACATTGGCTTAATGGGTAAAAGTGCCTCATGTACTTTCAACAATTGAAATTTTATTGCAATGAAAAGATAAAATGATTGTAAAGCTAACAGCTGTCAATGAAATAAAATAATACCATTTATAATTGTTGATTCAATGTTTCAATGTTTCGATAGTTTTGTCAACCTTCAAGTTTTACGTTGCATAATTCAAACATTTAGCAAAATACGTTTTGGTAAGATTTCGCTGTAATCGAGCTTTTATTACACAAGCTGTCTATGTGTCTTTACTGTCTCTCACATTCTACATGTACGATTCTTGCGGACTTTACATTAATGTACACGTATTTATTTAAAAATATTTTGCTCATGATGGACGCCTCTTGTAATTTAATATTGCCATTCATACAGCATGCTTAACCTGAAAGATTAAGAAGACGAGAGAGCAAATCTTAAATCCCAATTGATTTAACAGCTTAAAGTCTCTTCGAAATTTCAGATTGAATTATGAAAGAACAATCTACAATTTCATTGACAGGCTAAAATCTAACATGCCAAGTGTGTGTCAGTTTGTAGCTCACGTTGCATTGCAAAGAGAATCAGAGAATCAGTCAATCTACTCTAAACATGGTTCGTTTTAAGATGCATCTAATTTTGCAATGCTTTTAAAACAACATAGGATATACAATATATTTGGACAAGATTTGCAGTCATATATTGTAAAACTTGTAAAAGACACGGTTGAAATGAAAACAAATATTTAATCAGAACCAATTTATGTAATCAGATATAAACACAACATGACAAATATCGGTGCTATGTTCTCATCCGTTTTGTAAGCTTGCAGTACAGTGTTTGCATCAATTAAACATACACTTATGTAAATTAATGATGTAATTTTGCATAGAATATAAATGTTTTTCATCAGAAAATTAAGTATTCCAATTTCTAAAAGGTTTACATTTCGGTAGACCTAAACGTTATTTTAAAATGTGTGTCTGATTTAAGCATTGCTATTTGTTTGAATTGTCAGAAATGGCCATATGGGAGTGATTATACGGCTGTTTACCAAGACATTGACACCGTTCTCACGCAGCCGACAAAAATAGTAAATAATGGCTTGCCTTGGAATAGGAATACTATTTTCTGTTACATTTTTATTAAACTAAGTGTCTCAATTTATATTTAATATTTTTGACAAGAAAAAGAAGTCAAAGACTTTACACAGATATAAAGGTAAACATGATATCAGGGAAAATGCATTATCTTTATTTTATCAAATCGTGAAATAAAATTAACAAGTTTGTGCACATTTATTATTTAAAATTAGTCAACCGATTGACATTTCACTGAGCAGTTATTTCACTGCGGTTAAGATTAATATGAAATGAGAATCCAATATCAACTATAAAAAACGTTGTAAACAAAACAATTATATTTAATCATTGGCTACTGCGCTTTGAATTCTGAAATAGTATTAAGAGAAATCTGTTCACCTCTCTGCAAATTCAAACACACATAATTGTCAAATGATTGTTGAATACTTTGTAGTTATGCAGATTAGGGCTTGATAGAAGATGCAAAAGAGATCTTTGTGGGCATGTAAATCAAGATGAGATTATTGTCTGAATTTGAAATACTTTCTTTTAACACTAAGCAGCGAGTAACACTGTGTTCATGTAGCGTTTCCAATAATAATTGTATAAAGAAGGCATTTATCAATCCTGCCCCTGTGTTTATTTTTTCCATTTATTTGTTTCCATTTATGCGTTCTTGCCCTTAATATACATAGTAATTCAAGGCTTTATAGAAATATCTTTAATGCGTCTCCTAAACATTTCAGGATATGTATTTAGATAAAATATAACTATCCGCTGGTGCATGATATTGTTACGACTGGTGTCGCTATTTAAGATTTATTTATAAAATGTCACGTTTAATTTAACGACGAAATGGGGTAACAGAAAGAACAAGCCAGCAACAAGCTAGTACAATAATGTTTTATTTTAATAAACAATTAAATCTATGGCGTAATAAAACAATAACAAATTAATTAGACAAAATTTCTGAAAGCAAAATAAATGTTAGCTTACAATTTGCCCCTATAGGAGGCGTCCCTTTAATAGTCCAATTAATTATCCAACGTCGAATAATCTTGAAGAATTATTGGTAGAATGTCTTCGTAGATAAGCACAGTTGAAGTAATCCAAAGGTAGAACAATACACGAATGTAAATGATATAATTCCAAATTCAACACTTTAATATGTATATCAATGTAGAATATAGTAAGTCCACTTAAGTTCCAACAAAGAAAGATTTAATATAGAAGCTGCAAGTATTTCCAGACGATATATCCAAACTCTAAAGCAAACTCTTATTCAAACTTTATCCAAACTTACTTTTAATCGGCTAACACGCCTATATAAAGACCCAAAGCATTTCTAGAACATTCACGAATCCGAGAAAATTCTCGAAACCCAGTTAAAAATAAACAAATGAACTTTCTAGCATGATCCTTATTTTGTAGCAGTTACGCGAATTCTACGTCATCAATACCACAACGATAATTAACCCTTAACTTGACTAGCGTAACCTAAAACGCTGGTGTACTACTGTACATAACATTATATTGTACCATATAGTCCAAACTTTGTATGTATATTAACCCTCAGTAAGCAAACCTCTACAATAACCTATATACATGTCCTTAAATGGGCAGTCAAATATCCATACACGTTGTGCGTGCATCTATTCATACTGGACTGGGCTTAATTGTGCTTCCACTCATCCTTATAAATGTACGTAAAAACAAAAATCGGAAAGAATATCGCAATTTTATTACCATTTAAAACTAAAAGGAAAACCTAAATTTTGTCTATTGTCAAGATCATAAGCAACTGTTGCGTTTATTAGATTTAAATATGAATAAATATGTATATGATCATTTTATTTATCTTCTTGCGCACGGTCAGTGATGCAGTAAGTTATACTGAGCAACTTCACCATATGTACATTGTATCCTTCATCTCGTTTTCGAGATCTAGTTATCTTTTCTTTGATCATGGCATTACTTGCTGGTTTGTTGGAAAGAAACAAATATATTTGTGGTATTAATGTTAAAATATATTGCATGACTTAAAAAAGGGAAATGTAACTGCTTAATGGAATTGATTTATCTGCACTTTTGGGGGAGGGGCTAAAGATATGGACAGCCTCACGAGTGCAATACCGTGCACTTATGCTGTTATAGCTGTCTATTATCACTGGCGAAAACTTCACGATAAACAAAGCTTTTTCAAAAAATGATGTTTAAAAGCTAGTTGATACTGCAAACATTGCATAACAGTAATGGATTGTTTGAAACGAAGGTTGGTGCTGTTTTTTAGATTTTAACGTATGATTTGGCTGTTCAAATTAATCGTAAAGTCCACTTGGGACTACGTTCTTGTCGACGCTAAAACCAGAAATCATACTCTCATAAACACTACAACCATAGGTTTATTTCATAGTTAAATTGTTGCTTCTCTGTCGAGAATTTCAGCGTATATGTTGAAGGACGCATACATATGACATACAACTGCTGCGTAGAAAAATGTTCATTGCTGTTGAGATGAACACAATGGCAACAAAGTTTGTTAATATGAAGTGGTTAGAGTTAACATTACAGTCCATTATTTATTGTGGCTCAACAAAGTTTTACTTTTTGTATCAAAACCTAAAAATGCAAATTTGAGCATTGTGAGCAAGCGCTTTGCATGCGTGCATTTAATGTAATCCCAAACGTTATTTCTATCTGCGTGCGTTAAAATGCAAATTTCAACCATTGAGAATACAAAAGGTGTTTTCGATATTCGACATAGCATGCTTTGGAGCAATGCTATGAATATAAATATATGCCTTAAAAACATATAAACATGTATTTACATTAAGTCTGATTTTTCTGATGCCACTAACAAACCTTCTTGATTATCATATATATGAACAGTTGCCTCTTCGACAAATCATACAAGAAAAATAAGAAGGTATTTTGTTATCACTTAAGTATCCAATAGCACCTTGGAGAAGTATGTATAAATGCAAAAGCATAAATCGATTAAATATTTTGCCATTATTCAAGTACCTGTATCAAGAATATATGCTAGATGGATTCTGTGCCACACAAGTTTATGGCCATTTTTACGGCATATAGTTAAACTTTGACCATTCTCGATAATACAAATGTACACATTTGAAGAAGAAGCATATAAGTTTGAACAAAAATATTTGGGAAATAAAGAACCATTATTCAAATGAAGCTTCGTCATGTAAAGTCATGTCAACTCAAACAATAAAACTATGTCCAACAAATTATTGCCATATGCATGTAATGTAGAACTATATATTCAAGCCAACCCAGCTTTGTTTTAATAAAAAATTACAATGGCTTCTGCTTTATATCGAAAACTGTTTTATGTGAGTCGTAGTTCTTTATTTAACATCATATTTCTAAATACATATGTGATTAGCATGGATTTCAAGGAGCCAAATTAATATGTTGTTGTTGGATTTTTCTGTTTTCATTGATTTTCTTAGGATTGAAATACTAGAAGTACTATATTTAAAAGAAAGACCATGCTATCTATAGAATATTTGTAAATTTATTTGAAACATTACAATTTGATGTAAATATTTTGCAACATATTTTTAAATATAAACCCATTATTAAGATACCTGACTTATCCCCATAACACCAATAACATTCTTGTTAGTGTTTTTAATTGGCATGCGAAAGTAAATGCAAGCTTGAATAAGATTCTTAGATTCAAATCTTAATCTTTAAAATTGTCTTCCTAAAATATGACTGAAAGTGTCAATTCTACAAAAAATGTGGATGACAATTTTGAGAAATATAGTTGACACAGACCATCCTCAGAATACCAATTAGGCGCATGCAGCTAGCACCTTCAAATGCGTTTAGTGATAATAAAATACAACAAAGAATGCAATTTTAATATGGACTCTTGATTAATTTACGAACTTTGTGTTCTCTTAAACAAGAGTACATGCAATTATTAAATTAAACTGCAGCGGTCTCCTGTGCAACTCACCAGTGAATAATGCTTAATATATTTATGCAAGACAACGTCCCCTATGAGATGTTACACTGTTTAAAAACAATAGACAGAGTTGAAACAGAGGAGGGATCAGAAAGCAGCGTGAATGATTCTATTTAACCGTGAATAAAATACCTACTAAAATGCAATATAACAACATGTTAGTGTTGTCTTCTTAGGTACTATGAAAGACAAAATAATTATTGAATTCAAGAGTGTAGGTTGGTCTCCTGCTCTTGATTGTACGTTTTGTTAAGTAATATTGTCGTGTTAAAGGATATTACTTAACAACATAATTGCACTCGTAATATGACATTTTCCTCAAAATTGAAAGCTTGTATGAAACTATTTCATTGCCTAATGTGAGTTTTAGCGTCTGTATACATAGTAATATTAGGAATTTAACTTATTTATTTCAGTATGCAAGCTCTGTGATATATTCTTTATGACGACTTGATAAAAGTGGAATTTCATAACCTTGCCGATTAGTCATGACAATAAAACATAGAAACCATACAGTATCAAAATGGTTTCTGTTAAACTTCCCGGAAATGTTTTGTCTACCTCGCCTGCTAACGTCGTTAATGAGAACAATACGGAAGTATGTTAGTCACCAACAGACAATATACGAGATAAATACTTTAAAATATACTAGACTATTATCAAATAAACTATAAGACATTAAGTGCGCGCTATATTTAGTAGGCTTATACTGTTAAAGATTTAAAGAACAATCCCTTTTGGTCTTGGTCAAATTTTAGTTATGTTTCATATACAACAAAATATCAAGTCATTGAAATCATGCGGAAAAATAAAAACAGTTGGTTCTTGATGAAGTTGCTTCCTTAGTTATGTCTTTTAGAAGGTAACGTGAACTTATTCCAGTCTAATGTATCTTTTCTAAGGCTACAGAATTTGCCATCTTACTAAACTTGTGTTGATATTTCGGCCATGCCGCCTAAGCTTAATTTGGGCCAACCTAGCAAATGTGGATGCAAGAACAACCCTAATGCATGTCGTATCGGCTCGCCTTGGTGGAAACTCCAGGCAACATCATATATTGCTAATATTGTTTCTACTGTTACTTCGAGCCGTGCATTTTTTAAAAGGTGATTACTAAAGGCATAAACAAACGCAAATTAATCTCCTTCTGTTTTGAAGTGTATAGTTAAAAGAAAACTAGACCATGGAAGTGTCTTATAAGTGAGTAATTTCAAATTAAGAGGCACAAATGTAGCGATTTATATATAAAAAAGTCTGAAAAATTAACAACGCCGCATATATTTTTAAAATATAAAGATGTAGTGTTATATTTTTTTTATATTTACCATGAGCAAAAATTAATACATTTGTATGTACCATTTTAACGTTAACGGTTTCTGTTAACACTTTGAATTTTAAGTGCATAAGTACTTCTTATAGATTATATGCACAAATACATTTGATTAAACGTCACATATTACCACTATCATTTCACAGCATAACCAAATTGTTTTTGAAAATCCTGTTATTTCTAAATTGAAATTCCACTAGTTTACGTGCCATTATACTTCTTGCATGCTTTAGCCGAAAGAAAATAGTAATTTACTAAAACATTTACTGGACGATATTCCTCATGATTATGGTATATGATGTATTGTCCTATATTTACAAATTTATTTAATCTTTGTTTAAAACAAAGCAATGTTTTCTCTCGTTGGTTGGATTGTTTTCTCTATAAAATTAGACCATTGATTCATTCTTGCTACAAGTTAAGATGTAATTTCGGCATCCTTAATATTCCAGGATATTAAATTGTAAAAGTATGGTATAGTTTTTGTTCCTGAAATAGTTTAACAATTTTAAAGGGTGCTTTATATCAAAATTATTTATGAATCGAACCCATCACTCGTGCATCATATAAAACAAGTATTGAATTTAAGAACGACATGTTACATCAGCATGACAGATAAGGCAATCGAAAGCAATCCTGCAAGTCGGTTTTAATAAGAAATAAATGATGAATGATATGTTTACAGAATAAGTTTGCGCTTCAAAATGGCATTTTATAAAGAAAATGGAAATGTCTTACTTAAGATTGACAATACAGCTTTGTAATCAATCGTAATGGAAAATTAAAAAAAAATTGCGGCAAATAAAATAACATCCTAATAATAACATGGTGCATTAGCTGTATTTATTATTTCAAACCATTTTCCGGAGTTTGATTTATTTTATTTGTTTGGTTTATAGCCTCACCAACAATATGTCAGTTACCCGTGTACCGTTTCCAATTGGAGCGGAGAAAGCGCTGCTTTCACTAAGATACCACTTCAGTCAAATGATGCTGATTTCGGAACAGAAACACGTGAAATTTCGATCATATTTGCCTGAGCGAAATAAAGACATTTGTTTCAATATCTTTTAAGAAATTTAATACATCATCATACGGGTTTGAATCATGTACTTCCTGCTATCCGTCGCACCAAAACACCAGTAGTTGAATTAATTCAATGTTCACATCAAAGAAATATTTTATTTCATAAATTAAGTTTACTTCAGTACTAGCATACTTCTGTGGAAATTATCAAGTCAATTTGAGTTTTATTAAATCTTTATGCACGATGTCCAACGAACATTCTTTAAGTGTTATTCTCTCCTTTTCAATTTCAACCAAATCTATCATGGCACAAATTTTATCAGATTTGTTCAACATTTAAAAGCGCCATGTGACAGAAAACTACATTAAGTAAATTGGAATATCCAGTATGACATTGAAATAGAAGATGATTTCTTGTTTTATAGTTTTATACCAAACAAGACAGGGCGATGTACAGATTCACAAAGTGTGTATATGTTACCCCTTACCCCTATTAATAGCGGAAGATTCTTTTCACATCCAGCTCGAGTGCTTACAAACTTCACGCATGTACTGTAAAACCTCTCCAAAAACGCACCTCGGAACAACAGCAACCTCTAAACAACATCTCTCTTATTTCATGTTATCTTTTGGATACATTAGACTAACCGCTCGCCATGTTGTTACACTAATCGGATAATATAGCTTCAGTAAAAAAAAATTGACAGACAGAGTAAGGGTTGTCCATTTTAACCATTTCTGGAATTTCGGGTAACGAATGGTTGTAAGGTTTATTTATCATTTTCTTATACTTGTTATACTAGATTGTGCAAAACCGAGGTCATCTCTTTGTTGACAATTATCCGTTAACACGGAAGATAATTTCTTACTCAGACTATTTCGATTAGGCATACAGTCCTAATCAGCTTGCATTGTATACTATTTAATTAATAATTTACTCTACAAACGGTTAGAAGTATTATCTTTAAATACCCAGAATGCACACAATCTTTAATCGTTATTTCGAATATATGTACCATATGTTTTGTTGCTGGATTTTAGGTTATTGTAGAACATAAATGATATTATATTATATTCATCTCGTATTTTCCACTTTAAATGCATATTAAATGTATAGAACTTTGACATATTTATCAACTCAGTCAACTAACAAAGTTGCGAAAATCTGACTTTATATAATATTATCATTTATTAAGACCAAATGTCAAATAATTCAGCATACTACATGGTTATATGCATGTAATACGACAATGGTCCCATGTCTTTACGTGATGCTGTGTTTATAAGTATTATTGTAATTATATCTCTTATCTTTTAAAGAATGTCATTTTATATTTATTGTTGTGTTCAATTTCTTTTTTCTTTCAACTTGTCGGGTTTGCTCTTTTCCTTAAATGACTCATCACAAATTTGTTCTTACTTTTCGCATGGCTTGCATGTGAAATACCTTTGTTCCGTGCCTTTTCGGAGTTTGGTATATGTTGCAATACTCATAGGACTTCGTCATATATTCTTACTGGCACCTTATCCCCATAATGCATGGTAGTATTTTTGTTCCATTTTTTTGCTTGTTGAACGTAACAATTGTTTGTTTACGTTTTAAATATTTAAGTTGTTTATGTTTTTTTCACTTTATATTGCTTTCACGTGTCACGTGATCCTCTGACATTTTGAATTTAAGCGATTTGGTTGGCAGAGCTTTCGTCATCTGTGTTGCATTATTAAATGATACTGACCCGGGAATGTTTTCACAAGAGCACCGAAAACTTAATACACCGAAAACTCAATACTGACGATAGTGTTCTGTTTACTCGCACTGTTGCTTTGATAACAGAAATCGACTTTTTGCTAAAAGAAATCGACAATTTTTCACCGTGTTTGATGATGATATGGTAACATCAAGGAAAACCATAACTTCGAAAAGAACAAAATCTAGTTTACTTATTGATTTAATTGATAATACATTTAAATCATATGCAGCAACTAGTATTTGAAAAACAACAACTTTTTATCGTAGATAGCATGTTTCAATATGTCGATCACTTTCCATTAAATATATTTTTCTACGTTCTAAGCCATCGAATAAGAGCGAAACAAGCTGGGTTTTTAAAATGTGTCTTTTAAACTGACATGCGGTTTTAATCAGTAAGGTGTTTCGATAAGATATATTATAATTCCTTTATAATCTTAGATAGTTAAAGACGCTTAACTCGAACATTTTTGCATTCTTTATAAATTTCCAAGGGTTTTTTTTTTGACGTTTGTTCAATTTTGACTAACCGGAAGAAGAAATAAAGGCCACATGTGATATTTTTCAGGTTCAACCAACACAATCCATTACAACCTAAATCGAACATAATTTTGCCCAGCAATCAAATTTTATACTGACATGTGTTACTGCACAAAGTTTATTAGACAATCAAGGAAATAAACCAAAATTACAGAAATGACGGCCTGTCGATCTTTAATATGAAATAATGACAAATTTCTGTGAGTTTTAAACATCTGTTAAAATTTGAACTTGCACTAGTATAAACATAACAGGTTTGTTGTTTGAAGAAATCATTTACGAAAAATATAGAATAAATCTTGGCATGTATTGGGCAATTTTGCTATAATAGATTTACCAAATTTTATTTAATTTACATTGATAAGTATTTCTTTTTAATAAAAGCTCAAATTAATGTTTTAATCGCACTTTATTTTACATAATTTTACACGCTGCCGTTGTTTAAAGTTGGGTTTTTTTACATTTAACACGTATTGTTGACGACCAATCGCTCTATGGACATCTTTTAATTTCAATTTTGAGGTGCCCGTGGTGTAGAGGTAGAGTCCACAGACTGCTTGGCCTCCCACCGCGTGGGTTTGAGTCCTGTTCAGTTGGACGCCGCTGTTATGATCATAATTGTTCGCTGCGATGTATCTTAAAACAAAACAAAAAAACATCATTTCGATATAAAAGACCCTCAACAAAAAAGCGTGTTTTAGCAGGATTTGTAAGTTCATTGACACAATTACTTGACGAGAATGTAGGAGCAGCTGTTATTTTGTTGTTTATAAGCCAAGAACAATGCTAATTTTTTAAACAAGCTTCCGCGCATGTTAAACGTTTGACATAATTAACAAGGTGGACGCTTCTGATTTGTCTGTCATGTGTTCGCCTGTAGTCTCATAGTCTCATGAGACAACAGTGTGTTTTTCTTTAGTCCATTAAGTACGTTCGTTTTTATACTTTTGCTAGTCAAAACAATGCGCTTGTCCTATACAATGGAAACGTATTGAGGAAACACGTCTTGTGTGGTGGTTGTACTTTTTCTTTACTTTCGTTTAGTACATGCAAAGCACAATTGGGCCAGTAATAAAATAGCAATGTTTAAGATTATAAACATCCATTCACATTGTCGATCTGATAAATAGCACAAAAATATGCCAACTACTAACATCCAGTTTTCAGTTTTATTTCGTTAACCATGATTGTATCATTTTGAACTTTTATACCTTCATTTTCGTCATTTTCTTCCCTTCAAAGTATCATAGATCTAGTAATAGCAATCCTTTTTAAACATTGCAATAAAGCTCGCAATAAAGAGACATCTTAGTTCCGTAGCTTGCTATTGTAATGCTCTGAATGTCCGATTTCTGAAAATGATTTGACAGCAGGGATTTCCGTATTGTAATAGCAAGGTCTATGCTTAATGCCGCGTCTGTTTATTTTACTTCCTTGCTAGTCTCTGCTGAACGAATGTCATACAGCCGATAAGCGAAACGGTGATTTTAGGTTCGGTCTCTAATCAAACCAGCTTTATGTCTAGACACTGTGTTAAATACAAAACAACAATCAAATGTGGATGACTGGTTTTATAAGGCCTTACTTGTATTTGTCATTTTCGGATTAAAAATAAAAATATATAATAAATGCTTAAGTAATACTTTGAAAAGTTCCACAAATCTAATTGACTTGAACAGTGAACAGTTTCTATCATACTCACACGTATAAAATACAGAACGGAGCCAAATAATTTTTATTTAATTATTTCTGACTTTAATGTTGCTGTTCACTCATTCAGAAGTCATTAGAATATCGAAAAAGTGCATGCTTTCACAGAAAAAGGTGTAATGTGCACACGAAATCAGAGAAAGTTTTATTTATTTTTTAAGACATTTCAACGATTCTGTTGAATTTTAAATGGTTTTCCTAATTCTACTTATTTTATTAGATGTTTCGACGAATCTCGTTAGTATGTGTAAACATGTGAAGATGTAAAAATGTTTAAAGACTCAACAAAATCCTTGTTAAACTGTTTTGATGGATGTTTCACTTCTGCTTGGCTTCTCGCGGCTTTAAGAGAAGACAATCGTACATCTGCTTAAACAATAATAAATTAAATAAATAAGCCATGTTCCTTATAAGGTTTTGGACATGCATACACGTATATGTGACAAGTCATATAATTTGTCGCATTTTTCGTTCCAAGCAACTCTAATTGAAATAATTGACTCCTTCCTTTTATCATTATCTCTCAAGTATGACACTGTATTCGTGTTTTATTGTTTGATTTATTATACGGTATATGGAAAAGAAAGAGAGAGAGAGAGAGAGAGAGAGAGAGAGAGAGAGAGAGAGAGAGAGAGAGAGAGAGAGAGAGAGAGAGAGAGAGCAATACAATATTTAAAGAATGGTTTGCTCATGTGTTATTGTAGGTCTTGCATTCAGCACTTTTTCTCTCCTATAACCAGTTTTATGATGTAAGTTTCTTGACGGTGCGAATGCGGTTGTTTTTGCTACTTTTTTGTTTACATTTAAATGGTTGTTAAGCTTTTAAATGCAGTTACAAAAAGATAAACTACCTCCAATGTCTTAAAAAAATATTGTGAATGTTTATGAGTCGGCAAACATGGATAGTTTGTAACAATGAAAGCATATTTCTGTCTAGATGAAAATATTAAGACTTATGTGAGCTTAGTTGAAATCATAAATCATCTTGCTGACACTACAACATGCAATAAACCATGATCTATGTTGTCTACAAATTGCTGTATTCGCTTGAGCTATTTATAATTGGAAAATATTGTATATAATTTCAAGTGTCGCGAGCAAAAATAATATGAAGAAAGTAAAAATAACAAAATATTTATATTATTTTTTAAAATTTGTCTCGCAATTGCGACCATCGTAAACGGCGATACGTTTATCCTGAATTGTAACATGCTCGAAAAGAAATATTGTATGTTGCCATCTTATTCGCTGGTTTCACCAAACCACATTTTTAAAAGTGTAAATTAAATACATTTAATAATAGGGAAATCTTTATTGTTACTCTAGCTAATTAGTAAAATGTGTCGATATCCAGCATTTGTGATATGTTTATTGCCCCTAAAATATATATATTTGCCACTTTTATATTTTTCATTTACTTTACAAGACGTCAGTTTTTATTCTCTTTGCGCTTTGATTTTCTGTTCGTTGAGATGTTTAATTCACTGTCATCTAAGACGAATCTCAAGTGGCACGTTCATTCTGAACCAAACAAATCATTTACGCATCAAAATATAGAAGTATTGAATCTATAGCCCATATACTTTATCAATCTCTTATATAAGACAGTTGTTCTTAATCCATCATGCTTGTTGCGATAGGATATAATTCACCGTGAAGTTCAGATCAGATCGACTGTCTTAACTGACGATATGTCAATGTATTTTCTATATCTTGTTTTGACTAATACTGTATTTTAATAAAAATTACCGACAAGAGTAAAATATAAGCTAGAATAACTTACACATTATGTTCTTATTCCATAAATATAAATTGATTTTAACTTTACTGCAGACATGTGTTTTCATAATTTTGTAGTAATAACTTAGACAAATTAGCGAAGCCTAGAACTGCTTAATCAGGATTGCTGCGATTTCGCTATAACATGTTGTTTTGTTGAATGCATGCAAAACCGAGCTCGACATACTGTTTTAAAGCTGAGCTTTTAAGTACACATCTCATGTTTGCTGAATTCATATTTCGTTCAAAGGGTTTCTTTTGAAAATAACGAAGATCATTCATACGACAGTATGACAAGGTCATATCTTGATGACAAATCCTCCAATGGTATTTGTATAACCCAACATAAAAGTGTTGTGTTGATTTGTACTATAGTAGATGATTTCAATGCCAGAAACCAGTTTTTCACTTCAAAATTGTTTTAACAAGTCTTTAATAAATACGTTTTACAATTTCTTTCACTGCTATGAATTATTGTTTCAAACTATAATGGCAGTATAAAAAACACTGACACTGCAAGGCATAAGCTATCGTGCATTTTATGGAATTTCTTTCTAAGATATCAGAAACACAAGGGTCTCGATAACATTTCTGAATTATTTTTTAAAACTTATCAGACAATTTATAGCTGATGGTTACAGTCCGGAAATCCTTCATTGTACTGCACTGCTTGCAGTTGATCCTTTTATAGTCTAGAACTTGCGTTGCTTTTAAATTACACGATGATCGGACAGGTGCTTGAGATTACATGAATAAGATTACTTTAAAGCGATAATTTGGACAATCGATGGCAGAATAATGTTGCTTCATCTCTCTAGACGTGCCCTTTATCGGTGAGACAATTTCAGAAAAGTTTTCATGCCCTTGATTGCACAGTAGGTATAAATTTGGGATTTGGTTTGCCTTTATTATATAAAATGCCATTTGCGGAAAAATTTTCGGCTTATTATACCTTTTAGCCTATTATCGCTTCACAAGACTATATTTGTTGTGTTGGTTTGGATTGTTTTCTAAAATTCGAAGTTTTATTTGTTTTTAAAATATGCATACTAATTTTGACATATGAAGTCATACGTTTTGTATGACGTCAATAACTTGTTCTTATTATATGTCATCGCTTGCGCTATGATATTTGAAACAACATGCATTCCCTCAATTGGAACTGTCAGAAGGCGTTTTACATGTATCTCCTGTATATATGTTAATATTTCATAATAATTATACATGTTATTATTTTGTTTAGATATAAATCATTTTAACCGTTTAAAGTCCAAATGCCGGCGTTTGCTGTTAATTGTCTCACTTTGACTGGATACTTTTTATTTGCACTGTAAAAAAAGGAAATTAGAGGTTGAAGTGCTCCACAAACCAGAATACTCTGTACGCATTTGTCTAGTGGTAGTTCAAGTTTTCTGTATCTTTGGTAATTCCCTTCGGACCTTTTCTTATTTTCCTATTTAAAATGCAAATAATAAAACGAATGTCTTCAAATGAAACTGTCTGAAGGCTAAGGCATTTAACAAACATCCACCGTCACAAAAATATTCCCAATGCCTTAGTGAATTTTACTCGTCTAACCACGACTAATAACTTTAAATCGAAAAATGATTTAGATAAAAGTGTTCTTCCTTTAGAAAACAGACCCTTCTTCTCATGTTGTTATTGCTGTCTGTTTTATTCAAACTAAATCCATCATGATTATAAAGCTTAACCACATAGTCCCAACATGAACGGAAAATACCAGACAAGGCACTGCATCAGATAATTAACATTTAAATGTTGATTTAGATTGAAGAAAAAAAACACAATTAACATTGTATCTTAATTCTGATGATGCATTTGTGTGACTGTTGCAGTACCGGATTCATGGACTTGTCACAGCGGTTGTTTACATATTAATAAAAGATATTTATTATAAACAATGACAACACTGTTTAGCAGAATACGAGTACTGGGTATTCAGGTACGTTCTTTAAAGCGGTTAAATATACATTGACATCATATAAAGGACCATCAACAACCCCTCGTAATACAAGTTCGGCTAGGACATACAATCTTTATCACATGGTTTCACTTGTTTTCTCATCAATACAATTGCTACATATTATACAATTATCTACTTATTAGCTGGGAAATATGCTGTGATATTGACAAACAAATCGTTATTGATAGCCGAGGTCAATAACGATTGTTGCGGTCAATATCAACAGCATATTTCGCAGCTAATACGTAAATAACTGTTTTATTACATGAACTATAAATAGTCAATAAGAAATAGTTTTTATTTCTTTAATTATTATCTGAACTTAAATGCAAGAAAATAGTTTACATTGTTAACTTCGTGAATATTGTTCGTACGAGTACATGTATCCCACAGTGCGTACAATTCTAAGGAAGTTTTGTAGATGCGCGCACATAATATTGATGGAAATTTTGCATTCTATTAATAGACCGGTTAATATCAGCGAAAACGGGTCAATATCTATAAGTATTGACTCGACTATTTTGGGGGGGGGGGTGACCAATCATGTTGCGTCTATTTATAGTTCATTTAACACTATGTTATATTAAACTAGTGTAATACAGTTCATTTTATTGATAATGTCGTCGACGTCATCATTATGCAGATCGTCTCATACAACTATTTTACCAAGTATTGTTGTTAAAATCTGACTTGTCATTTTATACAGACATTTATAATACCCGTCCAGGAAATAAAAGATAGTAACCTCACAATAGGCTCGCTTACTATTACTTTTTCTGAACTCATTCAATTTATTTTGGTATCCCAAGTCATCTCGTATCAGATCATCTATATATTAAAATGTGTCTTTTATTTGTTTAAAATTTAAATTTCTATTTGTTACGAACAAAAAACTGATAACACAATAGACTTTTCAGACATTTAAGCTCAAATGTAAACTTATCTTTTTGGTTTAACCATAGAAATGCTTTATGCTGAGTTTTTTTTCCACATATTTAACCAATACATTTAGATGATGTTAACGAATATGTTAAAGCATGCCACGATAATCTATTTCTGTAATCGCATGAGATTTTTTTTACATTTAAAACCAAATTAGCTGACAAGATGATACCAACTCCATTATTTTAGAAGATGTACATTGGCTCTCTATTTAATCTGACTAGAGCACATCAGATGCCGGATATTAAGCTGTGAAGTTCTAATTTCAAGTAATTTTCCCAGCAAACAAAACGTGTGTAGAACTGCCCTCGAGAAAGATTGCTTTGGCAAGATGTTGTTTCAGTTTTGTTACGACAAAAACAGTTTCATATATATAACATTTAACAGTTTAGTAGAATAATGACAAAAAAGTATGAACATGTTTGTGTTCATTTAGGTTTGAATTCACAGGCGTATCTATCGCTTTTTTTGTTTTGTTTGTCATTGTTTCGTTTTGAATGCACATTGATTTAGAGTTTAAATCCAAAGTACTTACAGCATTACTGTAACTCATTAGTATATAGATTATGAATAAGTTCATAAGAGAACGAGTGAAAGTTAATTTAATTATATTTTAGATTCTGTATATCACCTTGCCCCCGTATTCAAACTACATACCTGCTTCAGCTGGGTTAACACACTTTCCCTAGGGCTTCATTCCTCCGTATCGTTGCCTATTTCTATTACTTTTCCTTTCTTTTGTCAGCTCATTTAACTATATACCATTGTCAATTCATCATGTCTGCCAATGATATTGCTACCGGAATCGGTTTCAAAATGCAGTTTGTGTGGGATCACAATTTTATTGTGTACCTTCGATGTTCGTGAGTACTATCTAGTAATAGTGGAAATACCTAAAAGTTGATAAGAAACATTATGTTTTTGTAACTTATGTTGTAATGCTTTGTTTTCTATCCGATCGCTATGATGACATTCAACTATATTAAGGACGTGGCGTCTTTCCCACCTGTCATCTTCGATGCCGACTATACAAATACTGTCTTTGTCTCTTTTGTTGTCTTAAGTTATTTTAAACGAATTCTTCTTCTTATTATTATTATGTACACATGTATGAATATTGTTATTCTTCTAGCGAGTAATTATGTTTTTATCTTTGCGTTTGGTCCAAACGATATATCGTTCGCTACTAATAGAAAGTGAGGCAAGTGATAAATAAGGATTGGCAGAAAACTGATAACATGACACAGTGCCTTTCGGTGGTTTGAAAGACAACACCAAAGTCATTTTTGTCCCCGTAGCGTTACTGTATGATTTCCCTTGGTCTGTATTCCGACATTGATAAGTTGACCTCGCAGCTCACTGTTATATCGATTGCTGGAAGTCCATTTCCCAAATATGATTTGACAGAAGAGCAGATAACGTGACAAGCTGTCGTTCCATTTCAAAGAATGGCGATTACACTCGTTATTGCCGGACAACTATACTGGCATAATTGTTAAAAATATCACCATTAATTAATGAAATGGCATTTTAGTCACTAAAGGCGCCCTTTATGATTGCTGTTTGTAATTGTTTAATATTTATCT
This sequence comes from Sinonovacula constricta, assembly GCA_007844125.1. Lineage (NCBI taxonomy): Eukaryota > Metazoa > Mollusca > Bivalvia > Cardiida > Solecurtidae > Sinonovacula > Sinonovacula constricta. The sequence continues at coordinate 51,045,258 of CM017569.1, read as the reverse complement.
GTATGATAATGGCACAAAGTCACGAAAATGTCAGCGTTTGCTCACTGCTTTAAAAAATATGGAATTGTTGAATATTTTTTTGCACTTTAGGCATTTTATTATAACATTTCGTTTCACTATAGCTAACAATAAATCTTTTCAGGCGTCTTTACCTTGATAAAGTAGTTGTTGTTATTTGAAAGTATTTATGAACCGTTAGAGATATTTGAACTCCTAATAATGTGTTTATTACTTATTTACCGAATAATACAGAAATACTATAATCTATAACACTGTATTTGTCTTTTTTTTCTAGAAAACTTCTTTTTGTTTCCTTACATGGAAGCGTCCATGAACCTTTTCAAATATGTGAAGAGAACAATTGTTTGTGGTTAACTCTTGAAAAAGGCAATTTGCAGAAAATTCGAATGTGAGCATCTTTAGGAAGAAATATAATTACAACAGTTCCCTGTGGAACAAATAACAACATTCACGGTATTTCGACGTTGATTGAAAGCAGCGTTACCTTGTTAGGTAAAGTTTCAGGTTTAAAATAGCTTTATTATATAATAATTTCACATCATTTAAGTCCGCCTAATATATTTTTATAAAAAGATTTAGCAACACTTTTAGAAAGAAACTTTCATTTTACATAAACAAAACCAATTAAGGACTCCATTGGACATCACAAATGAACATTTCGGCTTTAGCTTTAAAAAAATATTTCAAAATGGTAAATGCTACAGCAATACAATTAATGGTTGGCAGCAAAATCAAAATTCTTCAGACGACAATGGTTGCAAAATGTCATTACACCTTTAACATGAGAAATCTGTGAAATGCTGTGGGTTCAACTTGTGGAAAGGTCTTCCAGCTGGTCTGTGGTGCGCCGGTGGTTCTACCCCGACATTGTTTGGGGGTATTCTACCCAGACATATGTTTGGGGGTAAATTGGGAGGGGGTGCTTTAAAATAGCTGAACATTGCTATAATGATCAAAATTGGTGGCTGCGATGTATTTCAAAAAAACGTGTGGGCTATGATATTGTCAAACTAGTTGCAGAAAGTTTGCAGAATCTTATTGTAAGTTATAAGTGTTCACATTAGTTGCTTTCCATGTGAAGACGTTCGAAGATTCCTATAGAAAAAAAACGGAATTTCGGAAATACCATTTTAGAATGACGTTACCATTAAAGCTATCTTTAGAAGAGACATTTCATATTGTCTTTCAGTTATGTTTGGATTTGATAAATTTAACAATACTCATATTTTGATTCCCATCCGACTAAAATTCAAGTGTACAAGTGGGTTTAGTGTTTGTATATTTGCAGGACAAAAGTTATAAAGGAGAATAAAAAGTAGTTCAAAATGTTATAGCAAGGACGGTTTGTTTTTCCACAAAGGATGAGATCCGAATACAACAGCCTGTAAAATGTGTCTACGAATGATTACATACAGACCCTCGTGCGCATGCGCAGCAATAATAAGTACCATCCTAGTTTCTATATTGAAGAACTATGTCCACATTCAGTATTTGCTTTTTGCACTTTGCTTATATATCATCATTACATATTATGTTTTCTGTGTGTTATATGGTTTCATTCCATTTTGATGTATTACCTAATGGACTTAGCATGTTTCTTGGTCAATGTAATCACAAATAGAATAAGCGCCAATTTCAATCGACTCGGCTATCTTTTATTCTGTAGGCAATCATGCAGCTATACTGCTTAATGGAACCGGTATAAGGAGAAAAAAGCTCTCAGATCCCATCCATCATTATATGACACTTCAACGTGCAATTGTGCATGCTCGAGATTATTTTAAAATTGCACAAACTGTCTCTTTATTCATTTGATTTCCCATTTCAATATATGGCTTAAGTTTCTGTAACTAATTGGACATAAAAAAATATTTATACGATAAGCAAATCCACTTTACATAAAACAATGCTTAGATTTGACAAAGCCATTGAAAGTCAATGTATTTCAATATAAAACTAATAATCTTTGCGATTAATCATATTTAATGCAATGTATCCACAATCGTCGAAAAATAAATGACTTCTTATCATCAAAATTCATGTCAAAATAAAGCTGCTCGCATATGAGGGCAAACTAAAGTCTCCTGCGATACACTGACCTCCGCAAGCCACAGTGTAATTGACGCTATTTGGAGTTTCTTGAGGATTCTCTTCGTTTGCTCCAGCCTACACACACACACACACACACACACACACACACACACACACACACACACACACACACACACACACACACACACACACACACACACACACACACACACACACACACACACACACACACACACACACACACACACACACACACACACACACACACACACACACACACACACACACACACACACACACACACAAACACACAAACAAACACGCACACGCCCACGGCCACACACACGTTCACGCGTATATATACCCGCGCTCCCCCCCCCCCCCCCCCCCCCCCCCCCACCACACACACACACGCACACGCACGCACACACAAACACACACAAACTATAGTTTTTGTACACACAGGAAGAACAAATTCGTCAAACACTTTCACTGGAAATGTATTGTACCATTGTCTTTGTAACATATGACACTCAATGTGTTATCAATTTTGTTATGCCAGCGCAAAACTGAGGACTAATCGATTAGAGTAACTTGAACTATAGTTCAGATATTTAGAATTTTGTTGGGAGGTGTTGCGTGTCCTGACAACTTCAAGGAACCTCCTATGATGCTATTATCAAAACTATTCCCATAGTGGCAAGGCCTTCTTGCAGATCATTTACCTACATTAAGTTAGAATAAATAGCGGAACAGTTTTTGGCATCATCCTTTATATACGTGTGATTGACTGACATACAATAAGGATACCAAATCAATGCGATGAGGACTCATTTGATATAAACGGCACTTTTTACAGACGCTCATAATCTGATTTCTTTTATATGCGAAGCTGTATTGTTACGGTCACGTGAACCTCCTTAAAATGGGAAGGCGTTCGAATCCTATATCTGACACGTTATGTGAGTCCTTGGCCAAAGCTATTTATTAAACATATCTAACTATTTTAGAACTGGAGACAACTTTTCGAAAAGGATTAATCTAAGTTGATTAAATTTATTTCCCATACTATTTGGAAGACTCGTTTTGGCCTTCATGGTTTTGTCGTTTCCTATACATTTCAGTTTCGAGAATAATGAAATCTTGTCGGAACCAACCGTTACAGCAATTAAAATGTTTAACAAGTTATATGATAATACAACATTGTTAACAAATGCCACTTTGTTATGTGGTAAGAATTGTGAATTCTGGTTTCGCAAAAAATCATACATTAAACAATTTCTGACCTTGTGTCCCGTCTCAATTCTTTTCCGTTGCCTGTGTAGAAATGGCCTGAGTTTAGCTCGAGTAAGTTGTTTTCCTTAAACTATAAATGGTTCAACCGTTATAAGTTTCCTTTTTCAATATGTTGTTGTTGTGCTGTTGATAAAACCTAACGAACGTACATCATCGTCGTTCGTTTAAAAGTATTATGTCTGGCTTCGGCGTCAGTTAGCAGTCTGTGAGCTTAAGAAGGAATTAGTAAATATGTTTGTTATTTTCGAGGGATACTGTATGTATTTCCGAAATAAAGCTAAATATATATTGTACATACACTAGTAGCCCAAGAACATAGAACTTTTTTGTGAAGTATCTTAATTCGTCTTTAGACCTATATCAAGTATAGTGTACACATATACATAGTATGAAGATATATTGTGGCAAATTTCATTTTCTATTAAACGAATAAACATGCACCTATACAAATGTACACTTACTTAAATTATTTGAAGTGGGGTATAATGAACGATACTTTCCTTCAACTATTAAGGTATATATGCTTAGTACCTGATACAGTGGATAGTATTAGCAAAGCCTTACGCATCGCTTGTTTGAAAGACGCACATGTACATCTTGAAAAAAAAAAGAAATAATCCCAACTGTATAGTTAAATGCGCTTGTTTATCGGGATAAGTTGTATAAATTTGGTTTGCATCTGAAGCATCCATGATGTTATTACATGTATTATGTTTGTTGATAAAGATTTTCGAGGACGTACTTAAGTCATAAAAGCTACAAGCATGCATTGTCGGGGACGCCACACTGTCGAAGGATTACGTCTGCATGCTAATAACATATTTTTTAAATATAATCATACCACCATTCCGAAGACGATGTGTGCTTGGGTTGAAAACAAAACATTACAGTCAGAACCATGTACATACGGAGACATATTTGGATAACTTGTTGTGACTTATGTAGACTGTACTCAGCTACTCTGTTCGTATCATTTTTCCTGTCCATGTCGGTCTTAGTTATGAATTCTTTTCGTGTATTGTGCATTGACATAGCAAATACTCTTAGCTCGAAAGTCAACAAGTAAGGAGGAAAAAACGATGTAAACCACAACGTATAAAATATTGATTGATATGTAATTCCATACATGTCTTACTTATACATGTTTCCCCACATAACATGATAAATGATAAGTTTAGATCACATCCAGTTTGTGTGTGTCTGTGGTCTAGTGGTTAAGACGTTGAACTCCGGATAGGAGAGTCCCGGGTTCGAACCCCGAAACTAACCACGTTATATAAGTCCTTGAGCAAGACTATTTACTGCACCATGCCCCAGGTAGTCGGTACCTAAGTACTGGTTCTACCCAGAAAGTGGACAGTCGAGAGATTAATATAAGTTGAAATAAAAAAATTCCCAATCAACTATAAATAAATAAATAGGTTTAAGCACGCCAAGACAAGATTGCCGAGGATTAGAATTTAAAGTTGTATTTGTTTTAATCTAAAGAGTCCATGAAATTGAACCAATTGTAATGTAAGAAAAGTATTTTAACTTGTTTGAATATGAATTCGCGTAGGTCTTAAATATTTGGAAACGTCCTGTCAAGTGAATATTTGTATTTGGTCGAAAGGAAATGTAATTGCAACATGATAGTCTGACGAATAGTAAATTGTTTTTTATTTCTATTTTTAAAGAAACCACGAATAACGTTTTAATAAACGTGGATTTATAGTTGTCATTTTTTGCTCAAGCACATCATAAATCATAAAATAGAAGAAATACGCCAATAAATTGTTTTAAAAAGCGTCGTTATTGATACGGATACAAGCTGATTGAAAATTCAGACATTTTTTGGCCAATCGATAAAGGAAAAGGATTTTTTGAAAACGTTCAGTTTTTGCAAACAAATTGCTAACGGTAAGATGTTATTAATCGTTGATTTATTGAAGTCGCAACAAAGATTGGTCTGCATATATTTTATAAACAGTATTATGGTTTAAATGAGGTTCAAACAGACTGGGATTACGTCTAATAAAGTTTGCTTTTAGCAAAACAATGAAACCTTATATTTAAGTACACGTTACTAGGGTGCAAGAGACATAAACTAACCATCAAGCTTGCAGATGATAAGAATTGCAGGCACTTATAGCATTGGAGCATGCGAGTTATCCAGTGTAATAAAACTGTCTGCTCAATTGTGTGCGTTTTTTATTGTCGTTGTGAGGAAGCTTTTAGCGCAAATAATATCGCACGCAATCCTAAATTAAGAAATGAGACTATGCCCGGTAGATTAGAAAGGAACAAGGTATTTCCCGAACGTCTCTGTTTTCATTCAACTTAGTATCATGTGCTAGCTAGAGAATGGCCATAAGAAAATATTAAAATGCAATAAGTAGTTACTTCCTCTGCATAGCGAGGTTACTTGCTAACGTTTGAGAAAAAAAACAAAAATGAACAAGATGACCAAATAAATGTCATCTCTGCAAAAGTTAAACCTAAAAAAAGAAAAGTCGGCAAAATACTCAATGACATATATTTAGAATGTTCGATGTCTACATAAATTATGACGAAGACAGTTTTAAACTTCAATATTTTAACTCATTTTTGAACATGTTTACATGTTATTAATTGGTTTTGTTAAATACGTGAATGGATTGACATTTAAGCATCTTAAAACCTCTTAAACGTCAACTATACGTCAATGAATTTCTTAGAAGTTTTTGTACATTTTTTTTTGAAGATCTAAATGAAAACATCTAACGAATGACCTTCAAACTATGATTGATTAAATAGCTGATTGATAAAAAATATCAAATGGTACATCAACAATAGCAAATAGTGTCCGATAAAGCTCACCGCCGATGTTCCTTTTATTGATAATTTTAAAAATAGAGGACAAAGAAAACCTGATATCAATAAAAAAGGTACTTTCGACTTGTTACATTCCAAATACGAATTTCGTTAATGTATTGCTTTAGGTTTAAGCGGTAACGTTGTTGTTTTTCTCATATTTTAAGAGTGTCTTTCAGGGGTTTAGTTCTCTGTTTCAGATTGTGAAGACTATGATCACGAATTAAGAGCAAAGACAATACCCTAATTATTATATTATAAACGTTGTTTGTTAAAACGTAATTGTAAACTATCGTTTATTTCCTTGCTACATACTATAATGCCCCAACCCCACCCACCGCCCCTTATCTCAGATGTCGCAATGCGTGTTTAAAGCCCTATTCCACTTTTAACAAGTAAGAATAACTTCTTGTAAAAATGTCATTCATGTGCCGCCATACCGTCTTGCAGATGCATCATCATTATCTTATCTATTACAGCAATCTTTTCATCTGTGTTTTATCTCTACAAACATTTTCCCATATTAACTAATGGACAATGCATGTTTATTGTTCGAAAGAAAGATGAACAAACCAATCTTAAGTTTCGATCGATCTAGTTTAATTTAATATCGCCATGTTACATTATATGGATTTATTCGTATAGATTCTAAACACGGGATGAAAGGTCAGTTTCACATTTTGATTTGAAGTACATATGAATATATGAAAGAACGTGTATATTCATTGTTTTAACAAGTAAATTTGGCATTGAGCATTAACACTTGTGTTGTGATTTTTTTCCCAAAGAATTCTCGTTAAACGTTAATTTAAGATCGCAGTTATTGTTTTTTTAATTACATGCTGTGTCTGTGTAGTTTTCAAAGAGTTCGAAATTACTTTTACATATGAGTATGGTAATTCCTCGACATTGTAATTTAGGTTATTCTTCTAAGGTAAGATCTTTGTAAACTAATATCTTAAACACGAGTTTCCTATTGCCAAGGTAAAATGATTATTCAAAATCCTGCCAGTAAACAGTATGTCTCAATTTTTACTGATTGGTTATAAAATATGTTTAACCTTAAACGTGCCTATTTTCATTTAAGAACACGATACAAGGTTTTATATCATGTCACGTTTTAAATTTGGCATTGTTTAAATATCTTCCGTTCGAATGTGTGAGTCGATCTGTTGCAGTCTGTGTTAAGCAACCTTATGAAAGTCTGTGTTAAGCAACCTTATGGAATTCTGTGTTAAGCAACCTTATGGAAGTCTGTGTTAAGCAACCTTAAGGAAGTCTGTGTTAAGCAAACCTTATGGAAGTCTGTGTTAAGCAACCTTAAGGAAGTCTGTGTTAAGCAACTTTATGGAAGTCTGTGTTAAGCAACTTTATGGAAGTCTGTGTTAAGCAACTTTATGGAAGTCTGTGTTAAGCAACCTTATGGAAGTCTGTTTTAAGCAACCTTATGGAAGTCTGTTTTAAGCAACCTTATGGAAGTCTGTTTTAAGCAACTGTATGAAAGTCTGTTTTAAGCAACATTATGAAAGTCTGTTTTAAGCAACCTCATGGAAGTCTGTTTTAAGCAACTTTATGGAAGTCTGTTTTAAGCAACTTTATGGAAGTCTGTTTTAAGCAACCTTATGGAAGTCTGTTTTAAGCAACCTTATGGAAGTCTGTTTTAAGCAACTTTATGGAAATCTGTGTTAAACAATTTCATGGATTGTTTACGTGTATTTTCCTTTGATTGACATAGGACTTTGGTTCCTTAGTTCTATCGACAAATAAACAGGATGCTTCAACCATTTGCACTTCTTCTCTTGTCATTTTTCACCGATTCAAAAGTTAAATTTAACTTACTATCAACAATGCTGTATAGTTCTTGATAATAAAACTTCCCTCTGTTCTAGATACCATGTCGACATTTTTTTTTCAATTACACCACTAACGACGTCATAACTTAGCTAAGAAAAAGTCATTTTGTATTTTACAAAAATCGGTTTTATTTTCATTACTTGCATTTAAGAAACCCCTCGGGAAGTGCGAGGTTAAAGCTCTGTAAAACCAGTTTAAGCACCCAAGTCTTGCTGACTGACCGTCCCAAGAATAAAACTGTTGGGCTTGCTCTTTTAATTATTAAATTATCACAGGTGAATTCTTACCTTTACATTTTGCATGCATGTGAAAACATTTATCCTGTGCTTTTAAAAATCTTGGTATATGTGGTAATGCTCATAGAACTTGATCATTTATCCTTATGGATATTTACTCAATAGCCATAGATTTACCTGTCAACGTATGTCCATCTTAACCTATAACGGTCTGGTGTTATAATTACATTTCACATGTACGAAATTCTATCAAAGGATTTAATTTCATCGAAATTTCCTTTAATTTTTTGCGAAGAAATAACTCCAAAGTCACGTAAAATGTACGTCGTCGTCATGACAATATATTGATCTGTCGGCGCTTAAATGTATAAAGTTGTGAACTTTATTGTTATTTTTATTTTATAGATAATTAATGAAACCATTTTGGCGTATCATGTCATTTTTTTTTCGCTTTAATAAAATATTCCATTTCGAGGGAGCTGGGGGAATGGCAGGCCTACTTTTAACGGTATCTTATGTGTAAAGATTTTTATACCATTGTTCACAAACAAAACGGAATGAAAGTGTAAAAGTAATTAAGTAACTCTACATAAATACATTCTTCATTCATACCAATTTAGAACCGCTGTTTGGCATCATCATTATATATTTGTGTCCTGGAGTTTATGTCCGGTCGTGAAAGTCGATAATCTTTAGACGTGAGAAACGATGCTGGAATACTCAAGACCTGTATTATGCGTACTAGCCTTTGTGTACGGTTAGTTTTCTGTAGACCACTCTGACAGAATAACCAGATAGAAACTATTTGTTTTTCGATTACATCTACCGCTGGCCATAGCCAACCCTACAGACATGGACATGTTAAGGTATCCGTACCTTGACAGGTATGGACAAACATTATTGTTATAATTAGTATCACGTCTGTCCTTATATCTGTTATATAGTTATGACTGTTTTATGGGTAAATTCAATGGCATGTTATATAACCTACACACAATTAATTGTTTGTGCTTTATTAAAAAAATGACAAATAAATTTCATCAAGGGAAAAATGTAAATTTAAAACGTGACATTATTGTTGTAATTCATACACCATTGATGCTGATATTTCACGCTTTGAAAACAATCATACATGGATACATGTGTCTGTTTTTCAATTAAAACAGTTGACAAATATACATTTAACGAGTATTTAATACTTCTATTTGGGTGTCATAGTTTTTTAAATACTTTAAATTGTCCATTGTTTAGCCGTGTTTGAATTCATACTGAAATTTCCAATACATGTTTTGTATGTCTTGAAACTTATTTTGATTATTATTAAAGGGAATCTTTTAGAAAAATGAAAGACAACTATATAATTAATCCATTTTGTGCTGATACAGAATTTTAGTTTGAAACATCATTATATTCATTTTTTATTCTAACCCATTAAACATTTCTTAACTTAAAATAGAAAAGATGACTTTGCAATATTTCTTTATTTAGCTAACCATTTTTGTTAAGATGAATATTATTTCACAGTGACCACTACTCACAAGAAAGGTCTGTCCAAATCGACAGAAGATACTGATATCTGTCGAACTTGTTAATTGACGGAGAATAATTTCTAAAGCTATAAAGTCTCCTTTGAGAGACATGCCATGCTTATTGCTTTAAACAAGCAGACAATCCATGGTGACTGATTGCCAAAGAATAGGTTGCAATAAGGAGACATTGACATTGTCTACCATTATATCATTAACATGGAAATAAAAAGTTAAGGCCATAGGGTCCTTAAAGTTCCGTGCATTTTCTGTCACGAAATCAAACAGATAGGTATAATCTGCGCTAAAAGCAAAATAATCCTGTTTGGTTATATAGCTGACGAAGTCGTCTGCACGTTACGATAGTGACATTCTTTACACTACCTGCTTGATTAGACAAAAACTTTCGTTCTCCCATTTCTTGTTGTTGTCGTCTATGGACATTGTGACTCAATTGTAGTTCAAAGACATGAGACGAAAATTGTATTGAAGAAAGTTTTTCAGCAAGTGAAATTGGGAACTTTTTTGTGATATACATGCATCTCCTGTGTCATTTTTCTTCGTTAACATGCATTGTACATTGAACTATGGGCCTTTTAATCTGTCTAGTGTTGGCTTGATTATGATGTTCTTTTATTGTATTTTCATAAAACAAGACTCTGGTTTAGTCCTAATTTCATTAAGAATCCGTTTTATAAATGCATTTCTTAATTTTCTTAAGTCCCCAGCATGCTTCGTAGGTTATAATGACTCATTTACGAACGTGTTTGTGTGCGTGTCTCAATGATAAAGATATAAGGAAATAATTAAATAAATATATTTTCTTTCTTAACATATACATTTTTCTCTGTGTATAAAGTTGTATTATTTAAGATAATAAATACATACAAAATAACAAAAAGTCAAATTTCGAAAAATAGGATTGCTTTCTTTTACAATGCTCATTTAATATTTAACAGTAAGATCTGGCAACGAATAGTACATGCAGGTCTTTTTTTCTTTAATAATACAATCACGGAATCTTTTGTTTTTCTGCATTTTAAGTCTTTGATTGGTCTAATTGCTCTTGATCAAGGCATAAAAATGAAAGCAACATCAATTTAAACAAGAGAAAGTGATAGGTTTGTGATAGTATGACATGCACAACTATAAATTGACGGTTTCTTGAGTAATGGCTGGATTTCTTTCTTTGTAACAAAGCATGTAGATCACGATGCTTAGTCTAGTCTCACGAGTCTCACCAGGTTGCATCTCTTCGGTCCGTAATAGAAAGTTACTTGCTCCTCTAGCTAACCAAAATGCCATATATTTGGAACATGGACTTTCAGTCTGTCTGAAACAATACTTGCTCTGCATTTCGCCAATCGTTCAACCCAGACATTAGTCTGGCGGTCTTCCTCAACCAAAATAATTGGACGTTCTATAATTATCACACTTGGTCATGTTTGACCATTGTGCTGTATTTCTAAAGATGAAAATGACTCGAATGTAGTTAAATTTGTTGTAAAGTGAATCATACACGCGGTTAAGACACCGTGTCTTGAAATTTGCCTAAGTATTTAAATTATCTTATGACTATTGCTAGACATATTTTCTAACCGAAACCTATGTGTATATTTCAGTACATTTGATTTGTTTATAAATGAAAAGTTCAGATTATTGTTTATTTAGACAAAGCCTAGAACATGTTATCTTAGACAAATCTACTTCATTACAACAACAACACGGTGAACAATATGTGATCCTGATTAAAATGACATTCTGAACGAATTTCATACTACGAATTCTCAATTCATACAAAAACCAAAAATTTAAATTGGGTCTTCAGATGTGCCTATACAATGCAACAATAACATTTACAGGCGCATTCTAGAAGAAAACGTATACCATAGATAACTTCTATTGGCATTTGTCCATTTAAAGAAGCGTTATAGTTGCCAGTACTTGTCAGATCTTCCTATACATGCCTTATCATCTCGGACCTTTCTCGATGCAAAGTGACAGTCAGTCCAGACAGGAGACATTTTCGTATATATCGTTATCCAGTGCCTCTGTATGTAGGTCGTGTAAGTGTTCTTGTATCTGTGAGAAACAAAATACGACTCGATTATTTAAGACAATGATAGAATGCTTGTGTGTTAGTTTTTGAACCCAGCACTTACTTTAAAATCTTATAATAAAAAAATACACTACACGTGTTATTTACAACAAAACAGTGAATATGGTATGCCTAGACTTTATCAATGACATTTCAATTGTGAATTTAAAAAAATACTGGAATTTTAGAAAGTGTTCCCTCTGAGAATAAAGCAACTAATTTATGTGTTCGTTTAGTGAAGTCAACTTCGTTTGTGATAGAAACATTCAATTTTCCCTCTTAACTTCCCAAAGTCCATTATGCATTTATCATTTTGTACGCAGCAATCGCAGTTTAGAAGCCAAATGTTCACTTTTGACAGAAGCTGACATTTCTTCTGAGCATCCACTATAAAATAAAAAGGAAAACATGGTTTATGAGGCAGTGAGATTCTAGGTCTTCATATTATTTTAAAAAATGAATAAATTGATTTTGTGTGACTATCATGTTACACGACGATGACTTAAGCAATTCACAAACCATATTAAGTGCATATAATTTACATATTTACATATAAATGCGTTTCGTTTCTTGAAAATTGAAGATGGAAAGTAAATATAAACCAATAACAACTATACTACGTGGACACTATTTACACAGTATCTATTTTATTGCAAAAAAAGAAAATCTAGTTTTCTGCATATAAATATTTCTATTTCTTAAAATTCTATATTGAGGTGTAACTTCAACAAATGTGTTTATCTTGTGATATAACAAGTATTGTTTGTTTAAATTTATTTCTAACATGAATTTACTTTTTAAACAGTTTTTAAATAAAAAGTAAACAAAATGCACATATAAGTACAGCTATGTGTATCACTTTGTGAAAAACTAAAAATGCATTTTACCTCAAAGTGGAGGTAATTAATGATTTATGACCTTTTTCCCAAACGAGAGAGGTGAGCTGATTATTCCAGTTTTATTGAAAAAATATTCATTTCTATTAGTGCAGATTTTTTAATCTCTAATTTTGATTTTTTCTTGGCATGAATTATCTTGGCATTTTTATCATTATTTACGATAGTTTATATAGTACTGTCTTCTTACAGTCTGTTCTACAATGTATGGCATATTTAAATTGTATGGAGTTCTTGTGTCTAATAAACATATTAACATATACATTATTTTTTTATGTTTTATTTTATTCTAATTTGATTGTTAGTGACAGTGACTTTTTGTTGGTTAGTTTAAATTTACCAAATGCTAGGGATACAAGAAAATGTTGTTGTTGTTGTCGTTGTTGTTGTTTGCAAAAACCAGCAAGGTGACATGTTATTCATATTATTAATACATATATTAGTTTCTCCTTTACTGTTAAATAAGTTTACCAAATTGGATGATATTCTTAAACGTACTCTAGCATACGTCTTTAAAAGGTTGAAGCTTTCATATTGCTTTAGATTAATAAATACGTAAAAAAGGGAACTGTTAAGGGTTTTTTCTAAGTTATAAACAAATAAAACGCATTGTAGAAGAGGTTGTGAATTAAAACATGCAGGGTAAGTTTGTGTTGATGGCGATTGCTTTTATTATTGGCAACAGTGTGTTAATTACGCCTCGGACATGCGTTATCTTCGTGAAACGTTTTCTCACGGTTGATTTTCCCGAAATTAATACTGATAGCTCAATAATGGAAGGAGAGATTTGCATGCAGTTTTCGGTAAAAGAAAAAAATACCAAAGCGGACATTCCCTAAGAATTTGTAATTTCCTTCTAGAAAGTTTTTTTTTTTATTTTATATAAAATGTGGTATGATAAAAATACAAACAAATATTAGAAATCAAATAATTTTCAAAAAAGACAAGATATAAAAAGATTGAGAAACGGTTCTCTCCGTTCATCAAAGAAGTTGGTCAAGTTTGAACAAATTTAACCGAGTTTTGTGCATTCAATCGCATTTCAAAAATATGGAATTTCATATTGTTTGGGGCTGTTACAAAGTACTCAAAAGACGGTTGCAATTTTGAATATATTCATGTTTTAATTACTTAACGATAGTTGGAATGTTTTAAGGTCTATATCTCTTCCAGAAAAGAAGAAGCTTGATGATGACATTTTTTGTAAGGATCACCCTTCAAGCAATCTAGCTTGGCTGCCATAAAGCTCCAAAATGATTGTGACAGAATAAGATTAATTATGGTTCAAATTAAATTTAAGCAAACGAATACAAATATTTCTACCGCATGGGATAAATTAATATTTTATTTATCTAGTAAATCTGCCAGTTAGCCTTTATCACAATGAACATCTACAGGGACACCGAATCATTAAATGTTCATAAACATGAGTATGAGCTAAAACGCGCTCGGAATTAATATAAAACAAACATCAGTGTGTTAATTCATTAACGTGTCCTAACGCTATGAAGCTTTTAAAGGGACATTTATTGTTATCAGAATACAATTAATTTTATTGTAAGGCCATAGCTCGATATAGTCTTAAGAATACTCCCAGGTGAAGATGTTTTGTGTAAAATGATAAATACTTTCTATATTAGCAGGTGTGTCTCTTTTCCATCCGAAAACAAAAAAAACGACATTTACTGTTGTATAGTGTTTATATATTGATTTAATGTACTCTAAGTGTGCAATAAAAGGATATTGATAATAGAAATTACACAGTGCAAAGACATTCTGCCACAGAGAAGAAAGACAATTTTACGACTGAAAATACTCCAGATGCAGTATCTTGCGTTTTGGCTGAAAAGGGAAATACGAAATAACGTATTCAGGTGACATTACTTAGATCTTATGTCTCATGAAATATGGAAAATATACTTTAAATGTTACTTGTTTTGGTTTGTTTTGGGGAGTTGTTGTTGTTATTTTTTCTTGTTGTTGTTTGGTGTCGTTGATGTTGATCTCGCTATAGCTTTCATTTCAATTCATCCGTGCTGCATGCAAGTCAAATATCCAATTTTACGAAATGTGTCGGATTTTGTCGTGTTCAGCTATAAACTGTTTCCATTGCTTTATTGAAACTCTTTATGTCTGTTCGATATAACGCTTGGTCTCATGGGTCGGTCTTTTGTACCAGACTTTAATCCTTAATTTTAAAATTATGTAAATGTTTTTGAACTTGTATCTATTGTTCTTATTTAGAACGAATACGATGGGGAAAATATTTCAATTAAACTTGGTAAATAGTTAAAAACTGTTTCACTCGGAGTAATTCAATACTGTCTCGCTCACTTCAGTGCGTCGGCAATTGCGTTTCACAGTATAACGCAATACAACTAAATTCCGTGTATTCATCGATTACATACATCACTGGTCAAAACAACCCCACTGATACTGACGTTTTAACTTATCGGTACCACAAAAGGACCGCACAAATACAATTGTTATAGAGAATACAGTGTCGGTGTTGAATAATGATAATCTTGTCAAACGAGCTTGAGGCAAGTCTAATTAGTATGGCTTGCCGTGCGTCTATAAAAATGTTGGTATTTTTTGTAAATATTTCAAATCCATCAAGTATTTTGTTGTTTGGTCTATTTACAAACGTTTTTGGAATCATGATGATTTTCCTTATTTAGGATTTATCTAAAAACGCGATGTAATTTTACAATTGTTCCTTTTGGTGTTCTCTTCAGAATCTTTAAAAAATGCAAGTATAGAATCGCGGTTTACGAACTACATCAAACTGTCATTTTGTATTTTGTATTGATATGCTCCGCTTATGTGTATGTCGGATACTATAAACATCACAGCATTTATTGACACATGGACACATGCTTTGTTTCAGTACAGAGTTTAACATTTAAAACGCTTATCTTTTTATTGTAGAATGTCCCCGCATCTAGCATTGTTGATTAAACACAGCACTACTAATTGTGTACATGTCATGCTGGTTCAAATAGCACAGTAATAGCCATTAACGTACATGTAGCTAATGGTGTTTGTCTAGTTACACTCCAACTGTGCTTTCATTCCAGTGTTTAGTTATCTTTCATCCAAGATGATCAATCATGGTGTTATAATAAGTCAAACAAATTGAGATTTCGATTTGGTTCTTTTTTCGTGTATCTCTTGTAATATAAAATGTCTTAACGCACCATCGTGGTAAGCAGCCTCCAGTTTTCATCTACGCTTGTCTGTTTGTGTACACAGCAAGCGTGTAATTATTGTAACATTCGTGTTGGCGGTCTTCTAATGAAATAGATGGGAGATATATGCATGCAGTATACTCTTGCACACATTCATTCTTTATTTTTGTATCTCAGTTTGTTTGCATCTAAAACAGATATTATTGATGCGCATTTATGGGAAGTACCGCTATTTTTTATGCATTTCGCGTAGTTTAAGCGACAATTGAAATGTTGAGTTTGACGTTTTGCTCTAAAAATAACTATATCTTTTTAGCATAAACAGATGTAAATGTTAATTGGTTACTTATAAATGGTTTAGCTTATGGTAGGAAAGCCCAATTACTTTTTGCCAGTAAGTTAATCCTTAGAATTCCTTGTGTTTTATATCCGGTTCACTTGTCAAATCTAACCCGCTTCAAAAGTTAAGCATCGATGATGACGTCACAACTATGAGATAGTTTATCACCCAATGGGTGATTCACCTACTGTTAGGGAGAATCGCTCAATTCCTTTGGGCAAAGTCCCCTATGTCTGAATCTGTAATTATTTTGGTGGGCGATTTGTGGGAAAAAGAATAAATACCGGAGCAGATCAACGTTCGTGTTCGCTCGGCTACATAGAAATCTTAGCTTAGGGTCATCGTCGAGTTTTTAGTGTTGATTTGTTATTCATAAACTTCATAACGTATTTAAAGCGTGAGTAAAAGACAAACAATTTTGCGTTGAGTTATTAAAGGTAAACACTAGTTTATAATTATATTTAAATGGTTCTACCTTATTTGAAAATATTTGGTTCAGTTACAATATTTATAGAATTATGTCTCAACTTAAAGATTATTTTTAAGGAAGATGTATATCGAGCATGTACTTACTTTATCATAAAACTGTCTGACGTATACAATTTATTACTGGCGCATAGGCACTTTAAACTAGACAGTTTTGTTCCATTTACACATTCATTTATTTATTATTCAAAATGAGTTGTCATTAATTCATCCTTCATTTATAATTTAAAGAGGCTGACCGACCCGCTTCGTAGTGAAGCGTAACAATATACCTTTAATATGCTTTATTTATTTACCTTCGTTATCGAACATTTCTAAGACGCTCATGCGCATTCAAGTGTGCATTATGAATAACAGGGTTCAAGATATGAGTATGTCGGTATTCACATCCTTGTTTTCTCAGTTTTAGAAACAGGGAAACATGGAAACCGTTCATATCTTCATTTGTGCTCTTGCATTTGTTAATAAATAGGTAATCAATTGTTGAAAATTACAAAATCATGTTAACAAAAATGTTGCTAGCAAGAATGCAAATTTAATTTATTACAGGAAAATGGTTTCTATCCGTAGTCAAAAGTATTAAAATTGAATGGCCCACACAGTGTCGCCTTGTTGTTTATGAAAATGCCCTTAAAGTTTACCTATTAATTGATTCTAAACAAAGTTCTCAGCGCCTTACCGCGTGGGTTCAAGTCTCAGTTTGGGCGCGAAATTACATATGGGGAGATTTTCCATCTAACTTGCAATGAGCCTTGGTTCTACATAGGCATAAGTATGGTGCTTTCCTTCCCATAAAAATAGCTGGACGTCGCCAATATGGCCACCATTGTATCCATGAGATGTAACAGAAAACAATGAAAAAAATCTGAACAAATGCTGTTACTATAAGCTTGTTTAAGTACTGACTGTCAACATCTTTTATCCTAATGGTACATCACGCTATTCTAACTAACTGATTCAACAATAAAACAAATCACTATAATGCCAATAAAAGGTTCATTGCAATGAACAGCAAATTTATAGAAACCATCAGTAAATTGGTTTTGAAGTGCATTTAAAAATGTTTTTCTCTATTCTTAATTACCTAGTATTAAATTGTCGAGCACGCATTAAGGCTTTATAATATTGCAGTGTTTGAATATTTGCTCATATAACCCTTGGCTTTAGCAGAAGTGGCATATCATTGCAATATACAATTCATTGTTCGGCAGAAAATTTCAAACAGCACATGTATTTCGCCACGGCATCAATGATTCAATTGGTGCCACTTCCTTCTGTTTACAAGATTATCTCAGCAGAATTTGGCGCGTAACACTTCTAAGCATTATTCTTCGATTTATTTACCAAAAAATAACGTGTCCTGTATTTTAAAACAAAAACAAAACAAAAAACATGAAAGGCCTGGAAATTATCTGAATGGTTTTGCGATCAAGGACAATGAAACTTTATACTGAAATGCATGTTACGACCTGGATTATAAAAAAGATCCTGTGTGCCATCTAAAGAGTACAATTTCAACCACTCACAAAGAAGGAAACATGTTAATTTTCGATGGCAATAAAAACTGTCTACACATATCATCATGTTTGTTTTTCTGCATTGTTTCTGTCAACGGCAAAGAAATGTACATGTACGTTATTGTCGAGTTGTTAGGGTTAAGCATAAAAAATGCGGAGGGTTACATGTTTTGTTACATAAGTATAAAATCACACCAACTACAAGTTTCGTATCTAAGGCTAAATCATAAAGAAATCAATGAAGATGAAGACACTTTTTTCCTTTCTATATTGTGGTTTACCAATTAAGTTTGTATATTGTTTTTTAAAATTAATACGCAAAGAATTCTTATACTAATTAAAGCTTTGTTTTCCTTACGTTATTAATCCTGACTTTAGAAATACATACCTCTACGTACAGATCATAAATTTGCATGTTTCATTTATATGTTGCCGACTGAACCCTATTGTGAATTCTGTTATATATACCGACTTCATCAATTAATCGAACCAGTCATCGAAGGTCATTAGTACGAATATATTTTCAAAGTATTCATCAGATGTTCGTAGCTTTGTGCGTCGGATATTTAATTTAAATTTTTAAACATAAATTGGACGCTACTTGCATCAATGTTGTCTAGTATACCATATATCTATACTTACTAATTAGAAATTTACGTAACTGTGTTCTGCAATATAATGGCAACCGTAACAATGGACACTTTGTCGTTTCTGTTATTTTTAATTGTTATTTTTTATTAATATTATTTATTAACTATTCCAAAATAATAACTATTTTTGAGCTTTGTCTCTTGTTTATAGCTTTATTTGCTTCACAGAATATCGTTTTGCTGACACTTTGATTGGTAAAGTATAGTTTAGTTTAAACATATTTTATTCATAAATATACATGAATATGCTTGGGCTGCAGGTTCTAACAGCCTAACAATTTACTCTCCCCTTCACATTTTACATCAACAAGTTTATATGTTATAGTTATGGGAAAAGAAGAAATATACATGTTGTTACATGTTGTTCATACAAACATAATATTGAATGTGATAAACGAATCTATATTCGAAAGAAAAACAGGTTTTATTGAAATACTAACGCGTGCTATTTCGATATGCTAAAATAGCGATTAAATGTGTTTTAATCTGTTGCACTATTCAAAAGGCAGAGTAATCGTTTTCACCAAAACCGAGATGCGATAAAGTATGTAGTCTGCACATCAGTACCTTACAATGAGTCAGATTACAATATACTATATATATTTAAATAGGAATAATGACACAAAGATGGCGACATTCCGTGATTGCTGATTTATAGAAAGATGAAAATAAACTTATCAATATCTATAATCTTGCCTAAAACATGACAATACGTGGTTGTAAAGAAACGCAGTCTGCGGGATGATCATTGTAGTATTTATCACGAAGGCGAAATATATGTATTCGTCGTGCTTTAAAACATAAAAAATGGTTGTTATCTTTGTTGATGAGGCTGTCTGCACATTACTACCTAGCTAAGTGATTTGCTTGATGTAACCAGCTTAATTGGATATAACTCTTTCTCTGTGTTTCTTAATTGTCGTTATTTATAGACATTATGACATTTTCTCCTTTCATGATGTAAGACAATGACTGCAATAATATGTGGTTATTTCGATAATAAGATCCTTGTGTGCATGTATCGTCTGTGTTACAATATATTACTGTGTCGCAATGAAGGTATGACAACTGCATACTTTGGACTGTATTATTGCTCAGATGTTGATAAGTATATAAACAGTGTTTATAATAATAATAATAATAGTTATAATAATAATAATAATAATAATAATAATAATAATAATAATAATGATAATGATAATAATAATAATAATAATAATAATAATAATAATAATAATTAATAATAATAAAGATAAAAATAAAAATGTTGTCACTTGTTATGCAGATTTGCTCTAAAATTATTTTGATGAGTATCGTTTTTAAATATTTGGTCGCGTAGTTTTGTCTCTAAACTTTTCCTGTTGGTGATGACATTTCAGGCATGACACATACATGGGCTGGATTCTTTAAATGTTCTAATGTTCATAAAGCATATTAGTAGTGATAATAACTATAAAAACGATAAAATAATAAAGATGATGATTATGAAATTCATGATAATAATGATGATGATGATGACGATGATATTTGCAATTGGGTGCGTATATATTGCAAAATATAAAGCAACCAAAGGATATAATTATGTGCGAGGGATGCCCAACAAATTCGTAGACCTTTTATTAACTGTTTTATTTTACTCTCAACAAATTGAAAATAATGACATCAGTTATAACTATAAATAGACACAGTATTACATGTAGGATTTTACACAAAAAGAACCAACGGTAACAAAATGACCCTCTTAACAAACAGACTTTCCCCTATCGCCCCGCGGCGAAATGGGTTCGACGTAACGTCGATATGAAGAAAAAAGCACAACTCATGTATACTTGTCAATTTGTTTTAAAGTAAGCGCCAAAGTGAACCCGTGTCTCCGGGCCCTGGGGATATAGCCAGGATTCATCCATTGTAACAGTATTCGGAAGAAACTAATGGTCCTGCTTTCTCACGCTACAGACAAATGTTAATGGCTGTGAAACCCCTGGATGACTATTTAGAATGCATGGACATAATTTGTACAAATTAAACCATTTTAGACACAACGAAATAATTTCTGTTACGTCTGTTTTATTTTTTATTTACAGCTATCAATTTATTTGCTTATTTATTATTAGAGTAAACTTAGTTTATGTTTGCATCAAGTTTAATAACGGCATATTAAAGAACTGGTTCTTATCAATTCATACACCTTAAAAATGATATTTAGCAAACATATAATATATTCTGTTATTCATTAAATACTTGGTTTAACTTTCTCATTTTGTGATCTTCGTTAGATTACATAGAACGGTTCTGTATCCCACATTAGCGATTTCACAAGTTCCACAACAGTCAGCCTACAATCCGTCTGCAACGCTACTTTAACTGACGTCACGTTTGCCGTCCTCGTCAATGATGAACGACCATCATCCGCATGTGCCATACGGCCATCAACAATCCTAAAAGTTTGGCATTTGATAACTTTGTAAATGCTCGGCTCACACTAGTCTTTCCCTCTGCTTGTTCCATCAATTTAGTTGTTTCCGTTGGGGTTAGCAACAATTCTACACACATTTTTATATTGCTACGTATTGTATGCGGTCTTTCCATTTGGACATTGTGCTCACAGTAACCACTGTCGCTCCAACGTTGTTAATGTCAAACTCTGTATGAACTTCTAAAGAAAAACATTATTTGTTATTGTAATGGTCTAATATCAGCTTAGAGCCGGGGCTATATAACTAGTAACTATGGTTATGGAATAATGCGTCATGTCGTAATTGTTGTATATTTCTTTGCTTAATTTTACTTAATTTGCTTAGTAAATAGTAGTCCTATGAGAATGTGACAACAAAATTAATGTTAGTATGTTAAACAACAAACAGAGTCTAAGAATTACTGGGACAACCCTCGTATATGTATGAACACAATAAATTACATCACAAAAGGTCTGAGGAACCATAACACAGATGTTTTGCGATTTAAGTCATCATATCAATTAAATCAACAGTTTCATACAATAACACAGGTGTATTTGATATGGTATTATTGTAACAGAAAGTATCACCTTTCGCATTGTTTTCATAAATTTTCTTTGAACACTGTATGCGTATACTAGTAAAAACACTTCTACATTGGTAAGCATCCACTAACAATGAATCTTTTATTAAACATGATTTGGAAGCTTTAAAGTTGCCAGTATTTGTCAAAATGTGTGTCGCCTTATATCTACTTCCTTCTACATACTCACTTCTAAATTGAGAGACGGTCCAGACAGAACACATTATCTTACTATTAAATGCTATGTTAGCCACTTGGAGTTGATGCATGGTTGTATTAGTGAGTAATTTAATATTGCGACCTTCGACAAATGATTTTGGCATTTTACCTTGGACTTAATCATTCTACTTAGTCTGCAGAGAATATGGCAAAAAGCGTAAGGGCTGAATAATTCTATTGGCTCTGGATTAATGTGGTGGTTTAGATAGTCCTTTACTTTGTGCACAATTCAACTGCTTTAACGTTTGCCTCGTTTATTTCTGACAAATAAAAACTTTCATGACAGTAGCCATCTGTTTTAGCACTTAACTGTCAAGGGCAATTTATTCATTAATCAATTACATGAGAAGTATTTGCAGCGCTTCCCTTTCTTATCATGTATTCTTATAATAATAAGCTCCCGACGTTGCAACGCATTAACTTTAAAATAAATAAAAGACGTCATTAATTGGACACAGAGATAAGATATCCTCATATTATAGCAAGTATTAAATAATTTAATTATAAAAATGTCACAATTTGTTTCAAAATATTCAGTTTCTTCTTATGGATATTTTTCTAACATTTTCCAGGTATGAAGCGTTTTCTTTCTTTAAATATTAGTGACAAGGACATAATTATCTACTGTATCACCGGGATATATTTGTACAACTGTCACGCAGTTTTAATGCAGTAGCTTTTAGAGTGTAATGTTTTTATCGCTTCACCTGAATAACAATGTGAAAAGTATCCATTAAGGTGATAGTAATGACTCCCAAATAGCTCCTTTATAATTGAATGTGACCAAATATCTGAATACGTGCAAACATTTGCTAATGAAAACGATAAGATGATAATTAATTCCTTCATTTCGTCGGTCGTTAGTTCAGCCTGATATAAATCTACAGATACGCGGAATCATAAAATGTTCATGAACATGGTTATATACAATAAAGCTGTAGGAATCATCGTAAAACATCGCGTTCTTGATAAACATGTTCTAAATAGATTTCTAATGACGGTTTAATGGTTCAGAAAGAAAAATGTTAATAGCAGAAAACATTGGGATTTTTATATCCAGGTTTATACGGCCATAAGCACAGTGCCCGAAATTTACACTGCGACCCTATATGTTTTTTGCCTAATAGTGTTTTAGTGCTTTTATGTATTTACTTTTGTTTTCCCACTCGGATTACATAATTCCAAAACAATTATCACTGGGGTTCAATTTTCTTAACGATCAGAAATGGCGTTCAATCATTATGATTTAAATGTGCAATTGGCTTCTATCCCTAGGAAAACACTATGTTTTACAATACGCTTACACGGTATAAACGTCACTTACATGTGCCTGGGTGTGACCAAACATAGAGAGGTCAACAAAGTAAATTTCACACTTCATTGACTCGTCAAGACGTTAAGTTTACAAACTTTCGAGTTCCCGACTACAAACATGCGCTACTACTGCGGTCCAATTAGTATCAGCATTTGTTTGGAACTTAAATGTCATTTCCTTAAAAGTTTCTTGGGTTTCTTGTCCTGTGTAGCTTTTATGTAAAGTAATTACATCAAAATTCAGGGCAAAGAGCGAGCAACATGCCCTTAATTGAATGAATAAAGTATTATTCAGATAATATTTGTTTCTATGGTTTTATTATAATTATTGATGTCTGATACAAGAATTGTTGGTCTCAAAGGTTGGTCTCTCAAGCCTGGTCGTAAATGTCATTTGTCAAAATATTCAAATGATATCAAAAAGAATAAACGCGTTTCTACAACATTTGCTAATGGATTATGTAAATTTGCTAAATGGTTTCATGGAAAATTTATAACGTTCTTAGAAACGTAACTTTGTTAAATTCAACAATTGTTACGTTCGCAGTTTTATTTCTACCTGTTGACACATTTTGTTGAGATGTATTAATATGTAAAATGGATTTTTCTGCTGTATTGTTGTAGTTGTTGTTCTTTAAAATCAATTAGTATCAACGCATTCACTATAAAAATGATCACCATTTGAGAATAAGTAGCTTTTAGTAAAGAGATAACACAAAGTGCAGAGTCCTATCTGATCAAGGCTTTTATAAAAGTCAAACAATTTTGCCGTCGTTATAACCAATGCTTTCGTTATAATGTATATTGATAGTTATGATTATATGTATAATTAATTAGTTATATATTAATAATATATAATTAATTAAAATGTGTTTATTTGTCTATAAAAAGAACCGGCAGTATACAAAAAGTGATACGTGAAAGACGCTGTATGTGTTTGAAAAGCTTCTTAATAGCACCATCTGAACATTTTTCAGTTTCGGTTCTATTAATAGAATATAAATGTTTTAATAATTTGACGTGAATATATCATGATATATGAATGACTGTCCCATCACCTGAAAACTGGTGATTGGTTTGTCCTAACAAATTTTATTTATTTTAAAAATATAAATCGGCCCATAAATAAACCCGCTTATATATCCTTTCGAATAAAAGTGGATATTTGTGTTTCTACATATTTGCGACCCTTTTAATCAGCAATGTCCTTCTAAAAGGTAAAGATTGAACAGCATTATATACATTGTATTTGTATAATCTTGATAATATATTCACAAATTGTATGTGAGGCGCCCGTGGACTTAGTGGTATATGCAGAGTCCTCCGGATTAGCCTTTCACCGCAAGGGTTCGAGTTCCGTTCGGGGCAAAGGACTTAATGTGGGAAGGTCTTCCAGCTGACCTGCAGTGCGCCGGTTGTTCTACCCAAACATTTGTTTGGGGTCTTCCTCGACCAAACAAATAACGACTGGACGTCGCTATAATGATCCGAATGGTCGTTGAGATGAATCTCGAAAACAAAACAAAACAAATAGAATGTGTTATTGTCAGTTTGTATTTATGTCAGCTATTCTTTTCTCTTTGAAGAATCTTCTGCTACATGTAGTTTTGGATTATTATTTTTAGAAATGGCCTTTATAAAGGAAACCTACACTGTACTATAATTTGTTTTGTTTTTGTTGTTGTTGTTGTTGTTGTTTTTTGTGTGTGTGTTTTTGTTGTTGTTTTTTGTAGAAAAGAAGTTTCTATCCTTCATTTTACACTTAAGACCTATATGTTCAGTGAGTTAATAAATATAACCAATGTCTCTTTGCTCTCTCACACCGTCATATTTAAAAATATTCTAGAAATAGTATTAATAAAATGACCTTAATTTTAAATAACCGTATGGACCTTCCCGGAAAAATGTTTCAGTATTTTGAAATTGTACTGAAAATTGTGTCGTTGTAATGGTTTAGTATTAAATATGTAAATTTGCAATTTCTTTTTTTTTAAAGATGAAAACTGAACCTGGTAGGTAAAAACGTGCACGATGTGGGCTTTGCGAGGTGTTTATTTGAATCGTTTAAATCTTAAATATTTCAAACTGTAGATTTTGTCTATTTAGCAGTAGTCCTTACACTCAAAACACACAAAGTAAAAAAAACTTTTTACAGAATTTTTGATTCGAAAACACGATACTTCCTACATAAATACGAGTCCCTCGGGGAAGACTACAACGCATATAGCATGTCGTTTATAAATGTACGAGGACAACTTTCCTGTTTGTGATACGGTTATGTAAATTTTATGAAGGCATGGTGCAAATTACCTCACAATTTATATCGCTGCGGATTACTATTTTGCCCCGGTACACACTATTCAGATCAGAGGGTCACACCCTTTAAACTAATAGCGTATGTCACGAAAGAGCTCTATTCTCAGACAAGCCGGACTCAAACGTGACTTATTATGTTAAAAGCGTAACTCGTTTATATTGGAAGCCTGTTGGACATTGTTCCCATGACAAAGATTTCAATAATGTTTTCTTCAGTTTTTTCTTCTTGTTGTTGTTGTTTTTGTCATGCAATGAAATAAATTACTGTTGCTGGAAAGGATTCCATGAAATGCTGTTTCTTTGCCGAGTCACCCTGAACTGGGTTTTCTATTGTTCTTGTTGTTGTATGGTTTATATTTGGGAATTTATAGTTTATATTTGGGAATTTATAGTTTATATTTGGGAATTTATAGTTTATATTTGGGAATTTTTATTGGTTTTAGACGCGGGTATAAATAAACAAATAAACTCAACTTAAAGGTCTAGAAAGCATTGTATTGTTTTGTATACTTGAAAGTGTGTACATGTAGAAGCCGGCTGTGTGTTTGTAGAGGTCTAGCTTCAGCTAAAGATCTGGAGTTCCGACTAGGATTTCCGAACCTATCCGGATTCCTGGCTGAGGGAGAATTTAATTTATTTTATTCGTTAATCTTAACAAATGTTATGAAAAAGAAAGTCAAAGACAGAAAAGTTTATTTGAAATATATGTTAAATTAATCAATTGCTTGATTGTTTTAGCTTTTATGGATGATTTACATAATTGTTCAATAATCAAAACTTATATATATAAACACCTTGAACGATGTTATACCTGATTCGTTTTTAATTTTCCAAAAACTTAGACAACTCAGATAAATGAAATTTGAACTTTTCAGTAACGGTCTATTTGTTTAACTAGCATGCTGGAAATTGTAAATAGGACCGTCATCAAATAAATTGACTCGTTATGAGCTCGCGGGGTGCTTTTACAAGTTACTTACTAAAACCTACGTTGACAATACAAATAGGATCATGTGACAATTAAGGAAGTAAACTATAGTACAGTAGTTGAATATGCGTTATTACATCATGCACACACATACATGTACACACACACACACACACGTACACACACGTGTTGGAACGACACTTATTACAGATTGGAGAAAGATGACCCCATTTGGGAAACATAGAATTTATAACAACATCTAGAATATATACACCAGTTTGTTTCGCAAAAATATTCACAAATATAATGAAAAAGTATACCTTTTTTAAATTATTTAATCGTTTTTAAGAGAATTAGTCGTTGTGATATTAAATATTGTTAAAAAATCGACAGGTAATCACATTTAATTTTACTAAAATCAATTTAAGACCGTTGTTGGTTTTGCTTTGGATATACAATTCAATTAGTTTCCGACTTTTCAACGTCATTCGACTATTATGGCATAAGATCACAATATCCATTAGCGACTTTCCAGCCCGAACAGTTATGGATTCCTGTTGTAAAGGAAGGCCAGCACTGAGGTCCAGTGTCAGTCTGCATAACAAAACCGGCACTTCCATCAGAAAGAAATCCACATGCACAAATTTGAAACCCAAAGCTTCTAGCCTCCAGAATATCCTGGCGAGTGGCGAATCGGCCATGTTCAGCTGTACAAATTTCTTGTGCCTGTGACCAGGTAAGTGGAAGTTTCTGGGTACTAACAACAACCCAAACTGTAAATGAGGAAAGCAGAAAGATAAACAAAAACAAGTAACATATAACAAATTAAAACTATGAGGTTTTATTATCTAGCTTTATATAGCTTTTGTTTTAACTCCCTTTCGCTTATATAATATTATGTCTATTTCGTACATGTATGAATATTATTCATTTGTGTTTGAAATAAGAATCGATCAAACGGATTTTTTAAATTATAGTTTTACCCCAAAAACAAAGCAAAAAAAAATGTAATATCACTTACTTTCATATAGCATTTTGGTATATGTGCAATGGTTTGATGCCTGTATTCATATTTGAAACTTAAAACAAATACGAATAAATTCAATTTAAAAATAATCCGTAAAAAGTGACATTTGCTTCCTTTTAATACTGGTTTGACAAAAATGAGTTCATGGCAGGTTTTGAAGTTCCTAACCTAATTAGTAGCGTCATGCTTTATTATTTCTAAATATTTACACACTTACAAGATTTCTTTTCTAAAACAGGTAGGTTTTTAAGCAAATCTATAACACAATGTGAATTAACAAAAATAACAACAAGAAAATATTATAACTTAATAAAAGTAAGACTTGGATTCGAGCAATCGACCTCAGATTTACGAGTCAAACGCCCCTATCACTTGACCCTCCATCAACTATAATGTTCGTCAATATTATATAATTGATTTTTGTAAATAGGATGCCTCGGTCCTTTGTGTTTGAAAGAAATTTATGCTGGTCGCTTAACTTTATTGGTTAATTTGTTACAAACGATATAAGGTTTGTTAATTAATATAAAATTACATACTTATATAACAATAAAATGTTATATACAATTAATGCATTCATTTTTATTTGTGGAGAATGAAGGAGTGAAGCAAACGGGTTTATTTTTCCTAAGACATTTATATTTCAGTAAACATACAACTTCGCGGACAAATTTGGTCTAGTTTGAATTTTTGTCCCTTTCTCGAGAAATATATAACCAGCATTAACAAATTGAGTATTTGAATTGAACGTCCAAAATTGGTTCAGCACTTTTCAATTAATTTAACAAAAAACAAACATTAGCCTGACATTGACGTGTAAATAAACGTAAAGTCGCATCAAGTTTCTCTATACTTCAGGTAGACCCGTGTCCGCGATGCTTTAAATGTGTACCAAAAGTGCTTTTGTGGCATGTTTCATTCATAATTTAATAAAGATACAAATTTCACTTTGTCATGATTTCATTAACACAATGCTAGTTTATTATCGTCTCATTAAGAGCACAATAACTACATATGATTGATGAATAAAGGCCGATATATGATGCTGTGACGACAGAGTTGTATGTTCTTGTCTGGGTATGTAATGTTTTATTTATACCAAAACTTCATTTCAGTGCTGATAATATTGCCCGCTGTTTGTTTTTTGTTGTTGCTGGTTTTATTTATACTTGAAGCATCTAAGCTGAACATATGCATATAGAAGAATATAGAAAAAGCGAAGAAGAGGGAGAGAGAAACAGGCAGAGGGGGAAGAGAGTTTTACATTTGTCTTTTATGTATAATAATGTGTCCATATTGACACTGACAGCAGAGCCTTAGAACTTTTCAGACGTTGCTAGGTTTTACTGTGTCATCGGAGACCTGCACTGGAGCAAAGTGACAGACGGTCCAGACGGAATGCGTTTTCCCTTCATTTTGTAACTGGTCGGCTGTAAGACATTAATCTATAACTGTGTACGAAACTGACTACCTAGGACTAATTATATAAGGCCCATGTCTTGTTGATCAGTCAGCATTAATTTGTTTTTATCCGGGCACAATAAAACGTTCTCTCTCTGAGAAATATATAAATGTTCCATGAGTCACTATGTCATTTCTCATTCTAGTTTTGTGGCATTTAAGAATGTATAATTGTAAGGCCAGAATAAATCATATAAATGATAAGTATTCGTTGATTGGGCGTCTAAGGCACATGTATTAACAGTTACATAAGCACGACGAGCGCCATTAACATATGTTTGATAACAACCCGCAGCATACATGTAATTTTGAAAAAAAACAACAGTAACATATATGTATGTTTGATAACTAACGATAACATAATTGTAAAAACCGCCGGTAACACAAACATGACAACTGCTAGTAACATTTGTTTGATAACCACTGGTAACATAATTATGAAAACGGCTCGTAACATATGTCGGATAACCACAGGTAACATAATTATGAAAACGGCTCGTAACATATGTTGGATAACCACAGGTAACATAATTATGAAAACGGCTCGTAACATATGTTTGATAACCACCGGTAACATAATTATGAAAATGGTCCTTAACATATGTTCGATAACCATTGGTAACATAATTATGAAAATGGTCCTTAACATATGTTTGATAACCACCGGTAACATAATTATGAAAATGGTCCTTAACATATGTTTGATAACCACTGGTAACATAAGTATGAAAATGGTCCTTAACATATGTTTGATAACCACTGGTAACATAATTATGAAAATTGTTCTTAACATATGTTTGATAACCACTGGTAACATAATTATGAAAATCGCCAATAACATAAGTTTGATAACCACTGGTAACATGACTCATGGTAACATAACACTTCTGTTTCAATTTAAACCTATTTTCAGTTTAATTGAAATACTAATATGTCATGACATTTCTTTAGACATTTAAGAAAACGCTTACTCATTTAACTGCCTTTAAACTCAGAAACGACAACAAAGTTTTTTTTAAATATCTGATTTTTTAAGAAAACAGGAGTTTAATAATAGAACTGTTATGTATGAATTGATACCTGAGCAGCAACCATATTGACAATGAACACAGTTTATTGATTTTAGCAAACTTATTGTTTGTTACGGAAGTACCACAATTGATGTAAACATTTGCTAATGACGAAGATATAAAGCATGCATATCAATTAAGGGAATTGACCATCAAATTTACTTTCATAATAACATGCAAAGTGCACGCAAACATGAGTGGTCGTAAATAGGATTAAGTATGATAGAGCACACAATGCAAGCAATGAATAAATAAGGGATTGTGTAGCCAATGGACGTAAAATATTTATTATACTTTAAAGGTGGTCTCCGACAGTTTGCCGATATCTAACACATGTAACAATATATTTTCCCCTGTTCTGGTGAATGTTTACAATATTTCGGCATAAACTTATACCTTGGTAAAGACTGTTTATAATATTAGCTTGATTGTTAGATAGTACAAATCATATAATATGTATTGCTTAAAATGTCTATTATGTCATAATCTATAGAAAGTATGATTGGGTTTCAGCTAAAATATATCGACGTCAGAGCTGATAGAAAGTTATCTTAAAAGTAAGTGGTCACATGGGGGTTACTTTTTCTTTTTTTTTTCTTTTTCTAGTTTGGCTCTGATAAGAAATACCTGTTTGCAATGACGAGTGAGGATTTTCGCTGTTCTCACAGATATAGGGTACAAATAAATAGTATTTTGCAGGACCTTTCCATGTACAATGTAATATTGGCTTATTTTGCTATTTGAGGGAAAGAAATTGTCAAGAAAGGTCGGATGCCACCTTTAACAAAGTTATGCTGTTGAAGATACACGTTACGGTGCTTATATATATATATTACATTGTGCAACAGGACATTGACCGAGGCACACAGTACCTAGTACCTTGACAATACAAAAACAGGTACCTGTACGTGTAATTTGTGTATAAACCTATAAACACTACCTGTTAGGTTTAACTCAAATACAAAATACAATAAAAATGGACAGAAACTACTGGTACAGGCACACACACACACATATATATATATATATATATATATATATATATATATATATATATATATATATATATATATATATATATATATATATATATATATATATATATATATATATATTAAATACATGTGACGCGATCTGTGATTTGGGGTCCAATTGCTACCTCGTCGAAATTTGGGGGTTATGTGTTTTCGAATAGGTAAATAAGAAAAGGTCCTATCAAAATTTCCACAGATATTTAAATTTTATCTACCTGTAGACAAAGGCAAGCATGGTAAATGTAACAAAAACACAGAGACGAGACATAACACACCAAAAAAAACATAAGTTACCGCCCTGGAACGGTCAGTCGGCAAAAAGGGCCAACTGGGGTGCTTAAACCTGGTTTGTGGAGCGTAAAACAGATTTAATGAACTTATGTACATACATAATAACTAGTAATAAAATTCACTAACAACATATATACAGTATGTACAGTAGATTTAATCCTCGGCAATCTCTAAAACTACAATTATTCCTGATATCAAAACTGATTATATTTTCAAAATATTCGTAAGAAAATGTCACAGTTAAAACAATTTTTATGACGGCAATATTGATCCCTTTTAGGCAAAAATAAGCAACAACAAAGACAGTTTGAACCTGGCAATTGTATGTTTACTTTTAAGTATATCATGTATTAGGTTGGAATTTTTGGATTTCAGTCCGAGACAAATTCTAATCTCATAGGTCGATCATGCCAACTCTCAAAATATATTTGTTAGAATAATGTAGATGCTGTCGTGGATAGTAGAAAACGGTCCTCTGCGACGTTTCTCGGCTGCGTTATGTAAACTGTTGCAAACTGAAGCTAAGAAATTATTCAGATACAAACAGAGGACTTAATGATGCACAGACACGTCCGTGTACCATTTTATGAAAATAAAACAATCATTTAACATATATCATCAATATGACCGTAATATACATGCAAGTGTGTCTGTGATATCTAGTAAAACAGATACATACAAATACTCACCATCAAGCCTGGTAAAATACTAATCCGATTCACGTCTGTTTGTCTCGAACAATAAGTACGTGTTGTATACTACTATCAATGCAATATTTTTATTTTCTGAAATTCTGAAATTGGTATGAACTAAGTTCATTAAACGGAAGACAAATACATTAACAAAGGTAGGAAGCAATAATGCCATACTGTTGTGGATTGCAGTGCCTATGATTCCTGGCTTTATATATAGGTCAGTTTCCAAGGCATGTTGTCGTTGCATTTGGTTTGCTTTCCACTTTAAAATACCTTCTTAATACGTCATGTTTGCTTTTAGAATTTCAAGGTAGAAACACACACAAAAAAACACCGACTGCCTAAACACCATAATGTGCGACGCATTTTGCCATATACATTTTATTTAAATAATTTTCTCTGTAGAAATACTTAATTATTCAAAGCAATTCATGTTGTGAATCGTAAAGCATCTTGGTGCATGCCTTACATATATATACGTTTGCCATATGTTCCCGATATTATGTGCGCTGTAAAAGCATAAAGGAAAGAACATAAATAATAACTCTTCATATATTAGCGAACAAAGAAAAGGCAGAATTAAATCCAAATTAAAGGCAGACAAAAGCACTCGAAAATCTACAACGACTTTGGTTAACCTTAAAGCTCCGACTATATACCCGGATGTTCATAATTATGTTAAATATCTGAGCACTTTGACTGTCTCCTTTTGAAATTCTTTAACTTGTTGCTTACGATAGTTCTCTCTTTGTAAATATTGCAATTATAAAAACGCTTGTTTGAACAACGAATACGCACAATGCACAATGACGCGTTTTGTTTATTTTTTTTCTTTCATCGCACCAACACAATTATTGTCGACGTCCAGCTAATTATTTGTTAAAAAACAGACATTTTATATCTTAGACAGAATGCTTGTAAACACCAATATTTAATATTCTATTTATGAAATATGATATGTAGCTCTCTAAAGTAGAACAGTGTTGTAAAGTGTGCATCCAACACTTGTCTTAACGCCAAACCGGAAACATGCTAATAAGTGTGATGCGGAACCGGAAACATGCTAATAGCTGTGATGCTGAACCGGAAACATGTTGATAGCTACGGTGTGATCATAACGTAATATATTGTTATCGCTCCACATGGACATAAACGTCAATAATCATCCACAAAATCGTTGATCGCAATGGGAATTGCAGTTTAACACTGGTTTTAAACAAACAAATAACAACGTTAGCACGTATGCTAGGTGTTGAAATATGTTTGTTATCGCTTATTTAATAAACATGTTGTCATTGTATGGAAATGGTGAATCGATAACAACAAACAAAAAAACAACAAACTGCTTGTTGGCGGTCTTCTTGGAGCGTCATATTTTGTACATGGGTCATCCATTTAGAATAGGCGTGGTTTTTAAACATGATGTCGATGGAGTTGGAAGAAATACGAGGGATTTTTAACAAATTCCTCAAAAAAAATGATTATGCATTGTACAATTATTTTTTAATTCAAAAACAATAAATGTCTTATTTGCAAACTTTATCATTTAAAGCGTGATTTTTCGTGGTCTGCATCTTTTGATCCGTGAAAATATTATCAAAAAGAAACAAACATGCTGGTGTTGATTGACAGGTTTATGGAAATTTTCTCTAGTTATGGCGCCAACATACTGCAAATGTTGTTGCTTTTGGGGAAAAAATTGCCACGATTATCAACGGAATAATGCATATTTTACTAAAGAAAACATGGATGTTTACTATTATCTTTGTGTTTATTTTCATCGAGTATTTGCATGGAGTCCCTTGTTTGGTCATAATTACGCAAATTGGTGCTCTGTTTTATATTATTCATGAAATTGTCCATCATAACTCTTCGGTCAATTATATTTTGTGACGGTTATGTTTAATTTTCATTTTCTAATTTCATCCTGATAAATATTTCAACGAAATAGCCTCTAATGATTTCATTTATTATCTTTATTTCGTGCATTTTGTATGTGATAATCAAACACGGGCTGATTGGTGTCATTTAACAGGTGTTCTATATGTAAGTGGATGTTTTGTTTTAAACACTCAATTTGAAATACTTTTAAACGTAAGCTACATATTATCCCAGTTCAAACTCAATCTGCCAAGCATATGTGGGAAACGTTGTAGTGTTTTCATTATAAAAAGCCACTTGCATCCGATCTAGGTATTGTGTGTTAGTATATGATAACATATATTCTTCTGCTCATACAGGTTCGTGTGCAAGTATATCGTTTATTATCTGACAAGCTCAAATATTTCTGGGGTCTTTAACAGGTTATCAATGCACACTATGTTTTACACATTCTATTCCCCTTTTTCGATTTGAAAAATAATCAAAAAGTAAATAGTCATTAGTTTTCTTTCCCTGTGGGTAGGTGTTTTAATAGTCAGTTTACAAAACTATACCCATTTTTGGCTTATTACAAGTTTAATGCAAAAGCATTTTTACTTTTTTTATCTCGTTTTAACATATTTTGTATGGCATAGATTTTATTCTGCGAGGCTCTCAATAATAAAAAGTTCCCAGATACCATACCTCCTTCACAATGATCTCCTCTGATCATTCGGATCTTGTGGAGATCTCCGCCATGGTGATTTTCCAATAGGTCTACCAGAACTACTGTATAAACTTGAATTACGCAGACAGTTCTGTGATCACGTGACAACTAACAACGGCAGTGATTGATGTGTAAACAGTCTATTGCGAATGGGTTTGCTACACAAGAGGCAAACAATGATATTCAAACAATTAGAATAAAGTCCCTTTATAAACGAAATTTGGTAATTTCAATTTTGCGCGTGAATCCTTCGGCGTAATACCTCCAAACAATTTTCTGCTGGTTAAACGTATATGTTTGCATTACAAACACCTTCGTCTGTAAAAGTGCCATTGGTGTTGACACATTCCACTGCCTAAAAGTCTCACAACTCTGTGCACTCGTACTTTTATAAAAGAAAAAAAAACTCTTTTTGTTTCTGAATTCAATGAATATTTGATCATGCATTCAAATTTAACATGAACAGATGTCATAATGATGTGTTTGTTCTGAGAGTTCTATTTTGATCTGAGGGTCTCTCTTTTGTATATTCCAGGGATTGTCTTATTCTGGTTTGTTCTCCCACTGATCTTTATTTGATTTTTTATTATCTATAATTATTAATAAATTAACCCCAGCGGTTATGTGAATCGATTAACTATCATATGTGGATAGAAAAGAGAGAGAGAGAGAGAGAAAGAGAGAGAGAGAGAGAGAGAGTGAGAGAGAGAGAAGAAAGAAAGAAAGAAAGAAAGAAAGAAAGAAAGAAAGAAAAAAGAAAGAAAGAATGAATGAATGAAAGAAAGGAAGAAAGAAGAAAGAAAGAAAGAAAAAAAAGAAATAAAGTAAGAAAGGAGAAAGAAAGAAAGAAAGAAAGAAAGCAAGAAAGAAAGAAAGAAAGAAAGAAGAAAGAAAGAAGTATTATCAAAGTTTCTTAAGATGAAAGTACATAAATGTCTATGAAAACTTAATCAAGTATGTAATAAACTTATTTACATTCCTTTATACGTGGGCAGCAACCGTACATGTGAACAAAGTTTCAATACAACGTAAATAAATTCTAAAACATGTAATATGTCGGTCATCTTTTCAACGTTTCCCTCCGAATTGCGTTGCTGTTTTAGTGTCCACGTGTATAATTTGCACACCACGTAGCAATTGTATAATCGTCAGGGTTTTCCTACATGTAGGAATAAATTTGTCACATCAGCCTTTCACTTATTTGCAGTGGCAATCGGGCCAGACAAAACGCATTAATCTTTCAATTTTGCATTTCACCACCAGCTAGACATAAATATACATCGTGGCTACCAAAACCGATTGATTTAACGCTTGTGTTGTTGTTGTTTTTTGTCACAGCCTGCACTGAATTTTATGGTTTTTACCGATTCTTTAGTAATAATATGGATAATGTGCAACCCTTCGACTTCTACCATACTCCACGGCTTCCGGGACACGATGTGACGCGGTGTGTACGACATGGTTTACACCGTGAAGGCAGCAATATGTATGCTTCAAGTGATAACTGACTCCAGATACCTGAGGTATATTTGGTGGAATTATAAGCTAAATAGACACACCTACCAGCTGAATAGCCTGTGTATAAAGCAAGGGTTTTGAGTAAGATCGAGGAGCAGGAATAGGATGGTGATGGTAATGATAGGGCAAAAACTGAACAGATTTTAAACAATGTGTTTGACCAATGCAAACAGTAAATTGTTAACAAAAAACATGTGATATTCACTTGTAAATACAAACATATATTGGTTAATTATAATAATTGTATGCTCTTCGTCTTTTTAGTCGGTTTTAACGGCTACATCCCATAGAATGGGTCATGTTGACCACTGTAGTTCCCTTTCTTTAGAGAGGCATGTATATCCGCTGTGTTCATTGTTAAATGTCCAGAAATAAGCTTGCCTGTGAGCTATATCAGGCAAGAGTTGTACACCTTTGTGTCAGTGAATAACACTGTTGAAATACCGGAAATACAGTTATGTAAAAAATACAATATATGCAATAAAATGTGCTCGTATACGTAATGTCCTATGTTAATTAATAAGCCAAAAAATGTATATAAGAGGGTTAACCGATCTTAACATAGAGATTACATAATTGTCAGTATATTCAGAAGGTTTTGTAAAATTTAGTATACATGGCCTTCAATTAATGCTTAAAAGCACATTTATTTGTTCTCTGTACCTTTTGTATTTGTATGTTTTGTGTAAACGAAAACAATGTAATTAACTCTATGACAAATCACAACAGCTTAAAATATTAATTAGCACTTGACAAAATTATAAGCATGGGCGCTTAATGTCAATTTGACAAAACACTTGAGCAAACCATTACGGAAATAGAGAAAAAAACAGTAACAGCCTCTTTTTTATGTTAATCATGAATTTTCTCTGAAGTTCCATTGCGAACTTCATGTGACTACGCAAAATTTATCTGATTAAGTCGCGTTTCTCAAGTATTTGTTTCCGGAGTTTGATTGAATTCTTGATCTTGTTCCCCAAAAACAAATTCTAGTCTCAAAGGTCGATCTCTGGAGCCAACACTCAAAGTGAATTTGTCGAAATATTCAAATGTTGTCGTACAGAACAAACGCTCAAAAGCGACCGTACTAAGTTTATTTATGTAAATTTGCTAAATGGCGCCAACAAATCGTTCAACTCAAACTTGAAATACGCGATTTTGTTAAATCAGATTATCAGCTAGCATTTAATGTGAACATTACATTTTCTTCAAAATATGTTTTCTTACATAGCTTCTTCAACACAACCCTAATTCAGGCAAAAAATATTTCGCCACATTCTAAATTATAAAAATACCCTTAAAGAAATTTTACAAGACACATGTATATTATATGCAGACATATGGATGAATTATGGTGACAATGTGTTACTAGTAAATGTGTTTTGATTCAAGTCAGACTACATGCAAATTTATTTTAAGACTGTATCTAAAAGTATATATATAAATACAAGAATAAAACCTTACTTTCGCTTTATATATATATATATATATATATATATATATATATATATATATATATATATATATATATATATATATATATATATATATGTATATATATATATATATATATACTTTAAGATAAAGTCCTAAAATTAATTTATATTAATATATTTATAGTTTATATAATATATATATATATATCCGAATGAAGGGCCGAAAGTGAATGCGGGTCACGGGATAATACTAACGCTCATGTTACTGATAGGAACATTTCGGGATCCGACCAAAGTAATTTTAAATCTTACTCCCACATGCGTAAAATTTGTATGTTTGCTTTTTTATTGACTCATTTAATATAGTATTAATAACCTTGGACAAAAAAACATCATATATATGTCATGTGATGTATATGAAACGTTATTTACATCAAATTTGGATATGACATTACAAATCTTTTATAATTTCACAAATACATGTGTTTCTCTCTCTCTTTTCATGTGCTGCT
Organism: Sinonovacula constricta; assembly: GCA_007844125.1. NCBI lineage: Eukaryota > Metazoa > Mollusca > Bivalvia > Cardiida > Solecurtidae > Sinonovacula > Sinonovacula constricta. The sequence continues at coordinate 51,006,816 of CM017569.1, read as the reverse complement.
TAAATCGCTGTTACAACATCAGGTGAGTACTAGTTAATTGCTTCAGTACAATTAGCATTATATCCCATCAAATATGCTGTATATGCGTTGTTTTGTTTTTGACAAACATCGCGGCAAGCAATTATGATCTTGATAGCGACGTCCAGCTGTTTAGGTGGAGGAAGACCCCAAACAAATGTCTGGGTAGAACCACCGGCGCACTGCAGGTCAGCTTTAAGACCCTCCCATATTGAGTTCTTCGCCCGAACGGGACTTGAACCCATGCGGCGAGAGACTAAGCAGTCAGAGGAGTTACACATTGGCGACTCTACCTCTACATCATGAGCGCCCCTGTTTATACTGAGCATCTTGCTCTTAACAGTAAATGTAAGTTTTATTAACATCCCTAGTGAAGTTATGAAGAAATGAGAGGTTGTTGGCCTTGTGTGTTTTTGAACTGCCAAGGCAACATCATGTCAACGTTTCCTTTGCTTTCTTCGTTGAAAAACGTTTATGACTGTTAACAAATAACAAGATTCTCAGGGGTTCGCCCCCGGTCTGGCGATGAACTTAATGCGGAAAGGTCTTTCAGCCGACCTGCGCTGCGACGAAGCTTCCACTAAAACTCCCTTTTAGGTTTGTGTCCACCTTATCTTGGATTTTGCAATAATGACCATCGTTGTGTGCGGTCTTATTAAGATCTATAGTCTATCTATATGTAAACAGTAAGGCTGTTGTGGTTAGACGCCCTGAAACATTCTGCTGAATAACATATTCTTTATTTATCTATTAGTATACCTATTATTGTTATTATTTTATTATTATTATTATCATTTTTATTATTATTATTATTATTATTATTATTATTATTATTATCATTATATCATTATTATTTTTATTATTATCATCATTATCAACATCATCATCATCATTATTGCACACTGAACCTTACTCCCATGTATATCTTTGTCGTTTGCACAGTGTTAAGTAGAGTTCAAAAGAACGTGAACATATTTATTGATCTATTTAATTAATTTATTGTTATGTTTTAAAAGTAACCACTAATTATCCATGTTTTGTATATACTTGTATATAATTGTCTCCTCTGCTTAGCCAAACTAATATCGTCTTGGCTTCTGATCCTAGCTGATGTTAAATAGTTCGTGTTCTCATGTTCCAACGGTGATGTTGTAATATCGCCATGTATGGATGAATTACAACTATTGAATTGAAGTATTGAAGTGTAGCTCTTGGAAAAAGGGGGAAAAAAATCTTCACTTGGCAACAAATGGACGGGAAACGTGCTGATAAATGGTGACATAATGTTTCAATAGAGGATAGTTGGGTTGTAATTACTCCACAATTATGAAAGTTGTGTCGTTTCGGTTTATAAACGATGTTGCTATTTATTGAAACAAATGTCTATCATCATCTTAAGAGACGTTGATGGAAATGAAGAGAGCATTTTTATTGTGTTTTTTTATGTTTTACGATCCATTTAATCAACGCTGTCCCATAAATTGTTAGACAAATGTAACAGATAACAATATCTGCACTAGCAAGGTTTGTGAAACGATTAAGTTAACAACGAAAAAAACATATTAGTCACGATATGATCAATTAATAGGTTAAATAGTGTTTTTTTTTTCTTTACGCTCATGAGTATTTTAAAATATTCATTCTGCAGAAAATGTATAAAAGAACAATTTATTAGAGTGAAGCAATCTAGAAACACGCATTTAGGGATTAGTTTTCTAAATAAGTAGTCATTGTGTTATATTTCCCAAAATGGCAAACGTTTTGTTATTTCGGTGGAAAGGAAGAAACAATGTTAATTGTCATGTGTTGCTTTATCATTTGTGTGAGCTTTTCCTTGTTATTGTGTTGTTGTTGTTGTTGTTATTGATATCGTTGTTGTTGTTGTTGTTGTTGTTGTTGTTGTTGTTGTTGTTGTTGTTGTTGTTTGAAAATATTATGACAATTCCTAAATGCTTTTGAACCATAACGGTATTCGGCAAGATGGTTCTTGTACTTCGTTGTTTTCTTCGTTACATCGGATGTTTCCATTATAGAGGTTTAGACTAAAGTTTTTATGTGACAGTCGTATTTAAACAGGATCAATCAGGGTGGGGTAAATAGTATTAAACATTATTGCGTGCTTTATTGAAAATAGATTAATTACAAGGTTTATTTACGTTTACATTCACAATCTAATCTATAAGTCTCAGTGCATCGTTTAATATGGTTAACTTGAATTATTATGTTTCATTGTTGTTTGAATGAGGGTTCCTCTTTTTTTCTTCAAATGAGAAGTGTTCAATACTAATGTTCAGCTAAAAAGACACGTGAAAAGTTTTTTTGTAGTCAAGTGTTATTCACGAAATTATTAGACAGCAATGCTTTTTCGTTCTAGTATAAACATTCAATGTATGTACTGTGTATTTTAATATTTAGCGTCTTTCTTATAATTTTAACATCCTAAGCATCTACAAAAATACAATAAGGATGAAACCTTTATATTCCATGCATGTACAGATCCTTTTGGGAGAAACATAATTCTATAAACGTTAACAACTACTTTTGGCATGGACCCAAATTCTTATGACCTGTCTTCTGATTGTTAACAAGCCTCCATGCATCGTGCAATCGTTTGTTGAAACTGACCTCCTCTGCCAGATTTTAAAATCCATTTATCATTGGACTCAAATTGAACGGTTACTTACGTCAACAGAAGACATTTGCTCATGGATATGAGTCTGCCTGCAGGGAAAACGTGCATGTAGGTTTAGAAAGATATATAATGAGGTTTTTGGAGAATCTAATTTTTCAGCTTTCTTATAAATGTGGCAATCTTCAACTCCATCCAGTTACAATGTATATGAGTCATTTTACTTGTTAATGTTGTACAATTATTTATGCATGTAATACACATAATTGTAGTTGCTTGTGACAACACTATATCAGTGTGTCATTTGTGTGTCCCGCTGTACGCATTTTTTTTTTTGATGGTGAATTTTGGAATTTAGTCACATTATGTTTGTGTGGTCGTGTATTGCAGTAATTTCCAGGATATATTTCGTATCAAATGCCATACTATATTTATACCTTCAATATTATGATTTACACTTACGACATTTGCACAATGTTCATGATTATGGCCCACTCGGCATTGACTAAAGTTATGTTCTGCAGTGATTGATTATGTTGTCGTACTTTGCTACGCAGTTGGAGCCCTTCGGACATCTAAACTGCGAAAAGTTTTAGTCTTATAAATGTCTAGTAAAATAGAGCGTGTAAAAGTATTCTACAATAAGGGGTGAGGAAATGTGTGCTTCGCTGTCGCAGGAAGTTATCGAAATATTCTTTTTGATACCATTTGCTATTTAGTTATTGTTATGTAGTTATTGACATTAATGAACGAAGATCGGTATTTTAAGTAAAAATCTAGGAATAAAAATGCATCTGTCGTTGTCCGGAATACAATAAATTACGTATTTCGATTATATGCCTCGAATGATGGATTTTACATCGAACTAAGGGAAACAACTACGACAATCATAAAGCCAAATTCCTCTACAGTTATATCCCTTCTCATGTCAAACATAAGCTTTCGGGCCGATGACTGCACGTCAGTATAATAAGACTCATCGTTGTTATAACAACTAAGCTGGTACTTGTGACTTGTTTTCCTGTTAGTTATGCAAAGCAAAGAGCAATTGGATCCTGTACCTACATAACTTTAACTGACATAAAAGTTAAGTTACTTAAAAAAAGCTGGTCGTATTCAACTATCATATTATTAATTTGAAAATAAAGTTTATAATCAACATATTTACATTTTACATGCCCAAACAGATACATGGGAGTTTATCTATATGATGAGAATCAATTGGTCATGGACGATTTAATCGTAGAACACATTTTCCTTACATTAGATAATTTAATTCACAGAAAATAAAACATTGATATTAGTAGAAAACACAATAAAAGCAAAATACACGGCACATAAGAATGACAAAAAAAAGCTATTACCCCTCAATGTTTTATACTAGATTTTTGGTCTTGTTAAATAACGTTTTCTTTAATCATTATTTTACAATGGGAAGTTACCCCTTCATGTCGGTAAGTTTTTGTCTTACTGAGTTACCTCGCTTTTCATTTCTTGCATGGCTATATCCTTTATCAAATGTCCTGTCAATCGTTATATCTATTTCCTCCTGCCTTTTTACCCTAATCTGAACAGAAAGCATAACAGCATTAACAATAGATTTTCTTATTCTAGGTTTGAAAAACAATACTGTCTTACCGTGTTTCTAAAAGCCTGGAAACATGCCCTTTAGAGCCTTATTTTTACTCTTCATAAAAAAATACACGCTCGATTTGAGTAGAACTTTATTAAGCTTTTTAGGGGGTTGGAGGGCGTTGGACTTAATCATCGCAATCTTAAAAGGATCTTTAAACATGAGATTGATTATTTTAGCTGTTATCCGAAACTATAGAGAATTGTGGTTACGTTACACACGCAGAGAACTGTAAAAATATGTTTATAAAACTGTCTTTTTAATTCATAAATGCTCGCCTCGAACACGGTGATATGGTATTGTGCTTACGCTTGTCGTACATACGTAATAACACGACATTCCTGAGACGAAATATGTCCAATGGGTGCAGTATTACCTCATATTTACGTACATAAAACACAGTAAAGGCAGCACAATGAATTGTTATAAAAAAAAGTCATTGTTACCCGAAAAGTTATGTAAAATGCAATTCATTGATGCCGTGGATCTCTGTGAACAGTGAAGAATAAATACGCAATCGTCATTTCAAACAAACATTTCCTATCCGAGCCACGCTGCAGAGATAGCTGTTCTTAAAATAAGAAATCGACGCGACAGCTTACTTTTAAGATCGCTCTATACCGCCAGCCGCGTAGCTTGCTTTGACGTCGTTATCTATTTAAAGCATAGATTACTGTTGTGTTTATTAATAGATTTGGAAAAAATGAACATTTATAGTGATTTTTTCGCAATTTGTGCTTTCTAACAATATAGGTGGCGTCCAAGAGCGTCTTTACTTAGACTAGAGGACAAGACCAATGCCTCAATTCCCAAAATAGCGTTAAAGAATACATAACATATATATATATATATAACAAGTTACATGCGACTGATAAAGGCAAACTCAATCGGAACTCCTCGGGTAATTCCGTCCTCGGGACAATCATCCCTCGGATGTATCTGGTGCAATGATACTTAAAGAAATCACGATAGTTTTGTTCGCCGGAAGTCGGTAGAAGAATATGCGTAAGTAGTTCGCACAAAACATAAACAATGCCATCGTTTGACAACTGCGCTGGGTAAACAAAAATAGAATGATTTAAATTTGAAGCCGCCTCAAATTGAATCTTTACTGGCACCGTACTGTAGTGAGCTGTCAACCGAGCTGTCATCTTTGTTTAGACGTCTGTCTCAAAAGAAGTCCCATTTAGTGAAATGGCCGAGGTGATCCGACTACTTACATACATCCGAGAGATGATTCGTGAATTATCCGAAGTGTTCCGATTTTGGCAAACTGTGAGATACCACATCTAGACCCTGCAAGTGAACCCTGTTGCTTTCCAGCTAACTTGCGGTGCGCCGAATGTTCTACCAGACAGAAATCTAGGAACTTCCTCCACCAATAATTATGACGATAATTGTGTCGTTGCGATGCCAAAATGTCGGTTAAAATGCTCCGGCCGGTTGTCTTCCCCCATGTAGATGGATTTCAATCAAAGAATTACTTGATTAAACGTTAGACATAAAGGTTTTATTGTAACATTTGTTTAGGATCAATTTAGGGATTAGAAATGTTTTTTACTGAGATTTGTTCGTTTCATTACATTTAAATTTTATATTTTAAATATTTATCCTGATTAATAACCGAGTAACATTTCTTTTTAAAAGAAAGATAAATTCCATATATTAGATTGCGTTGGAAGCTTATTCTTTGCTTAAAAATAATATCATTTTAAGTAAAATTTTATTGCGATTTTATGTTTCTTTCAAATCGCAAGGACTGGTTGTGTCTTTCAAATAGTTGTGTTTTACTTGCAATTAGTAAGAACATGTACCATTAAACTTGTTTATGATTTGTATTCACATTTTGACAACAAACACTGTAAAGCAATAAATTACATTCCTTGTTACACAAAATATTTAGCTGCAGTAATATATAGAATCATACATATCTCACAACAAACATACCTTCAAAAGATTTCAAATTGCTGACCCTACATCTGTAATATCTTATACCGTTGGAATGCATTGACTAAGATATTGTAAAGAAATTTTATTTCATTTTGTAAATCATCCTATCACGCTGTAGATTTGTAGATTTTGCCATTACATATTTAACTTTTTGTAATTCTAGAAAGTTTAAATAAAGTTATAATTTTCAAGTGTAAAAACCACCTTGAACTATATACTTCATTTAATCGTACATGTAAAAGGAATAACCATCTTTTAAGACATTAAAGTTAACTTGTAAAATTTACTGCACACTAAACTTGTTATAGCCTTACAAGGTTTAGTGGGAATGAAGCTTTGTGTAATAAAGAAACTCTATACATACTTTGCGTGTACACGTCAATTTACTGGGATGGTGGTGATGGAAAGTGGTTTGTTGTCCTATTCGAGAAGTTGTTTACAGCTGTAGCAGACGACAGTGAAAGAAATTTGCGCGCACTTTGTGTACAGGTCCTCGGTTCAGTGGAGAGTTTCTTGTTTGGAAGAATAATACAGATGCCTACAGGGAATCTCCACAACAGAGAGTCGCTTTGATATTCAGCAGGGTTGTGCTTGCAGAAAAGTATGTAGAATGTAAGGTTAGACCAATTTCTTCATAAAAATCATGTTATTCTCCAGAAAGTGATTGATAACAATCTGTGAGTACGAAGGCGACGTTAAAAAAGATTCAGCCAATCTTTGTGTCGAATCTCATATACATTAATTGAATATGTAAATATTGAACCTGTCTCGAAATGGAAAGACTTATCTGGTTAATCATCTTACTGTTACATATGCTTATTGACCGGACATTTTCCCTCTTCTGAAACATAGCTCGTCGGGATGCAATCTTGGATATAACAATAAAATCATTAAAGGCAAAACAGGCCATTCCATTTGTAGATGTGACTTAAATGGCGAATTGTTTTACCTAGCATACTGGGTCGTTTAATACAAGGGTTGGGCCCAGTTGATCAAAGCCATACGCTTTCCATCTTTGTTTCATCAAGGATATTTTAATGACATTTCTACGTTGTCTTTTAACGACAGATATAACCTGCAGCCAAACAGAACCAAGAATTTCTATAGCAACAGTCTTACATTGTGTACTGATTGTTATTTAAATTATGTAAACTTGAATTTACGATGTATAAATTAATATTTCAGAATAGTTTGATGTTTCTGTAGCTAAGTAGAATTAAACATGTTTAGAGTAATAGCTTCTTTAGGTCAAATCCGTTAAATGGAATGTTTTTATTACCTAAATGTAGCCTGTTAGATCCATACTGGCAATGCCTAGACTGGGTGTAAATACAGAATAGCGAGCGACCCCATAAAGCTTTCTGAAGTAAAATGCTGTGGTGTTTTTTTGTGTGTTTTTTTATAATTTTGTTGTTGTTGTTGTTGTTGTTTTTCTGATGGTCTCTGTTACGTTTGAATCTGTGGTTTAATTGTAAAAAGAAGATACAAATTTCGCATCCAAAGGCGAAGATTTAGCAAATAGTGTTTACGTCAGGACATATTTTCCTAACTGACATCAACGGCTTCAATTGTAAAAACGTTATTGAAATAAGTTCAAATAGGTTCCAGATTTGACTTTATTTGTTAAAATAGTCTAGAGACGTTGTTTCATATACTGATTCATAGAATAACCATATGTGTTGTGTGTGTCAATTCAATACAGTAAAGTGGATTAAGCATTTTAATTGCAATAATGGTGTTCTTGGTGATTTTGACATTTTGATATATTATTATATATGGTGTCATCAATAAATTGCATCATAACTCGGTACCATGAGTCCCTCATAGCAATTAAACTTTTTTTTTCATAATCGCTTGTTCGTTTAAACGTTTACTTGTATATATTCTAAAAAAAGTGAAACTTGTCAATATGGATCGTCAGATGTACAGTTTACTTTTTTCTCGAGGACCAGGACGTCTTAGTTTATCTAACTTCTGCCATCCTAACCCATGTCAATCAAAAAATTAACGTGTATATTTACATGTCTATGAGGTGGAATGAGTCCATGTAAAGCATAAAGGAATCTGTGACACGCTGGAAAGGCAGAGGAGGAAAGGTGGAACATATATTTGCGAATTAGTTTTTCGCTTAATCAATAAAACTTCTATACTTGTAGATGTGATCTGTCAAAAGAAATTTCCATTTCAAAGGAATTTTTTTTGCATAATGGGAAGGATCAGATTGAATTTGGCAAGAAGGTTCGCGGTCCCTTAAATCCTCGATATTGTCAAAGTTCTAATTCTGTTTACAGTGCATGTACTTTCCATAATTGGCGTATGTATTAACACATGACTGTACAACATAGTTTGTGAAACTGCTACTGTGTTTGTTTGTTGGGTTTATTCTCGTTCTAACCGTATATCAGTTATCTGAAGACAGTGTCTACTTGAAGCAGATATAGTGCTGCTTTAAAACTGTGTATAGCATGCCGCGAACTCCTGGCATGATATCACACCCAGTCACATTATCCTGACATCGGACCAAGCAGTCGTAACTACCCTATAAATGTGACATCAGAAACTACCCAGTTAAATGATTAAATAGCAAGGGTGTTATATCACTACCATTTTAGCGACTTTGGTTTGTCTTGTCGAGGCCTGAAATCGGACCCGGGGCCTGCAGTAGCTGGACCTGGGTGTTTTTTTTTTACATTTTCATTGCTGTTGTCAGTCAGAAAGATAGATATGTGATGCTGTCGCACGATGTTTGTTGTTTGTTTGAGTCTAGCTTGGGTTCAGACGGTAAGATAATAAAATTGACCTCATAACTTGTGAAGTGTAGCCTGTAGGGTATAATGAACAAGTTGCTGTTTACATATTGAACTGAGTGTAATACATTTAATGTAGTTCGTGATAATTATGCACATGTGCAAAGTCTTTATTTAGATGTAATAAATCTGCCTATCTTCAATATGTTAATCTCATATTCCTCGTGTTGTAATACTTCATTTAATGCTATTAGGGCTGTAATACGGACGACATTGGAAATGTTTTAGCGATGAAGATTTAATTTGATTGTACATGCCCATGTATGTGCATGTTCCTTAAAAAACCGCCAAATTGCCATTACCAGGACTTAAACACAAACAGTGACACTCTCTACATCGTGTGTTTAACTCTTAAAAAACGGCAATTTTCCGAAACATGAAGTTGGGCGTTGTTAGAAAAAGGATATTATTCTACAATTTCCTAGGGAACAATTGAAAACAATGTGGACCTCTTTCAAGAAGGCACATATATATATAAGATTACTTACAGGTTTTGGCCAGGTAAATGATCACTGCAAAGCTCTTTTCGTGCTTGTTTGTTAAACAGTGTGTTATGTTTGTTTAAAACAGTGTATTATGTTTGTTAAACAGTGTGCTTTATTTGTTAAACAGTGTATTATGTTTGTTAAACGTGTATTATGTTTGTTAAACATCGTATTAAGTAAAACATAAACACTTTTAACATGTAATTTTGGTTCGTTGTGAAATTAAGTGTTTGCTTCTGTAAATATCATCTTTAGTTGTGCGCTGTCATCAGTATAGAATATAATATAAGGAATGTAGTGCCTCAAAGCTACAAGTGATAGAAGCCACGTTCAAGCATTGTGAGCATACGTCATCATAATGTTGCCATAGCAACATCCTTTATTTTTACTACCTATGTCGCATTGAAATATAAAGAGATATCATTCAGTTATGAGCTTTTAATTTCATTCTGACGATTTAATACCGAAAGCATTACTTTGAATTCATTTCAGATGTCTTTGTCATGTCTTTCCTCTTATGTCAACATTAAAGTACAATAAATGCACATACTAATAAAATGTTATACTTACACAAGTACATACCACGTGATTGATCGAGACAATATAGATTTTATAATAATATATTTTTACATGTTAAAAGTACAGTTTATCAAAACAACTATTACGAAATTTTCTAAAAAGTTTCTTGTATATACACATTTGACATATTTAAAAAATAGCAATGTGTTAAACCCTATTAAAAGTAATTTCTTTCGAAGAAATCAAAATCTGAGAAATTAAATTATTGCAACATAGAGTTTAGATGTTTTGGATTGTTTAGATTGATATCATTTCTCTGATGTTTTCATCTAAAACAACAATTATCTGAATCCAAGATTTAAGTTTGTAGTAGTAAAGTTTTCAAGAAACTATTTTATGCCTGCACGCAAGTTTATAAAATGAGAAATCAATTATAAAATGACAAATCAATCTAAATGACTCCATAAACAATTCTTTAACAACATTAAACTAAAAACAACTATGTCGAATATTAAAATCATAATATTAATCGTAATTGGACAGTAAGAGAAAGCATAAATTACAAAAGTGTTGAATGCACCCCAGTTTGTTTTTATCGATATAACCGTTCCAAGACAGTAACTGTTGGTTTTCGTTCTTTTTAATTACAGTGTGTGTTTTATATCACGTTTACATTTACTGTATGTGCCTTTGTCTAGTGACAGTTCAAAATTTAATATTTATTGTATTCTCACTTTCCTATTGAACTATACATTGCAAGATAAACATGGGTAATTCATTGCCTGACAATAAGTAATTGAGGAAGAATCATTTAAGACACATTTGCTTGGAGCTTTATACAACGATCCATGTCCTTAGATATTGTTGATATTTGCTATCTTTAACTACACATGCACACCACGGCAGGAGACGCGGTGTGTAAAGGTGTTGTTTTCTTCTACTGAAAATAAACGTATCTAATCTCTACATACAATGGCAACCCTTTTACTATACATACATTGCTTTTGTGATAATGGATGTTTGTTGGATTTATCGTCCCACCAACAGTATTTTAGTTATCTGGAGATGGTGTCAACTTGAATAATAATGCAGGTATAGTGCTGCATTCACTGTATACAGCATGCCATGAACACCTGGCATGATATCACACACAGTCACATTATCCTGACGACGGGCCAACCAATCGTGTAACTAACCTTATATTTGCTTGAGCGTTAGCAAGGGAGCTATACCACTACGTTTTTAACGACTTTGGTAAGTTTGGGTCTGGATATCAAACCCGCTGCCGACGCTCTACCGATTGCGCTACCAGTCCGGTTTTTATGATAATGGTTGTGGATGTTTAGAACGGTTTCTTTTACATTCGACCTGTTCAAAGGCGTTCATACTTAATAAGACCTGTAAGATCTTACTAGTACACATTTTATCACAATTTAAGGGAAAACTGAATAAGAGCTTTTGGTTAAAATTAGATTGTCTGGTCAAATTTGGATTTTTAATACGCGCAAATTAGACTGACATCATTAGTCTTCGAGACTTCATTTTAATACGAATTAACATGTTTTGAATTTGTAAATATATTCAGTTAATGCAAGTAATTGATGCGCGATTTATCAATTGTTACAAAAGTTATATTTTTCAAGATGGCGTCATTTTTGCATTTACAAAAGTCGAGACGTTTCAACAATAACACAAATTTAGGTTATGTGTAATATGATATTTTGTGGGTTATGACATTATTGCATTCTTGAATTTGGATTAGTTAAATACTAAAGGACCCATCCTTAATGCAGCATCAAGGGTCACAAATTCATTTCTATTTTGAAAATTTAAAATGACATTTAACCAAGCCTACTCAATTTTCTGTATCATTCACGTGTATATTTGATCTTTATTTGATTCTACGACTCCCGAAAAGCAGTTAACATCACGAATTGCCAATGTTAACAAAATTACCAAGGAACATTTTCCCTTGGGTTAAAGGCTACCCATTTCTCTGTAGAACTTCATTGTAACAAGAGTCTTCTCGTTTTCGTGCCGAAAATTTTAAACTTTCAGTCTTTCAGAACATTCAGAAATAATCAGATCCAGTTTTTCATTTAAACGTTGTACAAGTATAGTCTACTATTTTGAGCTCATGTATATGTTAATGATTCTTTTAATTAGGTATATTTTCATTGGAGGCGCCCGTAGCGTAGTGGTAGAGTCGCCGATTTGTAACTTCTCTGACTGTTAAGCCTCTTACTGTGTAGTTTCCAGTCCTATTCGCGGCGAATAACTTAATATGGGAAATACATTCAGCTGACCTGCGATGCGTCGGTGGTTCTACCAGACACGTGTCTGGAGTCGTTCTCTACCAAAGTAGCTGGACATCGCTATTATGATCATTATCGGTCACTGCCATGCATTTTAAAATCAAAAACAAAAACAAAACATATTTTCAGAGTTCGCAACACATCTTTGTTACATTGGCCACGCAATTTATTACGAAGTATTAAAAGAGAAACTGTTAATTATAACAAAACTATTAAATCATATAGAAAAGGTTTTTCACTTTCTAAATCGCGTTATAACGTGTTAATGTACAAAGATCCGGAAATAGAATGCACAGTCCTCTGGCTGTCTATTGTAAAAGAGTATGCATATTTTATTAGTGCTGCTGAAAAGTAACAGATATTATTCGTTTACAAATCATGCAATGAAATTACATGTGTAATTACTAAAAGGTTATAGAAAGTAAAGTTGTTGTTTATTAAACGTGCAGAAGTGATGTAGCAAAAAGAACATATTTGTTGTTGGCGTGTTTTTGTTTTTTCAAAGGTGTGGTGTGTAATACAATTTCCCACCTGTCCGAAGTTATTGTTTACTTAAAGCAGATCTAAAACCATATAAATTGTTATCAACTGTAATGGCCATTATTATTGTCTTTCCTTATTTGTTTCAAGCAGGACACGACATTGTACCTGACATTGAATTGCTGTCGTAAACGTTCGGAATGTTGTTGCCAAGTTTAGAACAGATGGTTAATTTGAAGACAAAAACGTGCACCGTAATAAGACATTAAGACAAGTAGAGAAAACCAGTTACCACCCTGGAGTTGTCAGGTGGCAATAGTACGGACTAGGCTGCTTAAAACTGATTAATTGACAGCTCCAACTAAGCATTTCAAATTCCAGCATGACATTTAGGTACCGAGATCCAAAAATGAAAATATGATAGGACCATTATTTATATGCTTGCTTTATATCAAAGAATAAACGGTAGAAAATGTCCATATATAATACCTTCTGTTAAATGTCATGTGAAATGAAAATGAAAACACATTAAAGCCTATTATTTTGTACCAACATATCCATTCATAAAATGCAATGTGCTTTCCAATTACCGTTCCAAGGCGGTAACTGTCGGGTTTGCTCTTTTCGTTAAATGGCTAGTCACAAATTTGTTCTACTTTTCGCTTGGCTTGCATGTGAAATACCTTTGTTCTGTGCCTTTTCGGAGTTTGGTATATGTTGCAATGCTCATAGGACTGTGCCATATATTCTTATTATAAATGCACGCTTTCAGTATTGCTTTAATACTTGGTAGCAAACGAAAAAACAACAAAAACTTACGCCAAAAGTCAATATCTTATCTCAATGCCTAGAAAGGCTGCATTTAAATGTCAAGTTTCTTGCAAGTTTATTATAAGTTCTGATGGGTAAATCAACTGGATTATTTCAGCTTAGCACGGATTAGCATTATATTAAATAGTCTCAAAGCACTATAAAACAAATCATGGATTCAAAGCTGGTTCCCATAGGAATACCAGACGTTTGTTTAAATAATGTGTCACCACATTTTATGAAAACTTTATCAAAGAGAGAAAATTAAAGCTGCGCATACATCCATCAAGTTCACCTCGTTAAAATATCTTAAAATTCATCGCTGGATTAAAACATATATTTCAGTGCAAGCTATAGACAGTTTATTGACCATGTTCATGATCATGAGAAAGAGGCATCTAAATGAGTCTTCATGACTATATATATATATCTGTATGACACTAATATTGTTTAATGAAAAGGGGATATTAGCTAAGAATACCAGTTAAAAAGATTTGTCTACCATGGCCAAAATACTGTAGACAACAAACTAACAACACTAATTAGGTACGAAATCAAACCCGTAATAAGATATAGCCTCTCCTTGTGTCGACTTCCAATTACAATTAATTGAATATGTAAATCTCGAATACGTCTCGGAATAGATATACATCCTTGACTAGGCATTTTCTGCTCATATGTTTTCTGCTTGCTCAAAACGCGTGCTTGGGTATTATTGAAAAAGCCCATGAGAGCAAAAATGATAACATATTTTGCAGAAAATGTATTTGTTTATACTGCCTCTACGGATATTTCAGCATCTCCATTGATGAAGCTTATTTGTCTTACTTCTTATGCCTTTAATTGGAAATGGTTATAAAGCATTTCGTAATAAGCTAACTATGCAATGATCAGAAAAATAGGGCTGTAAATTGAAACGGACACAAAGACAATATTGGACCCAATGGTCTAGTGGTAGAGTCGCTGTTTAGTAACCAATCTGGCTGCTACGCCTTTAATCGCGCTGGTTCGAGTTCCGTTCGGGGCGTAGAACTTAATGTGGGAAGGTCTTCCAGCTGACCTGCGGTGCACCAGTGGTCCTACTCAGACATTTGTCATGGGTCCTTCTCCAATATATAGCTGGACGTCGCTATAATGATCATAATTTACCTCTGCGATGTATTAAAGGTAATAAACAAACACAAAACACATAAAAATATATCAAGATATATTTCAACTTTGTCGCAAGTCAGAAAATGTAGTTCTAGACACATCCCTATAAAGGTGTATAGAATGCTAAATGAAAATATACAAGTATTAAAATACGCTTTCAAACAAGCCAGTCTGAAAGTGGCATATTTGCCAACTGATCTGAAGGGAAAAGTCACGTTCCATGATATGTACGAGGTAATTGTTATCATTAACGAATACGTATTTAATATTTACAATTATTAAATAACTATGTAATATTAGCCCTGTAAATTGTTTGCTGCGTGGCATAATTATGTAGTGGCATTTCAAATAAGCGGGCTAATATCTATAGCACTTTCCGGCCCGGGGCCGAAAAGTCGTATAGATATTAAGCCCGCATTTTTGGCAAATTGATTGGCTGCTAGAGCATGGCCAAAAGGTCATATAGATTTAAGCTGAAATGGCGGTCATCTTGTATTTTTGTCGATTGAAGATACTTTTGCTGGAAATGTTCAAACCTTAAACCAGTTCGAGGCCATTTGACAACAAGAAATAATTTTTTAACAATATGGTGGTATGTAACCTTCAACCTTACGTGCCCATAGCCACAGATTTGGGATTTTCATGACAGTGAAATTTACATGCACACAAAAAACGACAGCAGACGATAGCACTCAGACGATAAACGCTGTCAAAGAAGTACATCGTAAACAAATAAATTTATAATATTTGAAGATGTGTCGGGAGGAGAACAAATGCTGGAGTTGTTGGCTAACGACATTTTAGAATTAGAACGATTCTAGTCTAGTTCTTGTGAGTTATTGTGATCATGCTTTGTCTGTATTGAACTGTTATTGGCCTCCTGCATTGTCCAGTAATTTGTTTATCATGTTGTTTTAAAAGATTTAAAATGAAACTAAATTAGATTATAAAGAGTTATTTAATAAAATAATCAATAAATAAGTGATTTGATATAGGCCCTGTTATTTGTCCTCGGGACAGTCGTATTGGCCTTCGGCCTTGGGCCAATACGACTGCCCTCGGACAAATAACAGGGCCTATATCAAATCACTTATTTATTAACATATAGTAAAGTTAGGTGAACATTAAAAATTGTGGTTTGCGCCATAAATGAAATGTGAACTACTGACATCGACGACGTCACAAATAGCTCTAAAAAAAGGTCAGATTGTATGTATGAACATATTTGTGCAATTTGTAACGTCATGTGTTCATGGGTCTTGTTGCAGGCTTTGTAGTGTTATAATGTGTTGCAGAAACTTTAAATATATTTTCAAATTTGTCGAAAGTACGTACATATGTAAAGACTAGTCACAATGAGTCATTAAGTCGCACAGTCTTGTCACGCGACAAGTTTAATTGACAACTTGCCACCTTTTTCAAGTGTCCTCTCAATTTATGTGACTGCTTTAATGAAGTTCCTTGTCAATCAAACGATGTACGTGAGTATTTATTTGTTTTGTTTTTGAGATACGTCAAAGCGACCAATTATGATCGCTAAAGTGACGTCCAGCTCTTCTGGTGGAAGAAGACCCTCTGGGTCTGGAAGAAGTTCTGGGTAGAACCACCGGTGCACCGAAGGTCAGCAGGAAGACCTTAACACATTAGGTCGTTCGCCCCGAGCGGGAGTCGAACCCCACGCTGTGGAAGGCTAAACAGTCAGAGGAGTTACAAATCGGTAACCACTTCGCCACTGTGTGTATGACTTTTACGCCATTATGATATGTATAAATAATTCCATGGCAGATACATATACGAAGGGCAGTTAAGAAAAGATTGAACATCTGCTTGCAAATCGGCTTTACAGTCAATGATGCAATTTCTATACTGGTACATAAGAACCGTACAAAGAAATGTACATTTAAAAGGATCTTTTCCATAATAAAAAGGAACAATCTGAATTTGACATTTATGAATGCAGCCCTTTACAACTTTAGTATTGTCATACATGTAGCTATATTAGCAGTGTAATTCTACACTGTCTGCATTTTCTGTCGTATAATTACATGTATGTACAAGAGACCATTGATACAACGCAACAAAGGCTGCCTACGAGGTCCTGTTTTACAATGAAAAATGTTTGCCAAACAACAAACCGGCCAAGAAACAGCGAAACCTTGTTGTTATTAAATTTTAACATCACCGTCAAATGTTTAAGTCTTAAAATTATATGCATTAACGAAATGTCATTGGACGCATGGGAAAACGTCCGAATATAAACAACAAAAATAGACTATAACAATTAACTTGTATATGGTTTGTCGCCGTTACATGTAACAAATGAAACAAATCATACATACAAATTTGGAAAATTAACAAATCTTACGTGACAAATAATAATGTAGCAACATTTGTATCTACAATCTAATTTAATCGAGTGCCGCTCGTCACTTGTTTATGGAACAACATGGTACCATCCATAGGAATTTTTCATGAATGATGGAAGAAACATATAGACAACGCGCGCATGCGCGGCGACAACACGTCAGCTTTGTAGATTCATATACGCGATGAATAAGAACATATGACAAAGTCCTATGAGCATTGCAACATATACCAAACTCCGAAAAGGCACAGAACAAAGGTATTTCACATGCAAGCGAAAAAGAAGAACAAACTTGTGATGAGTCATTTAACGAAAAGAGCAAACTCGACCGTTACCGCCTTGGAACGGTCAGTCGGCAATATGGACCGACTGGGGTGCTTAAACCGGTTTTACAGAGCGCTAACCTCGCACTTCCTGACGAGTTTCTCAAATGCAAGCAATGAAAAGAAAAACGATCTATTGGAATACAAAATGTCCAAGCGCTGATATTTTCTATAATAAGTTATGACAAAAGTAGTGACGTCATTGAAAAATAATGTCCACATAGTGTTTATAAAAGAATATGGGTTGAAAAACCAAACAAAAATGGTTGACTATAAATGAAGTTAACTTTCTGAATCATAAACAAAAATGACCAGAGACAAAAAAATGGTTGTAGTATCCTGTTCATGTGAAGATGGAATTGAAGAACCAAAGTCCAATGTCCATCAAAGGAAATACACGTAACAATCCTTATAGGATGAATTAAATGACAACATAGATTACATGCACGTGGAGATTTTTAACAACCGCCACACTGCACAAAGCCTCGCGGTGATCGATATGTTTCATATTTTAACTGAAATTATTACTTATCGTCTCTTCATAATTTATTGTTTGTTTGTTTATTGGGTTTATCGTCCCACCAACAGTATTTCAGTTATCTGGAGATGGTGTCCACTTGAAGCAGATATAGTGCTGCCTTCACTGTGTATAGCATGCCGTAAACACCTGGCATGATACCACACTCAGTCACATTATCCTGACACCGGGCCAACCAGTCGTGGAACTACCCTTAAATTTGCTTGAGCGTTAGCAAGGGAGCTATACCACTACCATTTTTAACGACTTTGGTATGTCGCGGTCCGGGATCAATGTACCTGGAGCCGACGCTCTACAGATTGCGCTACCAGGTTCGGTCTTTATAATTTAAGTGTAGGAGAAGTAAGGGGTGGGGATGCAAAAGGATTGGGGTATTCTTTTGATACATATTTTGTTATAGTATATATCTTTGTGCATTTATTCTCTCTCTCTCTCTCTCTCTCTCTCTCTCTCTCTCTCTCTCTCTCTCTCTCTCTCTCTCTCTCTCTCTCTCTCTGTCTCTCTCTCTCTCTGTCTCTCTTTCTGTCCCCAAGTCTCTCTTTCTGTCTCCATGTTTTTGTATTATGTTCCATTGACTCTATTCAAAGAGGACATATAACTATATATATTGTTATTGGAATATTTCATTTATTACTAGGTTACTGATAGGCATACAATGTAAAACATGAAACATACTTATAACGTTGTTATTGTTTTTAGTGAAATATAATTGATTTTAATAAAACCATATATTGGTTTGGTTGTGATATTAAGTGTTTGCTTTCATTCGGAGATTTATACGATTTGACATGATTTCGAATTTATGTATAAAGAATATGACAAACCTACGATTAATTAACTGTTGAACGCCATTTTATCTCTAAGAGTAATTAATATTCAGCCACCAAGGCAGGTAAACTTCATTAAATTAGTTGTTGGTGTAGTTTAATCAAAATATTTAGAAAAGTATAGAAGATTAGACAGAAATAAAAACATAAAAAAGTACAATAGATTAACAACAAATAAACAACGTGAATCTATATCGCTTTTTTTAAAAGAACAGCAATTAATCATTAAACAATGTTACATGTCTAACGGGGAGTCATGGCATAATGGTAGTTCACCGAGGAATGGAAAGATTCATTCTTCAAGTGGACGCATAACATGAATACATACTATCTTTAAATGCGTTCATTACATTTAAAATTGATTATATAATTTTCCAATTAAGTGCCAAACCTCCAATATCATAACAATGGATTACAAAGACGGCATAATCTACGTTTAACTAAAACAAAATTATATCAACTTAAAGTTTCTGATTGAATCCATTCTTTTTTATGCATCGTGGACCATTTTAACCTTGTCAAGTAAGATGTTAAGCAGGCATTCGATTATATAAAACAAAAGAAAACAGTATATCCTCAACTAAACTTAATAAGGCATTACAAGGTGTTCCTTACAAGTTTTCAAAATATGCTAATGAAAATCTTAAATTAAGTTTACTAGTATTGTAGTTTTGTTACCATGGTTATCAGAGGATTTTAACAGCCACTGGAATTAACTAAGTGACTGGCTTGTATTTAACACGTTATGCCTAGTGTCTCTGGTCTAGTGGTTAAGACGCTTTGTTCTGGATCACAGGACTCCTCATCTATCACGAGATCCTAATCATTGGGCCGGTTTGTATCTGAGTACTGGTTCTAATCAGGAAGGTGCACCGTGAGGGCTCATTATAATTTCAAAGAACTTTTTCTAAACAATCATCATACATGTAGTTTAACTATGTTATGACCTTTAACTAACGACAAAATGTAACGCATTACAAAAGGTATCTTAAATACCCATAACTAAATATAGAGCCTATTTAGGATTAGTTCTCCAGAACAAATATGTTCCCCTTTCACCGAGAACAATCTGTCATTGACTAAAAGCTATCACAATGCATTTTCCTTAATGTTAATTTATCAAAGGTTTGTTTATTCAAATTGCAAAGTTTAATTGAAACAGCACTTTATTTTATTATCAGGTCAATAAAGCATGGGTAAGAATCAATTAAGACAAATCCATTAGCGTGTTGTTTAAATATTGCGATATGCAAACCATGCTCACATAGAAATCATCTTGTTGTTTCTCACTACATAATGAACGTAATACCAAGTGGAACATGTTGTTTAGAGAGGTACCTGTTTTTATTGTTTGCTTTGCAAATACCTTATCGTACAATTTATATGTGTGCATTTAACATACGCTGAATGTTGAAATAGCTGGATTTTAACAGACTAAGTAGAGAGGATAATAAAAGAAGCCTTGAATACTTGTATAATTTTTATATTTTATGTGGAACAATCAATACACATTTTTTGTACGAACAGCCTAAAAAAGATGTATTGTATTGTAAGTTCAAACTTACCAGTAAAAGTAGGTATAAGACAGTTTGCCTATATCTTATATAGGTAACAATATCAGACGTTTGTTTGGAGTATTTGTAAATACTTTATGCAGAAAAAAATCATACATTAGTCTAACTTGACGATTTTCAACAGGATCTCAATTTTAGGGCAGTAAAACCCGTTTATCATCTCGTAATTGTTCATTCTTTTTAAATCTATAAATTTAAACGATTGGGATTCCTGCTAAATATAACCATCACAATGGATGACGTGGATGAGCTAAAACACAAGTGGTCACGTGAGTTTGTTGGTTTTAAAATAGCTAACTATGCAGCGTGGCTCAGATAGGAAATGCACGTTAAAAATGACGATTGTGACGTTATGGTTCACTTTTCAGACATGTATAGGACATCAATACACAGCGATTTGCGTTATCTGTCGGGTAACAATGGTTTATTTTGATCTTTTATAAAAATATTTTTGGTCAAAACAGTCGGATACCACCTTTAATTGCTACTTTCTTTGCTTTAATACATAGCACACGTGTTATGTTGTATAACGAAGAACTGTATATCAAAAGTAAAAGTTGCAGGTTGAATATGTCGTGCTCTTTGTCAGTTTCCCTTACATGTGTTTAGTATTTTGTATGAAACAGAAATACAGAAAATTACACCGGTTACTACTGATCTTTTTTTCTCGTATCATTGTGAAAAATTAACAACGACACATTTTGTCACGTATTTCACCAGTGCCATTCAGATACATATATTAATAGAGAAGAGATTCAGGGTAAATGTTGATTCTTTTTTGAGCATGGTTACTCCTTAGACTTCATGCACAATTTAATGTCAATCGATGCTATGTAACTTAAATTGAAGTTCTATGCATTTTTTTTAATTATTTTTTAAATAGTAATTTAATGTTCTTACTTTTTTTGTAATATTATCTTTGTTCTTATGTTTGAATGTAATTCAATGGTGAACTCAATGAATTTCATCCAATAAAAGATGATCGACTACAATGTGATGATAACAATCAACACTAAAAATAAAAGTAAGACATTCTAATAATAATGATCGTGTTACAATAACATCATCTTTATTATACAAAACCTGGAACCAGTTCTATTTAAACGCTAGAGGTCGTTGCGAATTACGCGGCGGTGGTAATCTAAATTTTACCTTGACAAATAGAATTGTACGGCATTTTCCCCGGCTCTTATTTTTATCTCATTTTATTTCTATATTTTGAAATAACGTGTATAATATGTTTTGTTAAAAAAAATTATCGCAATTTTAGTGTATTTTTAGAATAGCTTTTTATGTTGTACACACACAAAAACAACATCCGTGGTACGTGCGATGTGTAATGCATACGTATGAGTATCTAATCAATGTCATCTTACCGATAGATTTTTTTATGTCGACACCGTTTGATTATGTAACAGTTAAGTCCATTGATTTAATATGACCAATTCTAGTGCAAAAAGAAAACTCTCTCCTTTCATTTTATTTTCATTTTTAATGTGTTGGAGTTCTAATGCCTAAAATATTAAGCATAAGATGTCAACATAAATTAAAACCACAAGATCAGAAATTGATTTGTTTTATTTAAAGAAAGAATGGTGTAATACTTAATTAAAACATAAATACATGTAGTAGTTATAAAAGTGTCATGTAAAATTTTCCGTCGTAATTCTAAATAAAATTACTTTTTACATATATTTAAATTATAATTCTAATAAAATTAAGATAATAAAATCATAAAGTTGACATAAAAATAATTTGATCTGAAACTATTAATCCAAATAATTACGATGTTGAAATGTAAATTACCATGTTCGAATTTTTACCCTAAATCCCTTCATATTATCACATTATATTTTAATCTTTTACAGTTAGTGTGTATATACATGACAGCATTGATGTCATTTTTTTCAGATCAATGGCCAAGATGTGCGATTAGTTTACCAATTTTATTTAGACCACTTCTTTTTTATAGCTGCTGAAGAGACAACCCAAAGCGGAAAGAGTATCTACTTTATGTGAAACGGTTATGATTCTAGAGTACTTGGTCGTCAAGTTGAGTCTCTATCTAAGAGAAAATGTACCTAACCTTAACTTTTTAATTTTCGTGTTATAGTTAAGTGTACAGGAAAACAATAAGCTTCAACGCGTCGTGAACATATGTTTAACACTACCGAACATGAACATAGTAATATATTACGTTGATCTGAATATTCACAACAATTCGCATCCAAAAAAAGCGTTTTAAAATGAACAGTAATCTTCTGTCGAAATCTAAGATACGAAGGAAGAGAATATCATATTCTTATGCACGTAGGATGTGTATTACCGAATTCACATGATTATGCTATTCCCTGAAAAGCAATTAACGCCATGATTTGAGGAATTTTGCGAAATAAACCCAATTCACCAGGCTCATGGGTTTAATGTCCACTCCTTGCTCAACATTTATGTCTTGTCCCAAGAGTATTTTCGCTTCCTTCACCAAGACAATGACTATATTAAATTATTAATGTTAACATTTGAAGCATGCCTGGACAAAATTGACGCGTGTAGTCCCCTTCGACATAATATTTGTATCTGCGCACGCACTACTTTCTCTCAAGCATGACAACTGACCTCGAGTACCTAAGCACATGCAGTATCAATCCTTCGTGCTTTCGAATTTCAGCTTTCTCAAAGGGCAAAAATGACATCCGAATTACTAAGTTGCTGTATTTAATTTTAAGCTGACATTAGTTTTACTTCTTCCTACGAGATAAAAGCATATATTTCTGTCTTCTGTGAGTATTTTTTAAACTTCGGTCAATGAAATATTGCCAAAACAATATTATTTAATATATCATATCTATAAATATTAAAGTTTGCTTTTATCCATTTCATTGCTATACCAAGATTGGATCTTACTCTAAAAGTCGTTTATGTGATATTGATCCTGTTAGTTTTATAAATGCATTTTTTTTCAAACAAGAACTAAGTTGTTATTGCTTGTGATTTACGGCCTAAAGTAAAATAAATATAACACTAAACCTACAGTTTATTTAGTTTGACGAAGACAAGTTGAGTGAACAAATGAAATTCAGTGTTGTAATAATACAGGTACCAGCAGTCTACCAAAAGAATCCAAACAGATTCAGCACAACATACCTAAATGGACATCAATAAGTAAATAAGATACATACACAAGAAATAAACATAATGCAATATTTCCAAAACGCCTCGCGTTGTTATCATTAATTTAAGTACTCATTTTTTTTTCAGTTTGATTTCGTTTGCTTTGGTTTCGAAATAGGTAACCTCTACATACCTATAGCCATAATCGCGACACACAACTATATTAGATACAAGTAACTTAAAGTCCCCTATAACCGCCTGCATAAACCCACGGGCGCACCCGAGGAATACCATTTTAAATACATCTCGGGTGCACCGATGGGTTTATGTAGGCGGTTATGTAGGCGATTATAGAAGACTTACATTATATATATATATATATATATATATATATATATATATATATATATATATATATATATATATATATATATATATATATATATATATATATATATATATATATGCATGATATTTTCTCTGTGAGGTTTAAAGGGTATAGTATAGAATGAATAGTAGAAACACATAAGTACCTTTCTCGACTACTTTCTGTGTTATTTTTAAGCTCAAAGTTGACCTCTTTGCAAGGTTGCACAAAACAAATGATTTCGGAAAATTCTAACATCAAAAGGTCGTTATGACGTAATCGTAATTTAAAGGACGGTCTCCGCGAAGAGCGTTTTACAAATAAATTGTAAATGTAATCAAATTCATATACAGTATATGGGTACTCAGTTGAATTATAATCACTTATTATTGTATTTAATTACATTTCGATGATTTACTATACAATATTATGGTCAATACCAATAAAACTTTCATCAAAACTTGTACACATATAATAGTTAAGTTTTTGCAAAAAAAAAGTTTTCTTTTTCTTTCGTGAAGGTTTTTACGCTTTAGGCCTCGGCGATTTCCGTAAATGTGTCCCGTAATTTCCGTACAGCTATAACAAGTTCTGGCTGTGTCAGGTAAAAACTATGGCATTGTCCTCAAGAAGTGATTTTAACAAACTTTATACAGGAAACAATAAGGTGATGAAACCCGTATATAACCCATTAAAAAGAGATAGTTTTTTTTAAATAAAACAATATACACTACTAGGTAGTTAGGCAGAGTAGGCCTTTGTCATTGTGTAGTGGGTGGGGTAAAGGGGATTAGCGTTCACACGTCCATTGACTGACGACTGCTGATTGGCCGTTGATTGGGGGTCAATTAAGGAGGATTATTTCGTTTGAAGGTGACCGCTGGCCGCAGAACACAAACGACCGCTTATTACAAGAAAATTAAAGAAGAAATTGCTCGGGGGGAATTGAAGTGACCGCTTACACCAAAATGGCCGCTCTTAACACGCGACCGCTAGTACAAGTTAGACTGTATTTGAAATAACGTTCACACCTGACAAATATTTAAATGAACATTTTTTATAGTTAATTTACTTATAATATAAGCAGACTTTACATGTCTACTGAAATTATTTAATGTACTGCCATCTTGTATAAAATCTGTTAAACATTTTAATTCCTAACGGAAAGCTTATATACAAACATAGTAATTGACTTTATACATGTATGTTATTGTTGCTGTTTGTAGTTAACCCTTCGGCTTTAATGCATTGGAAGCTAAAAAATAAATAAACATTTCGATTATGTATAAAATATTTATCCGTAGTAAGAAAAATGCATAACATATATTTATAGTAGTATGACACTAATATTGTATCTATTTTGACATATGCTCATTCTCGTTGTATCTGAATAATACAATCACTAACAAGTAACAATGGCCCATTTAAATTACGAACTTTTACAGGGGTTAATAACATTTAGTTGACAGTCACAATCAATATGATACTGCCGATCTCTGTTTCCCCACTTTAGGGACAGTCGATTATGGTTTTCAAATAGTCATCATTATAAGGATACAAGCAACGTAACAATTTAATACGCACAACATTTATTTTCATTCAGAAATACGCACAATGTTTGCAAAAATATAATGATCGTGATATAACTTACTTATTGAAACACATGCATAATAAATGCGACTACCCGCTTGTTATCAAAACAAAGGGACAACGTCTGTGAAAATATGCATCTGACAAGGATACAAACCTTTTCCACATGTAATTATCGACAATGATAAAACATCTTCGAAATTCAATTGTTTCAATACCGGACATGGAAGCGCAATCGGCAGAGCGTTGGCTTCAGGTACGGTAGCACCCGGGTTCGATCCTGGGCCGCGACACACCTCCCGCTCAAGAAACTATAAGGGTAGTTCCACGACTGGTTGGCCCGATGTCAGGATAATGTAATTGGGTGTGGTATCATGCCAGGTGTTCTTGGCATGCTATGCAAGTAAAGACAGCACTATATCTGCGTACCGGCCGCAATAGCTCAGATGGTAGAGCGTCGGCTTGCGGATCGGGAGGTCGTGGGTTCGAACCCCGGCCGGGTCATACCAAAGACTTTAAAGTTGGTAGTAGTGGCTTCCCTCCTAACGCTCGGGGCTACGTGGACAGCATTACGCCTGACTCGTCGGTGTCAGTATAATGGACCGGCCGGGTTCAGTCCCTGGGCACCTCATAAGTGCCCCTGTGCTGTAATGATAGAAATGTCGCTGCGCAGTATCGGCAAAAATGCCGGCTAATCCCAATCCCAATCCCTATATCTGCTTCAAGTGGACACTGTCTTCAGATAACTGAAATACTGTAAGTGGGACGATAAACCAAATAAACAAACAATTGTTTAATAAGTCCGAAGAAATCAATCGAAGCACAGGTTTTACTATGTCATGAATCAATAAACACTACTTATTGCTTCAGAAAGCAGAAATATACGATCATTTTTTTCTTGAAATCTCGAACCGTGAAACAACTACAGCTGCAGTGTAGATATGGTATTTTCATTGACATCAAAAGACAATTTGCGTGCATTCACTATCCACAAAATGACTCAACATAGCTTGGAATACATTGTATGTATTACTGGATAGTGGATAAGATGGTGTATATAATAATGTACTTCTTATCTTTCTTTGTTCAGATTCTTTGAAAAGTGAACTAATTCTTGGAGATCGGCAAATATATCTCAGCACTTTAACAACTGTTTTTATAGTTATTTTAGAGAGAATCGCAGAAATGTTGTTTTGCCTCTACAAGTGATCATGTAAACACAAAAAAATTATCGTAGAATCATTGTAACGCATAATTTAAAATTGATCGGAATGAAGTACAAGATAGAGACTTTAACATGTACGTTCATTGTAAAGGGACACCAGTTGAGACAAGAAATTTGACAGAGAAAATAAAAAAACAAACAGTTCCCGCCTTGGAACTGTCAACAAGCAAACAGACCGACTGAAGTTTTAAAATCGGTTTACAGATCGGCTTATCACACTTCATGTGTGTATTCCTTGAAGACAAATTAAAAGTATTAAAACATCAATTTAAAGGGTATAAAACAGCTCAAGTAAATAATTAATGTAGACGTCGTAGAAATAAAGCTGATGCTATGATATTTATGTAGTGTAGGTTGGATAATAAGCTAATGACCGATCTAGTTGTGACTAAGCAGGCGGTTGTAAAGCTTCATGCTGAGATGTATGTAGTGTAAACATTACATTAATAGGATAAAATCCTGTAAAGTGTATGTTCGGAAAGGTCTTTGTTGATCCCTATTAATTATACAGTCAACAGCAATGTACTACAAGATAAACTGGGATTGTCATTGTCAGCTTCAGATCGGCTTTTCAAGAAATAATATTTAATAATAACTAGCATAGATACACACACCCTGAATGCGGCTGATATAAGATCCGAGAATGGCAAGAAATTACATCCTGGATAAAAGTTCTCCCAATTTAATGGCTTCAATTTCTTCATGTTTAAGGCCCATTATTAAGCATTGATTTTGCGGAAGGTATCCTTTGAAGGTTTAACATAAAAAGCAAAATCGTTGAACATTTATTTAACCTTACTCGACCCATGTAAATAATGTTTTGCACTAAAATTATTGTAGCCTCTTTATGACTCTCTCCATTCTTTCTTTTTTTAATATAAAATTTTTACCAATGCCTTATTTTAAATCTGTATTTGTTCAATGCATGTCATATTTGGGAATTTCCATCTGATTTCAGAATTAACAAAATGGGCCAGTGTTCGTTTTTAGGGTATCTGTAATGATTTCTTGTAATAAACGAGCGGACCGGATACAATTTTTGCCCACTTTTTCATTTCCACACTACGTACGTACAGGTAAAACACTGGACAAAGTGTCGTATCCTTACTGCTCTTGCATTTTCCTTATCAATGTTTTCTACAATCACAATGGACAAATATGGTGATGATGTATTACCCAGACGTATCCACATGGGGACTGACTGTATCAGACATATACGCTATATTTATGTATGTAAATGTACCGTCTTCGTGTCAATTAATGAAGTTGGTAAGGAGAGTGGATAGCATTGCATTGAGGATAAATTGTGTCGAATTATTGTAAGTGTTTAAACATAGCAGCAACAGATATAGCGGTATACTTAAAGCTTTTATTTCTATTTATTTCCCTTCCTATATGACAGTACATTGCTTCTGCTATTGAAATCGAACCACACATATTGATGGTACAACTCAGTTGCAGTTACGGCTTCTCGTCCATTATACATGTTAGTAAACAGGTAAGACAATCTGCGAAATATAAAAACAACATTTTGTATATACATGTACAGTTTATCAAATGTTTGTAGCCAATCGCTCGTGCACTAAACCCATGGTGAACAACTTAGTGGTGAATAGGAAAGAATGATGACATTTTCGTCGTATTATTACACGTATAATAATAATAATAATAATAATAATAATAATAATAATAATAATAATAATAATGATAATAATAATTATTATTATTATTATTATTATTATTACTATTATTATTATTATTATTATTATTATTATTATTATTATTATTATTATTATTATAATTATTATTATTATTATTATCATCATCATCATCATTATCATTTTTATCATCATCATCATCATCATCATCATTATTATCATCATCATCGTCGTCGTCGTCTTTATTATTATTATCGTTATTATAACTTAAGTTTCTCTAACCCATGAAGAAACATTTTCTTAGTATTGCTTTGTATCGTCTTCTTTCTTTCTGCCTTGCAAGAAATATGTGGACAGTACACCTGGCATCGTCCATTTTGCAATAAAACAATGTAAAAGTAATGTGTTCATACGCATGACATAATCTTGGCTTTTTTGTTGGATATTTGTTGCACTAAGAAATCAGATAAAACAAGTTTAATATTAAAGGATTAAAAAAACGATTACAGTCATCGAACCTGACAGCGGGGTGCTTTCCGTGCAGGTATTAAATTTTAACATCTTCGCAATATCATACAATGAGTTTTTCAGACATGTTACTGCGTAAATAGAGAACGACACAAAGCGTACCTGAGCGAGATTAAACGTGCTCGTCATACAACTACTCCATGGTAATAATAGAATAAAATGTTATATCACACACCCTTTTAAAGCGTTTTGGTCATGTGCGCGTCAGTATAAAGTGATATTGACTCGAGTGTGTTTTCACGTGAATGCTGAGAGCGCAGTACTGACGACCGTTTTCTTTTTTACGCGCGCTATCGCTACAATAATATGGCGTTTGGTACAACAAAAAGGAAAACATTTATACATAAGACATAGTAACTAAACGGTAACATCTTTTTGCCGATTGATTCAAATTTGGAGCTCTATAAAAACGGTTTAAGCACCCAAGTCTGTCCATCTTGCAGACTGGCCGTTCCAAAGCGTTTACTGTCGGTTTTGCTCCTTTTGTTAAATGACTCAACACAGATTTGCTCATATTTTTATATTTTGCTTGTATGTGAATACATTTGCCCTGTGCCTGTTCAGGGTTTGGTATATGTTGTAGTGCTCATAGGACTTAGTCATATAATCTTATTCTAGTCTGCTTACATAGAGGTTCATAGCTGATAGTGCGGAAACCATCTCCTAACTTTTCACACACTTGCATATTTCTCATCTATGGAATAGCATCCATTATACTGAAAAGTATGGCGATGAAGTAATAGCCAGACAGATTCGCTTCAAATTTGTCAGTGACAGACATTAACGTTACACTCACGAATGCAAATGAAGCCTAACAATGTCAATAAGTGGTTTTAAGTGAATACAAATGTAACACTGCCCTGCAAATGAACAATAAGACATTTTGGAATCTACATGTATTCTAATGTATCTGCATGTATATTTGCATATGACCTGGCTAGTTTTTTTTATATATATATATATATATATATATATATACAGAGATTTCTAGATTTTATTTATTTTATTAATCCTACCATCTCTTTTATTCACGAAAACGCTTTAATGTCTAGAACTATTTTGTTTTTTAAAAATGGACTTTGCGTTCTTCTGTGTCAAATTCAAACTAAACATGGATGGGTAGGGGACAGTGTCAGTAAGGTTAAGCTTGGCAAGAACACTGGATAAGGTCTCATTTCCTACTGATCTGTGAGACCGAAATCGATAAAAAACAACTAATGTAATCGTACATAAATCAGCGACCTGTCTACAATCCAAACAGTACGTGCACACGTTTGCCTTTATATGAATAACACTTACAACAGTTATGTTGCTTCTTGGCCCATATCTACATATACAAACTGACACAGATAAATAACATGTAGTTGTTCAAGAGATTAACCTCATCTTACAAGACGTTATATGACATAAATAATAGCAATTGGATTTAAATCTTTCTAAACTATTGTGTTTTTTTCGCAAGTTGAGGTGTCCCATTAATTCTTAAAATTTATACGATTTGATGACGTTAGGAACCCCAATTTCGTCATGGAAATTATGCAATTAAAAGGATAGCTTAGTCTTTAAAAAGCACATGTTTTGAAACTGGGCTTTAGTTTAATCATATTTTATTTGATATCAATCAATATAGTAGAATACAAACGATACAATTAGGATATGAACAAAAGATACAATGTTATAATGTTCACTTTCCGTAATATTACCTTATATACAATATATGGCTTTATTTATCTACTGTCCGAGGCGATAAAATGATAATGTAAACATGTAGGCACATCTATATGCAACGTGAAATATCATAGTGACCCATATGTAATTATAATTATTTTATTTTCCAAGGATAATGTTTTATATCCTATTGTGACATTTTCATCTTTCTTATCGCTGCTTGGCCGTTATCAAACTGGCTAACATGGTCAATACGAAACCAGCAGACGTCTTCGGTTTAGGGTTTGACAGTGCCAGACGTATACATTATACTTACGAAAGCACATGAACCGTCTTCGTGTCAATTAGGGATCATTTAGATGTTGTGTTGGTAAGATTGTCCAGTACTGACGTGTAGATTCATTTGTCGTTCATTTGTCGTTCGGGTTTGTGTATTTTATAAACTTGTTGCATGGTTTGCCGAATTGTGTTAGGCGACGATATAATCTGATAAGCAATGTTCGGTACATTTATTCGAAATAGATATGTTACTGAATAATTAGAAATATGCAAACTCAAGTATCTTTTGACTTTATTGGTATATTGGTTATGGCTGACTTTCGTCAATTATAAAGCTTCCCAGTTATAAGGAACCAATTTGTTAATTTTTAAACAAATTTCTAGGTTATCGATCATGTTAATGTAATGAATCGTGGAGATTTAATTAACATATTTATGCTCTATGGGACAGCAACCAGTCACTTCCACTGTCATCTTGGAATCCTATCATTACATCAGCATCAATATTTTCGCATAACCTAAACGTATTTTTAAATAAATAAATGTATTAACAGCTGAACAGACTAGGCTCTATATGTTGTTCAGTTTTTATGAGAATTATTGTTCATTCGATGAGACAATGGTCTTAAAAGTTTTTCTTAGATCTTTAGTGCATCTGTCCCGTCTACCTGAGATTCGTCAATAAAATTCAAGTTTAGAATCATCGAGGTTGTCAATTCTTGTAAATATGAACGTATGATTGGTTTGTTGTTTGGTATTCATTTATATGCATCCTTATTATGTCTTAGGATAATACACGAAAATGATACAGTGGACAGGAAAAACAAGGAGTATGCCAGTTTGGTTTTAATTTATAATCTTTTTGTGTATATGTTAATAGTTAATACTACAAGTCACTTGCATCTCCGTCACCGCTGTGTTACCGGTATCAGACTGGAACTCGTGGTAAAGAAGTAGTTAATGTACTCAATATTGTAAATTCGCATTTTGTTTTTGTTTTTACCATACCTCCAATGTGTGTCCAATTTACCTTAATACACATGTATGTTAATAGTCCTTCATACCGCTGATCAGCTGATAGTGAACGATATTTCTCTGCATACAAATTTGTCGGCATTTTCCATACGCTATTGTTTAACAAAATGATACAATATCCTTGTTTGGAGAAGTCTCTTGAAATGGTTAGGAAATCGATTCTTCATAGCAACATATTAGAATATCACGAACTGACGTTCAGTTTATAATCAAATCTTCCCAACGCGTGTGAAATATTTCGGTTTGAAGTATATTTTGACAAAAATTCATTGTTGCTTTTATACTTTTATTTACTTATCCTTGACTTTAAGTTGTTTCTTTTCCTCAAGTTTTAGATTTTGCTGTATTTGGAAAACACATTTCTGAGATATCTACTATTTTAATGAAATGACTCGTGAAAATTGCTTTCATTTATTTCTATTCGACAGGACATAAACCAATCACTCTCATATTCATCTTGGAATCTTATTACTAAAGCCCGCTCTAATATTTGTACCTTGCCGGTTTATTTTAGTTACTTTCACATAACGTTATTTTAGAATCATTGCATATTTCGTTTAGTGTTTTTCCAAATAATTTCATTTAATTCACTATTGTTATTACCGAAAGAAAACAGCTCAAACTTACTGTATACAGTTTATGTCTGGAAAGTTAAATTTCAGTCTTTTTGGTGAACATATGCAAAGATAAAACTGTAGAAATAGTGTCATTTCCTTCAAGAAACCTGCAATTTTCTTAAAGTTGCTCATTTTGCTATCGAGTTGAACGACAGTTGCCGAAAGAAACATCCTGGTGCATTTGTGTGAAATTTGACAGTGCTAAACGTTTACTCTATATTTATAAATACAAATAGATATATTTATATTTATAAGTAAAGGACAAGATGATAATTGAGAGAATTAATAGCATTGCCGTGTAGATAAACTGTCTGTTTGGTTCTTTTGTAGGTAGGAATATTCTTAATGAAGATAGGTTAAACAATTGGATTGCTTATAGATCAATGTCTAACGAGAATGTTCGTTTAGGACCCACATATATGCCTACACATTTAGACTGTGTTTACTTTGAAAAGGCAGTAGTATATAATATGGTGATTTTTTTTTTTGATACTATGTTACGCACACGTGAACAGCATATACATTTATTAGTTGTGACAAATAAAGGAAGATGTTTTGGGGATCACATTAATAAAAGTACTGGGTTTGGCTCTTTCTTTGATCGACACGTTAGTTTATTGTACCAAGGACATTTATTTATTCAAGATCGCTCTTATTTTTGTTGTTATCTGTAAATCTGTAAATACGATGTGTCTTAAAACCAAACCAAAGCAGTGCCGGTTTGACTTTTGTCAACACACAATCAAAAGATCGTATGTAAGTAAAAACACTCATTTTACTATTTATAAAGTAGGTCGTACATGTACGTGTCGGTGTTATTTACTAATAGAAATGCAAGCAAAAACAAGAGAACGTTAGACACTCAGTTTAATAATTAAATCACTGCACCAAGCCCAACTTCGTTCTTTTATGTCTGTCTACAACAGCGGACTCGGCAGACTATCAACCAAATCCGCGTGCCTGCTTAAGATGTGTCGTCTTTGCGTCCATTCACTTGTTTCCGTGCCGCCTGATTGTAGTCGTAAACTTGAATAACTGTTCTCCAATTCAAGATCCATCACCTACATCGCTGGCATGAACTTTGGATAAAACGAATCCGTCTCATTTAATGGGGGAGTGCTTCAGTGAATATGGCTTACAGAGAGCCTCAGCCGAAAATTGACGTTGACTCAATTACGTTCTACTAACAAAGGGGACTTAACGAAACAGATACGATGTATGTTTGGAGTACACTCCGGTTACAACGCCGAACGTATTGAAGTTTTGGGATGATGTTGTAAGTTTGAACATTTATTGGGAAACATGGAATGAGAGGTTTCAAATAAATAAGTGGAATTGGTATTCGGTGAAGAGATAAAGTGTTTGTGGATCTTTCATTTCTGGTCAAATTGTATGGAAACATTTCGGAGTAATTTGCCTTGTACCTAGATTACATAAATTATGGTTATTCAAAAGGAAAACAAGGTACTTAAATTAAAAAAACGTTACATTGAACAAGGTCTGCCTTTACATTAAATTGACTGTTTTATATAATTAAACAAGTTGTGTCTTATTCTGACTATTTGTAAAATTCAAGTGGAAATAAAAGTATTGCCTAGCAGGTAGTATCAAGTTATTATTACTTTTATGTCGTGCGAAAACTTATTGGGAAAAATTTTATCGTAAACTTTTTTGTGGTGACTAAAACTGGCCGTAGATTGGATTGCGCATCTTTCTCTAGGCTAGCAAATGACAGACCATTAAATTTCATGCAATTTAAGAGAACAATGCGGATTCTTTTGACCAGCAATATATTTATCCTTTCATATAAAAACGTAATAAATAACTGACATATTGATCATTGACTCAGTTACCACTTATCTTTGGCTTTATTTTATTACCTAGTATTGGCAAAAGAATCTGCTATTGTTTCGCAAATCTCGTAGATATCGATTATCTTGATGCGATGATTCCTGAAGATATTGTTGTCAGTTGTATCGGGATTGATCACTGTAGGAGTAAATGTATGAAAGAATTAAAGAACCAAGCACCTGCGATGACGATTCGTTTTTCCTTGGATTTTTATAAGCTGCTTAACTTGGGATATGAATTGACAGGATAATCTCAGGTTGTATGTGAGTTGAAGCAGGATTAATCTGAACCAACTATGAACCGACAATTCCTCATAATGTTATATTTTAACGTTCGAAATACATTTACCTGATATTACATTTTGGATTAATGAACACATAAATGCAATAGCGCATGCAAAGTGAACTGGTTGCTTGCCTTGTTAATGTATTTAATTGACATTTTACGACAACATCGTAATTATTTTTATCAATATTAGCAAAAGATCACCAAACCCAATACCTCTGACTTAACTATTGCCAATGAAATTTCTTATCAAATAAATACATTCTAATTTACTTGGTACGCGTTTGCTAAATTGACATGTCCGTTGAAATGGAAGCAATTAACTTGACGTAATCTTCTTATTTATTTTAATTCCTTTAAATCCAATAATACTACATATGTTATTAAAAAGACATGTTGACAGCTAGTTCTATATATGATATATGGATTGTCCTTATCTCTTGTCACGGAGCTTATAAGTACCAGGAAAAAATGGATACGTTGTTACATCTTGCGAGATATATATTTAATTTCTTATGGAAAGTCATATTTGATATCAGATAAGCTGAAAGATAGA
The DNA here is from genome assembly GCA_007844125.1 of Sinonovacula constricta. Classification (NCBI taxonomy): domain Eukaryota; kingdom Metazoa; phylum Mollusca; class Bivalvia; order Cardiida; family Solecurtidae; genus Sinonovacula; species Sinonovacula constricta. The sequence goes on along the minus strand of CM017569.1, from coordinate 50,971,621 downwards.
AAAAACATTATCTCTCTGTTGATAGCATTGCTGTTATTATCGCATACTTATACCCAGTGATAGCGGAAACTATTAACTCTTCTATTGACATCTGCCAGATATATTGTATCACAGCACAACCGTATAATGTCGTTAATATCACTGTAGTGTGAAAACAACCATGAGAGCTGTTGGAATTTATGGATGAGCGTTTAGCACTTGCATCAATAGTGAACTGTAATCAGTGTAGTTGTTCTGTCACAAATGGGGGATTTAAACCTTGTTTTTATTAACATTTCCCTTGGGATTATACCAAGGATTTTGTTTCTCACATCGATGCTCGTCACAATAAGTGCCTCGACCAAGAATGTGACTATTGGCGTCATACTTCCGACGGATCGTGCTTATCAATGGAATTTACATGACGTCTTGCCGGCAATACACTACGCGACTGAGAGCAAATCTGTCTTGCGTCTTCTTCCGGGTTATAACATTTCCGTCAACGTTAGAAATTCCCAGTGTTCTGAAACGTATGGTCCTTTAGCGGCCGTTGACCTGTTCCTCAACTGGAAGGTCAACATCTTCCTGGGACCCGTTTGTGATTATGCCATAGCCCCGGTAGCCCGTTTTAGTGCCGTATGGGACGTACCGGTAATAACAGCGGGTGCCAAGGTGAGCAATTTTGATAATAAGACCGAGTATAAATTATTGGTTCGCATTGAGGCTGCTTACTCGAACGGTGCAGAATTTTTCTTGAGTATATTAAAGCATTTTGAATGGAAGCAGGTGTTCTTTATGTTTCACGACAATCGGGACCAGCAAAACAAAGGAAGATCCAGCTGTTTCTTTCAACTTGATGCAGTGTTTCAAACTATAAGGACAGCGTTTAGTGTTCAGCCATCTCATGGTAAATTCGATGAAAACGAGGATAGTGAGGCATACATCGATTCGTTATTACAACGTTGGAGTCGCGAAGCAAGAAGTGGGTATATTTTCTAACGAGCTTTATTCTAACCTCTTGACCTGTTTCTTAAAGAAAAGATTTCTTGAGGGTTGGTTCCACGATCCAATTATACTTGCAGTCAGAGTGGAAACACATCACATTGGCTTTGAAGCCCTTCAAACTAGGTCATTAAGAAACTAAAATAGTTGTTTATTGTTTATTCTATTTATTTTTACACGTGTCTCATAAACTCAAGCATATGTATTTATTTTATCATGCATATTTCTTATTTACGATTGATTATTTGTAAAATCGGTTATAAGTATTTAAAATTAAAATGCAGTGATATAATTTTAACATGCATATTAACTACTCTTGCTATTTATGCACAGTGTTACCCTTCTCTGCCGACATGACCTCTGCAACTTATATGGAAATTTATTGTCGATCATAGCCCTACACAGGATTAAGATACGTGGTTTAATTTCCAAGAAAAGAAAAAAAAGCTGATCCATAATATAAAAGTATCCATATAGACTGCCCTTTTTCCGAACCTTTGTATTATTTAGCGGACGCCAAACATATTGAACACATAAAAATGTCATACTTACGTTAAATTAATTCTAATGTCATGTTTATTTTCATATGTTTGTATAATTATGCTTAAAGTATTTGTTTTACTCAGTATTTAGGACAGTCAACAATATACGGTTTGTAAAATAACAAATGCGGACCACAGCTGCATCTATACTACCAGTGATTTGGGACTCCGACATTTTACAGCCCAGTCTAATCTTATGTCCTTCTACATGTATCCGTGGCTTTCTATTAATAATGTCTTTGGGACCCGTCTAGTCTGCAAACGAATGCCACCTTTAATCCGGGGCAATCAATTATTCTATTGATCATTCTGGAACATCAATGAAGTCGTCGTTTGGTTTGGGGCTTTCTATGAAAACGGATTGGTCATATGGCTTCACAGGACAAATTATTCTTTGGATGCTGCTGTGATCTTTTCTACATCAATAAGATAAATGAACGTTAGGAAGGCGTTTGTCATTCTATTTTTATATAATGAAATTTTGAAATAACGTACACGATTCTTTAAGTATTAAAGCAAAAACAAAAAAGAAAATAGTGGACATCCTTTGCAAGATCTGGTGGTAAGTTATTGCTTTTCTCAGAGAGAATAAAAAGGAGTGACTGACTGAGCTCCAATATTAATTCCATCTGGTCTTTTTGCCGACTGTCTTCTGTACATATTTCCGCCACTCGCTGTCTTTCTCCGTCTTTCTCTGCCCCTCTCTCTCTCTCTCTCTCTCTTTCTCACTTTGCCTCTCTCTTTTTCTTTCTCTCTCCTCTTTCTTTCCTCTCTCTTGCTCTCTTTCTAATGTGGATTAAATATGGACGTTCTGTCAAGAAATTGTTCGGACCCATAAATTGTTGTCATCATATTTGTAAGGACCTAGTCTGACGATCTCACAATTTATTCGTTTATATAATTAATAAATATCCAGATAGTTTGTTATATCGCAACTTGTATTTGGCAATAGTTTAATCAATTTCAGTTATGGACAACTATGTAATAGTTTGAGACAAATTAAACAATACCGTGATTAAATGCAATTATCAAGTATATGGGTTAAACGGCACACCGACACTTGATATGTCATACGGTGCCGAAATATATTATGTATACTATGCTCAACTTACGGAATAAAAATAATCAATGTATTAAGAAAACGATTAAACTTTATATAATTTATTTTACTACCATGAGTCAAAAATGTATGCATTTTTTTATAATGGGCGAGTTCTTTGTATCTTACAACTTCATGTCAAGCCCTTGCTTAATTGGCATTCTGATATGAAGCTGTTAAGATGATTATAAAGTCGCTTCTGTCTTAATATATCTTTGATATCTACGGTTTGTCTTTAAGGCCGACAAAAAAGCTTATTCCCCTGACTGTCAAACAGTTAGGCGTGAATTCACGATGACAATGATAACGATGTTAATTTATATCACTTGGATTTATTGATCGAGGACTGTTTTGTACGTTTTAATAACCAAGTCTTAAAGTATCAGTTTGCTTATATCTGATCCATGTTACACTTTTTTTTCCACTGTTCCGAGAATTTAGGCATACATTCTGCACAAACTCATACTTAAATCTAAATAAAGACGAATTTGATCACTACCTATATTGTAAGACAGTACAAATTGCAAAAGAAATCATTCAACATGCTGTTGTTTTTGTTTTCGAAATATATTAAAATAGCAGGATTGTGATGCCTGCTAAAAATAGATTTTGACATAATCGGACTACCAGGATGACGATATAAAAGTATCTCAAAAGCTAAGTCTTCTCTCAGTTTTAAAAAAGAATATCTCTGTAGAGTGACTCAGATAGAAAATACATGTTTGCAAAGAAGAATGTGGATTTACGCTTCGCTGTTCACACACATCTAAATTAACAATGAACAGCAATTTTGTATGGCCTTTTCAGGTAAAATGATTTCTTTAAAAATTTCAGGGACAAAACTCTGGTCAAAACTTTCGGATACCACCTTTAAAAGAGTTTAGCGAATGTAACATATTAGTGAAATATTTACTGTACAAGTCAAATGTCGCCAGTGTATATATACTGTATCTTTTCCGATACACGTAGTTTGGGACTTTTGAAATTTTAGATTAAGATTCACGACTTTTAGAACTTGAAAGATTGATATGAGAATTATACCTTTAATGGTAAAAAGTAGAAATATATACTCGGTTGAGAAATTGCTCTCTTCGTAAGTTCTAAGCATGGCGATGTGTGTTTATTTTGTTTGGGGAAAAATGCAAATATTGACTTATTTATTTTCAGTCTTACTTATTGTTTGAACATTTCCATATAGAAGTGTATGCATTTAAATGTTATAATGATGTCTGCAATATGACGTATTGTAATAATTTCTGACTTTTTGGCTTCTTATAAGAAGATTATGAAGCAATTTAATATTAAAATTTGTGATGCTTCTATAAATGGTAAATTCTCATTTTTAACATCTCAACTCTAAATAAGTTATTTTTTAAAATATTAAAGTTTAAATTTATAAGTTGAACTCTTTATAGTACGATAGAAAAACATTTCTGTTTTGCTAGTTTATATAATTCCTTTATCCTGGTCTATATCTTTGTTTACTACTTTGCATACACAATCTCAACTTTGATTTGGAATTTTCAAATTAATGAATGCGAATTTGAATTTCATTGGAAACGTCTTTAATATAATGCAGTGCCCGGGGGAATTTGTAACTTATTTCTCTGACCCTATTTTTTTATTAATCTATATACCTTAACCCTAAGGCCATACTTGCAATTTAATGAAGCGATATCCGAAAACAATTGTTTTTAAAGACTCTAAGTGATTAGAAAATATTATAGGAATTTTACTTTTTTGAAATTGTTAGTGTATGTTTCATTTAATTGTGTTGAGGTCATTGTCTCACTGTCCATTCAAACACGTTATATTATCTCAGCTAACCTTAGTCTGACTAAAATTGGTGTTACAACATTTACATGTACAGTACGTGCATATTTCGACAACATTGTGTGTGTTTACTGTTAAGGTGCATTTCTATGTTTGTTGTGTTCTTGTTTTCTTAGTCATGGTTATAACTGTACAAAACGTTAGATCATAATCGATAAGACCTTCAAGTTTTAGCATATCGTTATTAATTTTTGGCGTTCGATTTGAAGAGGACTTTCCGTCATTATCATCACCATGATCATATTCATAATCATAATTATCATCACAATCATCATCATCATCATCATCATCATCATCATCATCATCATTATCATCATCATCATCATCATCATCATCATCATCATCCGTCAACAGAATCATCATTATTTTTTTTAATAATCATAATAGCTAGTATTTTTATTATTATTGTCATAATTATTATAAATTATTATCAATTAATATTATTATTTTATTATTATTATTATTATTATTATTATTATTATTATTATTATTATCATTATTATTATTATTATATAACGTATTAAAACCGTAACTTTAGGCGTCTAGTCCACCATATATTGGCTACCTTTAAAGGAACATTGACAAACAAGTGTTTCTATTTGTTGTCTGATACACTTCGGCAATCAAATTACAACTTCTTCTCGGAGACAGCAGTGTGACGTAACACTGACCTCAGACGAAAGTAATTCCAGTGAGTTGAAGTTGATTTGTCTTTTATACGGAATGATATCAAGTACCATCTTAATATATCAAATTAGGTTCGGTAAGTTGTTGTAGGATTCTGATTATATCAAGCCTCTAGATCATTGACTGATGTGTGTCCACTGTCATACCCGTCAGGTAGTGAAGTGACTTGTCCTGTAAGGTGGGTCCTATGTAAAGACCATAAACAGTCGTTGCTTAACTCATTGTAAGGAAAACGAATAACTTTGATTGACGTTACAAATGATATGACAAGTATAATGGCTGTATTGCAGTTTTTCTCCTAAGAAGATGCTTAGTTTTATTTACAAATACAAAAGTGGTACAGAATAAACACATAACATTTTGCTTACAAATGCCAGCATTTCGTAAACAATTGTATTAGAAAACCGATTTGTGCAAGTAGCAAATACATTGTGATTAAGGAAACTGTGAAGTATACAATTAGGCTTATATATCAATAGTACGAAATTCTGCAGTAATAAAACTGTTACTATGGTATCAGATAACCCTTTGTATTTGTATTTATATCATCAACAGAGGTAAATGCCAGTTAGCAAGACTGGTACAACACGTCATTACAAAAGCCAATGTCAAATAATGTATGAAGCTCAATGGCAATAGAAGATATACAATGGCGCAATGAAGTAACGCTACAAATACATTTATGGTAACTTCATTTTGTCAATGGTTAGATGATCAAAGTAAACAGATAATCAAAGATGGTCAAAGTAAAAATATAACGCACAAGTAGCCATTTGGTGTCAAAATACATATTTGTCATAAAATAAGTCGGTTTTATATTATTTACGTTAAATAAACGTGTATTGTCTTTCTGTTTTTTTAACTTGATTGCGTGATTGGTAGTATCGGTTCCAGGTATATGTACCTGAGGCGACGGTCTAATACACAAGTCGCATCACTGAAATTTTGTTAAAAATAAATTGATCAAGTCAAATACCATTTATACAAATATAAGAGTATTTAACGAGGCACAGTGTTAGTGTTATATCAATGGGTGATGTGCTACGGCAGGTGTACGTGGCATGTTTGCATTCAAGAAATCCCCCTCCCCAGGAAGTGCGAGGTTAGAGCGCTGTAAAACCGGTTTTATAACCCCATTCGGTCCTTTTTGGCTTCCATATTAACCTATGTGCTGTGCCTTTTCGGGGTTTGGTAAAAATTGCCGTGCTCAAAGGGCTTTTTCATATGTTCTTATGCTATACACAGTGAAGGCAACTGAATGTATTCTTCAATATGACACCGTCTTCAAAACACTGCATTATTTATAGCAACAAAAAATAACTTTTAGGATATGCACCACACGAACGTTTAAAATATACTGAAATAATATCAAAATGCATTCCTCTTGATGTAGTTTAAATGAACTACACCTTTCTCATTATAACTTGCTTCAGGCTTTACTTAAGGAAAATTTTCATGGGAAAAATAATGTGTGTTTTCCTAAAAGTTTCATCTTCGAGCTGTTAGTCGTAATTACTTAAATGTAAGGAGTGAGATTTATCTCGATATATTTTACATCAGCAAATGGATTCTTCTCTGATGTATAATTACAATGCATTATATCCATTCATCTGTGCTCAATGAAGTAAAAATTGACACCATTGTGAACATACACTTCCTGATATGAAACTAATGCGTTTTTCGAGTTTTGCATGCTACAATTCTTCATCCCACTCAGATGACAATTGAAAACTTAATTGACACTTTAATTGACACCACTTACATGTATATAACAAAAGGACATCCTAATTTGGCATTTATTTCTCAAAGTTCATAATAAATATTAAATTATTTTGGGCGCCTGTGGCGTAGTGGAGAATCGCAAAAATTTAAGTCTTCTGACTGCTCAGCTTCCCGTCTGTTCGAGTCTCGCTTGGAGCGAAGGACTTTCAGCTGGCCTGCGGTGCGCCGATGGTTCTACTTAGATACATGTCTGATGTCTCTCTCGACCAAAATAGCTGGACGTCTGTTCGAGTCTCGCTTGGGGCCAACGACTCCAAAATTTCTGAATTACCAGGAAAAAACTACACTCGATTTGCCAGTAGATGTCAAACTATATTTAGTGATGCTTTATTAAATCATTCAAAATTAGTCACACAACTTACAGTGTATGAGTGTCAGTGATGTTTATTTTCGTTCTCATTTTCTCATCATATTTGTGTAGGTATTTTATTTAAAATATTTGATATATCAAGGAATCGGTGGTATGGGGGCACCAGCCCCGAAATATTTCCTTCCGGAGTCAGGCATTTGTTCAAAACCTCGGCTGTTATCCTTGTACTTTTGATAAGTTGACAGTTTTACTTCGTAACATCACCTAATTTATTTCTATATTGCTTATTAATAGATGTATGTATTCGTTTACTTAAGTTATGGTGCTTATTTAAGTTGGGTCGTTGTTGTTGTTGTTGTTTTTAAGCTTGTAAGTTTTTAAACGGAAATACATTCATCCCATTTATATATTCCATTCAGTATTCATTGAAAACGAAAATATGAATAACTAAAATATTTTAAGACATTATGCATGACGTCATGGTGTCAACGTTTTCCGTTTTTAACAAAGTGGCGATGTCACAATCCTGCTTCCAAATATGTTGTATATCTGTTTTGTGCATGTCATGTTGGATGAATATCGTGTCATGATACGTACATGATAATAGATCATTGTAGAATTTAACAACGATTATTTTTATTATTTTTTACAATGTTTATAATGCATGTATTTGGCAAATGCCTTATTCATTACTTACACACACACCCACACGCAAACGCACCTATGCACACATACACACACACGCACACACACACACACACACACACACACACACACACACACAGACACACACACACACACACACACACACACACACACACACACACACACATTCTTTTTATTACAGACAACGTAGTTAACCAATAAAAAGTTCCGTGGTGCAGCATAAATGAAATGTTACAGGACAAATATAATTATAAACGGTCCAGACAAGAGATGCATGGTTTAATTAAAGTCTAAGAAATAAAAAAGGAAGAATCTAAACCCAGACTAGTATGTTAGCCAGATTGAATTAACAATGTTTGATATGCCGCTTAACAAAACAGATTAGTGAAACAGCTGTCTTGAATTGAAGCGGATATTTCCGGAATATTTTGTCTGTTTATTCACATAAAGGCAATATACATCGACATTATGATGCGTTTTTCTGCTTTATATCAAAGTTAATCTAAGTACGAGAAGACATGTTCTGGCAGATTATTTAATAATTGATTCATTATTGATTCATTGGACGTCATATTTGTGCATGTTACGATTTGTATCAAATGCAATTAAAGTTGATTCAAATGCACATTTCATGTATTTATTGACAGATTTCATTTTGATAAACAGTGACAAATATAATATCTGATTTTCGCGTTCATTTAATACTAAGAATGTTAACCGACACGAAACGGGGCTTTGATTATAATTGCATCTAACCAGATAAATATGTGCATTATTCAATGAGGATTTCTATTTATAAGATAACTAAACAGTAACTTAACGTATGAACTTTGAATCGCCTTCGTTTTACATTTTAAAGTCACTCTTGACACAACAGTTTGAGGACTCCAAAAATAACTAATGACTAATTGAAAATAATTAATGCGTGCAACTTAGTAAATTCACTTCAAAATTATATGATTCATCAATGTATAATACTGTTTTGTGGTTGTAACTTTGTACTCTTTAATTGTTTTATTGTTGCACAAATTTTGATTTTGTGCCTTTCTACAGTATTCCAAATACTTCTCACGTAAAAAAGTAAATGCAGCGAATTTAAACAACTTTCTGTTGTTTTCTCATGTCAGAGGAAAGAAAACTGTACACCTCAGAAATCAAGAAAAATCAAGTTTGCAAGTTAATCAAATAATAAAAAAATCAGAGAGCATGATTATTTTAATATAAACTAGAAAATTATATACTTTATTATACTTTATTATTTTGTCATTTTGTAAACAAGGACAAATATAATAAAATGAAGCAAAAGGTGACCATTCATTTTGAACATACAGTTGCAATGAGTTCGTGTTGTTGTTGTTGTTGTTAATTATGCAGGTAATATTTTTCATTTAACTTTTTTTCTCTCAGACAAATCAAAGCTATTGTTCTGATTATATACTTTTTGCAAAATGTGTTTACATGTTTAGTGTTCAAGGGGAGGTGGGGGTTCGCCAATTGCCATAACAGGAAAGCGCTCTCAGACGTATTGCTTCTAAATCATCTTATATTTATTTTCAGAAGGTCTGCAGCATTATTTATATTAAATGCTTCCTATAGGCTTTGGTCATAAATAGAGAATCTTACACTTAAAGAAAAGGATGACAGTAGTTTTTCAGATAGTTTGGTATTGAAGTAAATGATCAATGTACCTAAAGCCTCTCGATGTGTTTAAATGTTGCAGTTCGATACGTGGTCTGCATCGCAATCCATCTATGCTACAAAAAGCGTAAATAAGACAATGTGACAAAGTCCTATGAGCACTGCAACATATATTAAAACTTGAAAAGGCACACGACAAAGGTGTTCACATGCAAGCTAAATGTTAAAGTCAGAACAAAACTGTGGTTAGTCATTTAACAAAAAAGAGCAAATCTAACAGCTACCGCCTTGGAACGGCCAGTCGGCAATATGGACCAGTTATAACATATCGACATTAAACTGGGGTATCTATTTAATGGATTAAATTGATTCATCGTTTAGTTAATACTTGTGTGCAAATTGAACCCGGTTTTATAATGTTTTACTCTATTCTTTTAATGTGCAAGATTTTCAGGTGTCCGTTTTATACGTGCATTTATGTTAACTCCGCGTGCAAAAATGAGCATATTCAGCTAAGAAGAAACTCTCATGGGTTCATGTTTTTAGCGGGGTTGTTCTTTTATTTTCTTAAGGAATTCTAAAAACTACTTTATGCCTTTAAAATACTCGTTATGTAATAACACATCCAAAAAGATATTATGTTGTTTTATCAAAACCAGAAAAAAAACTATCCGTACACTTTAAGCAAATAAGTAAATCAAGGTAACATATAAGATCGTAACAGTAAGGAACTTGGCATAGTTTCTTCCAATTTAAAGACCAGTCTAAATAAAACACATTATCATTGTTTCTCTTGTTAATGTATTATCATGAAACAAATAATGTACATCAGTTACAATGAAGGGGTGTATATTCTTTTCATTAATGATTAAATTTCAAAATACAATATTTAATTTATCATTATCTTTCTCAAAAGTGACAATGCTCTTGTTCTAACTGCATATTTTTTCTTAAAACGTGTTTGCAGATATAGTGTTCCAGTGGGGTTTTGTTTTCCCAATTGCTAAAACTGAAAGCCTCTCAGAAGTATCACTTTTAAGTCATCCGGTATTTATTTTCAGAAGATCTGCAGAATTATTTATATCTAATGCCTTTAATAACGCTCTTGGTAATAGGTAGAGACTCGTTAACAATAGTGTAAGGGAGATTTAAAAAAGTTAGGTACTGAAGTAAATCAACGGCTAAGATTAATGGGAAAATATAGTCAACGTACTTAAAACCTCTAAAATGGTGTTTAAATGGTGCAGTATGATAAACGATCCGCTTTGCGATTTTGTCTTGAACAGCATGAGAGTTCATGTAGTAACAACAAACATCTCAATATTCAGCTGGTTTATCTGTTGAATACATTAGTTTAGTTTATGTGTGTGTAAATTAAAGTTGGTATTATTTTATGTACACCCTATTTTTTACTTAAAATACATTCGTATACATGCATGTCTGCAAGCTTCATAAAAGTCCAGAGAAGCAAGATTTTTTGCTTGTATGTTATTTATGTAAATATCGCCTGCAAAATGATTGAACATAGTCTGCTTCGAAGAAACACTTTTCAGTTTATTTTATTGGTGCTACTAAAAACTTCGTCCTACTATAATGTGTTTGCCCTTCTTTGACTTAATTTTCACAGATGTATTTGAAAGTGCAATTCATTGTCTGTGAAGTGTTATATTGCGTTTAGCGGAATCCCTTCCTGAGGGAATATTTAAAATTCGTTTGATCTGCTTTCTCTTTAGAAATTCGATAATACTATAGCTTCCATGACATGCTGCAACGAAGTGATTCTGCAACAAGTGTCTATGTGTAATATATTTGGTCCATCATCATATCAAATCCTGACAGTCTGAAATGCATTCCTAATACATGTATATACATTGCTGCTAATGCTAACACTCACAGATAAATGTATTTAGCGAGACACGATCACATCATTCTCTGATTATATAAACATATTTAGGATTAATTTCATTGGAGCATAGCTGCATCTCGTATACTAAAGAAAATACTCAATAAATTGTTATTTGTCTCGTATGTAAAACGCTATGATATAGTGCTTCAATACAGGAAAGTTGTTTATATGTGGACCTTTTTATTTGTTATATGAAGCAAATCATTCAGTCACTGGCATAAACCCCTAAGGAAGTGTCTAACTCCCCGTTAGTCGAAAACCCATGAACCAAATACAATCAAAGATGAAATGTTCTATTCTCAATGTCTGATGTTCTTGTCCCATGAGACCATTTTCACCTCACGAAGCAAGAAAATATAATATAAAATCTCATAATCATGAATAATTATACAAAACAACTAAGTGCTGTTTTCAGGGTCAACATAATCTATTATACAAAATATACATAATTCAGCACAGTCAGATTTGATATCTCGAACGTAGCATAGTTAAAAGTCTTAAACAAAAGTTATTTTTTAAAGCATCGTTTATGTTGGTAAATAATCCTTTTATCTGGGTTTATTTGACTGAGTCTCTTAACAACCGATTCAGTAACATTTTAACTAAAAATGCTACTCTCTTATCATTTAAAAGATTTTGTAAATATATTACCCTTCTTTAAATAAACTCTCATAATTTGCTAAATTTTAGAAATTATTATATATAACAATAACAAAGAAGTTAATAACCAATAGCCAACGTTCGATTATTATTCTCACTATTTACACAAAGATTGTACAATATAAAAGAATTTAACAAACAACGTTCCTAAGACGGCAGTGTGTGCAGATTTGCGTGTATCCGTAAAAATGGTAGAAAAAGAAACCAAAATTAACATGGCTGTTAACTTGTTTTTATTAATTAAAATATGCATTGTGTATAATTTGACCAGTTAAAATTCTTTGAAAGGCAAAATGTGACACTTTTTGTTGCATGTTTTTACTGTCTTATTCTACCATATAATCCTCAGACGTCTCCCATACACAATATTCCAGAAAAGCAAATATACAATATAGTATTTGTACGTTAACACTGCCTACAGTAGAACTGAAGTAATTAGACCTTTGTAGGCAAATATGTGTCAAATTGATTGCTTTTAGCTACTGAAGTTAAGCGATACTTACAAATAAACATACAAACCTGAAAACGAAGAGGTTATATTTAGTAGTAAACGAATTATCTTTTTTGTGTACTGTGTGTTAGTTTTAGACTTAATTAACTTTGTGGTCTGGATCGACATACTTGTACGCACACAATTATCAAGTTAGCTTAAAGTGCTAAGACTAAAGGGAAATTTTGTTCGATTGTTGTTTGTCCAAAGGGACGCTGTTATTATATACCAGTAATTATTGACTCCCATCTAGTGTTGTAGTATGTAAAAGATAAGACTTTAACTATGATGTCTGTTACAATTATGGTATAACTGAATAACAGATTCAGAAAAAACAAATTCTCTTTTTCAGATAATTATCAGAAATGCTTTCATTCGCGTTTTGCAGGTGGTTTTAATGCCTCCACGCACAAAGTCCTTATTATTTCCTTTGTTTATTATTTGCTGAAATAAATTTCCTGAAAGAAGATACATGTCGAATAAACCTCTTTAACTCAATGTACCATAATAATCAGTAGAAGATAACAAACAACGATATGTCTTCGTCCTTTCGAACATAGAAAATTGTACGCCTTTCACAAGAGCGGTTCTGGCAACTTATTCAATTTATGTTCATGAACGTGGAAAACAGTGTATCCTTTCTGACATAAATTATACCACCACAAGACCTTTAGCTTCTCTTTTTAATCGTATCAAGACAGTCTAGCGTGTAGAAGAACTACTGGAACTTCATAAAAATATATCGTAAAAAAGAATAAAGCAATTGCATGAAATGTGTAAAACTAAAGTTTTGGAACTTCTTTTTTTGTTGTTTGATTTTTGTTTGGGTTTTGTTTAGCGCTTTATTTCTCGCCATAATATTACCTTATTCAAATACATTTTCACCTTGTTTATTTTAATTTCTAACTCCAATTTTCTCTTTTCATATTCCTTGCTTCCTGATTGTCCGGCAATAGGTAAGTCCACTTACATAGTTGTTTGTTTCTGTTCTTTATACGACATATTGAGTAACGTGAGTTCAGTGTGGGTATTATCATTTTTTCTGCAACTAAACGAACGTGTAATTAGCTTGGAAACTAGCTGCTGGAAATGTTGTTTAATCTAATGTCATACATGTCCAGGAAGACCAGTTCTTCGTTTACAAAATGAACGAAGTTAACTTAAAGCAATATTGTCTACAGCTGTTTTGTCGGTCAGTTCGTCAATTAATCCGTCTTTCGAAACCATTGCCCGCGCCATTCCTTGGCAACCGTAGGTACCGATCATGAACTCTAGAGGACTGGTCAGTACCAAGTCTTGTTGCTGGCGTGTAATGAACGACTTAGCTGAGTTAGTACTCTAATTTATATTTGCTGAATATATTTTCTCCTCGCTTATTCCGAGCTATCATTGGTCGAAGTTATTTTAGTATTGCTTATCAGTAGTACGTCATTAATTACTTTTGCCGGTGTCTCCTATGCTAAAAATAGTCTCCAAGTTTGATAAATGTGATATTTTAAGTTAACCATAGCGTCTTACTAGAAGTAAAATACACATTTTTCTTTCCAGCAACCAATCTCTCTTGTCATGATTTATTTATCATACTGCTCATTGTAACTTTAAACTCTCTGGATTATCTTGAATCCATTCTCCTTCGATATGCTTGTGATGTATCTGGCGATTTGCGAAAGAATTGATGTCGACAGTTTTCTAAAATACTGTTCCATGAAAACGAAGGTGTATTAATGAAGCTGTAACGTAACATTGCCGTGGAATGTAAATGAAAAAATCATGAAATTTAAGTTTGCGATTGGGACATTTTTATGTTGTGCAAGGTAATGGTTATGTCAATTTGAATGTTTAAATGCTGTATTTCGCTAAAATCAGTTTAAAACCGAAATAATTAATAGGAAAGAAAGAGCCATATGGTTAAGAAATTAAATGTAATGGATGTCTTCCTATTCACTTCTATACATATATAACTTAATTTACTGTTATTTACAATGAATCTGCCTTCTCTTACTTCTCTATTCACTTCTGAATGTGCTTTATGTTTTTCGGACGTTGAAAGAAGTTATATATGTGTATAGATATGTGTGTTCTTTTTCCTTTTACATGTATTACTAATTTTGAAATAAGACAAGAAATATATCAAATATATAATCATATTAATTGTGAAATAAGTTGTCGGAATTAATAGTGGTGTTTATGTGGTAAACAAATGGTTGCCAGTGTCAGTTATAGCTTAACTCATTATATTTATGTGCACAGATAACCATAATTATTTATGAAATTATGCAATTTCCTTTCTATTTCATCAAAAGAATACCTAAATGAGAAAGTTAACAAAATCTACATTTTCCGATGTTATATGGTCGTTGTTTTGTAATTGTGATTATATACATGTATTCTCGAAGCCTTACTTTGTTACTTTCAAAGAAGTGAAATACAGTATTTTTTTTTAATTCTCCGGTCCATTGTTTCTACACAGAAGGCTCCTGAAGACATAATCTTTACAATAAATATCACAAAATAACACGTCCGTTTTATTTTCCAAAAGTAATTTCATTATATCAAGATTTTCAGAACGAACAAATGCTGAATAAATTATGAGAAAATACTATTAGCGAAAGTATATATCTACCTGCATGTCCTTGCCTTAAAGTTTCCCTTTAATGTCTTCTCTTGATTTCGTTTTAATAAGGACAAACAAGAAAATATTCTTAATTTGAGTAAATCAAGAGTATAATCATGTTTGCTGCTTGAATTAAAACTTGTGCAAAACTTCTTCGGAAAACGAATTCAGACAATACAATAGATGGCTTTCAAGTTGCGATAATTATATATAATTCAACGCTTGTGTCTAATTGCTTTTTCACATAACTGAACGCCATCTATTCCATGAACGTCTTAAGATTTACTTGAAATTTTGAAATAAGTTAGTGAGAGATTCAAATTCATTTTAAGCTTCTTAAATACGATCCTGTTCTTTGGGGAATTCATTCTCTCTTATAGTGTTCTTAAATAAATTAATTTATCTAAACCTCGAAGGCACATTAGCAATTCATTAAAGGGATATTTAATGATGAGTTGTTTTGGACTATAATTCGGATTACAGTGAAGTCTTTTGAATAAAACGTTACTTAAGTGTTTAAGTTTGTCAAGGTATATTGGTTGACAGCTTGATACTGACGGAACTACCTTAAGATAAAAGAAATTATATTATGTATAAAAATGCATACAAAACTGCCACTTTATGCAGTTGTTATTTATACAGATAAGCTGGATGCGTATTTGACTTCTGTTTTTATCGACGTGGGTTTTTACTTTAATATTTAATATCGCATTTCAGTTTGGGCACCATGTACAAACAAAATACCAATTACTGTAAATGTACTAAAATACATAATACATTCAACACTTACAAGTAGTTCACTTCAATTTCATGACTTAACGTTTAAGAAGCGTGTATCAATATATGTAAATACCCAAGCATGGGCTACTTTTTTTAGGTACTGTGACAATCGACAATCCTAGTGTTTCCTGATATTCGTCTGCAGACGAATGACACTCTAGGAGAAAGAAATTTGACGTTGGATAGACCCCAGATTAAAAAAGTTGCATAGACATTTTTTCGATTGTCTCTTCTCGATGGTGCCACGCCATGCACTATCTTAGCATATGAAGATAAGTTTTGGTCTACTGTTCCGGGATTCTAAGAATATCGAAACTCTGGCTGATTTATTGATATGTCTTCATTGTCAAACCTGTCAGACAATGCAGACGCTGATTCTGTAATGAGGAAATATGACAAAGTCCTATGAGCATTGCAACATATACCACAATTTTAAAAAGCACAGGACAAAGATATTCACATACAAACCAAATGTAATAGTAAGAACAAAGATGTGATAAGCAATTAAACAAAACGAGCAAACCTAACCAATTACCGTCTTGGAATGGTCAGTACGCAGAAGGAACCGACGGGGTGCTTAAACCGGCGTCACAGACCATCCAGCACATCCCGAGGGGCCTCCCAAAAGATAGCAACGAAACGAAAACCAATCTATTTAAACAAAAATGTCCAAGCGCTGACGTTCACTTAAATAAGTTATGACGTCGTCAGTGACGTAACTGAGAAATAATGTCCACATGGTATCTAAACGAGGAGTGAAGAATCATTTCCATTAGAAGGACTACACAAAATTGTAGCTTGTAAATTGAATTAAATTTTTGATTTAATAAAAAATGACCAGGGGAGTGTAGATGAATGTAGCATTATGTTCATGCACAGATGGAAGTGAGGAAAGAAAGTCCAATGTCTATCAAAGGAAAATACACGTTAGAGTCCTTATAGGATTAGTTAAATGACAGCATTGATTACATGCACGGAAGATTTGTTACGACGCTACACTGCACAGGTGACATTGTTGTAATCGTGAATAAGGACAGATTGACAAACAGGTAAATAAGAAAAGGTCGTCTCAAAATTACCACAGTTATTTAAATCTAAACTACCTCTAGACAAGGGCAAACAGGTTTTAAACTGGAGATGCGCTGGTAAGCGGCAATCTGTTTGGAAATGTGATAATTTTGATTGAAGTCTTGAGCATGTGTTTAGTTCTATGACTGAGTTGCACTTTTAACCAATTAGATGGTCAGCTTTATTCTATAACCGACCCTTAAAACAATATAATAAATAAATAACACCATATTTCAAATGCCACGATGTAGTTTGCTGTACATAAATGGAGCATATGCAAGTACACGGTAATTTTTTACTGGGCGTGTCTAAGGTACGAAATACTGTGGTAACTAAAATTATGGTCTTAAATAACCCTTACACACACACACATACACACACATGAAACTACAACACGTCATTACATAAGCCAATGACCATAACTAAAAATAGTGAAAACACAATTTAATTTTACATTTAATAAAAAAACTTTATTGCAAATGTAGTTTGTTATTGGTGAAAAGGTGACAGTATGTATATAATTGTAGAATTAAAGATGCGGTGTCCAGATGTACATCTTTTACAAATTCACTCCACTTTGTATTAATTACAGTTAAAAAACTTTGTATTGAAGGCCTTACTAAATATGACTAGATATGGTAGCGCAAATGGTAGAAAATTTGTTCCGTGTACAATAAAACCCGGTTAAATACGCGATTTGCAACATACCAATTTCGTTAAAAATGGACGTGGCATTGTTCTCTTGCTAATACTTATTAATGAGCAAATATAGGAGTATTTCCACGACTACCGGTGTGGTACTTGCGTGGTGTCCACGTCATACTATGAACGAGGATTGCAACATAATATCTGCTTCGAAAGGACAGCGTCTCCAGATAAATGTAACTACTTTATTGCAACATTAATAGGTTTTAGGGCATGCCACTACGGAAATCTTAAAACAATGCTAACGTAGAGTATTGAAATGCCAATCCATCAAGCCGCGTTTAAATAAGTTATATGTTTCGCGTATCGGAATCAGCGTTGTGTTCATTAATGGAAAATGCTGATGGGAAAATAATGTTTATTTCTTTTTTACTACATCGCACCGGCACGTTTATTATCATATTGGCGATGTCCAGCTGATAATTGATGATGAAATACCCCAGATATATGTCTGGGGTAGAACCACCGGCGCACTGCGGATTATCTGGATAATCTCCTCAGATGAAACTTATATCCCCGACCGGTACTCGACTGTGAGAGGCTGACTAATTTCAAGTCGGTGACTCTAACCACTTGGCCACGGGCGGCCAGGAAAAGATTATGTGAGTTTTCATTAAAAGTTCATGTCAGATAACTTAAAATGCATCCGTTTTGCACTCTCGTTTGTCATTCTGATTGCATTACCTGCAACAATACGTGTACGTTTATGATGATGGATTAAAGACAAAGTTTACGAACACAACAATCACTTTTCCATATTGTTTTATAATGGAAATATTTCACAAATGTCTTTAACAAATTAAAATGAGGATAATGTATTTCGTAATACATTAACTGCATTGATGGCAAAAATTTTGTTTTTTGTTGTTGTTTTGTTTTTTTCTGATTTTAAAAAAGAAGAATTTCATACATGTAGTTTCTTGTAAAATAAAACTCATACGATTCAAAGTACATATTATTCAGTTCTGGACTCGTATGTATTGAAACAACCATAGCCTAAATACAATTAGTTAATAAACGAAACGTCTGACATTTGTAGATGCAATAGTTGGGGTTTTATTCTTCAGTATGACCATTGTCGTAAGCTAGATAAAAAGTGCCACAGTGCAGCAGAGATGATGCATTTCGCAAGACAAAGGAAATTATAAACGGTTAAGACAGGAGATTTACGGCTTAATAAGGTTTACATAACTAAAGAGGAACGGTCTACAGACAGACTAGTTAACTAGTCAGATCGAATAAGGACGGTTTAATTGTACGTCAAACAGTCTGTGAAACAGCTTGGTTTTATGGTTTCGTGAATAGTATTGTGTAATTAAATCATGCAAGTAAAGCACGGATGTGAGACATCAAAGGCGCCGCTGAGAACTTAAACAAAGAGATGACCATTCTGGAAACTAAACACGCATTACATAATTTATAGTAACGAATCCTAACTTTGATGGGAACTATCTGCTACATTGCTTTCTTCCATGATGTCTGCTACTTCTATAATTACAAGTGCATTTTAACATAGGCATATTCCGTGTGTTTGTTTGTTTGTTTGTTTTTGTTATTGTTGTTAAACAAGACCTCGTCAAACTGCTGCGATTTCCTATAAATATCTGCTACTTTTTCATAATTGCAAGCTACACTATATTGTTGCAAGCTACACTGTTAAAAATGGAATACCCGGCTTCTTCTGAAAACGGTCTCACAGAACAGCTGCGATTTTCTGTTATTGTCGGCTACACTATCGTCCCCGTTCTATAAGAGGCACCATTCTCTAAAGCGGCGTCAATAAAGACGATATAGAATAGACAATCAGTTACGTTTACACTAATTACTTTAGATTTATGTTTGTGTAATGACATTGAAACGTGTTTGTCTTTGTCTAATCTGGCTATTTTATTAAAGTCTAGAATGCGTAACTGTGCATCATTAGATTAGTTTCAACCGCATTTTGATTTTTCATAAATGCTTAGTTCAAATGGGTGATTTTAATTTCAATGAAAAAAAATCAATTGTATTTATTGTTCTCTATGGCAAATCCGATTAAGTGATGTTTCAAAATTTAAGTTATTATTTATTGATATTATATCATTAATAAAATGATATTCTTTCTTTCCTTTTTGCGACAACAGTGACTGTTCTGTTTTGCAAGCCTTTTTGCAGTATGCTCAAGACTCAGTAACTACCAATTCAATGGCTTTTGCTTTATTTCTTACCAGAAGAGTCATATTCGGCTGTATACCTCAAGGAAACATAAAAAATAATCACTATTTTACCCCACCACCAATTACTTCCCCAACCCATTAACCTCCCACTGAGATCACAGTTTGAAGTATGACAAGGCCATATTCCAATTTTCAATGACTTTAAGTTTAAACTAATGGCAAATGCAAACGTAAAGTAACAGTGGATCATACATTGAGATAGTGTTGATTTTAAGTCATGGTGTTATTTCAAAAGATAATTGTTAATATGTTTAATGAAACACAGCTTTTGTTCTGAGTATATACTTGTAAAAATGTGTTTAAAGATTTCGTATTATTTGGGAACTGTTTTTGTCTACAAAACCTAAAACAGAAAGAACAACGCACTCAGACGTATTGGACGTATTGCTCGTATATCATCCAATATTTATTTTCAGAAGGTCTGCCGAATAATTTATACCTAATGTCTTCGATAGCGCTTTTAGCAATAACAACAGACTCGTGAACATAACTTTAGTAATAAAGTCGGGTTTCAGGAAGCTTGATACTGGTGTATACCAAACTTATAAAGTAATCAATTAATATTAATTTGCATATTTTAAACTTCTTTAAACGTGTTTAAAGTGTATTGATTTACCATTGACTTTAACAACACGAAAGCAATTACTACATGTCTACATTTCAGTATTCAGCTGAAGTATTTATTTAAAACATGGATTCGTTTGTCAATATTTGTGTTCAAAATGCTGGCTGATAAAATAACACGCTACTGCATTTTGTTGTGGTTTTGTTGTTTTCTATTTTATTGTTCTTATTATACATCATGGTTGGTGGTTATATTTCAAACCACTCTCTCGTTTGGAACTGTAAGATTGCCATGGTTCTTTTTCTACTGTACATTTCGTACGTATGTTGATAGTTTATTGAAGTGTTAGGAGACTTATATTGTCTGTATAGAAGTTCCCATCGGTTTTTACTCCCGATGCAGGGCTTGCTGTTTTACTTTGATTGGACATTTGTATGTACATTGTTTGTTTGAGAGAAAAACATTCAGGAAGTGCTAGGTTGTAGAGCTCCACAATCCAGGTCTAAGCACCCCAGTCGGTCCTTTTGCCGACTGACAATTCCAAGCCGGTAACTGCTTGCTTTTCCTTTTTGTTTTTACTGTCTCGTTTCTTGATTCTCGTGTTTTGTCACGGTTACATTTACCCTCTTTGCCTTTGGCTAGAGTGTGTTCAAATTTAAATATCTGTGGTAAATTCTCATATGTACTTTTTATTTTCCTATCTATTCTATGCTTTGTACACACCTTTAGGTATACCCGTCTCTTAAATTTATCAGAGAAGCACGTTTATTTGGTTTCCAGTCATAAATGTAAACATCTTCTGAATAAATGGACATTTTACAAAGAGAAAAAGCCAACTATTTAACTTTATCTGTGCGTTGTCTGAAAAGATTACTACATCGTATTTTATCTTTAGAAGACTTCATATTCATAGAGGTATTTGTATGTGCTGTTTACCGTTTATTCAAAAGTCCTTGAATTGACAAGTTTTTTTGCAGAATCCCTTGATGGTTTGATTTGAAATATATTTAGAGATTCGATGGTGATGTAGCTTCCATTACAAGTGTCATGTTCGCCGCACATGAACGCGACGTCTATATGTGATCCGTCCTGGAAAAGTTCTACGCATGGCGCTCTCTTTTTCTATAAAAATGCAATGTCTTTATGCATTGAATTTCGGTTATTATTCAACTTTAGCAAATATCAGAAATAAATTATGTTGTTGTAGTTTAAAATGTTGCTAAATCATTTCTTGAAATTGTTAATGTACCATATGTGTATGTATGAGTTATTTAATTAAAATTGAACGAGCGTTCGAGGTCTAGTGGTTAAGACGTTGGACTCCGGATCGGAGGGTCCCGTGTTCGAACCCCGAAACTGACCACGTGATTTTAGTCCTTGAACAAGACTATTTACTGCACATTGCACCAGGTATTCAATACCTGAGTTCTGGTTCTACCCAGGAAGTGGACAGTCCAGAGAGATTAATATAAGTTAAAAGAACTTGTTTCTCAATCGACTATAAATAAATAGGTTTAAACTAATTAAAATTGCATTTGTTACGACGGTGTACTGTGCCCATGTCAAATGTTATGCTATATTACGTTGTCTGCTTCTGACCTTTCCCCATGCATCCAAAGAAAATTAGTTATTGCAGATAATGTTTAAGACATAAACATTTGATGGCATTGTAAGTCTTTTTAACAGCAACAAGGTTTTGCTGTTTCTTGGTCTGTTTGTTTTTAGGCTAAAATGTTCAACTAGTAAACAGGACCTAGACGGCGATCTCTGCTTCTTGGCATCAATGCTCCCTTGCCGTGTATTTTATTTGACTCACCACCTTCAGATATCCGCAAACTGTTGAGTGCACCATGCATTTCCGATTCTAACATTAGGGCTAATGCCTGCGCGCACTTGAGGACAAAATCAATGTATTAAGCGAGACATTATCACACCATTTTAATTACGAAACATGTCAAAGATTTAAAAGCATAGGCTAAATTAGCATATCGTTTTCCAATACAAACTTGATCTATAACTCATTTTTGTTCTGTATGCAAAACTATATGATATATTGTTTCAATGCAGTAACATAATGATGCTCTAGGGCGTTTGTTTGTGTTATGAGGTAGATCACTTAGTCACTGGCTAATACCTCTCTGAAAGATTCGCAGTACTCGTTAGTCGGAGCCTCATTACTTAAATAAAGTCAAGATGAAATGTACCATTTACCAATGTCGTATTTTCTCGTCGAATTTTCTTGTCGTACTTTCTCGTCAGAAAGTACTATTTGACCTCATTAAGCAAGAGCGTAAATAATCACATTTACTCGTCATTTGTACGGTCAAATTAGCTATTATACCAAATATAAAGCATTCAGTAGCACGGCCGATCATTTTATCAAGTCATAAACTCTCTAATTTTAAGAATAATAGCATCACTTATTTAGATATTTTAGAATCTTTCAGACAGAAATTTAGGATCTTAATTGAAACACACAAAATTACTTAACATATAGTATATAACATAGTGTGTTTGTAAGGTGTGACACTATCTGGGCTTATTTGTCTTTTACACTTTATCACCATTGTAGTAACCATTTATTGCAGCTTTTTATAATTGAATATTCAGTAAATGGAATTGTATACATTTAAACAAAGATTCATTATTTACTTCCTGTTTATAACTCATGAGATAAAACAAAAAGAGAGAAGTGTTTATCAGGCAGTCTGATTTAATAGTCAAGCTTACCCTTCAGCCGTTTTTGTAAGATTAAGAAAAAAACAACCTCTATGAGATGGCAACATATGCTAATATGTTTGTATGCGAATTGTGCCCAATGAAAATGAAATTAATATAATCTGTATGGAACACGCAGTCGACATTAGCAGTTACATGTTTATTCTTTCTTACTCGAAATTTGTCTCGCATTTTTTCCAGACAGACAAATAGGCAATATATTGTTTATACGCTGATATTATCATCATCACAACCCATTGATGTAAATTGACTTGTGTCAACGTAGAGATGTCTTATTTTGTAAAGGTAGCTAGAATGAAGGGAATTAGGTATTATAAAAATTTAAAGAAGAGGTCTTTTAAAGAGAAGAAATAAGACAGTTTTAAAGAAAAGAGCAAATTTTCCTATCAGCTGTTTATTATTTTGACCAAAGGAACATCCTTATTACATGATGCTATACACCTGCCCAGTGCTGTCATAAATAAAAGGTATGATTTTAACTATGTAACTTTGGTAAAGTTAAATGAACACATCGCTATAAATAGGATGGGTGGATGTTCCATCACAATTAAAGTATTCAGACAAGTTTACTTTTTTTTTTTTTTTAAAATATCGAAAATGTCGTAACTCACGAAAGTCAAAGAAGATAAATGACAAATGAAAAAAGCGTCAACCGGAAGAAAGGTGTGTCGTTTAAAAAATTGAACGAAATTAGCATGACGTAATATTCCGATTTTGATTTCTTTTTATTTCTGGAAAAATAGAAATACAACACTTTTTGTGTTCATCATCTTGCTAATATTTCCTAATTTTAAAGAAGAACAGTGTTAACTAATAGTTGTTTTATTGGCTAGCGGCTGATTTAAAAGAACAATGTATGTCTTAGTGTGAGAAGACACTTCACTTATACTACATACAATATGCTTATTTTTGTGAGCTCTATTTCTTAGTTTTAACTCTCTTTTTTGACTGCAGCTTATATTTAGCGTACATTAAAAGGAATATAAATGTATGCGTTTTGCAGTTTTCCTCAAGGAAGCAGTAAGTTTGACATAAGGCAGTAAATATATTGCAGTTCTACCAATAGTTTATGCAGTCATTGCTTATTATTGTCAAACAAAGGCTAAGCTCGCTGCATAGGTGTGTTTAAATCAAATCATGTGATGCATATAATTATATTATATTTCATAAAATGGCCATAAATTGCATACTGGCATAAGCAACATCCACATTTTTCTATGTTTTATAATTTGCAATTATTCAGTTATATTTATTCAGATGAATTAACCCGTCCGATTCAAAAGGGTAACATAGAGTAAAAGTTTATTTTTAGGCGGAATAGAAAACTTTCGAACATTAAGCATAGCAAGAGTATACTCTCGTTTTAAATCTCGATTTAAAATTGTGCAAAACGTCTTAAGAAAACGATTTTAGATATTAATTTTGTGCCTTTCAAGTTGTGATTTATATTTTATTCTACTATTTAATCTAATTGTTTCATCCCATTAATGAACACTATTTTATTTCATGAACTTTAAAGTCTCAATTTTGAAGTCAAATGTACAAAAGAAAATGAATTATACATTCATTGTTAAAGTCTATCTATAAATAAATACTATCCGATTCTTTTGGGAATTCTTTTTACGATTTAATCTAAATGTTTTATCCCATAACTGAACAGTATTTATTCCCTGGACTTCAAAATCTCAACCATGATGTCAAATGTATGAATAAATTAATAATACATTCAGAGTCACTGTTGAAGTCTATCTATGAATAAATACTATAAATACCTTCCTGTTCTTTTGGTAATTCTTGTGTGTGTGTTTTTTTTTTCTTAAATAAAACAATTCATGTAAGCCCCGAAGGCACATTAACAATTAATTTAGGCGGCGACATACAAAAGAATTAATGTTTTGAACTGCAGTGAGGTTTGGCTTGTTAAGAAAAGAATGTAATTCATGAAATTTTGTCGAACAGTTTGATGGTGACAGAGATGCATTACCGACAGACTTGGATATTTTAATGTAAAAGGAGATAAAAGCCATTTAGGTGATGTAAATAAATTATCGATTGTAAAAATAATGTGAAATAATTATATTTTATATTGTTTGTACATTATTACCATAACGCTTAATACATTGTAAGATACCTAGAGACGTTAGCTTAATGGCAACATGTCATAGGACAGATACACGCCGAGTTGGATTATTACAGCAGTTGGTTAAGCTTTCATGTTCTTATATCTACAATTGTATTTTCAAAAGGTTTGCTCTAATTCCATGCATGCTAATTAGACATGAGAAGACGCTCATTTTGTCGTCATTTATAAAATACCGATCATATAATGAGAAATTTCTAGAAATCTCATAAAAAAGAAATTTGATTAACCCAGTTAATGATAAGTAGTTTTAGAACCATGTTTCTCATATAATCTCACTCACCGTATTTATGGGCTACTTTAGGAATGGATTTGATAAACGAGGTGGGGGTTTTTAGGTTTCGTAGTGTTGTCTGGAATTTGTTCGCATGCAAATTACACTGTGGGAGAAAGAAAATTGACGTTGTATAGACCTCCGATTAAAACAGTGCAAAGAAGTGTCGTTTGTCTTTTTTACAATGAATTGCCCTGCCAGACACTTCTTAGTTATATCAAGTTTAGGTATTGGCGACTGTTTGGGGATGTTGGGAATATCAAATCTCTGTGTGATTAATTGATGTATGTCCATTGTCATACCCGTCAAGATATTAAATGACGGATGCTGCCAGGAGTGTCACACAAAGGAGCTTTGAACATGCGCTTGTAAAGTCGTATGTTTGGAATATTTATAATTTTGAATGAACAATGTGTCAATTTTCCTGGCTACACTTTTACATATTAGAATAAAAAAACGTCGCTGTTTGAAATCCATTGATATACAGCGAGTCTTATTAAAATAACAACATTAAACATGAATTTCTTATCATTAATACAATTACGTGCCTATTCTAAATAAATCAAAACTTCTGACTAATAATTATAATGGATTGTTTTTACAAGTCAAGGAACCAGAATACCATGACATAAGAACTGTTAATATGTTAAACTTTTATTTTAGAAACCAACTTAACCCTCTTAACTTGAAAAACTTAAAGTGAGCGTTTATCACCTTGCACGTAATATCAGAAAAAAGCTACTGTCTGCAATAATAATAACAATATATGGTGTAATTACAAAAGGAAAAATGGCAATTAATAAATGTAGACCAATATTTTTGTTATTGTTTTAGTTTTATTTTAATTCAAATAACAAGTTTTGTTGAATGAGTACAAATAAAACACAACATTATTTATTGCAACCAACATTTAATAAACAAGTTAATTAGTTTTAGGACTTTTATATGTTGGCAACCTTAAAACAAACGCTCTTTTTTGCCACGTTTATTTGACAGCTATCAGTTATCTAGGCACAAAAGCAAGTATCGCTTTCATCTACGTTAAGAAAATATCATTTTTAACAAAAACAAAGGACAGTTACATCAATCCATTATAGCTGTGTTTCACAGCCCGAGGCATACAAAGGAACAATTTTGAAAGATGCCTTGCAGAAACAGTATGCGTCCATCTTTTAAATAGGAACATACCATGTCAAGCATCTAAAAGTGATCACATTTTTACATATATATCACTTTCTCAATTATTAAAAGTTCCTGGCAGCAATGCGAAGAAAATGGTTGATTTGAGATCCCACAAGTAATATTATTGATCAGCTATTAAAAAAGTTCCTCTGTAAATTAGAATAGTTGTATTCTACAAAATCAGTGTTTATTACAAAAAATATTTTAAGTATGCTTTATTAAGCGGATAACACTTTGAGATCGTTTGCAATTAACCATGAAACGAATGTAACGAATACATGTTGGAGTTCTCTCAGGGGCTACTGTTAATGATTGCTTGTTTACATTTATGTTAAATTCTATTTATTTTTTTATTACATTTCTTTTATTTTTAAGATATCTGCCTCTTGCCCATGTGAGAGACATTTTTATTTTAAATTATGTGTGCACGCTTATATATACTTCCAATACCGTATTTAAATGATAGACACAACTCATGTTAAAATAAATTTAAACAGAAGACAAACAATTGCAAATGCAATTTGGTCATTGGTCACTTTACTCTGGACACTTCGTTCGCTTCATTTTCCGTTGCATACAAACATAAGGACAGAGTGCTTCAATGCAGTGACGTCATCATGCTGTCCGTTTGTATTGTGTCATGAAGCAAGTAGTTCAATAAATCTCTCCTATATGTGAAGTATAGTATCAGCGCTCGTTAGTTCGAATGACTGCTCGAATACAAGAAAAAGCGACTGGCTGTATTATTTTCTTGTCAGACACTTTTCATCCCCTTATGTGAACTAGTAAATGAACACATTAATAGACAGAACGGTAGCGTTCTTAGTC
This sequence comes from Sinonovacula constricta, assembly GCA_007844125.1. Taxonomy (NCBI): domain Eukaryota; kingdom Metazoa; phylum Mollusca; class Bivalvia; order Cardiida; family Solecurtidae; genus Sinonovacula; species Sinonovacula constricta. Next base: position 50,943,916 of record CM017569.1, on the reverse strand, counting down.
ACTCCGATGACAAGAACGTTTTGTTATTGGTCTTGAAAAACATCGCAGCTACCAATTATGATCATTGTAGCGACGTCCGGCTGCTATTGTGGAAGAAAACCCCAGACAAATGTCTAGGTAGAACCACCGGCGCGCCGCATGTGAGCAGGAAGACATTCACACATTCAAGTCCTTCGCCCCGAACTTGACTCGAATCCATATGGTGAGAGATTAAGCAGTGAGAGGAGTTCATGATAACGTGCACTTTTGTTCTATTTTCTCTTAAAGCAATTGCGATAGTATAAAAATGAATTGTCTGCATCAAAACTGACCATACCATTAAGGAGTGATAGCAACTGGAATTATCTTATTCTAGAAGTTTATAATTTATTGATTACATAAATGGTAATATTCAGCAAAAACTTGTGTTCTTAGTATGGGCCTTTGGCCATTTATGGTGAAAACTCGAGTGTTCAAACATAGCAGTGCACTAAGACGTATTGATCTAACATAATCCAATATTTCCATTCTAAGAATCTAAAGATTTGATTATACCATTGTCTTTGTACAAACGCGTACAATAACGACAATGCTGAAAGAAGATTTTAGGCAATTGATCAACATGCCGGGGTATGGATAGAGACAAGAAAAGTAATCAACTTACTTCAAATGTTATCGAATGTGCCTTAAGTGAAATGAAAAGTTTGCCTTGCTTTGTCACTTTAGAATTAGAACAGCGCGAACGCAATTATTGAAAGAGCGATATTCAGCGGGCGTATCTATTTGAAACGAGGCGGAATTAAATAGTAATTACTTTTTGAAAATCGTTTTATGTTATTATCTTTATGATTTCTTAAGGTTTTGTAATAATTTCTTACAAGTGAGAAAGATGTATATCCACAGGTGTTTCTTTAAAGTGGACTTCATTGTTAAGTCTGTTTTTGAATTCTCGAGATTTTTCTAGCTTAATGTTTGTTCCGCAGGGACGTTAACAAATGGTTTAGTCCCTCTCCCTAAGAATTCGAACGTTATCATTCTTTCGTGATGTGCTGATATTAAGGTTTGAGCATGTACTCCAGTAGTAGTAGTAGTTGTAGTAGTAGTAGTAGTAGTAGTAATAGTAGTAGTAGTAGTAGTAGTTGTTGTAGTAGTAGTAGTAGTAGTAGTAGCAGCAGTAGCAGGATTAGTTGTAGTGGAAGGATAGAAGTAGTAGCAGCAGGATAAGTAGTAGTAGTAGTAGTAGTAGTATAGTAGTAGTAGTAGTCCGTGTCGTATGCCACAGGTATATTCAATAAATTTACTCATAATTGCACTGACGCAACTTTTATTTGTCATTGTGTGCACTTTACAAAACCCTTTTGTTGTTGTTTTTGTCCAGATGCGCAAAACAAGCAAAGCTATTCCCCATTTTTAAAATGAAAAAAAAATGTTTTAGTTATCTCCCTTGTTAGAATGTATTTTATATTTTACTTTATTTCAGAAATATATTAAATTTTATTTTTAATTTTGCTTTTTTATAAATTCCATTTTATGTGCATGTATAAGTCTTAAGTACTTTTCAAAAGTTTCAAAAAATCGTAAGTTTATTGCAGTAACCATATACCAAACACCTACCATCGTGGGAGGTAAGAATATAGTAATAATAGTGTTCTCGCAAAAATGTAAAATAATCTATTTAACAACGAGACCAATTTCGAAGGAATGACAATGAAGACCAATATAAACTTACTAGAAATAGTTTGAGTCGAACAGCCAAAAGAAATTTTTAAACTAAAACGATAAAAGAAAAGAAAGACAAATGTTAAATTTCTTTGGAAATCTATGAAATCGCTACAAGGACATGGTTACTCTAAACTAATATCTTACCCAAGCCTGTTATTTTAAAATGATAAACAAATCGGTGGTGACTCAAATGTCGCAAAGGCTTTGAACAAACATTTTATAAATAGTGCAAATACAATAGAAAAGTCAGATTTCAAAGAAAATTACTTCGCAACTTAAAACTTAAAGATGCTTGTTTTGATATAAATTTAATCCCACCCATGGAGGTCAAGTAAATAATATATAAACAGAATTGTGGTTAAGCCATTGGTTTAGATGGTATAGGCGCAAGTGTTCTAAAGTTATGCGGGAATCATATAAAGTTATCTTCTCGTACACATTTGAAGAAACATATGTTTTCCAGTATATTAACATTCTAATAAACAAGATCTTAACAATTACAGTCCAATTTCCATACTACCAACTATACCAAAATTAATCGGAAAACAGGTAGTAATACAGTTTTTAAATTAGTTTATACAAATTTATTATCATTAAAAATTTCAATAAGGACTTCGACTTCAATATTTATGTCAAACAACTTATAAGACCGACTTTTGACTGGATTACAGAAATGAACAAGGGTAATTTAACTGAAGTTATTTCACATGATTTACACAAAGCTTTGGATTAAATTTCCATAACATTTCTAGTTAAAGTTGGATCATTTTGCAGAGCTAAATGTCGAACTTTTTAAATCAAACCTTTCAAACCTATCTCAAATCGATAAAACTGGACGATGCGATACATCGCGGGAAGGATAATTGAAAATGGGGTAACTCAAGGCATGTTTCTAGGCCCTCTTCTTTTTAATTTATATATTAACAGTCTCGAGTTGGGTGTACAATCTTCTATGACTCAATATGCTGATGATTTAAAAGAGATATAGACTTTGTCAGTAATTGTTATTAGCTAAACAAATTGGCAATAGGTTCCTGGAAAACAATATGCATGACATCGGGATCAATACTATGTATATCCTATATCATACTATGTACATACTATATCAATATCTACAAATGTTATTGCACCGTTTGTTAATAATGATTATATAAAGAAAGCAAATTATGAAAAACATCTTGGAGTATATGTTGATTTTAGTTGCGAGACACAAGTAAACATCATATGTACAAAGGTTAATACTTCTATAGCGTTGTTAAGATGTTTACCATAACACTTATATGAAAAAATGAAATCTCTTTGCTATTATTCATACATGATCTTATCCATTGAATACTGCTCTCATGTTTGGGGTATTACCAAACGTAGATACATTGACATACATGTAATAACAAGTCTACAAAAGAGAAACGCTAGAATAATATTAAAATAACCCAAGCAAACTTCGTCGTCTGAACTATCTACTAATCTAAAATGGCTCATTTTTGAAAATCGTTGTAAGAATCATGCTGTAACTATGATTAATCATTCTCTACACAATAAGGTTTCAGATTGGCTGCAGGTATTTGCACAAACATAAAATATAATCTGCGTTCGTCTTCAAACAACAGCTTGCCTCACTTTTTTCTGTAAAAACAATTTGTTTATTTGTAAATTTTGCTAATTTGATCTTGAATGACATGCCTAACAATATTCGGTCTGTATGCTCAATAAATATTTTCAAAAATACGTGAACAAAACATTCGTTATCATCACAGGATATGTATTTTTTATTTCATAAAATCTTATGACTTTCTTTGATTGTTTTTGTCAATTTGTGTACATTATGTATGCATGCCGTTAATTATGTTGTAGAAGACCGTATTGAAATAAGACTGCTGTAACATTTTTATGACTAAATGGATATGTCTTGAAATAAAGCTTTTGGTAGAAGCATGAGAAGTAGAAGTAGTAGAAGAAGTAGTATTAGAAGTAATAGTAGTAGTAGTAGTAGTAGTAGTAGTAGTAGTAGTAGTAGTGGTGGAAGTAGAAGGAGTAGTATTTGTATTTTGGGTTTTACGGCACACCGGCACTTGATAGGTCAAATAGCGCCGAGTAGTAGTAGTAGTAGAAGTGGTAGTATTAGTAGTAGTAGTAGTAGTAGAAGTAAGAGTAGTAGTAGTAGAAGTAGTAGAAGTAGTAGTAGTAGTAGTTTAGTAGTAGTAGCAGCAGTAATAGTAGTATTTATCGTAGTAGTAGTAGTAGTAGTAGTAGTAGTTGTTGTAGTAGTAGTAGTAGTAGTAGTAGTAGTAGTGGTGGAAGTAGAAGGAGTAGTATTTGTATTTTGGGTTTTACGGCACACCGGCACTTGATAGGTCAAATAGCGCCGAGTAGTAGTAGTAGTAGAAGTGGTAGTATTAGTAGTAGTAGTAGTAGTAGAAGTAAGAGTAGTAGTAGTAGAAGTAGTAGAAGTAGTAGTAGTAGTAGTTTAGTAGTAGTAGCAGCAGTAATAGTAGTATTTATCGTAGTAGAAGTAGTAGTAGTAGTAGTAGTTGTTGTAGTAGTAGTAGTAGTAGTAGTAGTAGAAGTAGTAGAAGTAGTAGAAGTTGTTGTTGTTGTTGTAGTAGTAGTAGCAGCAGCAGTAGTAGTAGTAGTAGTAGTAGTAGTAGTAGTAGTAGTAGTAGTAGTAGTAGCAGTAGTAGTAGTAGTAGTAGTAGTAGTAGTAGTAGTAGTAGTAGTAGTAGTAGTAGTAGTAGTAGTAGTATAGAGTAAAGTCCCTTGGTAAACGAAAAGATGGAATTTATCTCTGGGTTTCACACGTCAGGAGAATTGCTTTTACAGATTAAGTGTTTGACATACTGTAGCTTCCTTAACATTCAAAAGCGTACTCAGGAGATTTCCTCTTCCATTGTAACGCATGCAATATCTATTTCACGGAGTCTCCAGAATTATTTATACCAATATCTTTGACAGCCTTTGTGGAAAAGTATACAAACATTTAAAACGGTTAAAAAATGCTATTCTAACATTGCAACCTGCTTATATGTAGGGAAATATAATTGATACATTCAATTTTATTTGAGTGTTTCTTAAACGACAGGCTTCACGATTTCGCCGTGCATTGCCAAATCTAACTTGAACATGTCGAAACTAATTATACAAAGGAAACAATCGGTTAACGGTAATATTTTCCATTTAGCTTGACACAGCTGTGAAGTATCTCTATTGTTTACTATGACGTTTTGATATTTATCAACATTGTTGTAAAATGCAGACTAATGATAACAAGAAGTTTGCTGTTTTCTTTTGTTTTGATTTTGCTGTTGTTATTTTTATTTAATATTATTTTGGGCTTCCCAATTAACATGCACTTAAAGCTGTTGACGATATTATCGACAATTTTTGTCAAGGACAGAATTCTTGCGAGTTCATTTAATGTTCGCTCTAACATTGCAAGAATGCAATATCGTTATAGGATTGATTTATTTGTTGTTTCTTTATTTATTTTGTTTTTGAGAATGATAATTGCTGTACAACTCATTTTATTGAAGTGATCGATATCTTAACTTTCATTCTGCAAAATCTGTTACCAAGGGCACATTTACAAATGATTATATGTGTTCTTTAACAACCCTTACCTTGTAATGCTATCGTGCCGCTATGAAACTAAAGGAGGATACACAAATTGTATTGTGGCTTAGTGTTTACGTTAATTTAGTCCGGAATGCATAATCTTTTACCAATAATCAGTTACAAATGATAAGATCTCTTCTTTGAACAACTCCTTACCTTGTAATGCTATCGTGATGCTAGGAAACTAAAGGAGGATACACCAATTGTATTGTTGCTTAGTGTTTTACGCTAATTTAGTCCGGAATGCAAAATGCATTCTGTGATGATTGGCGCTACTGATGTTTATAATTGTATGCACACTGGTACAGATGCGTTGTTGTACACACTCACACATCAATATACTTAATTAATGTGCAGCGCATGCTTAATTCAGTAAAATCCAACATCAACAGGTATTGGAATATCGCCAGGAATCGTATGTACACGGGCTAACTGAACTGTTAATTCGGAAACGAATTAAAGTCGTAGGATTTTTAGAATGTTATTTATAAGTAGAACCAATTTTAACCCTTATTGCCACTGTACATCTTGTTTCATTGGTGTACATGGAGAGGTCCAAAGATTTAATATATATAAATATATATATATTGGAATGTCTAATATTTGCGCAGTTTTCAAGCATAACTGGCAAGAAGGACTGTAGAAGATTTAGCCGTTTGAGACACAAATCCAACAATAAATTTTATAATAATGTTTTTTTACTGTGTTAATTTTCATATGAGAATCATCCTGTATGGATAAGTAATTGGGCAATATTTGTCTTTGCCTGACACTCCTATATCTCTAGGATATTCTGTACAAACGAGCCCGCAATACTAAATATAAATGTGTGTTCCAATTTAAATAGGAACATTGTGGGTCTATTATTTAATTCCTTGAAGAGCCATTTTAATGAAAATGATAGTAAAATTAGAAACCTATACAACCAGTATTAATGTAATAGCCATTACGCACGCGTATGTATAAACTTGACAAGATGGAGTTATTTATTTGGCGTTACGGAATGCATTTTTATGGAGATGATAGAGTAGCAGGCTTTAAAAGTTAAATCGCCTTTGTTCTGTTCGACCTTTTCCAAGAAAAGACCCAACTATTCCATTTTATTGTAATAAACTGTAGCTTGCAATTATAGAAAGGTGCTAGTCATTACAACTGTTTTGGCGAGGTTTTGTTTAGGTTTGGATTGGATTTGCCGGCATTTTTGCCGATACTGTGCACCGACGTTTCTATCATTATAGTACAAGGGCACACATGAGGTGCCCAGGGAATGAACCCGGCCGTTCCATTACATTGACACCGACGAGTCAGGCGTAATGCTGTCCGTTTAGCCTACAACCAAGTTTAAAGTCTTTGGATTAACTTGGCCGGGGTTTGAACCTCCCGATCCGCAAGACGACACTCTACCACCTGAGCTATTGTGGCCGGTTGGGTTTTGTTTAACAAAAGAAACCAAGTATGCTAATGATATCAATGAAGCTTAAAATTACAGATGTACACGTAATCAACACGTAAGAAAGCAAAGTCGTAGATAGTCTAGTTCCAGTCAGAGTTACTGTTCGTTACTCTCGCATATTTATATAATCGATCGACAGTTTAAGAGAGTAATTAGTACCCCGGATAGTTTTATCTTACTTAAAGCACATGATTTCTACTGCGCATTGGATGTCTTACAACCGAGTTTGTTCTTGTTTTTCGTTTTTGGTAAAAGGTCTCGTAATAATTATCATATGATGATTTTTTTCATAATAGATTTAAAGAAATGTTATTTTAAAATGCATTCCATTGGCTGATAGCAGCTACATTCATAAAATGGTATGCTCGGAAATGTTACCAAACGTGAGCGAAATTGATTGATTATAACGAATTGTGACGACACGTTTGCTTTGCACTTGTCATTTGCAATTTATTTTCAGTTTACTTCCAAACAGAAACGAAAAGCACTGCAAGATGTCGACTGTTGAATATTTCATATAGTTTTATTAAATAAACTGAAAGTCGTCTCACGTAGGTTTCTAGACAGGCAATCCAGGTAATGCATTATTTATACGCTGACATTATTAGCACATTCTCCTAACAGATGAAAGGAGATATGCCTCCTCATGGGGTTGTACAAATGCAGAGGTGCAAAATATTGTAGGTTGATTTTTAGGCGCCGCCCTGGAGAGCAGTGCATCTTATGGAATGCGTTTTAGAGAGACGATAGTGCAGCTTTTGAGAGACCATTTTTAGAGAAAAGAACTGAGTATTCCGGGGTCTTTTTTTAAATTGTAGCTTTCAACAATAATATGTAGCTTGCAATTTTTAAAACAGTGGCTGGTATTTATGGGAATTCGCAGATGTTGGGCTAAGCAATGTTTAACAAAAGAAACCGAGATACCGATGTTAACAATGCATCTTGTAAATACCGATGTACCAGAGAACAAGAAAAACAAAGTAGCAAATACTGTAGTTATGGTTCGTTACTGTCAAATGTTTATGTAAATTAATCGACAGTGAAAGAGAGTGTTTAGTTGCCAGGATAGTCATCTTCTTGTTTAAAGAGCCCGCTCTCTACGGCGCCTTGGATGTCTCACATCCTAGCTCTTTCTTGTTTTATTCAGGGTTGTGGCATTTGTGCTATTTAAACGCAGTGCCTTTTTTACCTAGAATACTGTTTCAGACAGTTTTCAGATTGATGATGTTCAACTAGTAGCTGTCGCATGAACATAAATCTACCAAGTCAGATGCCGGATAAGTGAACACAAACTGGCCTGTCGAATACCTTATGAAGTAATACGAGTTACCGAACAAACAAGCATGTTGACCCGTACATTTTCTTGCAAAAATGTATTTAGTAAATGTACCCATCAGAAAAAGTGTAGCACATTAAACTCCATTGTTTCCGCTAAAAAAGTTTTTTATCGTACATGCATTTAACAGTTATATAGCCATGGAAACCCTAAAACGGGAAATGAACACAGAGACACAAACCAACTGTTACCGACATTGTTCGATATGATTGTGAGTCGAATTTGGACAATATTTTAACCAATACAAGAACACACGAACTTATATTTTTACAACGCATTGAAGACAAATATGCAACCGCGTGTGGGTTTAAGTATTTAAATATAAATTTGTTTATTTAATTTCCTTTAAAGGTGATGTCCGACAGTTTGGACATTTTTCTCTAAACTAACCAAATAAGCCATTATAACCTGGAAAATGTGTTGCACATTGCTATTGATGGATGCACTAGATCAATGTGAACAGCGAAGCTTACAGGTATATATATTTCCTATCTGAGCCACGCTGCAAAGATAGCTATTTTTAAACACAAAAAAACACATATAATAACTTACTTTCTAGATCACGTTTCTAGATCCGGTTAATCCGCTCTGACGTCGATATCTGCTTTTAGTAGAGATCACTGTCATGCTTAAATATAGGTTTAAAAACACTGAAATTTTAGAGTGTTTGAGATTTTTATTGTTTAAAAAAATAGGTAAAAGTTCAAAAACCGTATTCATATTGCATAAACTATGCAATGAGTTTATGTAAAACTTATGTCAAAATGCTACAAAGATATTGTACAAACTGTTGGGAACCACCTTTAAGTGAATAAAACATGCCTTGCCCTTTTCCCAGAATCATCCACTTTTCAAAGTTTAAGGGTCTGTTGCAGACACGGAAATATCAGTTTTGCAAAAATAAACAGTTCCGATATCACCGATAGAGACAAGTGACGCATTGCTAATTAATGACAAACGGCTTAGAGACAAAATGTTGGAGAAATCAAATTTGGCAATGGCAAATTGTTTTGCTAACATCAAAAAGAGAAACGTGGAGAAAATGACATGAGTTTTGATGTAATTTAAATACCAGGCTTGTGAGTTGCTTTTCTAACAGTACGCTTGTTGAATTCCTAATTGAGTTCTACGGTTTTATAGGAAGACTTAAGCTTTTATCTCTGTATAGTGAGTTTTGTTAAAGATACATGGCGAAAGGTGTTTAAATGTACTTATATATCTTCGCTGTTCAAGTATTAGAGAAAGATCTTATGGATTGTAGTTTGAGTAGGTATAATGCATGCTAAATCAGATATTGTTAACACTTAAGGATACATTTATCGTAAGTGCGAAAATACACGACAATAATAAATTCCCTATAAAACAATTGATATGACTCAGTGTTACTGCTGTAACGATTGCTATGTTGTTTTTTACATTTGTTTGTTGTTTTCTTTTTCATGACACAAATCGTTCACACTGTGTCTTAAATTATTTTGTATGAGAGATAATCATTACTTCCAACGATTGCTCGAAACAAATGAAGATCAATTTTCCAACACGAGAGTGTTACATTTTTTTTATCTGGAGTGACAATTTTCCTCTGTACATCTCAAATGGGCGAGCAAGTTGACACACAAATAGCCAGAACTGTACTTTGATGGCTTTAATTGTAGAACATAAAGTATAGCTGATGTTTTAAAATCGTACAGTTTGTACTTATGTTTCCCCTTTAATAACCAAATTAGATATTGTTACACGATAAGGTCCTACAAAATCCTGCACATGAATGCTCTAGATCTGTTTCAATTGTCAAGCATAAACACCAACCTGTCATTGCAAATAGGCATTTCCTATCATAGACATGCTGCAAAGATATCCATTGTTAAACTAACAACACCACGTGCCGACGTATGTTCTGGATAACGTTATATCGTTTTAGATAGCATTATGTATATATGGTCCTGACGTGAATATCTGTAAGAAGAAGAGATTACTTTCAGAGTTATTTATAGATTTAAAAAAGATAGTAGATTTCTTTTCGATTTAGTATAGCAGTATAGGTATTGTTGAAAACCTTGTTTTCTTTAAATTAAATATACGTTTATGCAGAAATTTTTCGCAAGTTCTCCAAAACGGTGGAAAGTTACTGTTACATGCACTTGATATAGGCAACCTGTCGGAAACCACGGTCAAATTGTTACCGATCAAATATTTTTATATTGTCAGTCGTATGTAAAATGTTACGGACAATGTCGTATGTATAATGTTACGGACAATGTCGTATGTATAATGTTACGGACAATGTCGTATGTATAATGTTACGGACAATGTCGTATGTATAATGTTACGGACAATGTCGTATGTATAATGTTACGGACAATGTCGTATGTATAATGTTACGGACAATGTCGTATGTATAATGTTACGGACAATGTCGTATGTATAATGTTACGGACAATGTACATGCACGTTAGTTTGGAACGTCTGACTTTTTATATGTGCATGTTGCGGAATATGTGTAATGGTTATATAATAAAAGGATGATACATAATGCAAATCTAAATCATTATTAACATCGGCTACCGCCTCATCATCGCGTTTTCCATGATGTCTACTAGATAAACATCCATAATTCTATCAAATAATTGACATAATTAAATTTAAAAATCGATTATACAGTACGAACCGAATTGCATGTACTTGTATAATATTCAGTTGTCAAATCAATTAACAACATCCTTTCGATGAATGCATGTTTATGTTTAAAGTTATTGACAGTTATTGAAATTTTGTAAAACAAGCACTTGAAATTAGATTTATTTTCGAAAGACAAAAACGAATCACAAAACATACATACTAGTGATTCGGTTAAAAAAACCAAAGAGTATAGTACGCATAGAAACACAATATTATATCGTGAAATTCTTTGTGCAATTAAATTTAAATAATTCTAACGTATTGATCATTTATATATCCTGCTCCGGTGTGTTTGTCATGAAATGCGTTTAATATTCACCCAGTTCACGAATTCTTAAACTTCGTTCTGTCGAAACATTTCTCAATGGCATATTAACATATAATGGCATTTGCTCTCCCTAAAGATCTTAACATTATAATGCATCCCCGATCTTCTGAAATTAAATGATATTACACTAATGTCATGTCATACTGTGTTGCAATCACTTAAAGACAACGATGTCATGAATGCAACATCCTTTCTCAGGAGGATTGGAGACATGAAAGTTAATGCTTGTTTGCACACAGGAACATGCATCGGGCGCGGCATTATCACATTATCAGATTTGTGTTACTCAGTAACACATTTCGTATTGAGAGAATCGAAGGCGATGTCAACATTAGCGAGTGTATTTTTCCTAATTTAAGTATCATGGGTTATTGCTTTGTTTTATTTCGTTGTTTATACTAGATCGCACTGACACAAATGTGGTCATATTGGTGACTTCTAGCTACATGTAATTATTGGCAGAGGAGGACCCCAGACTGATGTCTGAATAGAACAATCGGCGATGAATACTAACGTTAAACTGTGTCTCTTCCCTATCGTCCAGAACATATGAGGATGAAATGATTAAAGTATCTTTATGATAAGAATACAGTTATTTGTATTTATTAGATTTGAATGTATTTTTGCACAAGTTATACGGTTATCATGTCTTTAATGTCTGTTAAAATGTCAGGTCATTGTTAATATAGACATGAAGCTTGAGAACTTACTTCTGTTTATCTCTACAATTCCGATAACCTCTATATGCTAAACACAGTAGAACATACCTATCTTGACTATAAATATTTCTAATTATATGCTATTTAAGTATCAAATAGCAAACAGTTGGTTCGTGCCTTTTTGTGACTATTCACAATATGCTGTATGCTTTACTTTCCACATGGATATAAGGCACCAATAAATAGCATTTCGCGGGATATTTTCAGCTAACACGTTATTTAGTTGCGTAATAGGAAAAACTGGTCCAAACTGTCGGTTATCGCCTTTACGACAAATCATAGAAATCATTATACTGCTCATCAAATTAGGTTGTCATTTTGTTTAAATTGTGTTAAAACATTTTTGCTTTACACAATCTTTTCTTTTTGCACAGTTGTGCAACTAATTATGTACTCATAAATAAATGATGAGTGTATACATTTCACGTGGTTCTCTTAGTTAAAAATAGCTATCTTTGCAGCGTGGCTCGGATAGGAAACAAATATTTGCAACAACGATTTAAGATTTATGCTTTACTGTTCACGCAGATCTAGGACATCAATGAACACCATTTTACAGGACATTTTGCTATAACAACGACTTATTAGGATATTTGCGAAATAATATTTAGACCAAACTTTCTGATACGACTGCTTAGGAATGTAAAGGGCGCCTAGGGGTGTTGAATGATTTTCAAATGGATGTTGTTTGATAACGTGAAATTCAAAAGTTTATTATGTAAAAAAATCATAATATGATTTAACGCAGATTTTGGTTAAGCAAGATAATTGTCTTTACTGACATTCCAGTGTCTTGATCACATTAGGCATTCGAAGGCCCGAGAGAAATGATATATGTATGCCTTTCTAATAAAAGATAAAAGAGTAGAAGTTTTGAAAACACATACATGTAAGCTAAAATACTACACTTTTAGTAAATTGTGTCTTTTGACTGCTTAATTCGAAGTTATGGTCCCTTGCTGTATAAATATATATCTAGCACTTACTGTGATAAAGTTAAATGGATCTTAATTCATACCCTCCACACCCACCTTCACCCCCCCCCCCCCAACCCGCCATCCCCCACCACCACCCCAAAAATAAATAAATAAATAAAATAATCTGGAACCGCTCCGCCCTTAGCCTTTCTATTTCTTATGCTGCAGAAAGAAACTTGAAACATTTATATTCCACAGAATATGTATGCTGTCTGAATTTTTTCAGCATCTATTATGAGAACAATACGAGCCTTTTCATCAGAAAGACGTTATTCATTTGTAAAGAAGCTTTAACAAGATAACACATAAAACATAAAATAAGAAAGAGTAACAAACTAGAAATGCACGATAAAATATAACCCACTAGTATATATTGTTTACTTTATATACGTGTATTATATTTTATATTATTATTATTCAGATATTTATATAATACAAACACATGTATGGCAAAGTTGTTTCGAAATACGACTTTCACATTAGTTGCAGGACAACCTAATGCATTTCGCGACTTATCTTAATGTACCTTGTTCTTAACATACGTATCTTGTTCTTAACTTACGTACCTTGTTCTTAACTTACGTACCTTGTTCTTAAATAACGTACTTTGTTCTTAAATAACTTACCTTGTTCTTAACTAACATACATTGTTCTTAACTGACATGCCTTGGTCTTACCTGACGTACCTTGTTCTTACCTGACGTACCTTGTTCTTAACATACGTACCTTAAATAAATTCATTTATCTGTTAAAATCAACAGTTGCCTGTTTACATCGAGTCGGTTAGACCGACGAATTTTTACGGAAACTAATGAGGTATCATTCCAATAATGCCATTTAATACTGTCTTTTTGTCGCAAAGTTAACACCGGATTTCATTCTCATGTACTTGTAGTCATGGTATTTTTGTTTAGAAAGGAAGGTCCATATTGATGATTTATACATTAAGATAATCGACCACGGCTACCACATAGCATGTCAGATTTTGACATAGCTGACAGACGTCAATCCTTCTTCTAATTTAATTGGAGAAAAGCGCCATTTCTCGTAGAAGCAAACCATCTTTAACTGTGCTTAATTATTTCCTGTTGATATCTTATTTTCATTGAAATTGACAGAATGAATGGTCAGTTGTCCTAATTACTTCTACGTAATATTAACAACTGCGCGAGTCATTATTTCTAGAGAATTTTTCCCCAAATCGTCCACAATGTGTTATTAATGTCGATGTGCAGCCGGATAATTGGGAGAAAATGTGTTTGTGAAGAGTTTCAAGTTCGATCCCCGGGGTCGATGCACATATTTTCTCCTTATGTTTTATTGACTCCTAATTGAATAATCCACGGTTGTACGATAAAAGCATTTAGCGATTGCTTATGGGTTGCTTCTAGAGAGTTATGATCACTCTCTACCATCGGCTCATACATTCACCTCTGTTATTGGCTCACTTAATGTCGGGACTACTTTCGATCCACGTGACTTTCGTGGATCACGTCCATGCGTTGCGTCAACACACGGTCAAAATAACCTGTGTGATTGCACTCGGTGTATTGTGGGTAAAGTAGTTCTTCAACATGGCTGTTATGAATACGGAAGTGATTACTAAAATGAACAAAACAAGTACGAAGAGGTATACAACAGATTATTTTGGCATTTTTCTATACATTCTTATAGTTAAAATATGTTTCGTGCAAAAATTTTGAACTAAATTTTGTAAACGGTCCAGACTTTAACGTAGTGACGTCACACGCTATGTATAATGGACATATTGCTGTTTGACGAAAGCGAAAGTAGCAAAACTTGCTCATCGTATTTTTTTCCATTTATCTATAAATATCAAACCTTTAAAAGTTTCTGGACATAGAATAAGGCCTTAGAATATGGTTGTTTAGTCATTTATCTAAATTCAATGAATATTATAATTGAACGTATTTCCTACGCGGAACTATTTTTTATGTAGGCACAAATCTCAAATTTTGGGTGAGTTACGAGTCGTAGTATAGAGATTACTTAAACGTAGTGACGTCACGCTATGTATAGAATGCACGTCCATGTTTATTTACAAATGCGCATTAATATCACTATGTTATTCTTCCAAAAATAGTGCGCTTGAATTAATTAAATATCTTTAATTATTTACTTCAATATATGTCTTTTTTAGTAGATGTTTATTCATTTTATGTAGAAGTATTATTTTAATTTGAAAATGTCCTTAAAATAACACTTTAAAATTTCCGTCAAAAATCTTGACGTGAGCCCATTGCAGAGGTGTCCGAGACAGGAACGAACGACAACTCTGCATGGGAGATTGAGTTATGATCTGCGAGATTCCGATAAGAATTTAAGTAGCCATGGCTGTACAATATGATCGGATCCGGGTGGAAGGGAGAAGATGGAGTTTTTCTTTTCTTTTTTTTTTCAATTGTCATTTTTCTTATAATTATTATAATGATGTTTAATTCATAACATGAATATATTTCGTTAGCATCGATGTCTATGAAATATATCTTGCTCGAAGTAGCTTTGAGAAAATAATGCGACCTTAATTAAATATGGAAGACAGTTTACTATGTAAATTCTGGGAAACCGTCTCTCTACCGGCTCTTTCGTAAATTACTTTAAAAAACTGCTTTGGTTTGGGAAGTTTATATTAAGTTTACATTTATGTTATTATATTTATATATGTATATAGTTTAGACACCCCAGTTTCTTGCAATGTTTAATCACGTGTCTTATTTTTCTTTCATCTTCTTCGCTACCCGATGTTGTCCTTGTTAGGTGAGTACACTTTTATATATTAAAACTGGTACATGTATTGCCTGTTTCTGTTAGACAATATAATCTGTAGTTGACTATACGTGTATATACAATACGTTTTAGAGGTAAGAAAAAAAGATGTTGTAATTGTCATTTTGTATTTGAAAAATTATACTGGATGTAAATTGAAATGTTATAGCAAATGATTGTATCTTTGAATGTTATTACTTGGTAAGGTTGGTTTAAAATGATGAGCATATATAACAGTAAGACTCATTACAAATTTAGTAAAAGTACAAAAATAGTATTTGTGATAAGTTGTTGTTATTGTTATGGCAATTTTGTTTTATTGCAACACAATAATACACCACGATAGGCAAATTAAGGACTGCGGTGCACAATATAAACAATTGCACACGACACAC
The DNA here is from genome assembly GCA_007844125.1 of Sinonovacula constricta. Taxonomy (NCBI): domain Eukaryota; kingdom Metazoa; phylum Mollusca; class Bivalvia; order Cardiida; family Solecurtidae; genus Sinonovacula; species Sinonovacula constricta. The sequence continues at coordinate 50,927,929 of CM017569.1, read as the reverse complement.
AATAAAAACAATTGCACACGGCACACAATATAAACAATCGCACACGGCACACAAAATAAACAATTGCACACGGCACATAATATAAAGAATTGCACACGGTACACAATATTAATAATCGCACACGGCACACAATATAAACAATTGCACACGACACATAATATAAACAATTGCACACGGCACACAATATAAACAATTGCACACGGCACCTAACATAAACAATTACACACGGCACACAATGTAAATAATTGCAGACGGCACACAATATAAACAATTGCTCACGGCACACAATATAAACAATTGCACACGGTACTCAATATGAACAGTTAAATAATAAGGTATTTAGTACTTGAGTGTTTAATGGAATATATTTTGTTGAACTTGTTGCATATTTTGTTTTTAACAAAGCAGTAAAGTACGTTTGATATTTTGCTTCCTCTACAGGTGTCTTCTCAACACAAATATTAGATGGTTATGAATGCTTTCCGTTCTCTCTCTATCTCTTTCTCTCTCTCTCTCTATCTCTCTGTCCCTCTCTCTCTCTCTCTCTCTGTCTCTCTCTGTCTCTCTCTGTGTCTCTCTCTGTCTCTCTCTGTCTCTGTCTCTGTCCCTGTCTCTCTCTCTCTCTGTCTCTCTCCCTCTCTGTCTCTCTCTCTGTCTCTCTCTGTCTCTCTGTCTCTCTGTCTGTCTCTCTCTCTCTCTCTCTCTCTCTCTCTCTCTCTCTCTCTCTCTCTCTCTCTCTCTCTCTCTTCATTTATACTGCGGATGATCTGTCTTAAGATGGATTGCTTGTATATACATGTTTATACCAGACAGGTCTCAGGCTGGTTTACTTTGAAAGATGTTTACAATAATGTTTAAGTGCCGCGACCCATGTTAGCTTTTTAGCTATTCTTATCTTGACAACATACTATTTTCCGAAAATGAGCTTTGGACTGCTTAGCCTACCACTCGTGGTTTCGACCCCCGTTCGGAGTTGATGTGGAAAGGTCTTCTCGCGGACTTGTTGTACCTAGGTAATTCTACCCAGACATTTGTCTGGAGTCTTCCTCCGCCAAAACAGCTGGACGTTGCTATATTGATCATAATGGATTGCTGTGAAATATCTCAAAATCATGGATCTTGTGATTCCGGCTGTCAAAAGCCTCTGGCAATATTGCTCCATTATTACAACCTTGTGTAAAAAATCCACCGCACCTTGCTGTTAAAGGCAACTAAATTAGAACATAATTGGTCGCTGCGATGTATTTCAAAAACAACACACACACAAAAACAAGCAAAAAGTAAATTAGGTTGAAGTTTTAGCATGCAATTTAGACATTTTTATATCGCTGTGTGGGATGGTTAATACAATATATTAAGATGTCTAAATCGACAACGGAAATGATTCATGTTCGATAGTGTATTAGGATTTGTTCGATATCAGACGGAAGAAATTAAAAAAGGTTTTTATGAGAAAAGGTTGTGGTTATTATGTTACGAAATGAAACGTGATGATAGGCACATGAGGGACAATAAAACATTTCACTAGACGAATTGTTAAATACATAATTATGATTATAATATTTCGTTTTGTATTATGTTGTTATAAGAATATCTTAAAATTAATTATTGCAGGTAGAACACTAAAAGGTTTAGAGAGAAAAAAGGATCCCTGAATTGTAATCTAACGGAAATTTATCGATAACCATTATCAATATTTCTGCTTGTGAAAGAAAATACTAAGTGACATTGTAGAAAAACGGCATTTCGTATACTATGTATAAATATGTACATATGATTTTATAATACGGTTTATTTTGTCGAATTCAAAATGTAGTGGGATACAATGCAATAAATTTTAATTATTATTAATTATTACTATTATTATTATTATTATTATTATTATTATTATTATTATTATTATTATTATTATTATTATTATTATTATTTATTTATTTATTTATTATGTTCTTTAATTATTATTATTATTTTTATTTATTTATTTATTTATTATTTTCTTTAATTATTATTTTATTATTATTATTATTATTATTATTATTATTATTATTATTATTATTATTATTGTATGCAATATCAGGTTTTATTAGAAAACGAAAAATGTTATCTTCACTGAGACTATAACATTTTCAGAATATTACTTACTTAAAGCCACCATTCACAAGCATGGGGTCCATCCAGCCCTAGACATAAGATATAGAACTTTTTTTCGAGATATTAGATGGGGATTAACACAACAAGCATTTTCATCGAGACTATGTCAATCGGAAATATAATATTTTTACTGCACACTCAGTGAGAACACACCAATCTTAGGACATCCAGCATTAAAGATTTGCTTTAAGTTTTTTTTCCAAGTTATTTTAAATATATAACAAATATAGAATCTTTTAGAATTGACGTTATTATTCCAATATTATTGGCATTTATTTTCCCTCCATTCTAACTTAATATGTTAGATGATGTATATAGTGTTTATAATTGTGTTCTATTATAATAATTATTTATAGAGCAGTAATCGTTTCATTCGGCAGAGATGGCAGATAAGTGTTTTCTGAAATGTCTTAGGAAGGAGATTACAGCTAGATCAGTGTCGATAATGACTTCCTCGATTATCGGCTGTTAATGGATTATATCCACTCAACTTAAAGGTGGTATCCGATATGTATTTTTATATATAGCTAATGTTCAAAACCGTATTTACTTATTTAGTAAATCGAATCACAAATATATATATATATATATGTTAATACTTATGTCTAAATAAGTGAAGACGGTTTTGAACATTAGCTATATTGTTAGGCAGTACAAAAATTGCGAAAGAATCTCTCTAAATGTTAATTCTATCCAAATTTATAAACAAAGACGATAGTGACTCTGCTAAAAATACATATCGCCCACAGAGCAGACGAACACGATTACGATGCAACGTGATCTCAAACGTAAGTTATCACGTGGTTTTCTTAGTTTAAAAAAATAACTATCTCTGCAGCGTGGCTCAGATAGGAAATACCTGTTTGCAATGACGAGTCGGGATTTAAGCTTCACTGTTTATATAGCTCTAGAACATCAATGAACATCATTTTGCAAGACCCTTTTCTGGTATTAATGTCTTATTTGAGAAAAATATGTCTAGTCCAAACAGTCGAATAATACCTTTCCAAAGGTTTCCAAAATAGTCTTATTTTAAATATATGTGGCAATATCTTACTTCTGTTTATTGAAATGTTAGCCTAATGTCTTCATTATCTCATACTTTCGTCTAAGTTAAGAATATTCTGACACTAACTTAGTTGTTAGACGGTACAAAATTAATGGCATTATTCGCCCTTACTTTAATTATTAAGCAATATTCAAAATTAAAATTATCTTTATCCGAAAAATGCTGACGAGTATTGGCGATAACTATCATCATTCAATCACTTTATTTTATTGCTTGAATTCTCACAAATCTCTGGCGCTATATTATAAACGAAAGGAGATATTCGTGTTACATGTTGTTGAATAAAAAATCATCGATTTCATCGTATGCGTTTTAATTTGTGACTGCATTCGTCCGTAAAATTTTCTTTAGAGAATGGTTATTCTAATATAAGAACGTTTCATACGTAATAATCTGCATGTAAAATATGTCTATTTTGGGTAAATATATGTACATTTGAATATGAAATATATGCATTTGTACGCACAGTTGACCGCTATTTATACGACTTGTAACAATAGAAGCGATTTATCTTTTTAGTTAACCTCTGCGAATGAGATGAAAAATACTTGACAGGAGACGTCGGTGCCCGAATGGTTAGAGTCATGCTACTTCTTTGTCCTTCACCGCGTCAGATCGAAAGCATGTGCGGAGGTTTTCCAGCTAATCTGCGATGACTCGATGGTTCTATAAAGGCATTAGTGTGTGGTCTTCCATCACCAATAATTAACTGGATCTCGCCAATAGTTGTGTCATTGCAATGTTATAAACAAAGGCATGTTATATATAGATGGTGGTATTGCTATGTTAGACTTGTATGGTCTACGAGGACGCAACACAGCAAACTAACTTTTAGGATATGTGCACCTTCATTCTAGAAGAAGAATATTTTATTTTTTACTGTTCTCATTTTATCGATATAATAGTTATTATAGCAAATGTAATTGACGTATAGTGTGATTACGCTCCTTAATGCCAATATTCTTATTTATCTCGCTACATTCAAATTTAACACACGTCGTCAAGGACCCCTATCGACCCTCGCTGAAGGTCGGAGAGGTTGGGTGAGATGAGGTGGTGGCGGGTGCCTGGCGAATAGATAGAGTCGCTGACTTGTAACTCCCTGACTGCGCAGCGTCTCTCCACGTCAGTTCTAGTCCTGTTATTTTGTCATCCTGCTAGCCTGTGGTGCGCCGGTGGTTCTACTCGTTCGTCTGGTGTCTTTATCCACCAGCGTAGCTGGACATCGCTATAATGACGATAAATGGTCGCTGCGATGTATTTAAAATAACGCAGGTCGGTTAGATTGCCTATGTGTCCTCAATGAATAGACAAAACTATTTCTATACCACCGACTTGTAAATCATATCCTCCGACGTGGCGGGATATGCGCATTAATATCATATTGGCATGTTAACAAATATAGTATTATATTGTTCTCGTTCGAAGGTAATTGCTTCTGCGTTTTGTCTTGTGCTCAAACCAAATTATTGATCTTCCTTCTTCAGTTTAGGCTTTGTTTCATTTCAGTTTTCATTTTGGCAAAAACACGTTCATTTTTAACACGTTATTTACAAAACCACCAAGTACGATTCTTTAATTTGTCAGGTTAAAGCACAATCATGCCTCAAAAGCCTCTTGGTACAGCAAGATGTAAATGAACATATTACCGAAACAATAAGATATTAGCCTCTTTTTTCCAAAGTCAACTAATTGCGTGAAGTTATAACACGAGGTAATGATGAGTGATTCTTACTATATAGATAAACATAATGGCTGGTTCAAATGCACATCCATCCCAACCCACGACCACACACCGGATCTGGGAGTGCTGCAGGTAGATCATCGGCTCCACGTACATGTGCAAAAAGTCCCGGATTTATAACAAAGTCGTTAAATTGGTAGGAGTATTGCTCCCCTGCTTACATATTTGTGAAAATATCGGTATATGTAACTTCACGACTGATCGGTCCATTGTCAGGGGCCAGTTTAATGTGATAAGATGCCTTGTTATGTCAGGGTTACACGACGTTCTGTTCACTATGATGTTGGTCTCATCTGGTCTTAGTCGTACGGTATTGGTAAAGTATGGTCTTGATCTTATATGGACTTGTTTTGGTCTGGTGTGGTATTGTTATTGTATGGTTTTGTATGATATTTGTATTGTATGGTCTTGTATTTTTATTGTATATGGTCTTGTATGGTGTTTGTCTTGTATGATGTATATACTTGTAGAGAATATGGCCTTCGCCTTAAATGGTCTTGAACGGTACTTGTGGACTTGTATGGTGTTTGTCTTGTATGATGTCGTGTATAGTTGTACAGAATATAGCCTTGGCCTTAAATGATCTTGAACGGTATTTGTGGTTTTGTATGGTATTTGTCTTGTATGATGTCGTATATAGTTGTACAGAATATAGCCTTGTCCTTAAATGGTCTTGAATGGTATTTGCGGTCTTGTATGTTATTTGAATAATATGGCATTGGTGGTCGTGTGTGGCGTTAACCTTTTATATGTTGGTTTGTTGAGGTCTTAGTCTTAAATGGTATTTATACTCATGTATATGTGTCTGGAATTAATGGATTTGCCATGGTATTATACATGTATATAGTTGAAGTCGATGCTTCATATGGTGAGATCCTTCGCACTGAAGACGGCAGCAAGATAAATTGGTTTAATTTATATTAAAAAATCAATGCAAATTCCGATGCATCTTGAATCTGATCCTGTGACGTATCGCCTTCAGCGTCAGAAAATTGTATTTGTTGTGTATATGTATCGAGATATCTAGATTTAATTACCTTCCATGTCAGGCTTTTGCTATTTTTTATTTATTTATTTTCGAATCTAATTTGAAGATATCCGTAGGAAATTTAAAATCAAAATGAAATCTTCACGGTTAATGCAGAAATTATCTGAGGCCAATAGCAGAAACATTTCTCAGATGAGATTTTGCTTAAGCTCAAATTGACGCAAGAGGAACTTCTTCCATGTACATCCTGTTCCATCTCTTAAACGAAACATATCAACATAACAAGACTATAAGTAGTAAGGTAATGCAAAGAGGTGATAGTGAAGCTATTCACGAAAATGACCGAGCATACAAATGAGCTTGAGCGAATCTCAAGTGAGAACGGATTCAGAAAGTGGGGTCAGGTTGGCACACGGACAATGATAATAATTATAAAAAGATATAGCTGAGCTCGAGATCCAGGTGTAAATGGCCTTCCCCTTAACAGCAGCTAAGCAAGCTCGAGATCCAGGTGTAAATGTCCTTCCCATAAACAGCAGCTAACCAAGCTCGAGTTAAACAGCAGCTAACCAAGCTCGAGATCCAGGTGTAAATGGCCTTCACCTAAACAGCAGCTAACCAAGCTCGAGATCCAGGTGTAAATGGCCTTCCCTTAAACAGCAGCTAAGCAAGCTCGAGATCCAGGTGTAAATGGCCTTTCCCTAAACAGCAGTTTAACAAGCTCGAATCCAGGTGGAAATGGCCTTCCCCTAAACAGCAGCTAACCAAGCTCGAGATCCAGGTGTAAATGGCTTTCCCCTAAACAGCACCTAACCAAGCTCGAGATCCAGGTGTAAATGGCCTTCCCTTAAACAGCAGCTAAGCAAGCTCGAGATCCAGGTGTAAATGGCCTTTCCCTAAACAGCAGTTTAACAAGCTCGAATCCAGGTGTAAATGGCCTTCCCCTAAACAGCAGCTAACCAAGCTCGAGATCCAGGTGTAAATGGCCTTCCCCTAAACAGCAGCTAACCAAGCTCGAGATCCAGGTGTAAATGGCCTTCCCCTAAACAGCAGCTAATCAAGCTCGAGATCCTTGTGTAAATGGCCTTTCCCTTAAACAGCAGCTAACCAAGCTCGAGATCCAGGTGTAAATGGCCTTCCCCTAAACAGCAGCTAACCAAGCTCGAGATCCAGGTGTAAATGGCCTTCCCCTAAACAGCAGCTAACCAAGCTCGAGATCCAGGTGTAAATGGCCTTGTCTTAAACAGCAGCTAACCAAACACGAGATCCAGGTGTAAATGGCCTTCCCCTAAACAGCAGCTAACCAAGCTCGAGATTCAGGTGTAAATGGCCTTCCCTTAAACAGCAGCTAACCAAGCTCGAGATCCAAGTGTAAATGGCCTTCCCCTAAACAGCAGCTAACCAAGCTCGAGATCCAGGTGTAAATTGCCTTCCCTTAAACAGCAGCTAACCAAGCTCGAGATCCAGGTGTAAATGGCCTTCCCTTAAACAGCAGCTGACCAAGCTCGAGATCCAGGTGTAAATGGCCTTCCCCTAAACAGCAGCTAATCAAGCTCGAGATCCTTGTGTAAATGGCCTTTCCCTTAAACAGCAGCTAACCAAGCTCGAGATCCAGGTGTAAATGGCCTTCCCCTAAACAGCAGCTAACCAAGCTTGAGATCCAGGTGTAAATGGCCTTCCCCTAAACAGCAGCTAACCAAGCTCGAGATCCAGGTGTAAATGGCCTTGTCTTAAACAGCAGCTAACCAAACACGAGATCCAGGTGTAAATGGCCTTCCCCTAAACAGCAGCTAACCAAGCTCGAGATTCAGGTGTAAATGGCCTTCCCTTAAACAGCAGCTAACCAAGCTCGAGATCCAAGTGTAAATGGCCTTCCCCTAAACAGCAGCTAACCAAGCTCGAGATCCAGGTGTAAATTGCCTTCCCTTAAACAGCAGCTAACCAAGCTCGAGATCCAGGTGTAAATGGCCTTCCCTTAAACAGCAGCTAACCAAGCTCGAGATCCAGGTGTAAATGGCCTTCCCTTAAACAGCAGCTGACCAAGCTCGAGATCCAGGTGTAAATGGCCTTCCCTTAAACAGCAGCTAACCAAGCTCGAGATCCAGGTGTAAATGGCCTTCCCTTAAACAGCAGCTAACCAAGCTCGAGATCCAGGTGTAAATGGCCTTCCCCTAAACAGCAGCTAACCAAGCTCGAGATTCAAATGTAAATGGCCTTCCCTTAAACAGCAGCTAACCAAGCTCGAGATCCAGGTGTAAATGGCCTTCCCTTAAACAGCAGCTAACCAAGCTCGAGATCCAGGTGTAAATGGCCTTCCCTTAAACAGCAGCTAACCAAGCTCGAGATTCAGGTGTAAATGGCCTTCCCTTAACAGCAGCTAACCAAGCTCGAGATCCAGGTGTAAATGGCCTTCCCTTAAACAGCAGCTGACCAAGCTCAAGATCCAGGTGTAAATGGCCTTCCCTTAACAGCAGCTAACCAAGCTCGAGATCCAGGTGTAAATGGCCTTCCCTTAAACAGCAGCTAACCAAGCTCGAGATCCAGGTGTAAATGGCCTTCCCTTAACAGCAGCTAACCAAGCTCGAGATCCAGGTGTAAATGGCCTTCCCTTAACAGCAGCTAACCAAGCTCGAGATCCAGGTGTAAATGGCCTTCCCTTAACAGCAGCTAACCAAGCTCGAGATCCAGGTGTAAATGGCCTTCCCTTAAACAGCAGCTGACCAAGCTCGAGATCCAGGTGTAAATGGCCTCCCCTTAAACAGCAGCTAACCAAGCTCGAGTTAAACAGTAGCTAACCAAGCTCGAGTTTTAGGTGTAAATGGCCTTCCCCTAAACAGCACCTAACCAAGCTCGAGATCCAGGTGTAAATGGCCTTCCCATAAACAGCAGCTTACCAAGCTCGAGATCCAGGTGTAAATGGCCTTCCCCTAAACAGCAGCTAACCAAGCTCGAGTTAAACAGTAGCTAACCAAGCTCGAGTTTTAGGTGTAAATGGCCTTCCCCTAAACAGCAGCTAACCAAGCTCGAGATCCAAGTGTAAATGGCGTTCCCCTTAACAGCACCTAACCAAGCTCGAGATCCAGGTCTCCCCTTAAACAGCAGCAAAATAAAGATGCTTGAACTTTTAGAAAATTGTACAATATTCCTCAAAAGTGATAATTTATTGGACTGCTATCTTTTCTTTACTTAGATTTCACTGGAATAGCAGTTAAATTGGACTTTTAATCGTGTTCTAAATTCCATGTTTTTTCTCCTACCGGAATTTGCGCGATTGCATACACATACAATTTAATATACAGAAAATGGGGTCAGAAAATGATGGCATCGCTTACATACAAAATAAATCTGAAGGCCAAAAAAAAAAAAAAATAGTTAAAGCCGGTCAATGTTGATTATAATTTATTGAAGAAGGTGTAGACATATTTACACGATTTACTTAATTCATGTTCATTTATATGACGACACATTTTTTCATTTAGTGCCTTTTTATACAATTACTTGTATCTGCTTTTATTAAGTCTTGGGAATACAATATACCGGGGCGTCCGTGGTCGATTGGTGGAACCGTGGACGTATAATTCCTCTGACAGGATACCTCTCAACGAAGGAATTAGAAAACCCGGTTCGGTGAAGGCATATATGTAGAAGGGGGCGTTTTCCCAATGACCTGTGGCGCGCCGGTGGTTCTGCTCAGACATTTGTCTAGAGTCTTCCACCACTAAAATAGCTAGTCGTCTCTATAATGACATAAATTGTGTCGTTTAGGTGGATTTTGAAATGCAGAAGAAATATATATATATATATATATATATATATATATATATACACACACACACACACACACACACAGAGAGGGGGGAGGGAAAGAGAGAGAGGGGAGAGAGAGAGAGAGAGAGAGAGAGAGAGAGAGAGAGAGAGAGAGAGAGAGAGAGAGAGATCTGCAGGTGAAAAGCAAAATTGGAATATTGTCTACGCTAAAAATTTTAAATATTTTAATTTTGCACTTACCGAAAATTTAGGCAGACGAAATGAAAAAGAACGTAAATATCGTAAATGTAATATAGGGCTTCTTTTAAATGTTCAGATATACATCCTTTAACACCATTTTTTAAGTGAAACAATACCGCAATGTTAATCGACACAGTCGAGTTGAAAGAAAAACAATATTCAGTCCAAACAACACGCTTGGAGCAAACGGATACAGGTACTTAATTTCTAAGGGAGAATACTCAATACATTCGCAGTCAATTTCATTATCATTATTCTCTCCCTTGGCATAACTTCATTGTACTATGTAAACATAACTTTTCAACGCATTCGCGTTAAAGGAGAGAGAACAGATAGCTTCAAAGCTTTATGATGATCAAACAAGTTTATTTAACACGAAATTACAGAATCGTGATGATTTTATGACAGCTATGTATACAGCAGTTACGTAGACATTTTCTGCGCCTATTTCTGACACATTCTTAGTACACATAATTTTCACACTTAATCTGCATTTTTACCATAGAATAACGTCCAAAACTGTTTCATTCGTGGAATAAAACTTATCACAATTACGGTAGTACAAGGGCTTCTTTTTAGGTGGTACATGGTTACTTTCAGTCTCTTTCAATGAACCAAATGGCTGATAAGTCAAGGAGAGGGCGCCCGTGGGAGAGTGGCTAGGGTCTCCGACTTGTGGGTTCAATTCTCATTTGCAGCATGTGAGGAGGGTTTTTCCCAGCTAACCTGATGTGCGCCGGTTTTGACTGTTTTGCAGAAGTACAAGAAACAATTGTCAACTGTTTGACAAATTACAATGCCAAGAACAAAAGTGGCTAAAAAAGGGAAAAAACGTACTTCTACTAAAATTGTTATATTTGATCATATTTAACAGACCATGGTTATCGGAATAGTTTGGATAAATAGAAGTAAGTTCTCCAGCGTCTTGTCGATATTAACAACGACATAATATATTTGATAAGCATTGATTATGGATATAACTTAACAAAAACAATCGATTTAGATCACCGGACCTGGTAGCGCAATCAGAAGAGCGTCTGCACCAGGTACGGGAGGCCCCGGGTTTGATCCCAGGCAGCGACATACCAAAGTCGTTAAAAATGGTTATGGTATAGCTCCCTTGCTAACGCTGAAGCAAATATAAAGGTAATTCCACGACATGTTGGCCCGGTGTAAGGATACATGTAATGTGATTGGGTGTGGTATCATGCCAGATGTTCACGACACACTAAACACAGTGAAGGCAGCATTATATCTGCTTCAAGTGGACCGTCTCCAGATAACTGAAATATTGTTGGTGGGTAGATAAACCTAATAAATAAATAGATTAATTAAGATCTAATAAATATAAGATAAATATAAAATAATATGTGTAACATCAAAATACTTTATTCATTTGATCTTCAAAAGTTCTATAAGACAGCGATCTGTCACAGTTTAACAATTGTGCACGCCTATAGTCTACCCAGACATAAGTCTGTGTGTTTTCTCGACCAAATATAGGCTGGACGTCTCCAGTATTACATAATCATGTCGGCGCGATATAACAAACAAAATGTAAGGTAGGCAACTCTGCAGGCCTGGTCTACAACTTTGAGAAGAGTTATTCCCCTTCTGGCAATTTTTCAAACAACGACTTCACAACTCAGTCGATTAGCGTCAATATCGAATCGCTGTCATGTTGTTAACATATATTTTAAAATCAATAACACATGCTTTACAATAATGACAACACGTGATTTCTGTCGGTAACATCGTACACGACTTTGCTTTGATCCAGCCTATAATATAGGGATATGTTAACAGTGTGTTTAATTATGGTATTTTGTAGGATTTTATGTAATTAACTCTCTGTCTACAGTGGTAAATATAACATAATGTTTTATAGCAATATGATATCTTGCCATGTACTCGGGGAACCCTGTTTCTCAGCATAACATCACATGCCCTTCTTGCAGCGTGTTTTGCATTGTAGTTTAAAAATCGTTAGCAATGAGGAGACGGTGTTCATTTACAGTGAATATATCGATGTCTTCGATGGAATAGCATGTCACGAATTGATTTCTCGTAAAGTATCTATACAAGCTCGTATAGAAATACAAATATGTATTTCAGTATTTCCTTCTTACTTAATCTAAAGATATTGTATAAGTGACTTTAAAAGTACATCCTTAGATCTAAAAATATACCGTGGTAGTAGTGGTGGTGGTGGTGGTGTATCAATTTTATTCATGACACGGTTTTGAAATTTCTAATTATTTTGTATCTTTCTTCTTAACAGAACTAACTTTTTTTTAATTTTAGTAAGAAAAAAATACTTAAGATTCTGTATGACTGCCTATGTCCTCTGGCCCACTAGACATGGAATGTAATGGTGTCATCGAAGAAATTCTCTCGGGATTGTTACGTACATTTTATTGACGTATAATGTTGTTCAATTGCATTTAACGCGTGTGTTATGCCTTAGCCTGGTGCTAGTTTAAAAATTATCGTTATTTTTCATGACATTTTCCTTATTCATTATCACGCCAATGTTACCTATGCAGTGGGGCGGTCATACAAATTGTCCGCGTTATTGTAATTCACTGTGTCATCAATTTTATTTTATTTGTGTTGCTACGTACATTTTCTTTTAACATACAGCTGACTTTAGATCAATTACATTTAATTTGCGTGTTTGTGTCTATACAAGTGATAAATTCAATGGAGTTTTTACTATCCCTAGAAGCGCAATTTGAGCATGCGAACTCACTGATAGATATAATGTGGTGTATGACATGACCATGAATTAAAGGTGGTGTATGACATGAGCAAAGACATAACGTGGTGTATGACATGACCAATGTTATAATGTGGTGAATGACATGACCAATGTTATAATGTGGTGTATGACATGACCAAGGTTATAACGTGGTGTATGACATGGCCAAGGATTAAATGTGGTGTATGACATGGCCAAGGATAAAATGTGGTGTATGACATGACAAGGGGATAAAATGTGGTGTATGACATGACCAATGTTATATTGTGGTATATGACATGGCCAAGGATAAAATGTGGTGTATGCAGGGCAAGGATCAAATGTGGTGTATGACATGACCAAGGATCAAATGTGGTGTATGACATGACCAGGGATATAAGATGGTGTATGACATGGCCAAGGATATAAGATGGTGTATGACATGGCCAAGGATTAAAGGTAGTCTATGACATGACCAAAGATATAAGATGGTCTATGACATGGCCAAGAATATAAGATGGTGTATGACATGACCAAGGATTAAAGGTAGTCTATGACATGGCCAAGGATATAATGTGGTGTATGACATGGCCAAGGATATAAGGTGATCTATGACATGACCAAGGATTAAAGGTGGTCTATGACATGACCAAGGATTTAAGATGGTGTATGACATGACCAAGGATTTAAGGTGGTCTATGACATGACCAAGGATTTAAGGTGGTCTATGACATGACCAAGGATTTAAGATGGTCTATGACATGACCAAAGATTAAAGGTGGTGTATGACATGACCAAGGATTAAAGGTGGTCTATGACATGACCAAGGATTAAAGGTGGTGTGTGACATGACCAAGGATTAAAGGTGGTCTATGACATGACCAAGGATTAAAGGTGGTCTATGACATGACCAAGGATTAAAGATGGTGTATGACATGACCAAGGATTAAAGGTGGTCTATGACATGACCAAGGATTAAAGGTGGTCTATGACATGACCAAGGATTTAAGATGGTGTATGACATGGCCAAGGATATAATGTGGTGTATGACATGACCAATGATTTAAGATGATGTATGACATGGCCAAGGATATAATGTGGCGTATGACATGACCAAGGATTAAAGGTGGTCTATGACATGACCAATGATTTAAGATGATGTATGACATGGCCAAGGATATAATGTGGTGTATGACATGACCAATGATTTAAGATGATGTGTGACATGACCAAGTATTAAAGGTGGTGTATGACATGACCGAGGATTAAAGGTGGTCTATGACATGACCAAGGATTAAAGGTGGTCTATGACATGACCAAGGATTTAAGATTGTTGATGACATGACCAAGGATTAAAGGTGGTCTATGACATGACCAAGGATTAAAGGTGGTCGATGACATGACTAAGGATTAAAGGTGGTGTGTGACATGACCAAGGATTAAAGGTGGTCTATGACATGACCAAGGATTAAAGCTGGTCTATGACATGACCAAGGATTAAAGGTGGTCTATGACATGACCAAGGATTTAAGATGGTGTATGACATGACCAAGGATTAAAGGTGGTCTATGACATGACCAAGGATTAAAGGTGGTCTATGACATGACCAAAGATTAAAGGTGGTGTATGACATGACCAAGGATTAAAGGTGGTCTATGACATGACCAAAGATTAAAGGTGGTGTATGACATGACCAAAGATTAAAGGTGGTCTATGACATGACCAAGGATTAAAGGTGGTCTATGACATGACCAAGGATTTAAGGTGGTCTATGACATGACCAAGGATTTAAGATGGTGTATGACATGACCAAGGATTTAAGATGGTGTATGACATGGCCAAGGATATAATGTGGTGTATGACATGACCAATGATTTAAGATGATGTATGACATGGCCAAGGATATAATGTGGTGTATGACATGACCAAGGATTAAAGGTGGTCTATGACATGACCAAGGATTAAAGGTAGTCTATGACATGACCAAGGATTAAAGGTAGTCTATGACATGACTAAGGATTAAAGGTGGTGTATGACATGACCAAGGATTAAAAGTGGTGTATGACATGACCAAGGATTAAAGGTGGTGTATGACATAACCAAGGATATAATGTGGTGTATAACATGACCAAGGATTAAAGGTGGTGTATGACATAACCAAGGATATAATGTGGTGTATAACATGACCAAGGATTGAAGGTGGTATCAAACTGTTATGACGATCTTTCAAACAACCAAATAAACTTTTGCTTTGTGAAGGATTCCATGTTGTGTTGCTTATTGTTGCCCGACATCAATCTTTTAAAATGATGTATAACACTACATTCTTCATTACCAACATGTGTTTCCTAACTGAGCCACGCTGCATAGTAAGCTATATTTAAACTAAGGAAAATACGTGAATACTTACTTTTGAGATCACATTATATAAACAGCTGGTTTATCTGCCCTGACGTCAAAATCGATTTAATGTTCAAAATGTCGCAATCATTTCGTATACATGTAAGTGATATTTGCAGTAGCTCTCGACCTGTCACAGGACCGACACTTTTTGCAGATAAATTAAGCAAACAGTAAAAATTAAATTGTTATGCAAATTGTGATGAAATCATTCGGATCTGGGGCTTATATTTCCATAATGTAGCAGGATATGGTTTGGTTTGCCTGGCAGATGCTGCTTGCGACGAGCCACAATCCGGCTGTTAGATTTGTTAGAACACAATATTGTTTCATCCCTCGTGTTACTGTTGAATTCAGTTTTTCGTTGCTGTTTCCTGTTACATCGCACTGACACAACTATGGTCATATTAGCAACGTTCAGCTAATAATTGTGGGATGAAGACCCCAGGCGTATGTCTGGGCAGAACCACCGGCGTACCGCATATAAGCTGGAATATCTCCCCACGTGAAAGTTTTCGCCCCGACTGATACTCAAACTGAGAAGGTAAGGTGGAACAGCAATCGGAACTCCTCTGGTAATTCCGTCCACGGGACAATCATCAGATGATTCATGAATTATCTGAGGCGTTCCGGCTGGTGGAATAGTAGTCAATAAAACTAATATCTGAAACAGATGTCTCGAGATAAGTGACTATTTTTCTATTTGGAATTATATAATATATAAATCTGAGGACTACGTTCGGGATTTAAAAATACCTTCTGTCAAAAGAGTTGTCTATAGGTTGGGAGAATAAAATCATCGTCACGAGTTTCACGTCTCGACCCACTTTTTTTGTATGTAAAGGGACTTTACTCTAACTTGTGGTTGGGTATTTGGTAAATAGTTACAGCAGTAAACTTAAGATTTTTCCACTTTTTAAACTTTTCACACACAAAGAAACACACTTCACAATGGAGCATGCGCATTAAATGACATCTTAATGATTAAGATAAGAATTTATTTTAAAAGATTGAGCGCTTTTAAAAATAAGCAACTTAAAAATAAAATTGATTTTATCTCTGAAAGAAAGTACATGGAAAAAACTTTCTACAAGGTAGATAACGAAAGTATTTTCTGAATTCGAAGAAAGGAAAATATAGCCTTTTGGAGCTTTAAATCGAGTATTCATGTATCTTCAAACTGTATATATGAATATATCATTAAAAAACAATACACCTATTGACTAGATAGTTACGCAAAACATTAGAATACATATGCAGTGCGGATCTTGGCAGTTTACGTATCAGGATGAAATAAGTACTCGATACTGTAACGGAGTCGAAAATGTTTCTAAGTCGTTTCAAATTTAGAAAATGGTTGCAACTTTTTACTCACTTCCAACACCACTGATGCTATCAACAGCAAGTTCATCACCAACATTGTATTCATAAAAAGACTGAAGAGAAGAAAATAACCTTATTTTAAAACCTGATCCAAAACAACCAAAGCATATAAATATGTTTTGATTGTATATCTGTATTTACCTACAAGCGATGTTGTTGAAGAATGTGTATGCAAGTGGATTCATATTCTTCTATTTTATCAACACCCGTCAGTTCATCGCTAGTTTATGTTTCAATGCACGCCGAGTTTTTCGTTGAGGTGGGCAACTCGTAATAAAATAAATCTCTGCCGCCCATACCAGATTTTATGACCATGTACTGACTGCCCTTTCCTCATATCTGTGTTTTGGCATGGCTGAAACAGATTACTTACCATTTGGCAACTGTTTCTTACTAAAACATCTACTGCAGAGTGGATTGGTTACGCATCATTCCAAGTTTCAATTATTGCCACTCTATGTTTTCACGTGAACATGGATATACGATTTCAAGATTTACCTTTCAAAAAAGATCTGGCCTATTTCCATGACCTACTTGTTGGCGTCGGGGTTGTCAGCTTCTTATAGGCGTCGGCATTGATTAACAATTATGTAAAGGTTCATTTTCTCCAAAACGCCATTTTAAATACGGAATACGACTCCGTATATTTCTTAGTTCAATTGCACTTTTGAATAGAAAAGTGTTATACGCCATTTGCCGTAAAGCTTTTGTTCGTTTGTAAAATCAATATTAATAGTTAGGTGGCTTTGAAGTTCAATTGCACTTCTGACAAGAAAACAGTTTTTCGTCATTTGCTCTAAGCATTTGTTTGTTCTTAATATCAATATTAATAGTAAGATACATGTACATTTGTAAAAGTCTAACTTTAGCAGAAATGTATCTATTTTTAAACTCGTTATGACATGTATATTCTATATATTCAAGGGAGACAATCTTGCAAGTGATAATGTGTTTAAAAGTCACGTCCATTAATTTGATTCCAAAAATCTTTACAGTTAACTCGCATATTTGTAAATGAGCTGTTATTGTTAAGCTTATGTCAAACTGTTGCTCTGACATGAAACCTCTCAGTCGATTTTGTCAACGGAAAAAAAACTTATAAAGCACAATTTTTTGGAAGTTACGAAGAAGACTTGTTTGTAAGATTTCTTAGATATAATTCATCAGTTTTTGTTGTGCAAGCAGTTTATTAAAGTGTTCTACTTTTATTCGTGTCCATTTAAAGTACTGGACCTTTAAAGTAGATGTACATGCTTCAATTACTTGACATGTGTGGTTTCCCTGAAATCCAATACGGATGTCGAAATCTATTTTCATTGCAGTTAATCCAAATGTCTGATCGTATCATGGCATGCGTATGTTAACTGTAAATGTTTCACAAGGATGCGATGGGTTGTAAAACGGGAAATCCATCAGGCGTATCATTCTACATGTACGTACTTTGTATGACTCCAAAATACACATATTGTACAATCTATTTACACATATGCAGTTTTCTGATATTATGTACATGCATATGATGGCAAGGTTCATATCGACTTGGCGTGAAAACTATTAAAGGGACCTCCAAATGATTGGAATAAATTGGGGTTTTTTTTCAAATAACCAAGTAAGTCATTGTTACCTGCAACGGTACTGCAAAATGCTGTTAATTGATGCCCTAGCTGTGTATGAACAGTGTAACATAAATCCCCACCCATCATGGCAAACAGATATTTCCTATCTGAGCCACGCTGCAGATATCTATTTTTAAACTAAGAGATTACGTCATATCGTCATCCGGGTAATCCATTCTGACGTCGACATCTATTCTTAGCTGTGACCACTATGGTGCTAATTTATAGATTTGGAAAGAATGACTGTTGGGTTAATCGTCCCACCAACAGAATTTCAGTTATCTGGAGACGGTCCACATATGGTGTGATTTTCCCTCAAATTATACTATCTAACAATGTATATAGTGTTGAAAATGTCTTATGGTATAAGTTTATACAGAAATGCGTAATCTCATCAAAAATATTATTACATGCATTTGATTGAGGCAAACTGTCGAATGCCACTTTAAAAGAGCGCTGCAGTCTCCTAAAATATGCTTCCACTTCAAAATTCGAGAAACTCTCCGATCCCATATCATAGTTCTTAACCAGAATCCGCAAGATCAGTTTTAGTGTGTGTTTGTTGTTTTTTTAATTTCTTCCGGTGCGTCGATGGTTCTACCAAGAAAGATAGACTGTGGTCTTCCTTGAGCGGAGCAAGCCTTATATGGACATCGTAGTGTCGATACATGTTCGCATCGGGGCAAATGAGTACAAACTTTATGCGTTCTATTGGCCCACTGTAATGCTTTATTAACGTCATTTTATCTTAACTTTTCTTTCTTGGAATTTATAATAATGAATAGTTTTCTTTATAACAGTTCCCAATAAACCAAAACAGATTCCGACTTTGGACAGGCTTTATGTATAGAACACGTATTTAAATCCATTTAACACTAAACTTCATCATGTTAGTAAACTGTAAGTAGATCTTCTTTACTACAAATACGCGGTAGAATAGTCCAAAATCAAATAAAACTTTTCGAATAATGTATATTCTCATGCAACATCACGATCTCAATTTTAATATGGTTAACCATGTGCTTTTGCCTATGAAATTTCCCAATCAGCTTTCAAAACTACATAATCTAGATGAGATATTGGCAGACAATTTTACATTACGATTCCTCAGCGCAGCTGTGTACCCCTTTAATGGCCAAGAAACATTTAAACTGAGGGGTAGCTGTCAAGATTATTTAGTTTACGGTCCAGATTTTATTGCCGGTGTTGTTGTAGCTACTGTTGCTGTTGTTAATGTTGCAACACCGGGTTTATTGAGTATGGATTTAATGGAGAACGATTTCAGTAAACAGGCCAATAGATTGGGAATAGGAGTAGTAAACAGGGGGTATAATCTACATGTATAGTTAAGTGTGTGTATTTTTGAATACGGAGGAATAACGTATGTGAATGCACTTTCTATGGTATGTGATAAATAATTGTGTAAATTAATGACTTGACGCTACAGAGAATGCCAGGTTTTATGTGGGGAATAATCAACGTGTGTTAATATGATATGCGCCAATTAAGGATGTGAATATGAGTTTGGAATTTAACCAAAAAAAAAAAAAAAAAAGTTATTTACTAAATGTTTAAAAAGGTAATAAGATAACAGTATTGATTAAATGCCTATAATATGTAACGTTGTTACAAGTGCTCAACGATAAAAAGGGAAAAGCTGAATGCATGATGAAGATTTTTGTTTGTTTGCTGAATTAGTCGTCCCATCCAGTCGTTCAGCTATTCGGAGACGGCGCCAGCTTGAATCAGACAAGTAACTTGAAATATTATTATTTTTATTAAAAAAGTTTATTAATTACACTAAAGTTTAGATATGTCATAGATTTAATCGTATATTTATCGGATGCATCCGAACATTGGAATGTTCGAATAAATGCTGGAACGTCAGAATGTTATTTTAGTACTCGAAGGTTTGCTACTAATGATTTTTATCTCATTTTTTTTCTTAAAAACTTTAACAAAATTTGTTGATCTAAAGCGATTTCAATTAAAAAGTAATTCAGTGCTTATTGCTTGCTTATTCGCAGCTTAAACGATTAAGTTTTGCACCTGTGACAAGTGAACAGTAAATATCTAATACAGGTGGTCTTGTAATTAGCAGATCATAGAGTCAAGTAAAATAACGTTTTTTAAATGACCTCATCGCCCTCGCATGCTGGTGCCTTGCCAATTTACAATCCCTGTTCATGCACATCGCCTCAACGACGGTTTAACAATGGACATATCTGCATTGAGCCGTTTTCATTCGAATTTACTTTTTTTTTCCTTTTATATTTTATACACACAATTCGTTGAAATAAATAGATCTATCAAAAAAGTTTGGTCGTGCATTTTTAAAGTGCTAGTCGTATTGGCAAGTTAATAACATAACATCCTCTGTGGATATAAGAAAGATTGTTAGTCGGACAATTAACCCCCTAAAAACAAACAAATCTATTAATAGCAGTACATCGAGGTTTAAATTTAGTGTTGCGTGATAACGCTTTTGTTGTTCAAAGTGCAGAAAGAAATTAACAGTCATTAAGGTTGGTTTGGCTCTGAATAATATAAAAGGTTCGTTTATCTGCTGTGTTATCGACACTTTCTTGGTAATTTATAGCACCATGTAATTTAGCGGTCGATTAGACAATTATTTCGACATGTTGTTCTCTTTATCACTGTTTTGTTTTTCTAACTTGTTCGTTTGTATGAAACCATATATTTGACATTTAAAGCTATGTTTTGCCATTTGACTGGCTTCGTCGTAAACTGAGAGTATCCAGCTTTTATCCAACATTTGCAGGCCACCTATATAACGAAGCATCTGTTTTATATTCATTGAAGGTGCAAATTGATCAAATCCGGTAATTGGTTATGTTTTACAGCTTGGTTTTATTACATAGATAGCAGTAAATTAACGTATATCCATGCTTTCGTCTAGCTTGTACTTGACGTCTAGTTTCATCGAACATGCGTTAAAGTATATCTCTGTGCTTCACTGCGCGGCAAGATTGTAACGCGTACACAATGGCAGCAGTAATTTATATTGAGCAAAAATGCTATGACTGCCTTTAAACTGACTTTAAACCAAAATCTCTCAATTTTGTGGCTTTGGTTTCTTTTATTTTGTTTTCTTACAAGGTTAGTTATACACGTCAACCCGACAACGAAGTTCGTTGTTGTTGTTGTTGTTGTTGTTGTTGGCACCAAAGGAGGGAAGACTGAAATCGGGTTGCCCATCCGTTGGTCTGTCTGTCCATTTGTTATAATTCCTTTCGGACTTCTTCTACAGTTTAGCAACAATTTGATAAAAGTTTACAATTATCAGCATGTGAGTCTACACAAGTTATTGTCTAAGTTTTTGGTCCGTCCATGGACGCAATTTTGTTCGAGTCACTTCATATACAGTTTTGCGTCGATTTCCATAAAACTCCACAATTATGACAAGTACCATCAAAACCAGGACAGTTATTGACCTATCTTCATATAAACAATTGTTTACATAAATTATTCTTATGTATACCTCTTATGACAAAACCGTATAAAAGACAGTAAAAAATTTCTCACCGCTCCTAGTTTTCAACAGCATATTATTTTGTGAAATTTTACTCAGTAAGATCTGTGCACACTTACATCCCCGTGATCAATTAAGTACCCCAATTAGCATAGACCTATGCGCAGTAGCATTAGTCAGAGAAATACTATTTTAAGGTCTAAAATTTATGTTGAGCAGTATACGGCAACTGACCGATTGTCTTATCATTAAGCTTCCCATCACCCGTACACTGGACTCTGGACAAAGTCCCCCCTCCCCCCCCCCCCCCCACCCCACCCCACCCCAGGAAAAAATCCCTTCCGGCCTCTTTAGCATAGGCAGAATCAACAACAACAACAACACCCCATCAGGTGAAGTTTCCAAAACAGACTCCCATCGAGACTGTTCCAAGGCGGACAGAATCCCGCCCCACCCCCATGATGCTAAGGTTTCTCTCAATGAATTTTACTTTACTGTGACTAAAATACGTGTGTTTATAAGTATCTCTAATTATATTGATCGCACATCCCTATTTTATTTACATCTTATTTATATCTATTTTAAGTGACGCGCTCAATGGCATGTTTTAGGTAAGCATGTTGATTGTAATAATGTACCCATCGTAAAACGTATACAACACTCAAATCCCTACTTAATACGTCCATTTTGGTAGTGTAGCATGATGGCAGTACATTTACTGTAGACATTATTTAGTATGATTGGCTTGATAGGAACAAATTAAAATCGCTATTAATTCAACGTTCCCAGATTCTTATCAAATGCAATTTAACAGAACTGGCCTGACTCGATCCGTATCAGCAAAATATCCGATTCGATAGCCGTATGGTTCAACATTTATATCAGTTTGTCATGGACGGTAACGTACCACCAGTTTGTTAAGCAGGCGCGTATCTGTACGCAGAATAAGCAGTTGCGTGCGCATTATTTCCAAAGAATGAAAACATAATATAATTAACTTTGCAATTAGAGTTTTACCCACGTAGGGGTAATATATACATTTAGAGTAACCGACTGGTACCGTTGTTACATGTATTTGCACCATGAAAAATATGTATTATTGCAACATCGATTTTGTAATTTTTCTATAGCTACTGGTATGGGACAAGATTTGTTGTTATATATTTCAAATCAGAACTTAAATAATTCCATCCTCAGGACGATCACAGAGAATATTTTACTTGAAATCTACTTACATTTTGATACCGAAACTTAATTAGAAGTCACCATATACGACCTAGAAACACAAAATTTTCCGAGGGAGCATGACCCCGGTCCAACCTAGCGACCGCGCGTGCACACCATGCCATGCTTAGCTACGCCCCTGTCATGGATTCTCCTTTTTTGAAATGATAAAAATGTTGTAGTTATCACCCTTGTGGGAAGGTATTTCCATATACTTTATATAAAATATCTTGAATTTTGTTTTTAACTTGCTTTTTTAACAAAAATAAAACGCCCAAGCTTTTAAATGGATGCTTATTTTCAATAAAAGATGCCTCTTTATGCGCATTCTTCAGTCTAACGGGCTTTTCAAAAGTGGAAAACTGGAAAAATCTTAAATTTTCTGCAGTAACTATATACCAAAAACCTACCCACACGGGAGGTAAGAACGTAATTTTTTAATCGTTCGAGTAAAGTCCCTTTATATTAGAAAAGAGAGAACAGGTCGACTGGGCTATAGCAGCCGCGTTAATGTCGGACAAGGGAGGCAACTCTTGATAGGCTAATCTCTGGCATTGTCCACAATAAATGAAAAATTAGGATAGTTCAAATTTTAAAACAGGCACAGCGATAATATCGCGACCAAGATACGGACAACACGTCAATCAAGTTGGGTATTGATATCATTTGTATTTTTAAACACAAATGAAATACTAAAATGTACTGTCAGAAATTTTTGTCACTTTAGAGAATAAATAATTTAAAAAAATGACAATATTATCTCTTTTTAAAGTAAATTAACAAGCTCAAATCGTGACAAAATATTTACTACCAACATCAAAATTACAAAGGGAAGGGAACCGTGTTCGAGTTACCTTACCGCCAACATTATTATACTGTTTAGCTTTATTGGAAAATCTCGAGCATTTTTTATAAAGCGTTGTCCAAACAAGTAATTTCGTCGTGGAAAAAAGTATAAAAACTACCCAAGCGCCAATGTTAAGAATTTTCTTTAATTAAATTTACTGTGTTACAAGCATTTTGTCACTTTTCATTTTTAGGTTGACAAGACCTTTCAAGTTCAGGTAGAACACAAAAGACATGATAAAAGAAAACCCACAAAATCAATTAAACGAATGATTTATTGTGTAGAAGTTTCAGCTGTTTCGCCGGTAGCTTAATTGAGTCCACATAACAATGCTTGTTCCGACTTGTAGTGTTCAGAAATGTTACATATAATTAATCCGACACGAGCTCTTTGTCACAGATAATAAGCAAAATTGAATGAGTCAGAGAAAGGTGTCTTTTATCTTTTTTCTTCACCATTCTAGACATGACTTGTCTTGTTTTCTTCTTCAATATTTGCACTAACGAGGGCGGGTCTATAATTAAAGTGTAACAAGTTGCTTGTAAATATTAAGACTGCCATGGTAAAGGCGGTTTAATAAAGAGACTTGTTTAACAGAAGATCAAATAAATGATTAAAGTTAATAAATTAATTAACTAAACAAAACCATGTATATGTATATATATTAATGTATCCTGTAAAATCTCTCATTTAACGTGTCTTTCACCTCTGTTTTTCTCTCTACTTTCAATTCTTACCAGACTCTCTCTCTCTCTCTCACACTCTCTTTCTTTGATTCTCTGTTTATCTCTCATAATATGTCTTTTACGTCAACTTTATTTATCCAAACACCTCCCTCTCAGTCTCTTTCCCTCTCATTTTCTATTTGTTTTATTTGTCTTTTTGCTTCTTTTCCCTTCTCAGTCTCTCTCACTTAGTGTCTTACTTACATCTTTACCTTTCTTTTACTTCCTTTTCATTTTAACTGCATTGTATTCACAATAGCCATTTTCTCACAAGCAATCTACCTCGAGATATTCAACTGCACAGTGCCATTTTACACACTAAACAATTACGGGTTGAGATTTTCGCTTAATTCTCATTATCTTGAAGCGACATTTTCTCATTATCTTGAAGCGACATTCGTGAAGGTTATCTGTAGTTAGGTATATAATAACCACAATGCTTATTAGACAATGGAAATGCCGGGTTATCTATTACATAGAAGATAATCGACGGTATGTTTGTGCTTTGCAGAGCGTCTTTACATGTTTTCGTGCAGAGCGTATTTATGCGTTTATCTTGCAGGGCGTACTTATGTGGATGTTAGTGGGTGTATTTTGCAGACCGTCAGTATATATGCATCCGTGTATCATATATAACCTATTTGCCATCGTTTCCCACCAATTTTACGACCTTTAATTCAAGTACGTCAGAAATTGATAGAAATATGAGACATTTTATTTTGTAAACCATTCGTAAAATACCATCTGTTTTAGGTTTAGTTTAAATACCCCACGTTCATTTAAACAGGTATTCCGTTTTTATAGCACGCGCGTGAAAATCCTTAACATGCTTATTTTATTTCCAGTTAGATTTATTTTCCCAGTCCACAATATTTTTCCACAACATGTCCGTGACCATTGTGTGTTTTCTGTTTTGTTTCATCAATTTTCACATTTATCGTATTCTTAAACGATAAAGTTTTAGTTTGTTTATATATAATACGCTACTGTCTGTTATTGGATATATTGATAACAGTTATACTATTATTCGCCGACAAAGGTAACTGTGGTTTTAAATCATACAAATTTACTCAGACCGGTGTTTCGGATCATTTGATTAGAAATTTTGATTCTAATAACGATGTATGTAATGGTACCAATATTAAATGTACACGTGCTTGTTCCTGCACATTGGTTTACTTAATGCTTTTAAGAAGCAAATATGTAAAACTGTTGAAAAAACAACATTAACAGTAATGTACTACATTGCATCACAACAAAAAAGTCTTAAAAGATTGGTCATTTAAAGTTTGAATTCATAAACAGCAATTGAAAAGAATATAAACATAAATGTTTAATTGCATACCATCTCTCCTGACAGCGTCTCTACATGTCCTATCTTATAGGGGAGAAACCATAGTCTATGTTCTTGTCTGCTTTTACAATATTTCTTGAGAGAGAATTTTTGTAGTAATTAAAACTGTATCGTGACATTATGAAGCATACAAGACCATCCTTTCTATAATATGATGAACATGTCATTCAAATCATTGGTAAACTGCAGTTACATTTGTTAACATAATAAGGCATCAACTTGTTTACGCGTTTCTGAAATAAGTACATCTGTGTTGTTTATGAAACTGTAAAAAGCAAACAATATCGTGTTGTTTTCTTACAAATCAATAATTACGTCGTATATATATTTATCAGTGTTTTCTATTTATTATATTATTATCCAGGGAATGGTGATGGTATCATCTATTATTTTGTTGTAAATCGCTTCATATGGAAGTATAGAATCGTTTTTCTAAACACATTCAAATTTTCCGCTAATTGCCTTTTCCAACAGTTAAAAAAACAACAACAAAAAAACATGCTTTCTTGACATATTTGCAAATGTTCATGGGCACGGCCATATTAGAAAACCAATTTGTGTCTTACTTGAAGCCATACTTAACCCTTGGAAGGAACGTGATAAAGTTAACAATATCAGCGATCTAATTGCACTTAAAAGAGGGAAACAGGTTAGGGAGTATGCTATATCGATAGTTTATGGCAATACTAAAATCTCAAAGGAATAGACCAGCCGCAAGCTCAGGTGGTAGGGCGTCGGCTTGCGGATCGGGAGGTCGTGGGCTCAAACCCCGGCCGGTTCAAACCAAAGACTTTAAAGTGGGTAGTAGTAGCTTCCCTCCTAACGCTCAAAGCTAATGTAACAGCATTACGCCTGACTCGTCGGTATCAGTATAATGGACCGGTTTACTGAGGTTAAATCTAATCGTGACAGTTGTGTCACATCAAGTGAATCATCTTAATGCACGTGGACATGCACATGCTCGCATTTAATACAGATTAATCGGATAAATAAAAATTTAGTTCTCTTAAATCCTAAATATATACACTCAGTAAATTAAAATATTTTGAATGTATAGTTGACTCGATCACCAACAAATGATTCTGAGGAATGTGAACTACATAAATCTATGACTTAAAGAAAGTGCGCATTACACAGATCATGTTGTAATAGACTCGGTACATTTCTAGTTGGCTTATTTTATTTACATGTATTATCCAAACCAGCAAGAAGTTTCATTCTTTTAAATATTCCTGCCTCATTAATGCTAATCCGAAATACACATTTTTAATTGAATTTAATTTAATTGTTTCATTCTCAAGAGTCTTAATTTTCAAGTTTAATTTAATGTTATTGTTCTTGTGGTGCGAAACATTTCTAAGAAAATAATATTTTGATCGTTCTAATGTTAAAAAATCCGACCAACCTGCATAAAAACTTAACTTCACTGCTTAATTGAAAAGTAAATCTATTTTTTATTTTGTATGAATTTAAAGATAATTTACAATTTTCTTTCCGATTGCGTTCTTACATTGCCTATAATGTTTTAATTATTAGTATATTTTCTTATTAGGTTGCAAGACTTCTTTTCACTATTTTCACTTATAAAAACAAAACCTTATCTTCTTAATAATGCTGATTGCTAATTAATGACGATCCCACAGGAATGGTACCGCAGAACAAAAAACGAAGCAAGGTTCCAAAATACATGTTCTATTCTTCATATGATAACTTTTAGAAACTAGTTTCTGGTAGGCTTAATACTTTATAATTAGCTTCAGCTATTTTATTGCGTATTATACCTAATTGCCGGTACAAATTATTGTCGATATAATTAAATTACTACGAAGACATTTCCTACAATGACCGAGTAATCAATATGGTATTTGGTTTTGTAATCAACTTCACTTGTAAATTAACACATAAGCAGCTTCGACACATCGAGTTAATAAATAAACGAATTTTACAAATCTGTTCAGAATTTCGACTTTGCTTTGTTAATTGCCGGTTGACTTATAATTCATTAGCCATTTACATGAACATGTTCTAGTGTAGCTAAGGATGTTTATATTCAATCTATGGATGACCGCTGCTAGTTATTGTGTCCTGGTGGTATTTGATCTTTAACATGTATCAATCGCATTTGTAATTTACAGTTTATAATGGTATCGGCCTCGGTTGCTGAGCAAAATGATTCGAGGACAGTTGTTTTTTATTGTGTATGAATTACTTTTACTGTTGTATGAATGACCTTCGGTGTGTCTAGTTTATCGTTGGACCGTACAATTTATAGTTGTTTTTCTAAGTCCGTTCTAAGTTATTGCTTTACGAAGCTCTTAAACATAAATGATTAGATTGGAGAAGAAACAATTTTTTTAGCAATATAGTTTTGGATGACAATGAAAACTGCTTGTGTTAGTTATATAGTTTTAACATGATTTGCAAGTGCCTGTGATGTAGAAATTAGATTAGCCAGCATTTTTGCCGATACTGTGCAGCGACATTTCTATCATTATAGCACAGGGGTACTTATGAGGTGCCCAAGGACTGAACCCGGCCGGTCCATCATACTTACACCGACGAGTAGGGCGTAATGCTGTCCCCTTAGCCCCGAGCGTTAGGAGAGAAGCCACTACTACCAACGTTAAAGTCTTTGGTTTGACCCGGCCCTGCGTTTGAACCAACGACCTCCCGATCCGCAAGCCAACGCTCTACCACCTGAGCTATTGCTGCCGGTCGCTGGAGAAGTCATCTTAGGGGTGAAAACTAATTTTTACTTGATAGTCTAAGTAAAATAAAAAGCTCTCGTTAACACGTGTTTCGCCCCACCCCCACCCCCACCCCCACCTCCTCACACTGATTTTGATCTTGCTTACTTGTACAGATTAAAATTAAACTATATTATGCACTGACAAAGAAAGCTGCTGGTTGCCTTCCATTACATTTCCAAAACATTCCTTGTCTAGCCATTCGGACAGATGTGTATTTGATTAAACGTTACCAAGACCTTTATCGTAAGAACGAAGCCGTCAAGCACAAATGCTCATTGTCAGTACCATGTTCACCATTACAAAACCAGACACAAATGATGACTGTACGTTTAAACTCGGAAATGGGTGCTCCTGTGACCGACCTGTTAAGATGTTTTATAACTTCTCAGCCCCGCAACGCGAGGAATGGATTCCCGGTCGAGGCGGTCACTGTCATGTGACTATGTTTTCCATCTAGCCTGCAGTATGCCGATAGTTTTACCTAGTCATAAGTCCGGGGTCTTCCTCCACCAATAACTTGCTGGACGTCGCCAATATGACCAGAATTGTGTCGGTGCAAAAACAAATTTATACTTGGAAATATATTTTTACTTTTCCATTGTTTATTCCTCTCATGTACCTGCAGACCGCACGATAAATAAAAGTGTAACATTGAGATAAGCTGTAATCTAATTACCAAGACCGTAGGCTTGAATGACTAATTTCAATGAACAAGTCAGCGTGTATTATAATGTGAAATGTCACGCAAACCCAAAGTAGATTTCCATTCTAACATGTTCTTGACTGTACAGTTATGAAAGGGATACAAATATATCGGTTGACAGTACGTGTTTTTCGCAATGTGGGAGCGCTCTTTACAGGTGAATCCGACAGTTTGGACCAACGATTTTTTCTCACATAGCGAAATAAATTATTGTTCCATGAAAAGGTCCTGCAAAACGCCATTCATTGATGCTCTTTGTCACCGTGAACAGCCAAGCATAAATCACGACTTGTCATTACAAACAGGTTACGCTGCAGAGATATTATTTTTAAACTAAAAAAAAACACGTGACAACTAACTGCTGAGATCAAATTATATCGTCGGCCCAGTAGTCCGCTCTGACTATTTTTGCACTTTCGAGCTTATTTATAGATTTGGAAAGGATGAAAAGTTTGAGCGATTTCTTCCACAGTTGACATTGTGTAAAAATATAGTTAGTGTAAAAAATGTCTTTGCTTAGACCAAATTATGAGTCTCTTTAATTAAATGGTGCCTTAATTGCACATAGTGCGTTCTTTACAAGTCCCTTAAATCGTTATCGCTCCGGGTACATATATGTTTTGTTTACGTTTGAAGACAGGTAGTTGTCAGAATATATATATATATCGTCGTCGTCACAGCCTTAACCAACATTTTAATTTCATTCCATTTTAACCATGTTAAGTTATTTGTCCTTGTAGAAGGAATTAAAATTATCCTTATCAGTCTGTTATGATGACAGTTGTATTGATTTGTAATGTAACTGCCGACCCTTCGTATTCATAATGTAATCGATATTGCACCCTAGAGTACGTTAGTATGTAAAATACATTAGAAAATCAACAACCATATACGTGTAAATGAAAAAAAATCAAATGTTAAGTCTTAAAGGTCGTATCCGACAGTTTGGAAAAAAAAACCCTCTCAAATACCCAAGTAAGTCATTGTTACCTCAAAAGCTCCCGCCAAACGCTGTTCAGTTATGCTCAGATTTGTGTGAACAGTAAAGTAAATCCCCACAGGTCATTACAAACAGGTATTTCCTATCGCAACCACCCTGCAGAGATGGCTATTCTTAAACTCGGAACACCACGTGACAGTTTACTTTTGAGATCACGTGATATCGTCATCAAGGTTGTCCGCTCTAACGTCGATATCTATTTGTTATAATAGATCCCCATCGTACTTTTTATAGACTTGGAAAAAATTACCTTTTAGGTCGTTGTGTACGATCTAATAATATAGTCAAAATCACCTTTACCTAGACTAAGGTATATATGCAGAAATCATACCCACATTCCACAAAGCGGCTGTACGATTTGTGACATGTAATTGATATAAGCACAATTTCGAATTCGATTTTTATTGTATCGGCATGAAACAAATCGAACCGGAATTGCATTGTGTCAAAACTGGATCACGATCAATAATTTGACTCTAAAAACGTGAAGGATCATCATCTTTTTTTTTATTATTTTTTACAGTTCATATATATCGAAACATATTTTACCGGTACAATTCTTTCAGGCCGGTAAAATATATTTTGTTGATCGTAGTAAAATGGAAGATATGCAGATAGTCGACACATACGTCATGCACTAGGGAAAGCCTCGAGACAGTAAACACGTGTATTCACGCCATTTCTCGAAATGAGGTGCGTGACTATCAGTCGTATGTTTTATGCCCCTGGTGATTTATATGTAGACAAAATCCATTTGTTTGCCTATGTATCATTTTATGCTCTTTACTGTTGTCGGGTTGTTCAGTCTCACGCCAACAGTTTTTTTTTAAAATTGAGTTTCTTTAATGTTTAATAGAAAATCAATAATTGCGATAACAACTGATTGACGAAAGAACTGCTGTTTATAATTTTAATACACTCGGAAAATATAAATGTTATTATAAATCAAAATTTGTATATTTTACTTAAATCTTACAAGCCCTGTTGTTTAAGGTAACCTAGGTTTTGGCCCTTTTGCCGACTGACCGTTCCAAGGCGGTAACTGATGGTTTTTCTTTATGTATGTTGTGTCTCGTCTCTGTGTTTGTTTGTTTTTCACATTTGCATTTACCTTGTTTGCCTTTGTCTACTGGTGGATAAAATTTAAATATCTGTTGGAGTTTTGATAGGACCTTTTCTTATTTACCTATTTAATAACTTTTACATGGTCAGAAGTCGCAATTTAACTACATTTAACTACATTTAGAAAGCGGGACCCTTGGCCGACCGGTTAGAGTCGATGGCTTTAAGTCCTCAGCCACTCACCTCTTGTGTCCGAGACCTTTCATGGTGGAAGGTTGTTTTCCTATAAAAAGCTGGACGTTGCCAATAGAACCATAACCGTGTCGGTGCAACAACAACAACAACATTTGTAGAATATTTCATCAATATGTGGTCGAGATGTTGTTACTGTTTTTATTACTGATAGATGACGACCCCCAGACCGAGGGGTTACAAGTCGGTGACTCTAGAATATTTCATCAATATGTGGCCAGGATGTTGTTGCTGTTTTTATTACTGATAGCTGACTACCCCCAGACCGAGGGGTTACAAGTCGGTGACTCTAACCTCTTGGACACGGGCTTTTCCCATTAAGAGACCCGTGTACTTAATTATTAAATCGCCTTCTGTAGGAAGTTCGGGAGCAAAACTCCTTTTAATGAATGCCCAAAAGCTGTTCTGCGATGCGCCGGTGGGTCTATCAAGATGTGTGCCCGAGGCCTCCCTCCACCAAATAAAGTCTGAACGTCATTTCGATGTACACATTTTTATCGTTCAATCATTTACTTATTAAATCTAACCAAAACCAGCGCTGCTTCCTTATTTTTTATGTAATAATTCGAATTGCAAGCAGTTATCTTATTGTTCTGTTGATTCATGTTGTTGACATTTATTACATACATAACAGTTAACTGCATAAACTATATATTGTTAAAAAAATGTCTTTATCATGAGATAACATGTAATTGTTTTGCGGAAGAAAACGCAATAAAATAAATAATAAAGGCAGAGTTTACAGTGTGCATGTATGTTTCTGAAAAAAAAAGCTTACAAAAATGGTGAGGAAATTATGTGTTGTTGACATGAACACATGTTTCCATATTTCGTTGCTATGGGAACATGTTTTGTAAACTTCATTTCCGCCAGTTCGCCTGCTGTTTACTGAAATACCGATGGTCAGATGGTGAGACAAAGAACAAAATAAACAAAAACAGTTTCTTCTAATATTCATAAACTGACAAGAATAATTTTCATATAAATAAAGATATAAGCTCTTGTTACAACATTATTTAAAAAATCAAAACAAAAAAGGTACCAGAACGATATCCGATTGAATATCCAGATGGACGTTATTTCGTTGCTTTTATCATTCAGAGAATCCATACTTTTATTTGTTTACAGATTTCCATTGCAAAATGTGTTGTTGTTGTGTGTGTTGTTTGTTGTTGTTGTGGGTTGTTTTTTTCGTTGTTTTTTTTTTTGTTTTTGTTTTGTGTGTGTGGGATTGTCGTTTTTTTTCATGAAAGGTATGCTGAGAAGTGTAAAATGAACATGCTATTTTCGTAAACAGGATATACATGTATAGAAAAAAATATATCATTGGTAGTATTAACACTTCGATACCTTAATACATGCACTTATTTATCATTTGTTTCTAAGTATTATTCTATGGAAGGAGTAAGAAAGTTGTATACTGTAGCGATGAACGCGACTGGCATGCACATCGATTTTCCAAACCTGGAAAATGCGCGCATGTATAATAAAATGAACATGTAATTCAGTAAATGCCAAAAATAGAAGACAAAAGCATTCGTCATGTAACAACTGTCTTAATTGCACGTCTATGACAGGCATTAAGTTATAACTAGAACAATCCACTAAATTACAAATACAAATATAACCATGGATTTTGCTGTCTATATTGATCCATTGGTAAACTGCTGTCTGCTTTTCGTAACAAAGGCGCTCTATCTATTTTACCAGGAATTAGCAGTGGGTTTGTTATTGCCAGCTGTCGTCAATTGCTGGCTGCATTGCACTTAACGCTGGCTGTCTTGGATCACTGTTATCATTAGTAATATATCCGCCAGATTATATCGCAAGAGCCAGCCAGTCCTGACCAATTATCTTGTGATTTTTCTAATATTAGATATCATTTTAAACATATAAACTTATTAGTTGTATAACGAGGCATATTTTCCATGCATGATTATATTTTATGTATACATCTTTATCAACATGTCACTACATTCTAAACATAGATGGTGGCGTCACTAGTATTTGCGCAAGGCATCAAAGGTCGCTGCGAGGTCCTGCTTAACTAAAGAATGATTTGCCTAACAACATACCGATCAATACTTTGTTATCATTAAATGTGGCATCCGCCAGTTTGCCTATATCAAAAAGAATTTACAGTCAATTGTCAGTTTGGAAGCCTTTGGGTATACTAACATATAATTTGTAAATATTAAAAAATATTACCTTTATGATTCGTAAAAACACAGAACTACATTTACAATGTACGGAGACACAAATGGACTTTTTGGAAGGCGTCTTCGAACAATGTGACGCCAATATCTATGTTTACAAGTTCGAAAAATGTATTCGAATGAACCAAAAATCTGACAGTCTTGCACCTAAAATGTTGATATTTAACGTACAGTTAATCAGGGAAAATTGAATTATGTCTAATGACAAAATGCACATGTCTTCATTTTCGAGACAAAAATAAATGTGTTGGTGTATCAACCAGCCTTTATTCAATTTTAATTTGAAAACACACAAAAGGAATGTTATCATAGAATGTAATGAAACAATGGCGCTTAACTTGTTAATGACACCGTTGTATCTTTTGTTATACCACAGAAGCTGTAGCTTGTAAACAATCAAAGTTTCTGTCTATTGTTCATAGGTAGTCGTTAATATACCTGTACATTGGTCATAGGCTTGCCTTTGAATTTCTAAATGATTAGTGTGTGACTTGTCTGTTGTGAATGTGTCACATTTAATCAGTCGTTTTTTATTATTTGCTATTTTATACTTTAAACAAATAAAAACAATTAACCTCTGTTCTTTCTTGCTGTTGCAACATCTATCAAAAAGTGTCGACATTTTTCAACCATAAACCGACACAGATGAGGTTTCCGGAGGATTAACTTTATAAGGCTTGTGTCACTCTCAGAAATGAGTTTAAAGGTTTTATCTGACAGTTAACCATGGTTTCTCACTCGTGCAGCGAAGTAAATAATCATTATTTGAAAAGAGTTCGCGAAATTCTTTTTTATCGGTGTCATATAGCCATGTGACAAGTAATGCATAACACCACTGTTGTCATTACAAAAATGTCTTTTTATCTGAGGCACGCTGCACAGTAAACTATTTTTAACTGAGAAAACCACGTGACCACTTTCTTTTGGAATCATATTATTCGGGTCAACATGATTGTTCGGGTCATCGGCTCTAGCGTCGACATCTTTAAACTTTATATTTTTTTATTTTTCTTTGCCTAAAAGGAAACAAGAACCATATAAAGAATAACGACAACAGCAGCACGTGACAAATCCTTCCGTTCATGGGTTTGTGGAAATAACAGACTGTTTATTCGCGCGGAAAAAACTTAAAAGCTTGCTGTTTAAGTTACTTGAATTTCTCGAAATTAGTGCGAGATTTCAGAAATTTGTTTCACACTCGGAAGGTGACTCATGACAGATTTTCTTGTTACCGGGTGATTAGTTTCATTTAATGTCGTGATTGCTTACTCCATTTCCATCGACAATGTGCAATAATGTCTCTTGAACCTACTGAGTGTTTCAGGCTGTATGCACAGAAAGACGAGAGTCCTAAAATATTTACCCTGTTTAAAATAAATTCGACTGGTCTTCCCATAGCCATATTTTAATACCTAAGACAATGAGTTTGGTATCTTTCTTCATACTCCGGTGAACACTTTCAATGGTGATAATGATACCACAGCGTAAAGTAGTTCTCTCTTCCAGAAATCGATATTGACATGGTATGATTTCAGGGATACAATTATCATTGTAGCTCTACTTTTCAAAGAAGATCAATCTCTTTGACCATGACCATCACTTTTGGCATCGGTAACTGTTAAGCTTTTTGTTTAGGTTCAGTTCTCGAAAAACTTCTGAGATTTTGTCTTCAAAATTTAAATACCTGTTCACTTTCAAATGTGGAAATCGTTTCATTTGGGCAATGAAGCCTACATTTCATACTGACTAAGTAATGCCCATTTCTTTGACTTGGAATTTTCTGTGAGTGTTGCTAAGGCTAGTCACAGTTGATACCTCCCAGCACAGAGAAAAGAGGAACGTGCTGTCAATTTCCAGCTCTTGTTTTAACTCATACACGTATTTCTTGTCCATTTGGATCGACTTGTACATGTACATGTTTTGCCTATTTTCTTGATTAAAATGTTTGTGTTTTGTCATAGCAACTCCATTTAAAATTAACAGTAGAATGTACTAAAACAAATTTCAAAACCAATTACTCTGTGTTAATTAAAGAAACATCTTATTATTGTGTGGAGAACATACCTGGAATTTAATAACAGAAGCACAGAATGTACATATATGACAAAGGCAAATGTAACTTATAATGTGATGACTTACGGTGGACTGAAATTTCGTTTTTCTTTTTTTAAATAACCGCAGCGACAAGTTATAATCATTAAGGCGACATCCAGCTTTTAGCACTTTTAGGGGAGCCAGACCCCAGACAAATGTCTGTGTAGAACCACCGACACACGTCAAGTCAGCTGGAGGACCTATTTACATAAGGTCTTTCGCACCGAACGGGTCTCGAACCCACGAGGTGAGGGGTTAAGCAGTCTAAGTAGTTAAAGATCGGCGATTCAACCACTACGCCACAGGCGCCCCTGAAATATGTCTATAACGTTGTAACAGGATGTTTGATTGGAAAGATTGTATCCTGTTGTTTATACGAATTGAACAGTAAAAATAAACCAAGAACAAATTTCAACGGTAATTATATTGTGTCTAAAAGAACAAAACAACAACAAGGACGTACACGGAAACGTTGACAGAAAACACATTTTATTTTCCATGTTTATGATCTTAGCTGCAAAATACAATTTGTTTATAAGAAATGTCATGTTGAAATTGCAGCTACATGTAATAGAATCTTCACTTTGTGTTCATGGTTTGTTGTGAGAAGATGAATTTTAAATAAACTTTGAAATTTGACCATTCATTTGCTCGAGGATGATCGCGTAATCAAGCTCTATTTTCAACCTCTGGCCTAGGCCAACTTGTCCAAGTCATTCACCAGTCCCAGCTATCAGATCAATGCAAAAAATGAACAAAGCATGAGAAATTAACATTAAAATGAAAGTGCCTACAGTAGCAACAAGGTTTTAGGGGACAAGAAATGATTTTGTTCTATTTCAATTAATATTGAAAAAGTAATTTTTTACTTCTGGAAATGTCACAACATCGTTATATAACGAAATGACGTCATTTAATCATATTTTGCATAAATGTATCTTTTGAAAACCAGCTCTGCAATTTCTCTCTTCAGTAAATGTCGCGTAGTCGTGATCGGTTCGTCGTTCTTTAAAAGTTATCCAGTCATATTTTGAAATAATGAATAAGCTTCAAAATCGATTTACAGTTTTATGGTATGATACATTTTAATCACAACTTCATTTTATTTGCGATGTCATCGAATCTATTCCCAAAAATATTTTCATTTTCAATTCAATAATAATGCAACAATATTGTACCATCATGTTATGGAAAAGCCTGTACAGTCCTAAATCTGTAAACTCAAAACGTCGTATATCTTATTACCCTGGTCTTATTTATTACAAGCTACACTCTGTATATTTCCTTTTATTATAACGTGACACGAATATTGACTGCATATCGTTTTACAAGGGGAACGGCTAGAATAAATTGGGTCTCAAAATAATCAAATGCTAACCGTAGAAGACACAGATATTCATGACTCTTTATTTTTACAACTGGATAACTTACACATTTTTATTGTCTATGCTTACATCGTGTTATGACTCCGCCAACAAAGTGACTCAAAAATGCAAATTTATTCATAGCCTTTGATTGCTTGTTTAGTAAGTGGAAGTCTGTGCGTCGTAACAAAGGACTTTTTATAATAGCAGGGATTAACGCTCATCCGTTGTTGCAAACTAATTACAATAGTTCAGCAACAGCAGTCGCTTCAGTAGGGATTTGATTCAGTTGTTTCCTTTCAGATTTAATCTTAAAAGCCGCAAGAAAAAATAGCGACGTAAAAAGGAATTTTAAAAACGAATTTGGACTTTTTACTTCGGAACCTGACACTGAACCAAACATTTAAACTTCAAGTGCATTCAAACGATTAAGTTTCTATAAAGCCAGAGTCAGGGTATTCTTTGTGACACGTATAACCGTTTGCAAAGTTCGATGAAATATAATATTGCTGATTTAAAGAAAAAGTCTCAAAGCTACAAATTCACCTTACCTTATCACACCAAAATCATTTTAATAATAGCATGTTATATATATACCCTAGTGGTATGGGGATCTATCTTATGCCAGTATAAATTGCGACTGAGCACAGTTTTGCTTTTTAAAGGAAGAATTTAAATGCAAATATGAACAAGTGTGACCAAGTCACTCTTAAGGCAGGATATTGGCACTTATAACTCCCATGAGGCACCCACCTCGTGGGTTCGAGTACTGATCAGGTCAAACTACGTGAGATAGGAGGCTCTTCCGGTTGTCTTGAGATGCGCAATTGATTGTACCCGGACTGGGATCTTCTTTTACCAATACTAGCTTAACGCCTCAATAATGTGATCTGTTTTCTTAACAAAACCCACAAAAATACATTTTAATAAATTTGAAATCAAGATGCGACAATTCTAGAAACAATTTACAAAAACTGTATTTCTGTGTTTTGTGTGATTTGCTTTTGATTAAATATGTAAGTGTTTATTCGTAACGCATGTGTTTAATTAGTCTAGAAAGGCTGCTGATATGTCACCAAAGCAAATGGAAGTAACTTAAATAGGTTAAGCAATTTATTTCTCAATACAAGTAAAATGAAAACATGGTTTTCTTACACCAACTTTAATGTGGTTTGATCAATACAGAAATTGGAATGCGAAATTTATTTTATTTTATTTTATTATTCCAGTTGAATGGAGTACTTTTCAGATTGTTGCTATTCAAAAAGGTCACTACCCTTACTTCATACAATTGAAAAAAAAACTTATCTCAAGTCTTTGTATAATCGTTTTCGAACGATAAATCCAGTCTGTCTTCTAACAGGTATGTGTATTTCCATATTTCAAAATATAGCTATTTTTCCAGCCATTCCAAATTACACATACGTTATTTAGTATAGATATGTAATTAATTGATTCTGCCTTCTAGCGGCTTTTAATTTAATGCTGTAAGGACTTCTAGGTCAATTTAATATTGTTATTTGACCTTTTAAACATAATCCAATTTAATGTATATTATAATAAAATCTTATTCCGCACTAATTAAACAGATGCTAACAAATATTTATTGGTACATGTATGTAGGTTTTCCAAGAAATGTTAAGTGAATATTATTTTCTAAATTGTTTTCTAATAACTTTTAGTTTTTATATAATAGATTTTATTATAAGGTTTTATTGCCAGTATGATTTTTAAATGTGTCTGTGGGGTATAAAGTGCAACCTTAAAAATTGGTTTTTGGTAATAGGGTACATTACAGTCATAATAATATTTATACACTCTCCTTCGGTAAGATACTTTCTTGTTAGCTTCTTTGTATATTTTAGATAGTGATTTCATACAATATTTTAATAGGTATTACAAATGTTATGGTGGTTTTATGTGTTTTGTTTAATAATATCTGTGTATAGTAACAATCCAATTCCTTATATAACTATATTATACCCAATTATAAAGCACAAATTATAATAATTATTAAGATATGCGGGTGTTATTTCTGGTATTTGTTGTATATTATACAACCGTTATATATATATAACTATGCTTTTCTTAATATACATAATTTGTAAATGTTGCCATTCATTACTTACCATTGAAGGCCATGTTTTCTTGATTAGTACATGCACGTTTATTTATACGCCCATGTTCTTTTGGAAATAAATCGGCTTTTTTTTAAATCAGGGGCCGATTGTGCATATCTTGTATCAGTTGGAACGACTTTCCATTCTTCATTGTAAAGTATTTATGAACGTAATTATTTAGCGAAGGGGATATGTTTGACAGTACATTTTGTCTTGATATTTTATGATGGTATTCTGCAGTTTGAAGTTCATAGATGGACGCTTATATTTATTCTGTTATATTTATTCTGTCATGACCGTTGCTTTTTTTAGCATATTGATCCCACTAGAATCTCCGTGATGGACTTTAAAGAACAAAACAAACAAACAAGACTAACCGTTTTCAGCACCATATGCAGAATAACCAAACCAACAACAAATGATTAACATACTTCCTATCGAACGATATGCAAAAATAATACATTGTTTATTCACAACGAAGAACTTGCAGACCAAGGCATGCATTTTAAGTCGTTTCTCGAAGACGTGTGACTTTACCAAACATTAATGTTTTATACATTCAGGATTTATGTATGTTCAAAACCGATTTGTTTGCCCATGCACAAATGTATGCTCATTATCCAATCGTTAGCAGGTTTGGTAACTACGACTTTTTTTTTACTTTGTGTATTATATTATTTCCACGACGATTTTTAACGACAACTGGGTTTGAAATGCTGCTGAGCAGAAAAAAAGTGTTACAAAAGTAGCTTAACACATCTTGAAAATACCTTCTCCCTTTTTCAAAAACAAGATACATGAATACGGACTAAGTACATGTATTAAGGATGGTATACGGAAGTTTGCCTTTATCAAATACGTATAACAATATCCGACCCCTGACTGGGGTATTTGTGCATAAGTTACTTGGACAAAGCAATGAACCGGCCGCAATAGCTCAGATGGTAGAGCGTCGGCTTGCGGATCGGGAGGTCGTGGTCATACCTAAGACTTTAAAGTTGGTAGTAGTGGCTTCCCTCCTAACGCTCGGGGCTACGGGGACAGTGTCAGTATATTGGACCGGCCGGGTTCAGTCCCTGGGCACCTCATAAGTGCCCCTGTGCTGTAATGATAGAAATGTCGCTGCGCAGTATCGGCAAAAATGCCGGCTAATCCCAATCCCTCAAAGCAATAAGTTTGAACTCTACCTCAATTGTAACACAGTACAACTCGTTAACAGTTACTTTCAATATTCATTTATAAACAAGCACGACTAGGATTTCTGCTACACAAAGCCACCGACGTCAGAGCTGATTACCCGGCTGATGATGTAACGTGAACTGAAATGTGTATGGTCACGTGGTTTTCTTAGTTTAAAAATAGCTAATTGTGCAGCGTGTCTCAGATAGGAAATCCATGCTGGTGTTATGCTTTACTTTTCACATGTAGAGAAGGAATAAACAGCATTTTGGGATCTGTCAGGTAACAATAAATTATTTAGCTGTACAATTTTAAAGTAATATTTCAATAACAAGTTTAGCTTGGAATTACTGTATAGGAGAAAACACTATGTAATTATATAAAGCATCAAAGAATTGTTCCATATCCATGTACATGTCAGGGAAAGGCAGGTTTTTTATAACAAATGTTCATTTTTAGCTATGACTGCTAATGATGTCTGGGAATTATGTTTCTAATGTTCTCCTGGATTTTACAGTATTCTTAAGCCTTTTGATACAAGAAGACCGTCTTATCCGCCTAAATAGACTTCGCAAAAATAACCTCCATTGTGTCGCTGCGATACATTTCTGAAAACCAAAATAAAATAAAAAGTATTATATTTTCATTGTTATAATTGTTGAGCTTATATCAAATATCTAATAACATTAACAGACTGTGACGTTTACTTTAAGCTCCTTGATATTGGTGGCTTATACTAAGTTAATATTACACATAAGTTCAAGAGTAAGGGGTGTTTATAAAACTAAATGCCACAACATTCCAATTTTCCTTATGGCGAAATGTTTATCTTTAAGAAATACTGGTTTAACAGTAATCTCAGTATTCAAAAATCTATATCCATAAATCCGTAACTGCGGTTTTGTAAAGTTAAGACAATACCAGTAATAAAAGGCGATATACTATAATACCTTGTTTTCTGATTTATTACAAACAGCACAATCTGGAAATGGGGTTTCATTCTTTATTGTTGTATGGCACGCGGATTGCCTTCGTAACAATATCAAATCCAGGGAAATGTGATAAATGAAGAATG
This sequence comes from Sinonovacula constricta, assembly GCA_007844125.1. Taxonomy (NCBI): domain Eukaryota; kingdom Metazoa; phylum Mollusca; class Bivalvia; order Cardiida; family Solecurtidae; genus Sinonovacula; species Sinonovacula constricta. The sequence continues at coordinate 50,886,372 of CM017569.1, read as the reverse complement.
AATCCCACACGTGAAAGCGAAATGGAGAGTATAAAGGGGTTCCGTATTTTTACAACCGTGTAAATTGCACGGACACCGCATTTATTGGCAATGTTAGCATATTGTTATGACTAGATCAGTAAACGTAATTATAAATGCAAATGTATTCATCAACCTTGGTTATTTTATTGGTGAACGGCTATATGGTCCTCTTAACAAATGAAGAGTGAAACTGATGAAGTAAGAATTAACGCACTTTATGTCCATGCAAGCTGCATCCAAGAATAGGAGTCCTTTGCTCTAGGCGTTGTCTCCAGTGGCTGTCGTTAGTGGTTGATGACATCACTTTCAATGTTGGCTTTTTTCTTATCACCACTAAATAATCAGTTTTCATGAAAATGTATGCGATTTTCACGTTAGTTATCTGGTAAAGCACATGCAGTTTTCTCGATACCTAATAATATTATCTCAGCAGAATATTTGGCCTATATGCGCTTTATGCCGCCACCAAATACCTGTTATTTTGTTTCAAGATGTATCAAATTACTTTTCAGAAATCAGTTATTTGATGGAAGATTGCCTGTTTTCGCGAAATTTAAACTAAAAATGGATTTTGTATTTGGATACCCGCGGTCTTTATCCCATTCATCATTCGGCTTGTTACACAAAGGCGGGATCGGAAATCGAATATCGTTAGCATATCTATGTTTAGATAAGTGGTACCTTATAAAGTTAACACGTCAGCGGACCTTTCCTTGTTACACACTTTTGTCTTGATTGGATCACGCGTAAGAATACATATGTGACTGCTCGACTATGGTCTTTCCACTCTGCTTGTTGATTCTTTGTATCATATTTTTCTCTGAAATTAATTTAAAAGTGCAAAATCGTCAATGATTTACTTTTAGACAATCTCTCATTATATTCAAAGCGTGAGCAGTGAGTACAGTTTTACTGCTTCAGTGTCATGCAGCCGATCTAACAAAATTCAATTATTCCTAGCGAAAAAAAAGTAGTTCTTCGTATTTCCATGATATTAAATAAAGCGAAAAGTAGAGTCACACAGATTAACTCCCGAAGCAGAATCATTAAATGTTATACCCAGCCTGTTTAATTATTTACGCATACAGACGACTTTCAGATTTGTTCCTGTAGACGAAACTTCGTTTTATATAAATATTTGTATCAATGTGATTAATGAAATAGGGAACAATAAAAAAATCGAGAAGACAAATACAATATGTGGAGATGAAGCACTTTATGCATACGAAGGAAACACGGTCTGTGTATGTTTCATGCAAGTTTTCCATACTGCGACGAACGTGTCTCTGAGTACAATAAAGAATATGAATTGTTGCGTATTATTTTTTTATTTAGATACAGTTGTGTATAGTTAAGGAAGCGCAACGATAGATGAATGTCTAATGACAAAGACAGTGACAAACTTTACTTCATAACTAGTTAAATTACGCCGCTTTTATAAACAATGTTTGCCACATGTTTGGGCTAGACCGAATTCATTCCGCATGAATACGAACATATTCATTGGTTCTACTTGCTCCATTAGTGAGCGGATGTCTGTGCTTTGCATCAAATGCATTCTATCTTATATAATGATTAAATGTAGTGGGAATTAACGCTTATTGTCTTATTGCTAGTTTCAGTCGAGTATGTCTTTGCTTTGGGTGGGATTTTTAATGGGAATCACCTTTAGTGACGGAAGCCAAGATTTGTTAACGTTTAACGAATCTCTATCAACGTATTAGTTATAAACTTATATCTTTTTATGAGATTTATACAGTAGTTTTACAAAGCATGCTTACACCATGTCTTTCATTTTTTATAAACAACCTTGTCAGAGAGCAAACTTTCCAGACACGAAGACTTGTGTTTTCCGTTTATTTGTGCGACGAATCGACACAGTTATTACCATTAAAGAATTCAGAAAAAGACAGAATTCAAACAAATTTATTACATGATAATTACCAAAGCTACTCTTCCTCATGAATGGTTTATCTAACCTTGAACATGAGAGGTTACTATGTTACAAGTGTGCTCGTGGTAAACCATGTAAAGTCTCCGCATTGTCCCAAGAACCTCACACGGGTTCGAGTCCCAGTCCGGGCAAAAGCAAGCATGAGAAGAGTTGTTTGGGTTTATTCTGATTGTGCCCCACAGAAGTACATCCCGACAGAATGTTGTCGGGGTGATCTTCTACCAATAACAGTTTGGCTTCGCCAATACGACATTAATTTTGTGTCGGAGCGTTACTCTAAAAAGCCAAACCTGTGAGGTTACATACATGTTTGAGAGTACAACACCACTCGGCTTTTCTCGCTCCTTTGATTAAGAACAGTGTTCAAAAGATTATTTTCTAAATCTAAATTATGTACAATAAAGTTCAGACGAACTTCAATTGTATTTCTGTATACAGCCATCCAACTTAAAAAAGACTTCTGGTAAGATGTGAATAATTAATCATGGTAGAATACAAGACCGGTATTGAAAATGAATCCTGTCATGCGTATAAATGAAGCACGGAGTTTGAATATTTCATGAAAATGTTTCTCACTCAGGGAAAGTATCATTGGATTCATCAGTTCTTCCATTGTTGTTTTAAACATGTTCCTCTTCAGCTGACAGTAGACCGAAGAACGAGTAACTTCGTTGTTGCTTGTTCTTGTGAAAATTTGCATACGTTTAATTTTCAACGAAGAAAAAAATACTGACGCATAAAGGAGCTTTCAATAAGCTCCTTTACAAATGTAGAAATGTGTTAGAAACAATTTAGAACATTGAACTGCAACGGCTTTACTTTCTCTTCCGGCTAAGTTATATCTTAAAATGACAAAAAATAGAATTCGGGAAATGCTGCAACCATTTTGTCATATGATGTGTTATGTGAAGTGAACTTTATGAGAAAAAATCTTTACAAGTATCTAATGCGAAGAAGTATTTTTATTCATCTAGATTGAAGATTTATGTGGCTAATAATTTGAATTGTACAGAAACAAGAGACATGAAAGTTATTGCCCACCTTTATCATGCTACTTTACGCCTGTTTTAACTAGACTCCAACTAATAAAACGTTTGTTTAAACGCGTTTTATTGTGCAATAGAAATAAAATCTTAATAATTTTGCATTAGACAAAGCCGATAAATGCAGAGCTAACTTTCAGATCTGATTCGGACGTTGTAAATTTTGAATTCAAGTGAATAGTTAAAATTAACAGTTGACATTTTCAGGGAGGCCTTTACATGTCACTTTGCAAACATAGCAAACCGGAAACCAAATTAACCTGATGAGTTGGGCGTGGCTTCTGTCCCTTTACGTAAATGTTAAAAATTACGGGTTTCTCAATATAGGGCTTCTAATTAAAAGTATATATAGAAGCTAATTTAAATGCATATCCTTTGTCGGTATTGCAAAACATTATTAAACTGCAATCAAATTAACCATTTTTCTCTTAATAAATACAAAGGTGTAGATAAAACGTGCCAATTAAAGGCCATGCATATACATGTATACATTGTATATGTATTGTACTTAATTGCATCGCAGCGCATACATCAACATTACTGCATACGGAAATGGTTTGCATTACCGAAACAAAGACAGTTCCTTAAATGTTATTATTTAGATATAAGAAAATCCCCCAAGTCCCATTCGAAAAACTATTAAAGCCAAGAAATTTATTAGTTATTTTTTTCAAAATTAAAAAAGAAATCTTAGTTGTTTTTGTTTTTGTTTTTTTTGTTGGTGTTGTGTATTTTTTGAAAGACAATTTCTTAGTTTAAATAATTAAAAATAAACAAGATTTGTGTGTGTGCGCGCGCGTACGCGAGCGCGCGTGAGTGCGTGCGTGCGTGCGTGCGTGCGTGTGTGTGTGTGTGTGTGTGCGTGTGGGTGTGTGTGTGTCTGTGTGTGTGTGTGTGTGTGTGTATGAATACGACGCTAGGTCAGAAGTTTGTATAAAATACATGTAAGTACTAGATCTACGAAGAGATAAGATTACTGTTAATTTATGTTACGCTGATGAAAACTTTCAGCAGTATGTGCGTACATCATTAAACCCATTTTTAATTAAATGAATTAACATCTGTCTTCTAGTCGTATACATGTATATATATATCGATTAGGCCGTCCGACCATACAGTAAAAAATAGGACCTGGTTGTTTTCTTAGATAAAGTGTTCTAAAATAACTGTCATTATGTGCGTTTTCTAGAGACTATACTCGCCCTAAACTCCCAGGATTCTCGATTTGAACACTGGGTCGATCAATTGTTCAAGTCACTGCTTCTACAGATACACATAGAAATACATGATAATACACAATTACAACAAACCAAACTCCAATACTATGTTTTTCTTGCATTCATTCAGAAAACCTGTTCGTTTTCTCGATTTGATTTTATCTAACTGAATCAAAATGTAAAACACCGTCCATAGAAACTGTATTGACACTTTGAAATTTATTGAGCTCTTTATACAGGAACGAAACGTCCTTAAAACATCGTCTTGTTTAATACCACATTTAATTTTAACGGTAATATATATCACCATCAAAACTGTAAATGCTCTTTAAAAAAATAATAAAGCTTGTTCATGTTCTAGATGTTAGTACAAATATAAAGTCAAATGCACTTCAAAGAAAATTATACGTAAGAAATATCAATTGGATAAATTGAATGACTATAGACTACATGCACAGAGAGTTTCGTTACTACCGCCACACTGCACAAGGCGCATTGTTGTTATCATGAAAACGAAAGTATAACAAGGTCCTATGGGTAATACCACATATATTTTACTCCAAAAATGCATTAAACAAGGTACTGTTAAAATTACAACAAAACAGTGCAGTCTATCAATTGTTCTCATATTCTTCAAATCTTTGCCTTTTTTCCTTTACATCCCAAATGCTTCCTTACATGTCATATCGAAGAGTTTAAACGAGTTTGACGAAGCCTTCAAATAAATTATTGTTACATAAAAGATCCTGCGAAATGTACAATAAAGTTCAGACGAACTTATACTAGTATTCTGCATCTATTGATAAGTTAAACACTACGCTTTGGCAGTTTTAAAGCTATTTTAAGCTAAGCTATTTTTAACTAAGAAAACCACGTGACCACATCCTTTTTTTGTATTTTTATAATCAAGTCATATCAACATCCAAGTCATCGGCTCTGATGTCGTCTTCGTCCTGCTTATCTGTAGTTTTGAAAAAAAAAATCATTTAGAGTAATTTATTTCACTGTTTGTACTGTCTTGAGACAGTGTTGAGAATAATACTTTCTTAGACTAGTGAATGCAGAGTATATGCAGAAATGATGGGGGGTAAGGCGACCGTGGTGTAGTGACAGTGTCGCTGACTTGTAACTCCCTTGTACGCTAAGCCTATAAGGGTTTGAGTCCATTTCAGGGCGAATGACATAATGTGTGAAGGTCTTCCAGCTGACCTGCAGTACGCCGGTGGTTCTACCCAGACATTTTGTTTGGGCTATTCCTACCTTAAAATAGCTAGACGTCGAAATAATGATCATCACTGATCGCTGCGATGTATTTCAAAAACAAAACAAAACAGCTGGAAATATGCCCAAATTCCCCAAACACGGACTAATAAGCCGTAGGAAGCATGTATATGCTAGGTGCAAGCTTTCTGTTAACAACTTTAATAAACAGCGAAAATTATGTATCGGGGGACGATAGTGTAGCCGGGAATAACAGGAAATCGCAGCTGTTCTCTGAGACCCTTTTCAGACAAAGAGCCGAGTATTCCGCTTTGAACAGTGTAGCTTGCAACAATAAAGTTTAGTTTGGAAATGTGGCGGCACCGTCCATTCTGTGGGAATACGCAGTGACCCGTAAAGAAATTATAGCTGCGATGTCCTCCATAAAAATTTTATGCTATAAGAACTTCCAATGGATAACAAACTGTAAAAAGTGCAGCTACGCGGTTACCGACGTCTACCGCCATATACTGACTGAGTGCCAGATGTTCAGTGAAGAACGTAATAGATTACTGTGCACCCTAAGTGACTATTGTGACGCAAGAATCTCTAACTTTCTGCAACAAGCTGATAATGAAACCTTTTACGTCTGTCTATTCAATCCCAGTGCCCCACATAACTGTGGGGTAAGAGACTTAGATACAAAATTATACATATGCAAAACATTTGCTCTCATACAGAAAGCCGTTTCGGCTTACACAAAGTAAACAAGTTGTAAAGGGACAATATGATATAAATAAACAACACTGTTGTTATTCTCTTTTACAATTACATGTAACTATGCAAACTTTACTAGATATGCGCACCCGAGCGTATCTCATGAATGCAAGCACGCACCTCGCCGTACACTTTTTTATGTGATAACCACTGCGTATTTGTTTTCGCAGGCAGTCAAGTTGCCTCTTGTTTCCTCCGTCAATCAACCCTCTCTCTCGCTCTCTCTCTCTCTCTCTCTCTCTCTCTCTCTCTCTCTCTCACTCCCTCTATCCCCCCACTCCCTTACTTCTCACTCCCGCCCGTCCCTCCCCCGCCCCGATCACAGAATCCATTCATCCAGTCTTGATCTTATCTCTACTAATTGTCATTGAGTAAGTTCATGGTATTGATCTTGTATTGTTCCTTACATGTCCCGACTTGCAGAATCCTTTCTCATTGCGGGCGCCAGTGGCTCGTTCCTCCGCAGCACTTCACGCGTGGGTTCGAGTCTCATTCCGGGCAGGATCTTTCATGTGGGTAGGGTCTCCAATTCACGTGCGGTACGCCGGTGGTTCTACCCAGGCATAACTATGGCCAAATTGTGTGTTTTAATTGTAAATATATTGTACTGTGTTGCTGTTTTGGGCACAAGATTCTCCTGAACCATTTGGAGAAATTTCTTTGATTAATTAAGTGGACATTGAAAGTCTTTCTCTCATATAATTATGTTCGTGTCTAGAATACATTCCTTACAGAGAACGAATGTCTTTCAAATAAAGCCTGACTGTAAATACGAAACGTGTCGAACCCACTAATTTATCTGCATTATGATTTAGGAATTATGATTCTTAATATGCATTTTTATGGTTGGTGTAATGACCTTCAAGATATTATTTGTCTGCAATACAGTTCGTGTCAAATATTCCTTCGCCGTCGAAAAATATATGGTTTCGCAAGAAGACCTATATGTACTTAAATATACGACTAGTGACGGATACATCTGGAGTTTTCTTTCGTTTCGCCTCGACATCATCTATTCGGGAGAACCTGCTGCGTTCTCTTGTTTCTTTCATTGACAACAAACATGATATTTCACGTTAAGGATGGGTGTCTAATCCAGTACAGTTTTGTCACCAAGCTGGGAGCTGCGGATTTGTTCCACAATCTTACAAAGTGATAAGAATTTCTGAGATTGTCAAATGCATGATATTACGTAATGATTCAATCACGTACACGCATGCAATCAAACTATATATGTGTATAGTTTAAGAATAAAGCCAGGGGTGTGGCGCCCTTGGCCTAGGAAGTTAGAGTCGTTGACTTGAAACTCCCCTCCCTCACATAGTGGGTTCAAATCTCTGTCGAGACGAAAACTTTCATGTGGGTAGGTTTTCCAGCTAACCTGCAATCGATTAAACTAAGACGTAAGTATACTTTTTATTGTTTTGTACTGCTTTACATTGTGGCGTATGTCTGTTTTTGGAACATATGGTGTATTTATCTGTCGGAATATTCTTTTAGATAAATAACCATCAAAATCCATCAGAATTGGTCGGTTCGGTGTAAGAACATTTATTTCGTGGGTTAACGTGTTAACTTCAACCTACCATAAAGAAATGTAATTCGTTAGAAACAACTGAAGCAAGATATAAATATAGCACATCTATTGACCCTCCTTAATGAAACGCGCCGCCTGAACCTGTCCAAAATCATAACACAATTTAGATTTGTTGAGTTTCGTATGTTAACATTATAGAGCCGTAATCCCTGTCAAATATGCAGATGTCATTTTAAATATGCCTTGTAGAACATTGAAATGTCAAACATGTACACGACCTCTAGAGATGGAATTATGCAAAAAACCAAGCAGTTTATATTTAATTTTTGTTTTATAACATTATTGTTGTTGTTTTTTATTTCTTTTCACTGTCAGGCATATTTACAGCTTTAAAATTTATCGAATGCAAAGTTTTTTAAAGTTTGTAATATACAAAAACCACCGACCTTTCAAGTTGATATTGAGAACGATGATTATTGTGCCGGCGTTACTATGGTAGCATACATATCGTTATAAAGAAAACTGTAGTATGTTTTAAATTTTAAGCCTGGGTCTTACTGTTTACGATGAAACCAAATAATATATACAGTCAAACTTCATTACTTCGAAATTCAATGGACTTATAGCAAAACTGTGAAAAAAGTTTATCCGATTTTGTCCAACAAATGGAATGACAGCTCTACGCGAAACAATCGAACAAATATATTATCGGAAGTATTTGCAAATGCCTTACAAATCTGTATAATCTTTCCGCCGAACTATCCGATAAACACTCGTCTAGTGACTTGTCACTTCTCAATTTCGAGAATATGGTAAACGTGAATCGTCAATTAATATTAACATATATAGATGACAGGCTCCAAAGATGTCAAAACAACGCCAATACTATTGACTTGTGAAAACAATAACTAGTCAACTTACCGCCTTACTGTGCTGGCAGACACTGCCTTGATTAAGACGGCGTGTCTTTACGAGGATGAAAATTTTACGACAGGTCACACTAGACCAATAACGAGTTAGTTTGCATGCTTCCGACAAGAGAACGTTGTGTTTTTTTGGACTACTTTTTGCTGTTTTTATTCCCTGATATTCATACGGATCAAGAGTAATATCTCTCAAGTTGATGTCTTGTGGATGTTAGTTTATATGATTCCGACAAGGGAACATTGTGGTGGTTTTGAACTACTTTTTGCTGTTTTTATTCCCTGGAATTCATAAGCGTCAAGTGGAATTTCTCTCAAGTGGGTGTCTTGTGGATTTAAATGAGTCGCGTTGGGAATTAGAGAAACACATTTTACAGATGGATTATTAATCATTTGAGTATATGCTCTTGCTGTTGTTAATCCGTGTAAGGAGGTCGTTACTAATATTGGGGATTATGTGTCAGAAATAAGAGTTATAACGCTGTAGTGATGAAACCTTTTTTATATATTTGGTTTAGTAGGTTCAGTTTGGAAGAATGTTGGTAGCATGAAATATAATTAATCATGATTTTTTTTTAGCTCTTTTTGGGGGTTTTGCTTTTTAGCCAGATCATGTGTAGGTCGTGTGACAAAAACCTTCTTCGGTTTCTACAGAGCTGTATATACTACATTACTTAGCTATGGTATTTTTCCGCTTAGTAAAATAAATATAGGGGGCGCCGTGCCGTAGTGGTAGAGTCGACAGTTTGTAACTCTTGTCTTCCAGCTGACGTGCGGTGCGCCGGTGGTTCTACCCAGGCATTTGTCCGGGGTCTTTCTCCACTAAATAGCTGGACGTCGCTATAATGAGCATACATGGTCGCTGATTTCAAAAACAAAACATAAAATAATTATGTACGTGATGTATGTCGACAGGCGTTGCATTTTTTCCAATATGATTCGTATTCATCTTTGTAATGTGAAGTGGCAATCATGATTTACAGCCAACAATGACATATAATTGACACAGATTTGCTTTATTTTATCAAATAACATTTTTATGCATTTTCTTTTCGATAACTGCCCTGTCTTGAAACTTTAATTTCAATGTTTTAGCAATAAATTGACAAATGACAATAGGGTAATTGCATTCCGATTTATTTCTTTGCAAATCAAACTCATTAATCTATATGCATTGCCTTGATTTAAAACAACGTTACAACAGACCAGTGATTGATTGTACTATCTTTTATGGCACAACGTATCCATGTTATTCTTGGAACGCTAAAATTGGTACTAAAGCGCCATATTTCGGTAAACTTTAGAAATTATGTAAAAGCATTTATCTTATTTATGGTTCAGAAGGTTTGCATTTTCCTTGTTCTCCGTTGTAATAATGGTGTTAATTAAGTAACTATACTAACTTTTAAAAGTTTGTTTACTTTGCCATGGAAACCTGTTTACGGTTAGCAGCATCCACTGTTACATCTTTCTAATGACCTCACAGTTTCTTCTTCTGTCGCATACTCTTTTATTTATGTTTTTATTTTACATAACCATTTTACAACCATTTTTGCTAGAAAGTCACCGTCAGAATGGACAGGTCTGGGGTTCAATGAGAACATCAAATGTTTTAAAAGGGGGTTTATCCACATGTTTTGAGGTCAGTTTGTCATCTTCCTGTATCGTTTTCAACATAACATAACTATATTGTTGTGTCAGGTTTTCGCAACTTGCTGTCACGGTTACAACATCAATTTATTGCATGAAAAGAAAATTCTTTCCGGATGTCTTAAAGACGTATCGTGAAGCGATAAATATGCTCTGTCCTAGTTTCTTTTAAAACTCACATCTGTTCTTGTACGTTTTCTTCAACAATTTTTGAACTTTAACAATTTCTCAACTGACTTCATGTCACCGCATCAATTTCCTCTGACATGTTAAGGAATTGTACTTTAATGGAAAATCCTGTAAAGCACGAACTATTTTACCTTCTAGGTATAAGATAATCACAGTTAACAACGTGTTTTTTTTTTCAAAAAAAATATTGCCGAAGGAATATTATACAATTAGATAATTGATATCTGTTATATCTAACAACAAATGATAGGGAGTGTTGGAAAAGTCACTAGTACATACCTTCATGGGCGAAAATTAGTTATTTCCTTTGGGTGTTTTTTCTTTACGCATGTGTGTCTCTAGATGTCTAAGATAATTTAGGTTAGCGAAGTCAAGCTGTTTTGTTCTGACAATGTTATTTCGTTAATTAAATGAATTTGTATCACGAGACTGACATTTCCTTATAATGCACGATACACGAATTGATATGCATCACAAAGCAATTCAAATCCCTTTATAGACTATTGACTCATCATGCATGCTTATTTTTACACCATGTGCGAGAAATATTCACCATTATTGGTATTTCAAAAGCAATAACGTCTTTAAAACACTGAAACCATTGAAATATATATGGAAATGTATATTTAGATCATGCACTGATGACGGTTGGAAAAAAATTAATGAAAGCTATATAACGTCTGTTATAGATAGAGTACATCACGTTGCTATACGACAGTTCTTCTGCATAAGGTAGTCATTAGAATAACAGTTGAAGAATTACAAAGATGCTTGATATGAAATGTAACAAACAAGTAAAGAAAATTCGTATTGATTGTTATCTAAAATGTGATTATTGTAGTTTATTATTTATTGGCTCGGACGAGTAATCGTATTTCCCATACACTTTTAGAGACACATTATTTCTTGTTTTATTTACATACTTACCGCTGTAACGCTTTAAAACGCCGAGACCTTGTCAACTTTTTTAAAACATGTAAATGTAAGATCCGTATTATAAAGGGCATCTGTGACCACGGGGTTAAGGACGTTTAGTTATAACTCCTCAGCCAATCGTAGCGTGGGCTCGAATTCCGATCTGGACAGCTGACAGGTGATGTCCCTGTGGTACTACACAGGCATTCGTCTGGGCGGCCATAATTATGTCGTCGCGATATATCTTAAATAACCAACTAAACCAATCATTTGTCTCACTGCTGTCGATCTTCATCAAGATAATAATGCTTATTTGTTGGTCCTAATGTTCAAACAGAACCGTCAAGAAAATGTCATGTAGTCGATCAGTTCTTGAAAGAAAAATGTACCAACATGCATTTCTGTGTTGATGTCTCTATGATAAACCTAATTATCTAAGACTATTTTAATTCGACAATTATTTTTTTATTCTTGTCACAACGACTGGGTATATAATCATTGGGACCAGAACCTGAAAAAGAAACATGTTCAGTTGTTTTATCCTGCAAAAGCTGGATCATTACTGGTTCGTTTGAAAATTAATGCCAGGTCTGGTATTGCATAATAATTTTTTTTTCGAATTCGATTCCGGCACCTCTGATTAACTGTTTCGTCATGGAGTAGGCGCAGTTAATTTGAAACACTCCTCTTTCTTTTTATTTCTCTGGTGATAAAAAGATAACGTGTTCAATGATTGACAGATAATTGAGCAAGACACAGATAAGCTTCGTGCCATTTACTCCAGTCTTCTTGTTTTAAGCGCTCAGATTTTTAGTGTGGTGTTTTCATAAATGTTGAGGGCGCCCTATGCATAATTAGGGACATTTGCTAAAGTCCTGTCTTAATGTGCTGTTTTCATAACTTGCTACTGTGCACCAAAAACGTTAAATAAGCAGATATCTTCAGTAAGGTCTTTTTTTTAGAAAAAAAAGGTGATTTCTTTCGTGACTTGCAAGCGGGCACAGGACGAACACTATTTTCTTCTATAAAGACCTTTCAAGCTGATCTTAAAACAAAAAGACAAATGAAAACGTGATTAGCTAATATTTTTAGCAACTCACTTCAGTTTAAAACAACAAAACTTTGTTTTTTGAAACGAAGTACATGTGTGGACTCTGCTTGTTTGAGGAAACAATGCAAATACGATGATCTTCCCTTTACATCTATATTTCGATGTTATCAGGTTAAAAGGATACGAAATGCCGCAATGTTAAAACACGTTTTTCCAGTCTGGTGAAAAGAATACGAAATGATGTTTCTCGTCTAAGGTTGATTAATGCATGCCACACGTAAAATAGAAAACTTACACTCATGACAAGACTGTCACTTATTGGTGTTTTTTGTCTGCCTTTATTGCAGTATTATAGAGTGAAGAGTAATCATTTACATCGGGCATAAAACTTAATCTGTTTCATTTTCGGATTAACGTAGATCTGAAGCATTTAAATAAATCTGGAAACAACGTCTTACTTAGAAGATTTCTTTAAATATGAGCTTTCTTGTGTTGTTGAACATATGTACCTCATGCTTTGGGGTAAACAAGTGAAAAATTCCAGTAAACGAAAATGTTGAATTTCTAAGGGAGGTAATTAGTAATAAGTGTCAAGTTTTTATCATTTGTGGCCATAGCAAGTTCATACAGCGACATCGACATATATTCTATATTATAGCATATTATAGCATATGTATAGAGGTTGCACATGCATGTAAAGGGTTTCTGATACAAAATGCTGCATACAACACAAAACGCAATCGGCAGTAGGGCGATATTGCGCATTTTGAGTGGAAGCAACTTAATTATCTTACTTCGACTTAACCATACACATGTAGAAAACTCGTTTAATTCGTAATAATGTTAACTGGAAATTTTAAAATTGAATTGAGATATTTCAAAAAAAAGATTTTATATTTATACGAACACAGATAATGATAACATATTGGATTCATATAGCTGTATGATTTTGATAACAAGTTCTAACAACTTTACAATTAACCCCACCTCAACCCGTGTTTTAACATCAACATTACAGGACAAGGTTATGGGAAAAGTACATTTTGTTACTTGTAGGTTATATGAACATAATATGGACTGTAATAAATGAATTACATAAAAGTTCGTACTGAATGCGTATATATAAGTCTTACGTATGTTTTTTATAGAGCTGTTTGGTTAATATTTATGTTAAGTATGGTTTAATATAGAACTGTATGATTTATATCAATATTACGTATGGTTTTATAAAGAGCTGTACGGTTTATATCAATATTAAGTATGGTTTTATATAGAGCTGTATGGTTTATATCAATATTACGTATGATTTTATAAAGAACTGTATGGTTTATATCAATATTAAGTATGGTTTTATGTAGAGCTGTAATGTTTATATCAATATTACGTATGGTTTTATATAGAACTGTATGGTTTATATCAATATTAAGTATGGTTTTATATAGAACTGTAAGGTTTATATCAATATTACGTATGGTTTTATAAAGAGCTGTGTGGTTTATATCAGTATTAAGTATGGTTTTATATAGAGCTGTATGGTTTGTATCAATATTACGTATGATTTTATATAGAGTTGTATGGTTTATATCAATATTTTCTATGGTTTTATATAGAGTTGTATGGTTTATATCAATATTTTCTATGGTTTTATATAGAGTTGCATTACAGTATATAAGGCATATCACTATTGATTCTTAAGAAAACACCGTAATTATATTTGTGTTTATTTTTCCTTTGGAAGGCGTATCCATATATTTCTAAATGAACGTTTTGGTAATCAAAAACTGGAAATTGAAACTAAATTTATTGGGTTTTTAAGTAGATTGCGGCGACTCAGATACGGTAATTATAGTAAGTAAAACAAAGTCAATCTATTATTGTTAATTATCTTACCTATGGTAAAGTTAATACGTAAACATATCATGTTACCCATATTTCGTCATAATGAATGTTTCGCGAATAGAGATGCTATCACGTGGCTATGCGCATGTCTGTATAGATTTAAAACACGTTACACCATTCTTTACAATATCCGTTGCGTGATGAAAATTTAAATATAACAGCACTACAAAAACTAATGACGTTTTGTTCTAAAATACTAGAAACACTGAATACATTGGCACAATTATTTAGAACATGCATTAGTAATAATTGAAAATATATTAATTAATGTTAAATGGCGTCTGCTGTAGGTTGAGAATACACGTTGCTATACGACAGTTCTCCTGTACAAGGGAAATTGTCTCGTTACTTGAACTCTTGCAGCTTGCATACTTAATATTAAATTTAACGAATCTGTTAAAATACTGGAATAAAGTATTGATTTTCGTTTGAAAATTACTGAAGTTATTATATTTTAACCAGATAACCATGGCGCTTGTTTACGTTTTGGCAATGTTATGTATTTGTGGCTTGTTTTATTATTTTTCAGTTGATAAAATAATTTCACTTGTTGCTTTAGATTTCTTAAACATAATTGTTTCATATATATTTTTTCGCGCTTACTAGTACTAGAGCCTTGGGCGGCAAATCGGAAAGATCGGTGACTTATAACTATTTAGCCACTCATCGCGTGGGTTCAAGTCTCAGCCGGGACGAGAACTTCCTGCAGAACTGCGGTACTCTGGAGGTTCTACAAAGCCATTCGTCTGGGGTTCGTTATTTATAGACATGATGTAAGCTTATACCAAGTCATCTAAGCTTCTTATCAAATCTTTAAAGTAGTGTTGATATTGTGAGTCCCAACTTTCGGATAGAACTTTGGAGAAAATGATATCTATTTGACAATTTCACGACAGTTTTTTTTTTCAGTTAAAACATGTATAAACTGATTTTCCCTATCTGTCTCTTTCTGGCTAGGCTTGGTGTATCATAAAACTTTGGAAAGGCATTGTTTTTAAACTCTCGCATAACGTCTGCATTAATAATCATTTGAACAAAAGCAATATTTTACCAGTTCGTTTCGCCTAACAACTTGATAATTACAGATTACTTTTAACATTAGTTGGGTGTAATGTTGCAGAATAATCCCTTAAAATTTGAACTCCGAACCTCCGATAAAATGCATTGTGTTGTAGTGTGTGCAGTTAACTTGAAATGCTTCCTCAATTTACGATGAGCACTTCTACGGGCGAATTGGAATAATGAGCTAAATGAACAAGAGACTGGCCTCGTTCTTCATATCAAATGATCAATCTAATATTTTAAAACTCACTGATTTGAAGTGTGTTTATACTTCACTGCTTCGCAGAAAAACCTCATTGGAATTACAAAATATTTTAAGCATTGCGTTTAAAAAAATATCATTGCTATTTTGCAAAAGCTAAATGGACATATTCTGTAAATGTATGACATCGATTTGGATCAAGAGAAATGCAAAATAATCTTTGCACGACGACTTTAGCTATTTCAATAGATTAAAGCAATAAGGCCCCGTACGTAAATTCGAAAGAAACTCTGTTATTTGCATATTCTATGCAGGCAATGCCCATGTATTCTTCACCAAATTTCTAGTACTGCACTTTTAAATCGACGACAGATACGCATACATGTTTGCAAATAGTGAAGTATGGATATGTTAGTGGTATCGCGTAGAAAATGACACAAAAATTAGTTCGCACAGAAAACCATATAAGGCATACAAATGTAGAAATAAACTCAAACTTTGTCATCCTGGCTGATAACTAATGAGGCGCATTTGAAACTTTTGTGGTAACAACTTTCGTTTTAAGAAGACATTTTCAAATATATTATTTCCTGTGATATTTTAAAATATGGATGTTTTTATTTTGCAGACAAGAGTCTTTGATTTAACATATTGCACAACGCAAAGGCGAACAACAGGAAAGAGAAATTGCGCAATTCAAGTTGAAGCAACTTGATTTGCTAACTTTTGCCACAAACATATGGGAAGCTTTTCTTTTGAAATTTGATTTTTAAGTAATCGCTCAATTTGATAGTTTGAATTTAAATTTAGATATATCAAAGCTGTGAGATTTAGTCATTTTCAAAAAAAAACAAAAATGAAGGTTATTTAATTGGAAGTTTAATTTACCG
The DNA here is from genome assembly GCA_007844125.1 of Sinonovacula constricta. Lineage (NCBI taxonomy): Eukaryota > Metazoa > Mollusca > Bivalvia > Cardiida > Solecurtidae > Sinonovacula > Sinonovacula constricta. The sequence goes on along the minus strand of CM017569.1, from coordinate 50,869,842 downwards.
TTTCCATAATTGTTTTTTTTTATCAACTGAAGATCAAACTTACCGAATAACCAATTATAGGTTAATTATTGAAACAATACAGGGATGGAGATTCTTATTTTGACTGGTCTATTCCAAACCCCTTCCCCTGTTTGATCTATCGTTTCGCGTCTACAGCACATCTTACATTTGTATATTTAATAAACCATGGAGAAATAGCGTATCAACATGTTCAAAGTTATTTTTCTTTCACTTGAAATAAAGAACATCAGTTTTTGAAAGATGACACTAACAATAAAAGTATTTGATCGTTCAAATTTACTTTTATTTTAAAGTAGTCTTTTCATCATTTAAAGACATTTCTTAATTTAAGCGGGTCAAAAAGATCAGTTATTAATGGGTGCAACCCTATGCATTTCCACTAAATACGGTGTATGCTAAACATGAACCAAATCCTTTTGAAAATCAGTTGAAAATCTGACTATTGTCTTATACATATACAATTTTACTGGCTTATACACAATACCTTTACTTTCGCATATGCTTCAAATTTATAATTAATTTTTTTCTTGCATTGATACATAGCAAAGATCACAATCTATTATTAAAATAAATGCTAAATAATAGGAAAGGACTAACAAACATAACAACAAAACATTGAATTATATTAGTTAAGTAAGGAGACAAATTGTGGGTCTCATGTGGAAGTCTTGTCTCACACTTAATTAACGAAGGGAACGAAAAGAACGACAATGTCACCATGTTATTAAAAAACCTCATGTTTGCTTTAATGTAAAGCAGAAAAAATAATTTCGTTCAAACGTGATAAAATTACAGAAAAAGAAATGAATCCAGTTGTGCAAAATCTGGCCATCAGGTTGTGTGGCGCATTGAATAACAACTTTACGTAAAGTGGTATTTTATTATAATTGAAGATTTAACAAAAATATCAAAATAATTTAGAATTAGTTTCAACGAAAGACTTTGTAATAAATCATACCCGCTCTACAATTGGTTGTATTTTGCTAATATAATTACTTCAGTTCATGCCCAATTGTCAGACTTCCTTTATGTAATTGTTGCTTTAGGTGAGATATGTCTGTTGGGCTGGCTAGACATGCCTTCACTTGTACAACAAACACTAGTCTTGTAGTCTCTGCCTTAGGATTCGTCATTTGCACGACTGGAAGCCAGTTTCTTGTAGAGAACTCCATCAGTGGCATATATGGTAACGTTAGACGGATTGATGACCCAACACATAGTTTCGATGGCATACAAACGAGATTGTCTGAATAAATTTGTCAGGAAAGTCTGTAATAAATAATAGTTATTGTTCATGGAGATTGCTGCTTACTTCTGGATTTAGTTTATATCGCATAATGTCATTTGTCTTGTTTTGTCGATGTAACTGTTCATAACTTTCTCGAGTGTTCATTTATTGTGTATACCTTAAACACGTATTTGTCCGTGTCCGTTGCCGAGTGCTTACAGTCGCCGACTTGTACTTTCTCAGCTTCTCACCGCGTGGGTTCGAATCCCGGTCTGGGCGGGAACTTTCATGCGGGGAAGTTTGCCAGCTAACCTGCAGTGCACCGGTGGTTCTACCCAGGCATAAGTCTGGGGTCTTCCTCCAGCAGCAACCAGCTGGACGTCGATAATGTGACCGTTTTTGTGTCAGTGCGGTGTAACAAAAATCAAAGCAACTAAAACGTATTTGATAATCACATCTCAGTTTTAATGATTACATGTATTTAAAAACAACTATCATATAAACGTTGATATTTCGATTGTCACTCAATAGTCATAAATCAGATTACAATCTCTCCGTTATTCATTATCTTCAAAGAAATTCTTTTGAAAGCCAAGAAAAGTGGTATTTTGAAAAGTGTCGATCATATCACTTCAGCTTTTGTCCATGTTCCTACTTTCAGTGCTGAAATTGTATCTGCAAGTATAATTGTTCGCCTGGGCTAGACATGCCTACAATACCAAGGCAGACAGTTGTCGTTCTTCGCATCCTCGTTTTGCGTCATTTCAACCATCAGACACTAATTTGTTGTACAAAAACATCAGTGGCATTTTCGGTCCCGATATGAAGAAAAGAAATCAGCATCTGTAGTTTGTACGGAAGCCCTTGATGAATATTTTTACTTATTTGTTATTAATTATTTGTTATTGGCGGTCTAGTGGTAACACATTGGATAACAAGTGAATATGACCTAGGCGTTAAATGGAACGTTTTCAAGAGTATACACTAACCAGATAGCAATTGACATGTACCTATTCACTTTCACTCAAAGTGTCAATCTTGCTGCCATCGTATTTGTTTCCCGTGTTTTCACATGTACACAGTTATTTAATAATAGCAAATAACAAATCATTTTTAAATAACTATACGTTATTAGAACTATAAAAATCACCCTCCACGTTCAATATAACACGACGGTCTGCTTTAAAACAGTGCCAATATCATTATCACTTTTTCGGCACCGGGACGAAAAGAGCAATAGACATAAAGCCCGCATTTGAAGTAATTTGATTGGCTAAAGAGGCAAGCCCAAAAAATGAAAGAGATTTCAGCAAGAAGCTCTTGGAAATGTCAGCCATTTTGTTTTAACTCTATCTATGTATCGGCGCCGACAGGTTGCGTAAATTTATGAAACAAAATATTCTCAGTTTTTAAACATTCCCGGCAGGAATTGGTATGGTTTAACCAAAATTTGGTATAATAATTTGTGTAATAAATTTAAAACATTTAGATTTCACAAAAATATAAACAAGCATTTTCTGACTTGTATTTATGCAAACACTCACTAAGAATTAAATGTCAAATGTTATAAGTACGTGTAGTTAGTTAATAAAATTGTCAATAAATAAGTGATTTGATATTGGCCCTGTTATTTGTCTTCTGGTCAGTCGTACTGGCCCTCGGCCTTCGATCCTGGGCCAATACGACTGCACTCGGACAAATAACAGGGCCTATATCAAATCACTTATTTATTAACATATAATAATAATGTCACTCTAGTTCCTAAGTACATTTATTAATTTATTAGTTTGTTATTTAATGACTCAAGTTCTGATATAGAACTGTCCCTTTATATAACTGAAAAACTGTTAAAACTTATCAAATCAAATTAAATTTGATATAGAATTGATTATTTTAACTCGGAATTACCTTGAATACAGACAAGGTGGCACAGCGGGAGAGAGAAAAAGAGATATTTCAAAGTACTGGTTAGTGTATACCCATGAAAAGGTACCACATAACGCCCAGACCATCATCACTTGTAATCCAGTGTTACCACTAGACTGCCGGTAACAAATAAGTAAAAACAGTAACAAAAATATCCTTCCAGGGCTTCCGTAAGTTTGTAGTATTTATCTAGTGTTTATTATGTTGAACCCCTACAAGATTAATGTCACTTTTGTATAAAAAATACTTTAATTCTACATTTTCTCCTTTTTATCAATATTTCTTATTTCGACTTTTTTATAAAATTTGTGAAGGAACATAACATGTATTTCAAATTGCATGCACCTTATAAACTTTGCAACAATTATGCCAAGTTTCGTGTAAAAAGTCTTTTTTTCTATAAACTCCCTGGCAATTATAACACAATTTAGGATCAATATTCATGATAACCAGGCATTCATATAATGGTTCCCATGGCTATGTCAATTTGATTTATTCAAACGTTGTTTAAGACACCAAATTTTGGCGGGCCTCCACCGAAGTAGCAAAATAGTCTTTTATCATTCCTATATCCCAGTGGCACGTAATGATTTGTTGTATATCCAATTATTGCACATCACTTTTGGAATGCATTTCTGTCTTCTTTTCCTTCGTGGTATTTATATATGACAATTGTTATCTCACTCTTGGCTTGTATTTGCACAATTGCGCCCATACACAGATCCCATCTGGTTCTTGTTTTGTAGAATTGATTGTGATATAATGGTTGCATACAAGGCCAAAGACAAACATACCTGGTAATTGTGGGGTAAAATGTGATTCAATTACTTCGAGAATCATTGTAAGAAAAATAAACAAGAACACGGATTCTGCACGAGTTGAAATCTTGATACAGAATATATTTGTGAGTAAAATTCTGTGTGAGTTGAAATCTTAAAGAAAACAAACTTTTTTTAGAAAAAATAGACACGAAACTGATTCAGTGTGAGTTGAAATCTTGCAACCAAACATATGTTAGCAGAAAAAGAGATCAAATCAGAGTCTGTGAAAGTTGACATCTTAAAAAATGAATTTATTATGTATTCTGAAAAGATTAGTTGTGTGTGCATTTCTTACGGGAGACGTGTCTGGAGTCGAGGTCAACCTGGCGGTAATACTGCCTTCTTTCTCGGAATTGAGTTGGAGTTTACAGAAGGTTGTTCCCGCGATAGAATATGCCATAGACCGAGTGACTGCCGAGCAGTTGTTGCCGAATGTTACACTTGTGGTTCGAACTGCCGACTCAAAATGTTCTGAAACCATGGCACCCCTTGCGGCAATTGACTTCCACATGCGCAACTACGCGCACGTTTTTCTTGGACCGGTGTGTGAATATGCCATTGCCCCTATCGCTAGATATAGCCCTCATTGGAATATACCTGTGATAAGCGCCGGTGCGCTTGTCATGGCGTTTGATGAGAAAAACGTATATAAACTCCTCACTAGGGTGCATATACATTACTCTAACGCGGCTATTTTTGTGCTGAATATATTGAATCAATATAATTGGACTAAAATAGGGATAATTTTCCATGACAATCGGAATAAGAACCTGGGCAAATCCGATTGTTTCTTCCGTGTTGAGGCTATCCATTCATTGTTAATAAAGATGTTCCAAGTGAAGCCCTGGCATGAGATGATTGATGAAGAGTATCCAGAGGAATATGATCTCACAGAAATCCTTAAGGAGATGGCACAGAATGCTCGGAGTAAGTAAACAAAGTTGTACTAATGTGTTGATGGCAGAAAACAGAAGTGGCATTTGCATGTTTATTTAAAATTAATCAACAACAACAACAACAGCACTTGCTTGTGGCTGTAGAAGGTCCTTATAAAATATGTATTTATAAATTTCCTTGGAACAAATAGGTAAGCAAGTTATTTGACTACCTTACAGACGCAGGATTATTGCTTATTTTTGTTTTTGGACTATCGTCCAACCAATGTATTTCAACTATTTAGAGACGGTGTTCACTCGAAGCAAATAAAGTGCCGCCTCCTCTGGCTGTAGCATGTCGTGAACACCTGCTGTTTACTTATATGTTCTACTGCATGTATGTTTAAGGGATGAAAAGGTTGAAATGGAAGTAAAGAAAGGATTTCGATTGACATATGACAACTGTTTTAATGTGTTATCCGACAACATCAATTTGTCTACATCAAAAGCATGTAAGAATATCCACCGCCCCCACCACCACCCAACCACACCCCTACCCCCGCCTTTCAAAGAACTTATCTTTTGTACAAACTTTAGCCTTAGTGAAGACGATTTTGTTTATTGTTTATTGGGTTTATCGTCCACCAACACGGAATACACTTGAAGCAGCTATAGTGCTGCCTTCACTGTGTATTACATGCCGTGAACACCTGGCATGATACCACACCCAGTCACATTATCCTGACACTGGGCCAACCAGTCGTGGAACTACCCTTATAATTGCTTGAGCTTTAGCAAGGGAGCCATACCACTACCATTTTAACGACTTTGGTATGTCGCGGCCCGGGATCTAACCTGGGGCCTCCCGTACCTGAAGACGATTTTGAAGACGACCAATATTCTAAGACAGTACAAATTGCGAAATAAATCACAGAAAAGTAGACATTCTATCCAAATATATATATAATGTTTCAATTTAACAGAATTTCGCCAAAAGGCATTTTCATTGGCACATTAAGTCATAAATTGGAATTTTGTTATTTACTGAATTGGCCCCACTTGTAAAATCCTTTTTTTCAGTTGTGATTTTGTTTAAGCTCAAACTTTGAATTGCTGATTTATTTAAATGATTTTCAGCAGTTCGAATCAGTAACCTAGGAATGCAAGGTCAGAACATAGCCAACTACTACCACATCCAAACACTTGCTACAATTATGTTGTTCATATATATTCTAACAATTGTTTAATTTGACATAATCTGTTTACCTTTTGTTAATAGAACTGTACGAGAAGATACGTTTTAACTTCACTACGGTACTAATGCAGTATTCTTAAGTATAAAAACATGTAAAAGGAATCCACCAGTTGTCCGAACGTTATACATTGTATAATTAAAAAAAGAAATCTATGAAAAAAGTACAAACAATGTTGGCAATGGCTAGATAATTTATGGACACACAATAGAATACTTTCCATTTATACAAATATTAATACATTACATGCAATTACTATAAACTAAATCTGAAGCAAGTAATCTATAAATCAATAAAAAAGCATGTTTGCGATGCAAATTTCGATATAAAGATGATAAAATACATGGACTCTTTTCAGACTTTGAGTTAAAATTAATATTTTTTCTCGTTTTATTTATGTTTAACTGGATGCTTTAAACAGCTTATTTATAAAGCTCTCCACTTGGCATGTGAAAATAACTTGAGTGACAGTTATTACGTGTCTGTTTCATTTTTTTACAATTTATTGCTGCTACGGAAACCTAGAATGTTAACATGTTTCATTCTTTTATGTTGGAATATGATAATCATTGTGTTTACGTGTAAATCTTAAATGGAAGTTGGTAAAATCCGTGGGTTTTGTTCTGTTAAATTGTAAACTAGAATATACTATAATACTTCACCTTTTGTATATTACATATTACATATGCATGTACTTTGAAAGCAAGGGCGAAATAAAAAAAATCGACTCGTCACTTCTCCTGTTAAATCTATCAATTATCATCTTGTTCTAATTATAGTTTACAGTTAAACAGAACAAAATCTCCGGATTTTACCAACTCCCATTTAAGATTTACACGTAAACACAATGGTTATCACTATCTCAATAAATTATACAGCAGATATATATTTTATATTTAAAGGTGTGTTGCACATAATATTTTTATAAAAAAAACAACATATGAGTATTGTTTTGTTCTATTTGTATGAGCATGTTTCTTCAATGCTTATTGTAAGTGAAAAGAGAGTATGCTGTTTAATTTAAAAAAAAAATCTAAAGTCAAGTCAGTTAAAACTGATGGTATTGCTGGTAAATGGATCAGAGTCGAGTATTGTCATTTTAGGTGGAGGCAGCTGACGGTGCATTAGTCAAACCTGACAATTTATTATATACTGCTGGATATCTAGCCAACCTCCATGTCGGAGTTCACTAGCCTTTCAGGTCGCAATAACTTCTGCCACCGTTAAGAAATAAGGAACCGTGATAGAACGAGAATTAAACGAGCTTATTATATTAAAGGAGGTATCCGACAGTTTGCTTGTATCTAAAACATGTAACAGCACCTTACTCCTGTTCTGGGAAACTAATGTATTATTGCTACATAAACTAATATTTGTGTCATGTGAACGCGGTTTATAACATGACCACAGTTTATGGACAGTACACATCGTGAAATATATTGCTTTAAATGCCTATTATTTCCAGATCTAAAAAATAAGCGCTATGAGAAATTCAGATAAAATAGATATCGATGCGGCAGCTGATTACCCGGATGATCATAAAACATGATTTTAAAAGTAATTGGTCACGTGGTTTTCTTCGTTTAAAAATAACTGAGCAACGTGACTCGAATAGGAAATGCTGTTTCGTAATGACATTAATTTATTTGGTTGCATGAGAGGAATGAAAATGTCCCAAACTGTCAGATAACACTTATATGGCTACGGCTGTGATATTTTCAGAACATGCTGCTTTCAATATAAAGAACATGGAGAATGTTTAAATAAATTGTTTTCATTTTTATTACATTAAACTTTTATAAAGTACTAGACAATCTTCTACTTTGCTTTCATCCTTGTTGTCTGCTTCATCTGTAATTGCAAGCCAAATTGTTAACGTCGGCATACTTGGTTCCTTTTTTAACAGAATCTCGCATAACAGTTGCGAATTCGTATGATTTCGTATTACCATTTTGGCTAGTGCCGCAAAATGCATTTTGAAAGCACGCAGGATTGAATCTGCATGGCCTTGACTACTCGTGGTCAGTTATTCATACCTGGTAAGAAGTAGTTCGTGAACATAACAAATATGTACATATATGTCTAAGGAGACTAGACGTGTCATTTCTGCCCAGGAGTGCTTCAAATTATAGCATTAATATTGTTGTGTGTTTAACATGGAAGTTTTTTATATTGTCTAATTCAGACATACATGAAATAAAGTTTTATGAATGAACAATGCCGCCTATTAATATTAATTTAAGAAAGGGTCGGAATGGGGAGAAAACTGCTAGTCGAATGTTCCCCTGACTATGCATTATATACTAGGTTTCGCCATCTTGGCAATTTGTCCTCCCGGAACCATGTGTCTTTTCGTTGTGTCTTCTTAAGTCGAGCTCCAATACGAAAAGATGAAGTGCCATACATGTAAATCGGTCTTCATATGTCACTTTCCATGTGTGTTAGTTGTCAAGGAGCTCAAACGAGACCTATGTTTGCAGCAGTTCAAATATAATGTTATGCAAGCGTGCAATCAAATGACCCCTTCCCCCCACCTACGCTTGTGCTCTGTAAACTGGTTTAAGCACCCCAGTCAGAATTTTCTGACTGACCGTTGCAAGGCGGGTTTAACACTAAGTAATATCTGGTCTATGGGTGTCTTTTATTTGTAATTGTTTCAATTGACTCGCAAGTGAATTACTTTCTCTTATGTTTGTTTTATTTTTCAAAGTTTATATATGTTACAATACTCTTGGGACCTTGTCACTTTTTCTCATTGATAAGACGGTTTGCAAGAAATATCGACACAGAAATGAATGCTTTGTCGTCGTAAACCGTGAATCACCGGCAGGTGATGCTAACTGTGTACTTTCTTATTGTAACAAGACAGTTGGAGTTATCTCCCGTGCTCTCCCGATTAACATTGTATTCGAAATGCTACCCTGCTAGTTTCTGAAGGCGCTATACGTTTCAAAATTCGTCTTTGTTAGTTTTTGTTCAAAGAGTGGAACTGTGTCTTGAATCTACAAGGCATTCAGTGTTTAGTATACAGATGAGAACTATGGGTTTGTTCTTATTAATTAGAAAGTCGTATAATTGAATCAGTGAGTCAAAAGCAACCTTGCTCAATCTAATTTCAGGTACTGGTTATTCCACCGAAAACTGACCATTACAAGTTTGTGTTGTTTTATTTTTAAATAAAATATGAAACAGATACCAGCGATGACGTTGTATTCTTTATGCTTTGCAATCTCAAGTAAAACCCCCGTTTACAAAATGGTTTGTTGATTTTCTTCAAGAGAGTACATTATCATGATGCACATGTTAAAAACAATTTGTTTTGTGACTTTCTAAAAAAATAAAATTATCAAGATACGGGTAAAAGAAAAACAGCATTAGACATTCATCTCTTTACCTCAAATATATTCTGATTACAAGTTAAAATAAAACTAAAATACAGCAAGACAATTCAAATAATTTTAACCAAGATGAAACAGAATAACTAGTTTAAAAGATTTAACAGAAAGCCAAATAAAGTAAAGTTGGTATATATATGACGATACTTACAGAAACAAAGTCAAACAGACAATTGTCATTCCGTGACGTTGAACACTATGCGTCGTGAGTGAGCAATGGTCGCTATGTTCTTATAATACAAACAACACTTAATATCAGTTTCAGAAGACATCGTTCAATTAGAACACAGTTAAATTTAAAACGATATACTAATTAAGCAAAATTCAATAAAATATAGCTGTATTTAACAAAGATACGCCATTGATTAATTTTAATCTTTTTTAACATTAACTTTGGTTCGTCCTTGTTTATTTTGCATCGCACCGACACAATTATAGTCCTATTGGTTACGTGCAGCTAATAATTGGTGGATGATGATCCCAAAATGAGGTCTGGGTAGAACCACCGGCGCACCGCATGTTACCTAGAAAACTCCCCACATGAAAGTTCACGCCCCGACCGGGACTCGAATCCATTCGGTAAGGTGCTGAATTGTTACAAATCGGCGACTCTAACCACTTATGCCACGGGTGCCCCTTGCCTATACCACCTGATGTAACCAAACGGATATGTTTCTTAGCTCCATATTTATGTAAAAAAAGACGGGTTATTGTAATGATCCGCTGTTGCTAAAGATTTTCTCGAAACAACTTTCTCCAAAACCGTCAAATATATTTTTTTTAAACTTTGAACTCGTCTTCACTATGAAAATCGGAGCCCATTTCAGTAGTGCGGTAACCCTAAAACTTCTGTTGGCAAAGTTATGTTCTTTGTCGACTTATAATATGATATGTTCGTTAAGGTTTTTGTAAAGATAAGTTATAGCTAACTATTTACTAAACTGTATTTATCAGAAAATTGGAGTGCACAGTATACAAACAGTACGCGTTTACTACTTTGCACGACACACACACACACACACACACACACACAGATCGTTAAGTTTACGTTTCAAGTTTGATATATGTTCTTTCTGTGTCTGAGGAAAATCATTATTTCAGGCAATTAGACAACCTTATGTTCACGACTTACAAAAGATCATACATATTCGCAATAAACTTTTGCATTTCTGCACCTGTGACCAGTTATTTTCCATTCTCATTTCCGCCTTAACTTGTCCATATACGGGGACTTTTGATATAACCGACAATAATACTCCCATTGCCCATAAGGTTCTCTAATTTAATATTTAATTAGGAACATGGCAGGAAAGAGACTCCGAATAATGTTATTAGAGCAACTTGGAATACTTGTTCTGGCGACCCTACGAACAGCACTAATAATATACTCCTGCACAGTCTCCTTGACTGACTTCAGAATGACAAAACAGGGAATATTTTTGCAGCCCGAAGGTGGTATGTAAAAAGAAGTGATGTTTTTGTCATCAGCTGACAAAAATGTTGGGGAACACTACCAATACTGTCACATGTGCTTTCGAAGTAACAACCGGTAGTTCTCTGGTAGTTCTAGATACCTAAACAGATACATCGGGTTATTCCGTCCTCTTAAGCATGTTTCTTTAAAGAAAGAAGAGAAGATACAAAGAAACCTCTAACCGCATTGTCTGTTGTCAAGGTCGATGCGAAATTTTCATGTTAACGGAGGAGGTCTCCTACCCAGACATCTGTCGGTTGTCTTCCTTCATTGATATTTGCTGGATGGCCATAAATATCAAGAGTTGTCCTCCAGTAAAACAAGACTTCCATATATATGAGGTCTTTCTCCAATAATAATAGCTGGAATTCCATATATATGAGGTCTTTCTCCAATAATAATAGCTGGGCGCCCTTATATATGAGGTCCCTATCCAATAATAATAGCTGGTCTTCCATATATATGAGGTCTTTCTCCAATAATAATAGCTGGACTTCCATATATATGAGGTCTTTCTCCAATAATAATAGCTGGGCGTCCTTATATATGAGGTCTTTCTCCAGTAATAATAGCTGGACTTCCATAAATATGAGGTCTTTCTCCAATAATCAAAGCTGGACTTCCATATATATGAGGTCTTTCTCCAATAATAATAGCTGGGCGTCCTTATATATGAGGTCTTTCTCCAATAATCAAAGCTGGTCTTTCATATATATGAGGTCTTTCTCCAATACTAATAGCTGGTCTTCCATATATATGAGGTCTTTCTCCAATAATAATAGCTGGACTTCCAAATATATGAGGTCTTTCTCCAATAATAATAGCTGAACGTCCTTATATATGAGGTCTTTCTCCAATAATCAAAGCTGGACTTCCATATATATGAGGTATTTCTCCAATAATAATAGCTGGTCTTCCATATATATGAGGTCTTTCTCTATTAATCATAGCTGGTCTTCCATATATATGAGGTCTTTCTCCAATAATCAAAGCTGGACTTCCATATATATGAGGTCTTTCTCCAATAATAATAGCGGGGCGTCCTTATATATAAGGTCTTTCTCCATTAATCATAGCTGGAGTTCCATATATATGAGGTCTTTCTCCAATAATAATAGCTGGACTTCCATATATGTGAGGTCTTTCTCCAATAATAATAGCTGGACTTCCATATATATGAGGTCTTTCTCCAATAATAATAGCGGGGCGTTCTTATATATGAGGTCTTTCTCCAATAATCATAGCTGGACTTCCATATATATGAGGTCTTTCTCCAATAATAATAGCGGGGCGTTCTTATATATGAGGTCTTTCTCCAATAATCATAGCTGGACTTCTATATATATATGAGGTCTTTCTCCAATAATAATAGCGGGGCGTCCTTATATATGAGGTCTTTCTCCATTAATCATAGCTGGACTTCCATATATATGAGGTCCTTCTCCAATAATAATAGCTGGACTTCAATATATATTAGGTCTTTCTCCAATAACAATAGCTGGACTTCCATATATATGAGGTCTTTCTCCAAAAATAATAGCTGGACTTCCATATATGTGAGGTCTTTCCCCAATAATTATAGCTGGACTTCCATATATATGAGGTCTTTCTCCAATAATAATAGCTGGACTTCCATATATATGAGGTCTTTCTCCAATAATAATAGCGGGGCGTTCTTATATATGAGGTCCTTCTCCAATAATCATAGCTGGACTTCTATATATATATGAGGTCCTTCTCCAATAATAATAGCTGGACTTCAATATATATGAGGTCTTTCTCCAATAATAATAGCGGGGCGTCCTTATATATGAGGTCTTTCTCCATTAATAATAGCTGGACTTCCATATATATGAGGTCTTTCTCCAATGATAATAGCTGGACTTCCATATATATGAGGTCTTTCTCCAATGATAATAGCTGGACTTCCATATATGTGAGGTCTTTCTCCAAAAATTATAGCTGGACTTCCATATATATGAGGTCTTTCTCCAGTAATAATAGCTGGACTTCCATATATATGAGGTCTTTCTCCAATGATAATAGCTGGACTTCCATATATGTGAGGTCTTTCTCCAATAATTATAGCTGGATTTCCATATATATGAGGCCTTTCTCCAATAATAATAGCTGGACTTCCATATATATGAGGTCTTTCTCCAATAACAATAGCTGGACTTCCATATATATGAGGTCTTTCTCCAATAACAATAGCTGGATTTCCATATATATGAGGTCTTTCTCCAATAACAATAGCTGGATTTCCATATATATGAGGTCTTTCTCCAATAACAATAGCTGGATTTCCATATATATGAGGTCTTTCTCCATTAATCATAGCTGGACTTCCATATATATGAGGTCTTTCTCCAATAACAATAGCTGGACTTCCATATATATGAGGTTTTTCTCCAATAACAATAGCTGGATTGCCATATATATGAGGTCTTTCTCCAATAACAATAGCTGGACTTCCATATATATGAGGTCTTTCTCCAATAATAATAGCGGGGCGTCCTTATATATAAGGTCTTTCTCCATTAATCATAGCTGGACTTCCATATATATGAGGCCTTTCTCCAATAACAATAGCTGGACTTCCATATATATGAGGTCTTTCTCCAATAATAATAGCTAGACTTCCATATATATGAGGCCTTTCTCCAAATATAATAGCTGGACTTCCATATATATGAGGTCTTTCTCCAATAATAATAGCTGGACTTCCATATATATGTGGTCTTTCTCCAATAACAATAGCTAGACTTCCATATATATGAGGTATTTCTCCAATAATAATAGCTGGACTTCCATATATATGAGGTCTTTCTCCAATAAAAATAGCGGGGCGTCCTTATATATGAGGTCTTTCTCCAATAACAATAGCTGGATTTCCATATATATGAGGTCTTTCTCCAATAACAATAGCTGGACTTCCATATATATGAGGTCTTTCTCCAATAACAATAGCTGGATTTCCATATATATGAGGTCTTTCTCCAATAACAATAGCTGGACTTCCATATATATGAGGTCTTTCTCCAATAATAATAGCGGGGCGTCCTTATATATAAGGTCTTTCTCCATTAATCATAGCTGGACTTCCATATATATGAGGCCTTTCTCCAATAATAATAGCTGGAATTCCATATATATGAGGTCTTTCTCTATTAATCATAGCTGGTCTTCCATATATATGAGGTCTTTCTCCAATAATCAAAGCTGGACTTTCATATATATGAGGTCTTTCTCCAATAATAATAGCGGGGCGTCCTTATATATAAGGTCTTTCTCCATTAATCATAGCTGGACTTCCATATATATGAGGTCTTTCTCCAATAATAATAGCTGGACTTCCGTATATGTGAGGTCTTTCTCCAATAATAATAGCTGGACTTCCATATATATGAGGTCTTTCTCCAATAATAATAGCGGGGCGTTCTTATATATGAGGTCTTTCTCCAATAATCATAGCTGGACTTCCATATATATGAGGTCTTTCTCCAATAATAATAGCGGGGCGTTCTTATATATGAGGTCTTTCTCCAATAATCATAGCTGGACTTCTATATATATATGAGGTCTTTCTCCAATAATAATAGCGGGGCGTCCTTATATATGAGGTCTTTCTCCATTAATCATAGCTGGACTTCCATATATATGAGGTCTTTCTCCAATAATAATAGCTGGACTTCAATATATATTAGGTCTTTCTCCAATAACAATAGCTGGACTTCCATATATATGAGGTCTTTCTCCAATAATAATAGCTGGACTTCCATATATGTGAGGTCTTTCCCCAATAAATATAGCTGGACTTCCATATATATGAGGTCTTTCTCCAATAATAATAGCTGGACTTCCATATATATGAGGTCTTTCTCCAATAATAATAGCGGGGCGTTCTTATATATGAGGTCCTTCTCCAATAATCATAGCTGGACTTCTATATATATATGAGGTCCTTCTCCAATAATAATAGCTGGACTTCAATATATATGAGGTCTTTCTCCAATAATAATAGCGGGGCGTCCTTATATATGAGGTCTTTCTCCATTAATAATAGCTGGACTTCCATATATATGAGGTCTTTCTCCAATGATAATAGCTGGACTTCCATATATATGAGGTCTTTCTCCAATGATAATAGCTGGACTTCCATATATGTGAGTTCTTTCTCCAAAAGTTATAGCTGGACTTCCATATATATGAGGTCTTTCTCCAATAATAATAGCTGGACTTCCATATATATGAGGTCTTTCTCCAATGATAATAGCTGGACTTCCATATATGTGAGGTCTTTCTCCAATAATTATAGCTGGATTTCCATATATATGAGGCCTTTCTCCAATAATAATAGCTGGACTTCCATATATATGAGGTCTTTCTCCAATAACAATAGCTGGACTTCCATATATATGAGGTCTTTCTCCAATAACAATAGCTGGATTTCCATATATATGAGGTCTTTCTCCAATAACAATAGCTGGATTTCCATATATATGAGGTCTTTCTCCAATAACAATAGCTGGATTTCCATATATATGAGGTCTTTCTCCATTAATCATAGCTGGACTTCCATATATATGAGGTCTTTCTCCAATAACAATAGCTGGACTTCCATATATATGAGGTTTTTCTCCAATAACAATAGCTGGATTGCCATATATATGAGGTCTTTCTCCAATAACAATAGCTGGACTTCCATATATATGAGGTCTTTCTCCAATAATAATAGCGGGGCGTCCTTATATATAAGGTCTTTCTCCATTAATCATAGCTGGACTTCCATATATATGAGGCCTTTCTCCAATAACAATAGCTGGACTTCCATATATATAAGGTCTTTCTCCAATAATAATAGCTGGACTTCCATATATATGAGGCCTTTCTCCGAATATAATAGCTGGACTTCCATATATATGAGGTCTTTCTCCAATAATAATAGCTGGACTTCCATATATATGTGGTCTTTCTCCAATAACAATAGCTGGACTTCCATATATATGAGGTCTTTCTCCAATAATAATAGCTGGACTTCCATATATATGAGGTCTTTCTCCAATAATAATAGCGGGGCGTCCTTATATATGAGGTCTTTCTCCAATAACAATAGCTGGATTTCCATATATATGAGGTCTTTCTCCAATAACAATAGCTGGACTTCCATATATATGAGGTCTTTCTCCAATAACAATAGCTGGATTTCCATATATATGAGGTCTTTCTCCAATAACAATAGCTGGACTTCCATATATATGAGGTCTTTCTCCAATAATAATAGCGGGGCGTCCTTATATATAAGGTCTTTCTCCATTAATCATAGCTGGAATTCCATATATATGAGGCCTTTCTCCAATAACAATAGCTGGACTTCCATATATATGAGGTCTTTCTCCAGTAATAATAGCTGGACTTCCATATATATGAGGCCTTTCTCCAATAATAATAGCTGGACTTCCATATATATGAGGTCTTTCTCCAATAATAATAGCTGGACTTCAATATATATGAGGTCTTTCTCCAATAACAATAGCTGGACTTCCATATATATGAGGTCTTTCTCCAATAATAATAGCTGGACTTCCATATATATGAGGTCTTTCTCCAATAATAATAGCTGGACTTCAATATATATGAGGTCTTTCTCCAATAACAATAGCTGGACTTCCATATATATGAGGTCTTTCTCCAATAATAATAGCTGGACTTCCATATATATGAGGTCTTTCTTCAATAATAATAGCTGGACTTCGCTATATAAGAGGTATCTCTCTATTTTTATAGCTGGACGTAGCTATATTAGAGGTATCTCTCCATTTTTATAGCTGGACGTCGCTATATTATAGGAGCTGGACGTCGCTATATTAGAGGTATCTCTCTATTTGTATAGCTGGACGTCGCTATATTAGAGGTATCTCTCCATTTTTATAGCTGGACGTCGCTATATTATAGGTATCTTTCCATTTTTATAGCTGGACGTCGCTATATTAGAGGTATCTCTCCATTTTTATAGCTGGACGTCGCTATATTAGAAGTATCTCTCCATTTTTATAGCTGGACGTCGCTATATTAGAGGTATCTCTCCATTTTTATAGCTGGACGTCGCTATATTATAGGTATCTCTCCATTTTTATAGCTGGACGTCGCTATATTAGAGGTATCTCTCTATTTTTATAGCTGGACGTCGCTATATTAGAGGTCTCTCTCCATTTTTATAGCTGGGCGTCGCTATATTAGAGGTATCTTTCCATTTTTATAGCTGGACGTCACTATATTATAGGTCTCTCTCCATTTTTATAGCTGAACGTCGCTATAGTATCTCTCCATTTTTATAGCTGGACGTCGCTATATTATAGGTCTCTCTCCATTTTTATAGCTGAACGTCGCTATATTATAGGTATCTCTCTATTTTTATAGCTGGATGTCGCTATATTAGAGGTCTCTCTCCATTTTTATAGCTGGACGTCGCTATATTATAGGTATCTCTCCATTTGTATAGCTGGGCGTCGCTATATTAGAGGTATCATTCCATTTTTATAGCTGGACGTCGCTATACCTTGCATCATGTCCGCTTTATGTCACAGTCATACTTTCTTGTGTAAGAATATGTCGATTTCTGAAAAAAAATGTTTTTAGCTGTAATAATAACAATAATAAAATTTGTTATTATTATTATTATTATTATTATTATTATTATTATTATTATTATTATTATTATTATTATTATTATTATTGATCGGTTTTCTCTATAGATCAGAACGGTTCATCAATAAAATGGAAAAAAATAATACAGCCGGAATAATTTTTGTCATTAATTGTCTTTACACTTCGGTCTCCAAATACTCTCGTATGTTCTGTGTTGCTTGATAATTAGTCGAATATAATGAGAAACAATTAATAAATGAGCAATCAATTAGTTATCGTGATATTACCCTTAATACCGAATTAGGTATACTGCTTCAAAACAAAAAAAATTATAATGAGCATTAGAATGTATAAACGGATGCATAATTTCATAATTTCTACACAAACTCAACCCTTAGTCTAAGCAAAGACCCTTAGGGGTACTTTGGTGAAATGGACAGTTTGAACTTGTTAATTCATATCTAAGGTATTCCAAATAGTATAGTATTTAGGTCCTTTTAGTTGGGATTCTTGGACTTTATCGCCTGAGTGTTCTTTTGTAGATATTGCAATTGCAAAAAGTACAGTATCGCACTTTTGCATAAATATAACCTAAAATTCCATATAAATACAAACAGAGATTTGTTATTTGAAAAAGAAAATAATGGAAGTATTTGTTGATGATTTGTTATTTGAAAAAGAAAATAATGGAAGTATTTGTTGATGATGATTAACCTTGGTATCACAAGAAATGCCGAAAAGTCAACGTACTCTCCAAAGAGCACAAGCATAAAAACGAGTAAAACAAATGAAAGGGCCTACTTGCAACACTGCCAATAGGGATTACGGATTATTCAGGGGAGACTATTCATTAATGTCTCTCATGGTTA
This sequence comes from Sinonovacula constricta, assembly GCA_007844125.1. Lineage (NCBI taxonomy): Eukaryota > Metazoa > Mollusca > Bivalvia > Cardiida > Solecurtidae > Sinonovacula > Sinonovacula constricta. Next base: position 50,851,332 of record CM017569.1, on the reverse strand, counting down.
GACAGTACAGAGCGTTGAATACATCGCTCTAAATATCCATTCTTATAAAATATAAATAAACGCGATCTCTAGCTTTGCTAAAAATAAAAATCGACAAATTCTTACATAAAAATCTGTGTTGTCTACGAATTTGGTAAGCCTCTCAAATAGTCATTAATAGGCATTTTACAAATAGAACTACATTGAAGTGCAATTTTAGAACTATATCAAACAAAATAAACACGGGAAACGTCAAATATAAGTGTATTGGACTAAACTTTAAAATGTTTATTCAATTAAAAAACATTGACTTAATGCCGACCGGGACATGTTGTTTCGTGTCTTTCTTAGTGATTGTTTAAAACTTGGAAAGGACTGTTACATTTTAGGATATCTCATATACATTTCTATTGCAATTGGCGGGTTTTCCACAGTATTTTTGTCTTCAAAATATATATTGGGGTTCGTTTAATTACTCAGTATGCATTTTATGTGCACCGAATCAAAAATTGATATAACAAGTGACAATAAAATGCTTCAACAGAAACTAACATTAAAATCTGACTGTTGCGAATGGTTGTCGTATGACAAGTTTCGCTTATTTGTTAGCACGTCGGACACTTAAAATGATGAGAAATATCGATCCTGAGCTGACAATTAATGACCTTTTTCCTGGTCGTGTATCTGAATTTTTACTTTGACCCAACAATTCGCTTATCACGGACAGCCGTTGCTGCTGGAGAAGACGACGTCATCAGCAACGTGGCGATTGGAACTCCTTTGAGACCATCGTCTGAAGAGCACTTTACTGCCATAGCAATCAGATGGATGACCTCTACACTTTCTTTCAGAAAGAAAAATCGCAACATCTGTTGCCTGCTTTTTTAAATTATTTAAAAGATTTATAATAATATTATTTTTTCATCTGCCTTAAGAACAAGTTAACAAGAAGAGGTTGGATTTGTAAATTTACCTTAGTAGATGAGTAGGTCATTTTATTAATATGATTTGTTGATGCTACTACAAGTGTCATAGCTTAATTAAAATAAACAATCGGATTTTTTTAAAAGCAATATTATGCCTAAAAAAATGTGATTATTATAAAATAAACATAAATTTAACCTAAAAATGGTGTTTATACCTCGGATATACATGATAATAAACTTAGTACTGTGATGCTGTTTTCTATGCTTCGATAAACGTAACTTATTATGATACGTTGTCATGTGTTATGTTTCGTAAATTCAGGACCGTCGTTTTAACATTGTTGATGTATATTGTTGATATAATTTAAGCGTAATTTTCCAAAGGACAAACGGCTTTGTTTATAAGCCAGCTAGATATCTAGAAATTTAAAGATTTTTCGTATAAATGTCTTCCCTCCCCTAGAGCAGATTGAAGTCATGATATACTGACCGATAAAGAAAAGTAAACATTAACAGGCATGTTAATTATTTAGAGTCTGTCAATATCGGGACATATAGAATTTATTGACATTATAGTAAACTGATAAGCTAAATGTGACCTGTGATTGACTGATTGCGTAACGATCGGTTGAGCTCCCGACAGAATACAATGCTCGTTGAAACGGGAAATAAAGATTCAGGTGTTATGAGTCAGAGGTTATTTTTGATAGCAGTAAACTTTATACTTAAACGTTCGTTGGATTTCCAACGCTAAACAGGAGATCCTGTTGACGGAAAAATATTATTGACATTATGTGCTGGATATCTAGTAGAAGTAAATAAATTAGCGCTCAAACTGGCCGCAGTGTGGACGTCGACATTTCCATTTACCCATCAGAGCTCCAAAGCCTCTACATAACAGCAGCTTAGCAATAACATGTTATTCTTAGGTCCGTAATATACCGTAATATAAGTATGTTAAGACACTTAGACAAGGAAATCATAATTTAATTCACGTTTTTTTCTATTTTTACACACTATGAATGTATTGTGTACAAATGGATTAGAGTATTTACTTAAGCAAGGAGGTAGCGTTCTGTCATGTCTGCAATATAACCATGCTTTTGTTGTTGTTTTATTTTGTAAAATGTCTGTCAAGTATTACTTTAAAATAGTTTTACATTTGTAAAAATTGCATTTTTGCATCAGATTATGTTTGCTGAAATCTGTTGGAAACAATGGTACTTATATTGTTTTCTTTTCTCTCTTTTCATATTCCTGTTCGGCAATCTAGGTAAGTTCAATTTTATTTAAATTTATATGTTATATCTTTTGATTAGATTCTTCGAAGTGTTTATCAGCCCCACCCAACCCCACCCCCTCCCACCTCGCCATAACAACCTGTTTCTTCCTTAATGTACCTATAAAACCTTGTAGTTTTATTTGTATCAAAAATATTAGTCATGCACATCTAAAAAAACTGTTTAATATTAGAGAGAGAGAGAGAGAGAGAGAGAGAGAGAGAGAGAGAGAGAGAGAGAGAGAGAGAGAGAGAGAAGGGGGGGGAGATAGAGATAGAGGAGAGACAGAGAGGAGAGACAGATAGGCATACATACAGACATACAGACAGACAGACAGACAGACAAAAAAAGAGATAGACATACCTTAATTTATCAATAAACAAAAACATATTTATATGTCGTTTATAATTATATTTAATTTCATCATAATTGTAAGTACTGATTAATAGATCTTGAATATATTTTACAATATCAATTAAAACCAAAAAAAGGTTTATAAGTATGAATGAAATATTAATTGATATTTTTTTAGGATTTTATCTTTCTTGTTGGAAGTAAAAACTTGCTTTAAGCCATGGAGTAAAGAAAACTTATCTTTAAAAACGACAAATTAAGGCCCTTTGCAAACTTTTTGAAGCTGTTGATAACGAAATAATGTGTCCACACCAGGCTGAACGATTTAACAATCAGCCTGTGTGAAAACGCTCAAAGGAAAATGGGCACGAAGTACTTTCAAACGTTCGTGATAGTAAAACGTTATACATGTACACAACGACGTAGGTTCAAAGCTCTTGGAGATTTGCCTGATAAGAAAGGATTGTATGTACATGTAGATAGGTAGATTTGTTTGTATATTTGCATAGCTAGGTTGGTCCTTAAAATTGTTTGTTCATTTATGATACTGTCTTACTAAGTAACACCAGGTGATGCGCCGTTTTTCTTTACATTTTCTTATTAACGGTAACTGCGTCAGATTTGTTTATACTTGAAGATCGCGTTTCCCGTAATGTTCGCCAGATGATTTATAATATAAGGAGGCGGCAATTTGTTAGCGTAGCGACCCACTAATCAATGTAATCACAGTTATAGAAGGTCTGTCCGCTTATGACACGCCCGGGTGCATCCTCCGGTCGTAAAGTATTGATCTCTTCCGCGACAAATGACCTCGACCTTGGCGACACATCCTTTTGTATGTTTGTACAAAGAAATCTGTCTTAACGCTAAGCTGGGAGAATACTAATTTTCAGGGATAAGGGAGCAATCATTGGGGATTTTTTTCTCTCTCCGACAACAATCGTCACGGATTTTCTCCGATCAGCCTGCTGTACGCTCCCTTTCTTTTGTTGACATGACTTATTGATTGTTATATTTGCATACTAACTATACGGGCCTTTATGTCTCCTATCTGATTATTTTGAGGTCACGACAGAAACATTGAAGCTAATGTTGATTTGACTTATATTGAACCATCCGTTCACCATGCACATGTCTAGTGTATGATGATGAGATAAAGGCAATACATTCTCTGTATTTTTGCCGATTTGCCCCTGTATACATTTTCTGACAATTATTTTGTTTACATTTTGAAGTACCCTTAGGAAGATGAAAGGCAGGGATTAAACTACGTTCAAGTTTTATTTTAATGACAACATTAGCGCGTGTAAAAGGAGATGCTAGACGGGATTGCATTCAATAACAAATTAAGACCTTGCCTACTGCTGTGCTTTGATCAGCCAGGATCTGTATCGTATTCTGACGATTTTTATCCACTTGCAACTTTCTCTTGTAGTTGTTCAGTAACAAGTAAGAGCTTTAATGGTTAACAAAAATGCAGCGGCGTAAGGATGAAAGCCGGAACCACATTTGAACACAAGATATTCGATATGTTTGCGTCACTATTGTCGGTACATGTTGCCCCTTTCAATCACAGTTTAACCAGGTGGGGGGCGGTGTCCGTCCTATCATTGCCTAAGCAGTGTAACTGTAGTGAGATATTTAAGACCCAGCAACTTGGTGTTCGGAACATGTTGTCGACAAAGTACAGTAACAGTATTGTTCTGGTCATTATATTGTTAACGTTGTTGAAGAACAACAATTTGGTCGCAAAATTATGTCATAATAACAGCGTTTAAAGTTGGTTTCCGACTATATCAAATGTATGTAATAATATTTCCCCCTGTTTTGGGGGGAAATTAGGCATTATTTGTGCATAAACTCATATTTTAGTCCAAGATAGAATAGTTTAAATGCTACCTACATTGTTAGACAGGACACATTGCGAAAGAATCATTCTAATTGTTTATTCTTTCCAAATCTATAACTAAACACGAAATTGATCTCGGCTAAAATAGATACGGACGTCAAAGCGGTCTACTCGTAATACGATATAACGCGATCTTAATGTTAAGTAGCCAAGTAGTTTTCTTAGTCTAAAAATAGCTATCTTTGCAGCGTTGTACGGGTAGGAAATACCTGATTGCAATGACGAGTGGGGATTTATTCTTCACTGTTCACACAGATCTAGGGCATCAATGAACTTCATTTTAATCACCTTTTTCAGGTAACACTGACTTATTTGGATATTTGTGAGAAATTCTTTGGTCCAGACTGTCGGATATCACTTTTAAAATTCATGTTGTCTATACTACAGATAAATAGTTCCTCCAATGGCTTCTGAACAGTGCAATTGTCCTCTCCGTAACGGTTGTCATCTTCTCTAGAAACTTCCAAGAAGTTTATTTATACTTCTTAAAGTCAGTTGTTTTGAAACCTGCCTGTTAAAGTTCGATTTCAGTGTACAATGCATACACTAGTTCCACATATTACATAATAATTATAACATTTTTTTTCATCCGAATACACATTGTATACACATGTTTGAAATTGCGGATGTTTTGCTTGTTTGAGCGGATTTCATGATCACGGATTCTGCATGAGAAAATGTTCACTTTTTTATAGTAGTGTTGTTTACTGTAAAAATGTGCACTTCCTTATGTTGTCCTTGTATATCTCTTCATACGAAGATGGTTTTGCGTTTAAAATTACACCAACAATTTTCTAGCTATTTGGTCAAGAATTCTGCAGTGTATTTTCAAGGAGAATCACATAAATATCGACATGTCGCGTGTAGACTTTCTATAATGTCAAAACACAATATTGTGATAGACAATCTGCAATCTGCAGCTCCAGAGCACATACAGCCTCTTACTCATCACACCCGAATCTTTATTCTCTCTTTCAACTGACTGGCTTTCTGCGAAATTATGTTCTGTCGGCAGTTTAACCGACCGTTACGCAATTAGCCAATAACATCTCACATTAAGCTTATTATTTTACAATCATTTCCATTTACTCTTGATATCCCGATATAGTACAACTCTAAAGTATCACGTTCCCCCAGATATACCACATGTTAAACCGATTTCTCCTGCACATTCGCAGATACCTTTCAGACCAACATTGTTGAATAACGAGGTAAGATTATCACACTAACGTCTGGACTTGAGACGGGTTTGTATCAATTGCCGATGCTGAAACAATAGTCGTTAAAATTGACATCAACTGCACCGCACGAGTTTACTTTTAGATTTGGTCTATTCATAAAAATCTCATTGGATATGCATACACTTCGTTTTGCTTTTCTCTTTGAACTCAGCGAATATCATAGCGGACAAAATCAGAAGAATCAAAACCTGAAGAAGTATTCGATTTTCATCAGCATGTGTTTGTTTTTTCTTTTTTCTATATAAAGTAGGTTTTCGCGCTTCTTGCAAATTAAAAAAGAAACTGATCTTAGATAAACCAATAATGTTTCCTTCGATGTATTCCATAATTTTTGTCAACTTCCGGATAATTTTATGTGAGATTTATGCTTTAATCTTCACAGAGACCGTAATTTCTTATTTGCATGGACATTCTGATTCTTAACCTACTGTATCTTAAACACTTTATTTTAATAACCTGATACATCTTTTCCACTTTTTAACAAAAATATAGATTTTGTAGCATTCTATCATAGATTGTGTAGCATTGCATTTCAGAGTTTTTCGCATTTTATCATAGATTTTGTAGCATTTTATTATAGATTTTGTAGCATCGCATTTTAGATTTTGTCGCATTTTATCATACATTGTGCAGCATCGCATTTTAGATTTTGTCGCATTTTATCATAGATTTTGTAGCATCGCATTTTAGATTTTGTAGCATTTTATCATAGATTTTGTCGCATTTTATCATAGCTTTTGTAGCATTTTATCATAAAATTTGTAGCAATATATGTCTGTTAGAAGCTGTAATTTGAGTTGTTTAATAATATCTTATACCTACGTGTCCAAACAGCATTCGCCTTGATTGCGTTTATCTTTATTTTTACACTTTTATTCGCACGGAGAAATTGGTGCATTCTCTCTTCAAGGTGCAAATAATAAATGCAAATGTCTGGGGAAAAAACCGTTGAAAGTTTATCAAAATTAGGTACATGTATCTGTACAACATTGGTTTACAAGTTACGATTCCTAGCACGCGAAACTCTTTTCTGGAAGTGGCAAATGTTAAGTTTAACAAAGGATCGCGTTTTAAACTGATTTCTCTCGCACGTTCACAGACACTCTGCAGACCAATATATTGGGCCAACTTGATAATATCTTCTCACTCTGAGGTCTGCACCAGCGACCAGGATTGTAACAAACGGCGCTGCTGAAACAATACTCGTTAAAATTGACAGAAACCGGGCTGCTGCCTTATAATTTGGTTTCTGAGATTCTGTTTGTAAACGAATATCAAGTAACTAACACACAGCCAAAGCATTGTTTTTCCACGAGTAACATGTTGTTATCGGCTTTGCTGGCGTTCCATTTCAATAAAAAGGTTTCGTGTGCTCCAAAACATATTCAGCTGCGTAGTTACTTTATAATTATAATAATTAAGAAAGGCTGTTAAAAGAAGTTGTAAACACAAAATACACACTACGTTTAAAATGGTCTTCGTGGATTTGACGAAATGAAATTATAGCAACGTCCAGTTATTTTATTTGGGAAAGATTTCAGAAAAATGTCTGAAAAAAAACCCCGTGCGAACCTCATGTCACTTGGAAAACATTCTCATCCTTCACCCCAAACGGGACTCGAACAGAGGAAGTGAGAGACCAAAGGTTCCGAAAAGCACGGAACTATACCACTCGACCAAGGTCACCCCTAGTGAAATGTAAGAAACTACAAAAGCATACAAAACCCCTAAATAGCTTTCAAAATTGAAAATTGCTGTCTACCAGTTCGATTATTTGTCAAGTGAAAGTTGAGAGAAACCTTGGACCACTTTAATTGCTTCAGTCAAACTTAACGCCAGGTACATGTTTAAACGTACTTGGCAATGCCCTTCACATGTTTGTTGTTGTTGTTTTTTACGACGAAATCTACTTCGTGAGAAGTATCTTAAATATGTATGTCCATTGTAAGGTTGTATTTTAATAAACAATGTCAAAATGGCGAGAAGCTACATTACAATGCTGTTTCCTGTCTCCACAGTTCTCCATAGTAAAGGGTATTATATATCATGTCCAGTCTATTGTGGTATGAGGTCAAGGTTATTATTGTTAACTTCTCCTCTGTTTCAAAACTGAAGCATGTGAACATGTGTAAATAGACTATACAGAAACATAAATCTTATATCTGTCTAGGAAATTTAAATAAAATTCATTTGTGGATCTGGCAAAGGCATTAACTTTACTTTTATGTCACTTACATGAAAAATTAAATATTTTATGATATTTATTCATAGCATTCTTTTTATTGAAATGTGTTCACTAATTAAATTCACACTGAAGTGTCGACTTTCCATAAACTGTCCTACGCAATTGAATTGCAAAGACATTGTAATTCATGAATATTCATGTCCTCCTAACAATAAATCTGGATAGAGAATTAACACTTGAGTGGAAAATACTGCAGGAACAGCAAAAACTACCTTAAAAGCTTTGGTTATGAAGTCTTCCAAAAACACTGAAAAAAAACATTTTTATTAGTTCGGTTAATATTTTTTTTTATAACATCATATCTAAATAACGTTTATTTCATTTATCCAAAAGGAGTTGTGAGTAGTACTGACACTGGCGACGTGATGGAGCGCGACGCCTATGAAAGGAATGTTCACTGAAATTCGCACATTGGGAAATATGTTTTGCGGACTGTCATACCCCTGAAAAAATACAGGCCATGATTCTGTACATGGAGTTCTTTATTATTTTATTTTTTATTTATTTACATGTATTTCAATTAAGAAAACTGTCGGATTTCACCTTTTATTAAATTTAAAAATGTTCGTCACAAATTCTTTTAAATTTGTTTTAATTGTTTGCTTTGCATCAACTGTTTTCTTGTTTGTAATATTCACACAGCTTTCAAATGTATTCAGTAACGATAAAATGCTGAAGCATGCCGGAACTCTGACACTTTTTAATAGTTCAGATATTAAAAGTTATGAATATGCATGTTTTCCAAAGTAATAATCCCAAATTGAAAACGGACACATGAATGACGAAGCAAAGGCAAACAATTAACTGCATTAGAAGTATGCAAGCGTGTTCAATATCGACCACCGCTGTACTTTAAAGGTGCATCTTACAATTTAGACGAAAATATTTCCTATAAAGACCCTGCAAAATGCTGTTCATTGATGCTCTCGACCTGTGTGGACAGTGAAGCAGAAATCCCCACTCGTCATCGCAAACAGGTATTTCCTTTCTAAACCAAGATGCAGAAACAGCTAATTTTAAACTAACAAAAAAACACGTGTCAACTTACCTTTAGGATCAATGCTTTATTTTGCAGAGATCACTATCGTGTTTTTTTACAGATTTGGAAAGAATGAACATGTATGCTCTTTTCGCAGTTTGGGCTGTCTAACAATATAGGCAGTGTTTAAATCGTAGTACGAATCAATGCAGAAAGTATGCTCAAAGTCCACACACAAAAAAAAGGGAAAAAATTACAACATGCATTATTTATAGGAAAAATGTTACATACCGCCTTTAACACATATTCTTATAACTATGCTGTCACACAATCAGTTATTAAGAAATCAAAAACATATTTAAATAACATCCAAATTACAATCGCATATTGCAGCTTAAAGTTATTCTATAACGAAGTATTTCTTAACATTTCTTTAAATATTCGATATTTGAACAGGTGTAAAAGTGTTTTTCTCTGCAGTGTGTTAATGCTGATATACTGATGTATTTTATACGTGGTCAATTAGGCATTGTTATGAGTGAGAACATCGTTCAATGGCTAACCAGTTTTAGGATATTTTTCAATTACTATTTAACCAGTTGTCAACTGAGCCTTTGATATTGTATGTAAGCCTTTTACTGATGGCCAATTCTACTCGATCAAGGAAATAGCGCTTGTAACAACAGAGCTTAGCGCAAAGCATGCTGAAATTCTTCATCTCCTCAAATTGATTCTTGTTATTTAAATGCAGAACGTCTTTTACGCCCAGTGTCTTCATCCCTTTATCTTAATATTCAATCTTCTCAAATCCATTAAAATTAATATGGTTATTTCTCTTAAAATATGTCTCAACGTCAGAGCGGATTAAAATGATGATGCTTTTATGTGATCTCAAAAATGGTGAAATGTTTCTTCTAGAAATTAGCGAGGCTTAGGAAATATACGTATGTAATGACGAGTTATGATTTGCTTACATACAATATACTTATATATAGGACAATAATAAAGAGCCTTTCACCGGACCTGGTAGCGCAATCGGTAGAGTGTCGGCTCCAGGTACTGGAGGCCCCGGGTTCGATCCTGGCTCTCGACATCGTTAAATTGGTAGTGGTATAGCTCCCTTGCTAATGCTCAAGCAAATATAAGGGTAGTTCCACGATGGTTGGCCCGGTGTCAGGATAAGCTGACTTGGTGTGGTATAATGTCTGGTGTTAACGGAATGCTATACACAGTTAAGTCAACACTATATCTGCTTCAAGTGGACACTGCCAGCAGATAACTAAACAAACTTTTCGTGGCACAATAATCCCCATAAACAAACAAACAATCTGAAACATTTTCTTTCCCAAAAGAAATCGAAATTAAGGATACTATAGACGGATGATTTGAGACACTAACAATGGTTACATATTGTTTTCGGCTAAAATGTGAGGAGTGATGAAACGTATTTAGGAGATCAATTGTACTGAAGGGACCTGAGTGAAGAGAAATAAAGTATGGTGGGTCTGGAGGCCAGACTGGAATGAAAAATAAAAACAAAACAGTCTTGGTTTTTTGTGTGAATATTCTTGTTTAAATGCATCTAGTAGCTGATATTTTCCAACTTTCTACGTCTGAAATGAAAGAAACGCCAATAAAGAGAAAATGGAAATATTTGAGAGAATATAATGAAAATGATCGGAATAGAAGGCATAGAAAAGGATCGAAAAGATGAGAGAATGAGAGAAACTGTAATAAAATAGCATGAGCAAATATTAGATAAATAGTGAATATTATATATTATAAAATATTAATTTGAAAATTGATTAAAATAAAGAAAACTAAAGTAGAGAGAGAAAAGAAGGTAAGAAAGAATGAAAAGATTGAAATATTACAGCATGAAGGAGAGAATGCAAGAGTAGCAACTGCGAGGGAGACGGAAAGAGAGAGAGAGAGAGAGAGAGAGAGAGAGAGAGAGAGAGAGAAAATGAGAACAAGAGAGTGGGAAAGAGAGAGAGAGAGAGATCGGAAGAATAAGAACTACACAGATTGGAGATGAAGAAGGCCGCATATAAAACATACAAAGTGATGGAAGTGTTCGACCAATAAAGTTAATGTATTTTTTCTCAACGACAAATGGTCATAAATACAACAATAGCACATTCTTTTGTATTGGTTGGCGTTTCCCAGGTGCACTCAAGTCCTTGTATCTGAAGTATTGAAGATGTAGTTTAAAAGGTAGTATACATGTATGACAAATTGCTACAAAAAATAACATCGGACAAAATGTTTACAATCTATCGTTTACTTGAAAAAGCCTGCAAAAGCTGCATGTTATTTTCTCCAGGATGGAGTTCTGTGAGGGTGAATCATTTCAAAGCATACCTTGCGTAAGGTGCTTTGTTTAGAACCAGTCACCAATTTTGTATACTGCTTGGCCACAAACACAGGGATAAAATAGCAATTTTATCCCGGTCTCTCTCCGTTGGTATACTCTTGGCATTGAAAAATATGTTGGTGTTTTTGTCAGAATCAGTTTCATTCTTGGTGGAAATCCCCATTGTTACTAAAATAGATGTGAAATTGATGAAAGTTAAGATTGACAAGTTCAATTAGTAAAACAGAAGTTGTTATCAAAGTCGTATTTACTTATTATCGTTTAAAATGTCCATCATTTATAAATCTGTAAATAAGCACGATGGGGATTTCAGATACTGACGTCAAAGCTTATTACCCTTATTAAATGTATCATATAACGTAATCTCAAAAGTCGCGTGGTTTTCTTAGTTTAAAAATAGCTAACCGTGCGGCGTGGATTAGATAGGAAATACATATATTTGAATGCTCTGTTTTTCACATTGATGTTGAACATCATTGAATATCATTTTGGGAATCTTTTTACTTCGAAAACTCTAATTGATGTTTGAGAAAGTAACTCCGGTCCTATCTCTCGGAAATCACCTTTAAACTTACGATTTAGTTGATGCAGCAACGATGTACAAAATTCCCACAAACTGGACCATGATGTTGTAAAATGTATTAAATGTTGTCAAAAGGTTAGATACCACCTTTAAATTTGGAGCATCTTTATGTAACAGCCAATGAAGCAATAATTCATCATCTGTTTTATTGATGCTTTTAAAATGAATTTAAAGTTTGTAATCTTAAAAAAAATGCCATAATTAAAGAACGATGCCTGTTTTCTTAACAATGTGACAATGTCGCTATTCAATTTTCGGTAATTGTAGTCCGCAGTATCATACACGCGTAATGATGTAATTAATCGTAACCAAGAAATTTCTTAACGAAGAAAGATTATAGCTGTAATGGCTTCAAGGAATAAAGAACTAGTTTTCTTTTCGACCAGTTTGGAAGACATTAAAATAAAGATATATTTGCGAATCGTTTGTATTCTAAAATGTGATCTTGTAAAAATTCTTTTAATTTGATTTAATTATTTGTGTGACGAAAAAAATATCTGTCGAACCACTAAGAACGGTACATTAAAATATAAATCCCTGGTCCTTGATAACGAAATACTCGTATGTATAATTCAGTCATAAAAAGTAATTACATTTACAAAATGTTGGTTATACTACAAGTGCTAAAAAAGTGTTAAAAAGTCAAATTCCCGCGATCCAAACCAAAATTGTAGAGAAATTAGCCTATAGACATATCGCAAGTTTCCGCACAAGTCACGTGTGTCAATTGCAGCAGGCCTTGGCGCTGAAACAAAATATTTCACTTGTGCGACAGATCTATTTCTCTTAAACACTTTCCGTGTGAGGTTGTCACGAGACGTGGTTAAGAGGAAAATAGAATTGTCTAACTCGAGCCTGCTTGTGACATGGGATTAGAATATACCAGTTGTGTCATTAGATATGGTCACTCACTGATTGGTTGTTCAGACGGCTTAGTAGTTTAGAAAAACAAGTGTTTGTGTGTCTGTTTTTCCTTCTGCCGATTACAAAAATATCCACTATGGTTCAAGATATGTTCGTAAGGTCGCTGCTTATTGGTTAAGGGTAGTATCCCATAGTATGGATCAAAAATATTTTCATAAAACATCTTCATAAACTTTTGTTCCCTGGTCAGATCTTGCAAAATCTTATTTATTGATGTCCTACACCTGACTGCAAAGTGTACCCTAACGCAACAATCGTCATTACCAGATCCAGAAAAGTTTTGTCTGGGTGTGAGGGTATGGGTCAAAGTCTATTTAACTTAATTGCAGTATTATACTATATACACGTATATAAGCAGTCAACAGACACAATTTATTTTAAAAGCATAACATTTTTAAGCTTACATGTATCACAACTTTACTCTTTTACCTGGTTGGTGGGGGCGGGGATGCATCCCCTCGTCTGCCTCGCCCTGGGGGCGGGGATGCATCCCCACGTCCACCCCTCCCTGGGGGGCGGGGATGCATCCCCTTGTCTGCCTCTCCCTGGGGGCGGGGATGCATCCCCACGTCAACCCCTCCCTGGATCCATCCAGGATTCACGGCTGGTCTATTGAATGTTACATCCTTACATCCGCTCTTTTAGGAATTGAAGGTCTACTCAAGTCTCTGGTAAATAAGAAATCATCACATTTTATAATAGAGAAGAATAATTATTCGAGAATTACCGATTACATCACCCATTAAAACATTCCAGAATTTGCTACGAGCTTTTGAAAATCAACATCGCGTGACAGGGAACATTCAAAACCAATTAGAGACGTAAGCGGTAACTTAAAATGAGACAAAAATATACACGATATGAGACTTATTTGTAAAAATGTTGTTTGGGGGTTGTTTTTTTATTTCAGTTATTTCTGCTGATTACAAACGATGAGACTGACACTTCAAGTTGTTGCAAGGTTATTATTGCCTTGTGGTTTAGAACAATGACGTTTGTGTGTCGCGTGTGCTGTTTCTGCAGGGTGTGAAAAAAAATCTGACAATGTCTTTGTCTAGTTGTTGAGACTCTATCGCATCTTTGGTTGACTGGGAGTTAATTACATAACTACGTGTATCTCCGTTTGTTGTTGTTGTTGTTTTTGTGTTTTTTTTGTGTGTTTTTTTTTCGTATAAAATAATTTTCTAAGTCTTCGTGAATACTTTGTTTGATAAGGATCTTTCTCTGTAGATTATTGGGTATCACTAAAAGAAATATATTTGGTTTAAAATTTATTTGAGACACCGGATATATCCCGCTATGACTAGAGCTGACTCGAAAATGTGCATATGCGTTCATTTGCAGGAAACAGTAACGAAAAAAAACCCAAACAAATAACTATTTTGAAACTGTTGAGAAGCATTGTATAGCTCTTTTTCGGCAATCATCATTTTAAATCCTATTTGTTTTTTTTACTGTAGTTGTATTAACTTATAAATTTGTACGTTATTTCTCACAGATGTAATTCTGCAATGTTGAAAGTTTCTAAATGCTGAGACATGCGCCGTCACGTATTCAACTGTCTAAGCAACGTAACTTCGCCATCACAAATCGTTAAACATGTAAGCTAGTTTGATACCATTATTTCATTTGATTGATGTTTGATTGAACAAGATACACGTCTGAGTATCACCTTGTTCTACAGCTAGATGAATTTCAAGTGAAATCTTGTGCGATAATTGGAAATGCTGTCTGTGTGTCTAAAGGCAAAGACGATCTCTTATTACGACGAGGCATAAGATAATAAATAAAATATGTAAATGTACTAACTCAATTACATGTATCACTGATTCTTCTGTGAAATTGCAAAAACCAACACCATCTAAATATTACAATTGTTAAAAATCTGTAGTGTCAGCTTTTTATGAATGAACGCTTGCATGTATAGTAAGAACGTAATATATCATCAGAACCAGCAATATTGTTTCATAAAAGATTATACAATTTATACATCAAGTTACACGTTTTATGTGTATTTTGAGATATCGTGAGTTGTCGTATAAGTTTCAGAAATTATTTTATTCATTGTGTTTGTGTCAAACATGTTAGCAAAAATATCTTCAATTTTAATGCCCCATATGGTACTACGCTCACGTTTCTTAACGTCTAATTGTTTATGCTCTTTCGCATGATAAGCGAATCTAAGGACACTATTTTTTAAATGTTTGTTTCTTGAATTTATCGTTCCGCCAACAGTATTTCGGTGACCACTTGAAGCACATATAGTGCTGCCTTCACTGTGTATAGCATGCCGTGAACACCTGACATGATACCACACCCAGTCATATTACCCTGGCACCTGGCCAGCCAGTCGTGGAACTACCCTTATATTTCCTCGTGCTTTCCCTGATTGAGCTGCCATTTTATCGACTATGTCGCGGCCCAAGGTTGACACAAACATTTTCCGAGTCAACAGTTGAGTATCGGCACCATTTGAAGAGATCTTTCATCCTTGGCAGTCATCACATCGGGAAAGACGTAGCTTGCAAGAAAATGTGGCAGTATGTTAGTTTTCAATATAACAGAAAGTAGACGACGATATTGATGATGACGACGATGACGACGATGATGATGATAATGATGACGATGACGATGATGATGATGATGATGATGACGACGACGACGACGACGACGACGATAATGATGATGATGATGATGATGATGATGATGATGATGATAAAAATAATAATGATGATAATGATGATTATTATTATGATGACGATGACGATGGTGACGCTTATTACTCAACACATGAACATTGTACTCACAACGACCTTTCATTAACATACCAAAAGATGCCTATCATATGGATCGACTATTCACCAAAGCATACAATTTCATTGATTGTGTACAAGAGTACTTGAGGCGTAAAATAAGCTTATGACTGACACATGTACGCTATCCGATATATCGCTACAATACGACTGATGTCTTAAGATGAATGACTTGATCGGCTGAGGATAAATCTTCATAAATAGAGATACATGTCACGGGGGAAATACTAAGAAATTGAGTCAATGGATAAAAAGTATACGAACAGGTGTCCAGGGGTAAATTAACAGAAGAGAACAGAACACATGTTTATTTTCAAGACTTAAGCAAAAGTCTAGGTGAGGGTGACAAACACATGGTAATCGAATATGTTGACATATTTGTTAAATAGAACATTTATTACTTATGTAATGAATACTGCCTACTATTTAGTTATTAAAAGAAGAAGTTCTGTATTTAAATGCAAAATTAATAAAGCAAACATGTTAAAAGTCGACGCAACTGCGAATATCGTTAATTTATGTATATATCTATATTTAAAATCTAGAAATGTATTTTAAATTAAGCATATTTTACCACAAGTAATAATTCGATGGATTTTTATCGTATTTGATGACGAAAAAGACCTAGGTATGATACTTTATAACTAAAATGTATTATATTTTCGTCGTTTTTATTGCTTAATCCGATGGGTCTGTCTTTTTTTTATTCAGATATAGATGATCTTCGTTTAAGAACAGACAAATACCTATCTTAAAGTTGACTGTTGTTCGTTGGTTGCTCCTCAGGCGTGCGGACTTTTTCTGCCTCATCTGCATACTTGTTTTGAAGTTAAATGAATATAGTTCCATCTATACAAACATGTTTATAAAATGATCACAACCAGCAAATTGTTTTATACACAGCTGACACATATCACGCTATAACAATGAATATATAAATATGTGCATTCATTACCGCTGTTACAAACACGAATTATCTTTATTGTTTACACTATAAAATGTACTGATACATCTTTGAATTATTTTTTTCTACTTCACTTATTAAAAAGTTTTACACTGTCATACTGAGGCGTATGTATGGACTGTCTCCGGGCGCACAATTATATTTAAATGAATAATGCAGGGACGGATCCAGAAAAGTTTGTTGGCGTGGTATGAACCAAGATCCATTCAACTTGTTCACAGTCAATACTAAAAATATATACACAGTAAGGGACCCTAACTTCGACCTAAGCTGTCAGCAGACAAAAATTACGTGAAAAAGCTTAGTAATTTTAAGCTTACATGTATGTGTTTTCACAACTCTACACTTTTACCTGGATGGTCCGGGGATGCTTCCTACCGCTGGATCCATCCCAGGTATAATGGGATGTTGAATTTTGCACGGCTGATTACTCTATCCTACACATAATACAAATGTAGTTTACTTTAGCAATATTACACGTGCAATGTATCCCATTCATTTATTCACTTAAGCCATCGGTATTTATTCATCAAGATAACCTAGGAGGCGGTAAACGTAACGTTTAAAATATGTCATGCATACATATGTTAATATTCAAACATATATAAATGTACCATAAAATGAAATACACCGCCTCTTCCAACCTCCAACAACAACGTCAAGTAACCCAAAACTCATAGTTCCCTGTTATAATTGCTTAGGCCTGTGTCGTTTTTTACGGTGTAGCAAAGACATGTATCGGACAGCATCAAGTACGAACTGAATAGGGCCCGAATCCAATGACAGCTTATTAAACCACTATTATTTGTGAATAGTCAATAACCCGTCTATGATCCTCTTGTGTAAAAGATCCTCTTTCTGAAACCTAAAAGAAGACTCTGTTGCCTTAATATAAGTCCTTTGATCACAACGGCAAAATGAAAATCGCGGTATCAAAGTCCAATAGAATATTGAAAGGCGCAAAGGCCAGTAGAGGTTCTTCTTATATAGGCGATGTTCGTGAAACAGGCTGTAAAATGGTTTTTGGAGAGATCAGGGCCATTTAGGAAAAGATTCGATAAAGTGTTTTTGGTGCTTTAATGTTGTGGATTAAAGAGTTTGATTTTTGCCCTCGGATTAGATCCAGTGCAGCATGTTTTCCTATTGGAAATGGTTATATTGTGTTGGTGGGGATAATGTGTGATAACCCAAGTGCTGGAAATACAAATAGTTGAAAAGCGAGTTTAAAATAGGAATCATTTATGTCATATAATGGTGTTCTTGCTGCATTTTGATAGATTAATTTTATAAACTAATAATCAAGACAACTCACTTATTTTAACTTGACGCTAAATACCATTCACTTAGTTATTTATGGGATTAAGACTGAAGGGAACCCTAAAACCTCTAATTGATTTTGTCTTTATTCTAATGACTTTAGTTTTGAAGTTTGAATTTTAAAATTTACAAAAAATAAACCTTATTGTTGCTTTTAACTTAAGGTCTATTTTCTGTCCGATTGGATGTGTTTTGCCTGTGGAATCGTGAATTTATTGACAAAATTTTTTGCGAATCAGTAAGAATGTGTACTTTACTCGTATTTATTTGGATCTTATTTCTGGATCAAACATCTTCACTTGAAGTTAACATTAGCGTTATTCTTCCCGGGGACACCAAGTACGATTATTGCTTATACCGAGTTGTTCCAGCCATCGAGTATGCCGTGGCTAATGTCGAACAACGCCAGCTTCTTCCTGGGATTACGTTACGGGTTCGAACTGCAGACTCACACTGCTCCGATTCCAGTGGGCCGTTGGCGGCGTTTGACTTCCACATGCACAAATTAGCGAATGTTTTTCTCGGACCGGTTTGCGAATACGCCATAGCTCCAGTGGCAAGATATAGTCCTCATTGGAATATACCCGTTATCAGCGCCGGGGCAATGGTGTCTGCTTTTGACAAAAAAGAAGAATATAGACTCTTGACCCGGGTACAAGCCGCTTATTCAGACACCGCTAATTTTATGAGGGATATTGCGTTCAATTTTAATTTTACAACATTTGGAATGATTTATCATGACAGCCGTAAAATGTCTGGCATGTCCGATTGCTATTTTAAAGTGCATCCTATATTTAGTCTCCTGCGTGATACCTTTAAAAACACGCCATGGTACCGACAAATAGATGAAACACAACCGGATATGTACGACCTGAAAGAAATTCTGCTACTTGCATCGAAGAATGCCCGGAGTAAGTCGATTTACCATTTTTTAAATTCTTAAAATATGTATTTTATAAAGAATATTTTGAAGATTTAACATTATATTAGCAACAAAATCATTGAGCAATTCCCCTGTCCCACAGGCCGCACACAAAAACAATTTCTTTTTTAAACAAATATTCTATTTATTCTAAAACTATATAAATAAAACATGGTCTCCTTTAATTTAAGATAACATATTACATGTACTAACATGTTGTTATCAGTCAACGTCAATTGAAAAGTCAAATTCGTATTTTTAATCGTATATAACAAAAGTTATCACTATAACGTGGATTGCCGTCCTGGTTTGGGCGGAAAAGACTTCCGCGTGGAGAGATCTTTAAGCCGTATTTCTGTATTCTAGAAGCTGCTTATGTGCTAGTTAATATTTTATTGTAACAGTTAAACATCCAGAGCCTTAAATTTAAGGATTCAGAGTTTCTTTCTTCAAATAGTCTTTAAAGAGAAATACATTGCAAAATTGTCTTTAAAATTAAGTTTACAAAAACACTGCTATAAATAAAGCGAATATGTAGCGATAAAGGAATACATGTACCTTCTCAAATAAAAAAAAATGCACCCTCATTTATATCATTTATATCGACAAATTTATAACATATTTATTTAATAAAATTTAATATTTAATACAAATCCGCAATTTGAAAATACAATAGGCATTATTGAATCAAAATTTCAATTTTTCTCGCAAAATCAACTGTTTATACCTATATAAACACATTTAATGTATAATTATCATATCAACTAATCGCTCCAAGATTTTTTCTTTTAAGATGTACATCTCTATTCCTGCGAATTTATCGAGTTTTTATTGTACATTAGAAGTCCCTTGCAATTGAGGATATAAAAATGTTCAAATCCAAAGCAAGAAAATTGCCATTGTTCGGCACTGCGCCATCTTGTGTTAAACATAAATAATAAATAAGGTAAAATCAATGAAAGGTCTAAGTGTAACCTTAATTGTGTTATCCGACAGTTTGAGACGAACATTTTTTCTCAAATAACAAAATAAGCCATTCTTACCTGAAAAAGTAAACCTTATATCGTCATCCGGGTGGTCTCTACTGACGTCGGTATCTTTTTTTAGCAGTGATCACTTTTGTGTTTATTTATAGATTTGGAAAAAAATAATAATTAGAGTGTGTGTGGGTTTATTTTTTTTTTTTATAATCTTTACTGTCTCATATATATGTAGTGTTCAAATTGGTCTTTATTAAGACTAAAGTATGAGTTTATGCAGAAATTATGCATACATTCACAGAAACCGTAGGAAAAAATATTGTTACATGCATTTGGTATAGAAAAACTGTCGAAAACCGCCTTTAAGATATTTCGCATGCGCTCCAAAACTATTACGATACTGTCTCAAAATGAAAACTTGTTGGATAAACATTCTGTAATAGAAAATATACAGAAAATATTTTTTTCTACATAAGATGGCGATATAAACTGTAAACATGATTTGAACAATTAGCGACTTAACTACCAATTACGCACGTGTAAACCACACATAATTGTTAAAAGTATTCCGCCCCATTTAAAAAGGTATCCATTTTCCCCACAACACTGGAGCCCCACCCCTCCTAAGATAACGTATTGTGTTTGTTTGTTTGTTGAAGTATTTTAAAAAAATTCAGAGCAAAAAGCTTAAACAAGTCAAGTTTACATCTACTAAACTCTCTTATCGTGAAATTACGTTTATTAAAAGTGCGCCGTGGTTGTCATATATCTATATTACAAAGTACAACATTTTAGCACATCTGAGAAAAAGCACCATGGCAAAGTAAGTTGTACTTTAATCATACAGCGGGTGCCCCTGGCCCATGGTCAAGTGATTAAAGTCACCTACATTAACTACTCAGCCCCTCACCACGTCGGTTCAAGTCCCGGTCGGGACTTTGGTCTTTCATGTGAAGGGAGGTTACAGCTGACTGCAGTGCTGGTGCTTTGCCCAGTCAAATGTATGGTGTCTTCATTGTCTCATTAACTTGACACCGCAAGTATAACCATAATGTTGTCCTTGAGATGTAACCAAAATACATCGTTAAATGTGGTACCCGATAGATTGCCTTTATATAATACATATCACAATATCTGACCTCTGTTATGGGGATTTGTACATTATTTCTGTAGAAAAAAATCATACTTTAGTCTAGGCTTTGGCGATCTTCAACAGTATCTCAATTTTTGGGCAGTGAACTCGTTAATCAACACTTAAAATGTCAATGCTTTTCAAATTTTTAAATAAGAACGACTGGAATTTCTGCTAAAAATGAAATCGACGTCACAGCGGATCACGTGGATGAGATTAAACATAAGTGGTCACGTGGTTGTCTTAGTTTTAATATAACTAACATTGCAGCCTTCTCAGACAGAAAATACATGTTTGTAATGACGATTGTGGCGTTAAGGTACATTTTTTCAGACATTTGTAGGGCATCAATAAAGAGAATCTTGCGCGATCTGTTCAGGTAACAATAGTTTATTATATATGTTTTATGAAAATAGTTTTGGTCCAAACTGTCGGATACCACGTCTAACCCTACATGGTCAGGTTTAATATCCCAAAATTCTTTAGTACACATTAATCAGGAAACTAAGGCCATAGTTGAAATCCTGATTAATAAAGCAATGTGTCTAGTACAGTCTTTTAAACAATTACTACTCGACGGGTCACAATCATAATTACATATGTGCAGACGCATTCGTGCATTGCCATTGATGGAGCAGTATCCATTGATCGAACAGTCCAACCGGTGTCATGTTTAATTATACCTCGTCAAATACAGCCGGCTTCCGCAGATTCCCACGGATGGTGGAATTAATTGTTCGACAGACATGCAATAGTGTCATTTCTCAAATTACATCTACATGCAAATCTACTTAAAGTTTATTGCTGTGTCCGATGGGTGATATTGTTTTATCTAGCTTTCCAGCGCAGAGTGAATTAAATCATAATATGAAAATGTGATCCTTGATTGGCGTTTGTCACGTTTAATAATTCAATATGCATTAAACATCGATCGTACGGCACTTAAATTATTTGCTGAAACGTTAAATGAGTTATGTCTGAAAATTGCTTTGATAATACACTTTTTCCACTTTTATAACGATTTCAAACGATACCCACCCTCTCCTAATTTAATCTCAACCCCACAGAAACATTTCAAAGCGCTGAAATGCGCTGTTGGGCGGTGTACGTTGAACCCTGTTAGCGATTAAAGTTATGCAAATAATGCCCAAAATTATTCAGTGGTAAAATCGAATGAACAACGCATTGAAAGCAGACAAGGTTTCAGCTGCGAGAAAGAAAAGAAACGCTTCTAAAATACATATTATGCTCTGGGTTATAATAGAGTTACTAAAATCCGATCATAGAAACTATTTCACTAACCATGCGATATTTTTCTACAAAAATTGCAATTCATTAAGGTTTAATATAAATGTTCATAAATGCTTACAGATGTGACCAAAATACATTGAGTTTAAAATTTACTCCCAGTTGTTGCTGTTTTTTGTCATCACTTCACCTCGGCGATATAACTCTGAGTCCGCCATTCTTTTCCGGTAACTTTAGACGAGAGGCTGAGATAATAAAAATAGCCTCCGTCTTACATAACCTGGTAGAGAGCCACAGAAGGCAGTATGGCCTCGCGTGTGATATCGCAAAAAAAACTCTGCCTAATAGATAATGCATAGTTCGTGGACAGTCATTCTAATCATATTTTGCTACACGTTGCGACCATTTACTCTAGTCACAGAGTAATATTCCTTGTGCGGAATTGTTCATTCATAAACCAGAACTCCAAGTTTATCTGCTTTATACAATGAATTGAACTTCTAGTTTTAAACAGATAACAATAGTAATGTTAACATTGGAAGCATACCTGGACACAATTGATGCGTCTCCTGACACATACATAGTTGTGTTAGTTGTTTTTGTTCATGCACTACTTCTTTTCATGCACGATAACTGACCGTGAATAGTCAAGGTTATGCATGGTCAATTCTCCATGCTTCCGAACTTTACCTTTTTGGATTTTTTTTATTTCTATATATGTAATGCTATTGCGAAATACTGTGTGCAAACAACCATCTAACTTATTTTGGTAACAGATAAAGACATAGTCTCAAATAAATTATTGATAACATATAAAACATGAACTTTAATTTAATCACATACAAGAAATTAAATATATAGAGTTATGGAAAATGTTTATCGTCTTTGAACAGTTCAATAATTAAGCTTAATGTTTTATACTTACTTTAGTGTTCTGTGTCACAGTGCGCTAACGTAATACGTGCGCTCCTATGAGATAGTCGCTTTCTCCACTTTATTTAAACATGCAACTAACATTTTACACATTTCTTTTTTAACCGATTTTTTTTTTACAATTTTCTAAATTAACAAAAACGCATATTATGCAAAAGGGCAATGTTTAAACTTTAAATATTTCTTTACACACAAACGTTCAAATACCACTTTCTCTAATCATGTTTGTATTTTGCAAATTGAAAGTTGTTCAAAATACAACTATTTGATGCATTAAGCAAACAACTTTATTTGTTTTTAACTGAGCGTATAATGAACGACAACCGAGGACTGCTGTTGTTGTTTCTTTTCAACTTTTGCTTCTACTTGAGCGAGGTTATTATGGCACATGGTGTGTCCTTTTGCATTGCAATGCCGTTGTGCTTTTGACATAAAACAAATCATTTTATGTTAATCGCTTGTGTAATAATTCTAAAATAAGTTTTAAAAATTAGACGGTTGAAATTGAAGACAATGCAAATAGTGTTACGTTGTGTTGTCGTATACACCCACAAACTGGGTTGACAAGGCTAGCGACCACAGGTGAGGCAGTACTAGATTAGCGTCTCGAACACTCTTGTAAAACCTTACTTCCCTCCAAAAGCTTTGTCGTTGTTTTCGTTCATTGACATTGTAGCGTGATGAATTCCATTACTTTTCTGGTCTAACTGTTGGTTGTCATCAATAATTAATGTCGGGCTAGGTTCTCACAGTTACCTGACCAATCTTTATGCCATCTTGAGCAGGAAAACGGACCTGCTAACAGGCAGACGTGCCTCGTTTTAGTTCTGTCTACAATATGGTTTACATTTTGTACGTTTTCTTTCTCGGGTTTTCAAAGGTTCCGTGTTCATGTGCAACATTAAATTGATTTCTAGATAGCTAATGTACACAACACCATCATTTTAAATTAAGCTGAGAAGCAGTGTTTCCGTTGCTTATATTGTGAGTTACCTAGTAAAAACATTTGCTTTAATGTAAAAATATTTCACTATTTTGCCAGACGAAATTTCAAATTTTTCAGCATATAACTAACTCGTCTCAGTTTTAATAAATATTTGCATGCACTGTGTAGGTTTCTGTTGTCCAAAACCTTTGATATGATGATTTCTGTTTGAAACCATACAGGCAGATAAGGACAAACATAACCCAAAACAATATTTCATTATCTAATCGACAATTTTGAATGTTTAGCTCTTATAGTGTGGGTTATAATTTAACCTCAATAACCTAGTTATTAGGTTTGTTAACATGGCTTATAGGCGTGTATCGCTTTCCTAGCCGTGTACTCGGGTATATCATGTTCGTAATTAGATCTCTTAAGATGACATTTTCAGTTCTTAACTTTCATCAAGAAATAAACCATATCAAGACATAAACCATATCAAGACATAAACCATATCAAGAATAAACCATATCAAGAAAAAAACCTTATCAAGAAATAAACCATATCAAGAAAAACCATATCAAGAAATAAACCATATCAAGAAATAAACCATATCAAGAAATAAACCATATCAAAGAAATAAACCATATCAAGAAATAAACCATATCAAGAAATAAACCATATATTACCTCGTCAGCTTATCATTAATGTTTTATAATGTAACTGAAAATAAAACTACTTTTTTTTTTGCGAAGTGATGATAAATCAATGTACATTGTTACAAGATTAGTTTTATAACTGTAAAAGTCTAGTAGATCTCATTTCTCGTTATGCAGATGAATATTTGTTTCTGTAAAAATTTGAGAAAAAAAAATGTTTATGACGTTCTCTTAAATAAACCGTACTATCACACATTCTTACGCTTTAATAACAATACAAACTTATGATATAAACAAATCAAAAACATTCTGAAAACCAACATACAGTAGATCTCTAATAATTGCCACCATCATAAACTTTACGGACACATTTGCGTGCAGTTAGATTTAACTTACACCGTAATTATTAAAGTCATTATAAAATTGAGATGTTAATCATTCAACAATGCCTTCTCGGGAAAATTTAATATCACATTCTACTTCCCTATGTCAATTTGAAGCAACTGAATTAAAACCAATTTTCAGGACCGTCGCGGATTAATATTGACCAATTGACGTTTAAAGTAGTGCCTGTTGCCAGAACTAGCTTCAGTAATAAAAGACTTCCTGTGGATTAAATTAACAAACAAATCTAAACCGTTCTTGTCAGTTTCCTCTTTTATTCACCGTTTGCTTGATTCTTTAATTGGAGTTTGTTTGTAGGGTGAAAGGTGCTATGTTGATAAATACGTAATGTGTTTTTTAATTTTTTTTTCTGTTGAGTAATCATATGCATGTAGAATTTATTGCATTTTAATTAAAGCTCAAGAATGGAATTCTTGTTAGTTTTTAATTAAGAAAACGACGTCAAAATACTTTGATAAAATTAACCTTAATGAAAGAAGAATGCTGCATCTATCTTAAGCAACATGTTTTGTCTGGCAGTAATTTAATTTAACGATATTGAAAACAAGTCAGCTATCCGTAATTCCTAACAATACGTTGACCTTTTGGCCTTCATTGACCGATATTTAAATAAATTGTCATATTGACCACTTTTTTTAAGAGAATCTTAAAGCTTAATCTTATCAAGTAACATTTAATGTTGACTCATTTTTCATAATTCTCTTTATTCTGCTTGATTCTCTCGTGTTTATTTCACATATATAAAAATATGTAAATCTCATCAACGATTTCAATCAATTATAAAAGAAACTGTGGTTTAGAAATAGTATTTTTATTTAAAACCATATTTTTTTCCATAACTGTATTAATAACTATTACGTATACATTTATTTACACCTCCATTTTGCACATACATCTAATAATTGAAAATTTAAGTGCTTTTGTGAAGATAAGTGTTCATGCTGTAAAGCACCCTTGATAATATTATATATTTGTATATTTGTTTCCAAAGCTCATTTAAAATTAATGATGCACAAGAGGAAGGTACGCAATGTATCACATTGCCAATCTTTCCGATTATCTTTATTCTCCAGCTAAATGTAGGAGAATTAAGATTGTTCGTTCATTTTCTTTTTAATACTCCACGGAGACACAAATATTGTACACGTCATTGTAAGACCGCTCAGCTATGTAAGGGCCCATATTCACCAAACTTTCACAAATCAAAGTCATAAATTAAGCCCAAAACGCAATTTGCATACCAAAAAAACTAAGCTTTTTATTAAGTTTCAATGTGATTTTAAGCTCAAAGTAAACAATGTTAAAGTGCCATGCAAAAATACTGATATGTAGCTATGTACATAAAGAAGATATTGTGGATTGAAATCTATGACTTGAACGATTCTTTCTAAAGAATAGTTAATAAATTAATGAATACTGGCCTAGAGCAGGGCAACTCAAAACAACATTCGCATCATTTTCGGCTCTTTTCGTACACGTTCGAAGAACGCCCTCGACGACGATCCTCGGGGATTCTCGGTACTTGCTTCGGCCTTATAATATCGTTAAGTAGCCCCTGCACATTTAATGAAAGTAAGGTTGTCACTTAAAAATAACGCAATCAACTAATTAAAGTGACTTAATTTGAACCATACTTTCGCATATCGGTCTGAAATGTGGGCTACAACACACAAAATCGGTATTTTAACGACTTTTTGTGTATCGGGTCCCTGAATCGAAACCAGTCCTCCGGTATCTGGGTGTCATCGCTCTGCTGATTGTGCTAACAGGTCCTGTTATTATTTCATTTTAACTTAAAACACTAAAAATACCCTTCTTTAATGGTCAAATTATGAATGAAATCTTAATTTGGAATCTACACTAAGCCCCCTCCCCGCTGCTAAATAATCCGCGACAACAATATAGTTCCCTTTTTATATATGAATGAAAAAAATGGAACATAACATGACCGCCGTAGCAATTCCATCTATTATCATTGACCGGAATGCCGGATACCATTGGGTCTATGACACTTTGTTTTGTGTGCAGTCAATATCCTGGCCTGCAGGACGAACAATTACATCTGACCAGTAACGTATTCTATCACCCTTCCTGCTTTTGTCCATCCTGAATACAATTAGCAAATGGCTTATCCTCTGTATGCAGTCCGGATTCTGACTTTCTGACTAATTATCCGCATGGCCTCTCGAATAGCCAGTGATTTTACCGAACTGGCTTCGTTCTTGGACGTAGAATCACGTGTCTATGTCCTTTCCACAACTAGCAAGGTTTCTTTCCTTGTTAATAAGTAGCGTATTGTGTTAGGATTAATTCCACGTGCCAGAGGCTACGTTTACATTCACAGGATTTTGTTTGGCTTTCTAGCCTGGTTTGACAGTTTTGTGTTGCTATGACCCTAGACAGTTCTAGTTGCTATGACTCTTGACATTGTTATGTTGCTATGGAACCCAGACAGTTTTTGTTGCTATGACTCTTGACAGTTTTATGTTGCTATGACTCTTGACAGTTTTTGTTGCTATGACTCTTGACAGTTTTATGTTGCTATGACTCTTGACAATTCTAGTTGCTATGGGTCTTGACAGTTTTATGCTGCTATGACCCTAGACAGTTCTTGTTGCTATGACTCTTGACATTGTTATGTTGCTATGGAACCCAGACAGTTTTTGTTGCTCTGACTCTTGACAGTTTTATGTTGCTATGACTCTTGACAGTTTTTGTTGCTATGACTCTTGACAGTTTTATTTTGTTAGGACTCTTGACAGTTTTGTGTTGTTAAGACTTTTGACAGTTTAATGTTGCTATGACCCTTAACAGTTTTGTTTTGATATGACTCTTGACAGTTTTATGTTGCTATGACTCTTGACAGTTTTTGTTTATATTACTCTTGACAGTTTTATGTTGTTTGGACTCTTGACAGTTTAATGGTGCTATGACTCCTGACAGTTTTATGTTGCTAGGACTCTTGACAGTTGTATGTTGCTATGACTCTTGACAGTTTTTGTTTATATGACTCTTGACAGTTTTATGTTGTTTGGACTCTTGACAGTTTAATGGTGCTATGACTCCTGACAGTTTTATGTTGCTAGGACTTTTGACAGTTTTATGTTGCTAGGACTCTTGACAGTTTTGTGTTGCAATGACTCTCGACAGTTTTATGTTGCTAGGACTCTTGACAGTTTTGTGTTGCTATGACTCTTGACAGTTTTATGTTGCCATGACCCTTGACAGTTTTATGTTGCTATGACCCTTAACAGTTTTATGTTGCTATGATTCTTGACAGTTTTATGTTGCTATGACTCTTGACAGTTTTATGTTGCTAGGACTCTTGGTAGTTTTATGTTGCTATGACTCTTGACAGTTTTATGTTGCTAGGACTCTTGACAGTTTTATGTTGCTAGGACTCTTGACAGTTTTGTGTTGCTATGACTCTTGACAGTTTTATGTTGCTATGACTCTTGACAGTTTTATGTTGCTAGGTTTCTTGTCCAGGTTTATGTAGACCAGAGAGTTTGTAACTGATCCTATGTTATTTACGAAAAATCACACATACTGTTTATAGAAATGCATGATATTTTGTCTATATTTAATTACGATATTCATCCGTTATTTTGTGAAGAAAAGAAAAATGCTAAATTTAAGCTAGTTAAATTAACGCTCTTTAGTAATTTGGGCCCCATAACACTTCATTTGCAATGATTGCAATTTTTATCATGTCCTCATCTAATGATGCGTTGTATAATAATTGTATCTAATTATTTATTCCCATGTGTTGAATATTCCCTACTTTGGTCATAAGATCCTCTCTATTTCTAGCTTAGATTGCGATAACAACATAATGCCCTTTTAGCTCTCCTCATGCCAAATAAAATGGTTGAACATATCGTTCGTGTTTACAACTTATTTCCGTTTTAGCTCTTTTCATGTCAAATAAACTGGCAAAACCATTCGCTCGTGTTTGCCCTGTTTGCTGTTCTCATGCCGAGTCAAGCAGTTAGACCAATGTTTACATCTTTATTCCGATTAAATCCAAAGCCTGCCAAGCGCAAATTGACCATGTGAGAGCACATCCGCAAAAGTTACCTTTTGCTGAGTAATATCCTAGTAGAATATGTACTGTTCGCTGCCATATCACTGACCTTTGTAAATTTTCAGCCTCTCTTCAGTTCGAGTCCAGATCGGGTCGAGATCTTACATGTGGGAGGGGAAAGGGGCCCAGCTAACCTGCGGTACAACCGTAGTTCTACTCGGACATTAATCTGGGGTTTTCCTCCACCAACAAAAAGCTGGACGTTGCCAATATGACCATAATTGTGTCGGTGCGATGTAACAAAAAAATACTGTACTTTCATTTTGTAGTTGTACGCATTTCATTGCTGCTAATGGCTAAGCGTATTTGTTTTGCTTTTCGAACTGTTTAGTTTCTTAGACTTTTATCGAGTGTACACAATATATGGTTCATTGCACTACTCCAATTTATAAACAATATAAATGACACTAGTGTTGCATTTATTTGCTCCCGAAGCACGTGCTTACTGTTAACCATTGTCTCACTCCGTTTTGATACTTATATAAACATGTTGTCTTTGGGACTTACCTTTACAAAGTGCAAGGTTAGAGCTCATGATCAGGTTTGATTGGTTACGCTTCGATTCCTGCTGAAGAGTGTTGTCACGTGACCACAGAGCTTTCCATGTGAAAAGATATTTTGTCTTTTTAATGAATTATGATAAAGTCTTTTTTCTGCGATCTATTAATGAACTTCATGCTAATGGGTAAATATACAGTAAAGACAAAACACATAATAAGTGTTGACTGCAAGTAAGGAAATTGTGTACATGTAGCTTTAGATGAAAAGTAAGAAAATGTTCTTCTTATAACGAAAACCAGGCGCGTTTCTGCCATTACGCACTTTACGCACGTTCGAAAATTCGGAAAATCTAAAAGTACCAAAAACACTAAGAATATCGATACCTTTCCCGGGATAGGAATGATATATTTTATTTCCCCAGTTTCTATGTTATAAAATCTTATTACCACGCCATTCAAGTTGAAAAGGTCGTTCATATTATCCGTTAAGTTTCTCGCATGTCCGCATTTTACCTGTTTTTCATTAGAAAAGAACCGAATATATTCAAAAGTATTACTACAAAGGTTATTTCCCTTGTAATTGTGCGTAACTTCAAAAACGGCCCAGATACGCGCCTGACGAAAACCCTTACGTCATCGTATAAAACGTCACATGGATGTTCTTCCCCCAATCCCTACTCCGCTTTTTATAATTCATCATTGAAAGTAGTTCATTTCTTTATCTACTATCAAATGATCAAATCAATTATGAAGAATGAACAATAATAATTCAAATGTATGCAATAATTAGAAAGTATAGCTATAGGACAACACTGTGAATGAAATCTTGATGAGACGTGAATGGCAGCAAGGGAGATCACTGTGAAGGAGATGGTATTTACCGCCCATAGATCAATACGTGTATAGGAAAGGAAAGATTTCTGGATTCATCTATACGCAGTGGCATTCCTTCAACGCACATGTAGCTTCCTCGTGTCTCTTCCCACGCGACAATAGAGACATGACACGTATGGTCCGTATTGATAAGCTGGTTTTCAATTAGTGCCTTATAATCATATAAGAAGCAAAGACGTGTAATAATTGAATATTCTTAAGAAACACCCGAGTTTCCGAGCCTCTGGAGTAGGCGTCGGTATGACTACAAACGGAGATCTAGGTGTTATACTAGAACAATTAAAACTCGCGATTGTACATGTAGTATAAACAAGTACGGATATATTAGATATCTAAAAAAGCAACGTTTTGGACGTGCCCGTGTTTTTGTTTGTTGTTGTTGTTGTTTTGTACGTGTTTTGTATGTTTTTCACATAAAGAATACAATATACAGAATAAATCAAATTATTTTAGTCCAACCTTCATCTCTCAAGATCTTTCACAGAAGCTAAAACTTCGAACCCGTGGAATGGGGGGGGGGGGGGGGGGGGGCGGGGGGGGGGGGCTAGTATGCAAATAAGGAAACTTCGCATACCGACAATCATACACATGCGCCACATAAACATTTTTGACAAACTTCGTTTTTAATGTTCCAGAAAATAGTAAAGTACATAACAAAAATAATTGAGAAAAGGTACATAATTTGCGGACTTGCTATAAATAAATATTTCATTGCATGGAAATGGAAACTTTAATTATTAGGATACGATTTTGTTATATATTCCTGTTACAATGTAAATACATGTTATTGAATTATTCTGAAAATTATGGTCGTGCATCAACAAGAACAAAAAAGAAAATACGTAAATATTAATCTATTGGGTTTATGTGCAACGGAGTTTCCTCAGAATAAAAAAATGAATTTAATTTAAATTAGTTCTTATTGTTGTTTATTTGTTTGTAATTTGATGCTGTTTGTTGTTGTTGTTGTTGTTTTGTTTTGTTTAGTTGGTGTTTTTGTTTTTTATTTTGTCACAACTCAGCATAAAACTTTGCAAAGTTTGATGATAAATTATGCAAATAAAGATGTATAACTCTCCGTTCGTTTTAAGAAAGACAGATATAAAGGACCATTGTATTACCCACTGGCCTACTATAATATTTCTTTCCTTAGTCATGACAGATTTCTTTACTGATTTCCGGTCTTGAAACATTATTGATGATTATGTTTAGATAAAATTATTGTTTTCAAATTCACTACATGTATTTTTATACATATTTAAGATTATACTCAAACCATTTCTATTATTGGTTTGTCAAAGCTTAAACATACTCAAGAATATTTATTTAGACGACCCCATCGCAACAACATGTATTTTTCTGGCTTCACTAGATCTTTTACACTAAAACAATTTAAAAATATAAAAACATAATACAAATATATATTCTATTTGAAGATTGCATTGCATAGTCTTGTGCGAGCAATGTTTCAGCTGTATAACACAATTTCATGCAAAATAATAACAAATTTGAAAATATTTATTATCGTATCAAGGAAGCATTAAAAGCATTTTGTCTAATAAAAAGGAGATTTCTTGTTACTTCAGGGGGCTTTATGGATACCTGCCTGCTAAACAAGTATTATTTATTTAGCCTAAGTATATTCGCACGTCTGTAGAAAAAAAAAATCCACGATTTACTGACGTGAACAACGTCTAAACGAAAATATACAATGACTTGCCACTTATTTATATATACCAATAATGTAGCGTTATAAATGATGCAAGCAGACAAAAAGCTATAAAAAATAATGCAATTATATTGACAAAAGGGGAAACATTTATTTACGTTATCTTCTTGAGACAAATATTAAGAAAATTGATTTAATAAAATGTTTTGCAAAAGCATGTTACTTTTAACAAAACTATGTCTGAAAAGGTTCTTGTCGTATATACATGTACATATCATGTACCGAGGTCGCCTGATCATTTTCATTTCATTAATGTTAGAAAACTTGCTTCATCATTCATCTTTCCATCGAGCAACGATAGAAAACATTGACTCTATCCACATTTCCCCCATTTATTTCATTATACTTTGTTGTTATTTTTATTATTGTACATCACGCAAAAAGTGTTATTTCTTGCAACTTTCTGTCTGTCAATGTGCCAGCATGCAATTACAAGAGCGTATTGTTGTGCAAATAAAAATAACACACTTTAGACAGAAACACCCATATACATAACACTCTAGATTTATATTTTATTATTTTTTGTTTCAAAAAAAGTGAAAATATTGTCTTTGGAATATTCTTCACAAAATAAAATTAGGCCTGAAATTGCCGCCTCTGAACATTGTGCATATTTTGTATATTATCTATAAACATCATAACTAAGGGTCGGTATTTTATTAATACTTTCTCTGTACTGATATAATTATATACGTTAAGAAAATTGAAATTATTTTTGTTACCAGAAAAGTGAAATATTGTCTTGGTAATTGTCTTGACAAAATAGAAAAGACACAGTATACATGTACCGCCTTCGAACATTTTGCATTGTGTGTATATTGTCTTTTTACATTCTAGAAAGGATCGTTATTTTATTAATACTTTCACTGCATTGATATATATTTTATGTAAAATGGAAGCTGCACTGAAGTTTGACCATTAAATGCTTCTTATTAAGAATCTTACAATATTTTCTAGAATTTTATTTATTCGTTGGTAAGGTTCTTTTTATTATGGCATAAACAGTGAATACAGTATAACGTCTTCGAATTATTTGAAATAAACCGAACTGGACTAGTTTTTTGAAATACGGCGACCCAATTATGACCGTTAAAAAGACGCCCAGATACATGACAAATAGATAGATAGAATTTTATTCGTATGTCGGGCCAGAGGCCCATCAATACACAATCATATAAGCATACATAAATATCAATGATAGTTTGTAACAAAGTTACAATGGAAGCAATGTAACTTAATAGTAAGTAGTAACTAAGAAGTAATACGCTTTATAATTGTAATAAAATTAGAAAAGCTATATGTAGTGGTAAGAGTCTTACTCTAATGCATAGACATTAGTCATTAATTATATTTATACGTTTTAATTTGGGACATAATAAGCTGTTTAGGCAAACTGAAGTTAGCTATACAATGCTTAAATGCTTTAAACATGTAAGCAGCAATGGTTTGTATCTGTCCAAAAAATGGCCTTATGTAAGTATTGTATAAAACGAACACCCTAAAACAAAGTGGAATTCGTCCTCTAATTTATGACAGTATTTACATTTTCTTTCATTGACCGGTACTGGATTGGGTTTGTGCCAGCGCCTTGCTTCTCCCTCGAGTCTATGTGATGAAAGTTTGAGCTTAGTCATTGCAACTCGGTATTTTTGTATCGATACTGTCTAGATACATTTTAAAATTAAATTCAGCAAAAAGTCTATACGTAGATACCTTTGTGGAAATATTAACTCCTTATGCCAGTTTTGAATATAACACTCTTTGTTTCTCTGTTTAAAGATTTTTAGAAAATAACTAATGTTTCTGCTCCTTGGTATCACCCCACTTCACTAAAGCCGTATGTTTCCAGTATAACTTTCACGTGTGAAGCCCAAGACATTCTGTTTGGTATAATTTCTATATCATGTTACATAACGTTGTATGTGTGTTTTATGTATTTTTTCTTCATTGTAAGATCTTGAACCAATATTTTATTATTCTAATTAGTCTTAGTTTTCGAAGAAGCATTCTAACTTACTCTCCATATACAAGTGAATTATGTGTTTGGGTTTTAACACCAAGTAATTGTTTGCAGAAAAGTAAGTGTACACGTTCAATCTTTGTTGCAATGTTGTATCCCCAGACTTCGGCACCATAATTGAGAATCGGAAGTACAAGTTTATCAAATAAATCAATTGTATGACTCACTTTCATGCCAGAAAGTTAGTTAATAAAGGTTTGAGTCTATAATATGCTTTCATAGCCTGGCCTGATAATGTATTGCAAGCGTTAGTAAGTATTCCACCTAAGGATACATGTAGACCTCAGACAAATGACGGTGTATAACTACCAGCTGGAAGAAATTCCCACAGTAAGTCCTTGGCCTCGACCAGGATTTGAACCCACTTAGTGAGAGACCAAGAAGAAAATACTTATTAGTCATCGACACAACCACTCGACAACGGGTGCCAACAAATAAGATTAGATTTTGAACAGACGACAAATGCACATGCATTTCTTTATATGTCATTTATCAAAAACCAATGTGCTTCTCGATCCAATAGAGCACCCTAAAATATTTTTATTATTATGTTAAATATTTACTTGATTGTATCCGATTCACAATAAAACACAATAGAGTCGTCGGTGGGTCTTCATTGAAACTGGTTCCACACAGAGAGCGTGACAATGATTTGATTAAAGTTTTGTTGACATCGGATCTAACCAAAAATAATCACTTTAGATGTATTTTGAGTGTGTCACGAAAGAGTGCGTGAAAGTTGGTGAATAGCATATATAGCAGGGAATTGACATTAGAATGATTGATCAACCATATTGCGGGTGCATGTTTGAGTAAAAAAAAAACAGATACACTTTATTTTGTATGGTTGCTTGTGTGCGTTCGCGCGTGCGTGTCTGTCAGAGAGAGATAGAGAGAGATATAGAGATAAAGCGAGATATAAAGATAGACAGGTCGGAGAGAGGGAGGGAGAGGGGAAGAAAGAAAAAGGGAGAGAGATGTGGCCTTGCAAATGGAGGCAATGTTTGTAAACCGTTTTTGCTTAAAATCGAATATAAGTATTTTTGCAATAATGCCCAGCAAAGAGGTACTATGGTGTTACATGTATTACATGCAGACATACAGACGGATGTCGCCTTTAACAAACCCCACCAAGCTTACTTTAATGTAAGCCTTTGCATTTTGTTCTTTATGTTTTACTTTATTAAGCTTTACATACTTTTGACAAGAATAAAGTTTAACTTACCTATGCCGAAAATTTATTACTGTCCTCCTTAACAAGATTTAATTGTCGCCTTTTTCGATGTATATGTAATAACTCTAATTTAAGATGTATGAATAAAACATGAATACTAGAGAGTAGGAACTAACTTTATTAACATCCAGACGATATAGATTAGTGACACTTATGGTACCTAACTTGATAAATCTCCAGACACCTCGATCTTTGTAACAGACGAAATTAATAAAAAAAAGCCGGATTTTTACATTACTCAACAATTTGGACCTTAAGCCATAAGTATCGGGTATAATTAAATTGTCGGCAAAAAATAAAAGACTAATTGAAGAATACCTATAAGCGATTGCGGGTCATTTTAAGTTGTAATGCTCGACATTTGCAATTGTTTTGCCTGTTTGTTTGTTGTTGTTGTTTTTTTTCATCGCAACACACAGTTGTGTCTAATTGGCGACGTCCAGCTAATTTCTGGTGACCGAACCTGGTAGCGCAATCGGTAGAGCGTCGGCTGCAGGTGCGGAAGGCCCAGGGTTCGATTCCGGGTCGCGATATACCAAAGTCGATAAAAATGGTAATGATATAGCTCCTTTGCGAACGCTCAAGCAAACATAAGGATAGTTCCAAGACTGGTTGGCCAGGTGTCAGGATAATGTGATTGGCGTGGTATCATGCCAGGTGTTCACGGTATGCTTTACATAGTGATGAGCCCCGAATGGACCTTGAACCATGGCTTTGAAGGGCGTCAGATGATTTATACTGCATACCGCTATGCCAGGTCAGTGTTCGCTAACAGCTATGCCAAGTCAGTGTTTTCTAACAATTATGCCAGGTCAGTGTTTTCTAACAGCTATGCCAGGTCAGTGCTTTCTAACAGCTATGCCAAGTCAGTGTTTTCTAACAATTATGCCAGGTCAGTGTTTTCTAACAGCTATGCCAGGTCAGTGCTTTCTAAAAGCTATGCCAGGTCAGTGTTTTCTAACAGCTATGCCAAGTCAGTGTTTTCTAACAGCTGTGTTTTCTAACAGCTATGCCAAGTCAGTGTTTTCTAACAGCTATGCCAAGTCAGTGTTTTCTAACAATTATGCCAGGTCAGTGTTTTCTAACAATTATGCCAGGTCAGTGTTTTCTAACAGCTATGTCAGGTCAGTGTTTTCTAAAAGCTATGCCAGGTCAGTGTTTTCTAACAGCTATGCCAAGTCAGTGTTTTCTAACAGCTATGCCAGGTCAGTGTTTTCTAACAGCTATGCCAAGTCAGTGTTTTCTAACAGCTATGCCAAGTCAGTGTTTTCTAACAGCTATGCCAGGTCAGTGTTTTCTAACAATTATGCCAGGTCAGTGTTTTCAAACAGCTATGCCAGGTCAGTGCTTTCTAACAGCTATGCCAGGTCAGTGTTTTCTAACAGCTATGCCAAGTCAGTGTTTTCTAACAGCTATGCCAGGTCAGTGTTTTCGAACAGCTATGCCAAGTCAGTGTTTTCTAACAGCTATGCCAAGTCAGTGTTTTCTAACAGCTATGCCAGGTCAGTGTTTTCTAACAGCTATGCCAAGTCAGTATTTTCTAACAGCTATGCCAAGTCAGTGTTTTCTAACAGCTATGCCAAGTCAGTGTTTTCTAGCAGCTATGCCAAGTCAGTGTTTTCTAACAGCTATGCCAAGTCAGTGTTTTCTGACCTTTATGCCACGTTACGTTTTCTAACCGATACGATGGTTCATTGCATTCTAACCGCTTTGCCAAGTCAATGTTTTCTAACCGCTAGGTCGGGTCAGTTTTTCTAACCTCTATTCCAAGTCATTGATTTTTAATCTCTATGCCAATTTAGTGGCTTATAACCGCTATGTCAGGTCAGTGTCTTCTAACCGATATGGCTGGTCAGTTTCTTACCCAAACCGGCAAGCCACGTCATTTTACCCTAACCGTCATGACATGACAGATTTTTTTCTAACCGATAGACAAATAGTACCATATGGGTTTTCTTAAAACGGATATATACTTCTAATCAAAATATATCTCCAATCTCAATCGGAACACCTCGGATAATTCACGAATCATCTCTCGGATGTATGTAGGTAGTCGGATCACCTCGGTCACTAATCTAAATGGGACTTCTTTTGAGACAGACTTCAAAACAAAGATGGCAGCTCGGGTGACAGCTCACTACAGGACGATGCCAGTAAAACTTTTATTTGTGGCGGCTTCAAATTTTAATCATCCAATTTTAATTTACCCAGCGCAGCAGACACGCAGCTGTCAAACGATGGCAGTGTTTATTTTTGTGCGAACTTCTTAGGCATATTCTTCTTCCGACTTCCGGCGAACAAAACGATCGTGATTTCATTTAAGTATTATTGCACCAGATACATTTGAGGGATGATTGTCCCGAGGACGGAATTACCCGAGGAGTTCCGATTGCTCCAATCTAAATGCCGCCATTTTGACTTGTCTTCGCCAACCTTTTGTGGCCTTTTGTTTACATTTTTAAGGCATGTTTGATATTTTCTTAGAAATGCATGTATGTTATTTAAAGGGAGGATTACAAGACTCAAGCTAAGAGCCGTGACAATACGTTGTATATTAATAATTTATATCTTTATATTTGAATGCAATAACACGTTCATCATTCCATTGTTATAATGATTCACATTGGAACTTGTATTTTAGAATTTACATGTTTGTGAATGTGTGGATATTTTCTAATATTTACTTCGTGATTTTTTAAAATAAATACTGTTCAGCAAAGCCAAATTTCTTTCATTTATTTCCCGACGCATATTCCAATTTTAGTCGATGGATGCAATCCATCTTTCGGCACGCTATAGTATTACATGACTTGTTATTTGTGGAAAAAAAAAAACGAAAAACAAAAAGCGGAACTTTCAATCGATTAAGCTGTACAGTTGCTCTGCTTGTGTCTAGTCATTATGATTGAGTTGTCCAATAGTGTAGCGTAGTCATTGTCCTATTTTCATGTTAATATGTTCCTGACCTTATATTTAATGGGTATTTTTTGTCTGTTGTGTTGTTTTGTTGTTGTTATTGTTGTTTTTTGCCAACGCGCGAGTTTGAATCCCCGTCTGGGAGTTGATTTTCGTGTAGTGAGATCTGCCAGACGACCTACAATGAGATAGTGATTCTACCTAGACATATTGCCGAGGATCTTCCGGACGTCACAAATAGGATCCTAATTGTGAACGTGCGATATAACAAAGACAGAAAAACAGTTAGGCGCTAATAATTATATCAATAGAAAATTGTTATTTCCAAAATGACTTGATTAGAGACGTTAAGAATGTGTGTAATCAAGGTAATGGAAGTTTATTGCCAGCATTACAGAACATATTTACTGGTGCGACAAACTAATTTTGATAAAGGAACGCATTACATTATTCGTGGTCGTAGCAATCCCACTTGTACTTTCCAATATTGTAACAACCCGTAGAAGCTATTGTCTAGATTATTTGTTATTTACATATGTTCGATTAATATAGGTTTAAATTGTTACATTAATTTCTTGTTGACCCCTTCGTTTGCTAAAAGTGGATTCAATTGTTCCTTCACTCTCATGTATTCCCTCATTTGTTTAAAAAAAAACGTCTTCTAAAATCCATTGATACAATAATTGATTCGTCTGAGAATGGATGAAAAAATGGATTTTCGTCATTTTACTACCCAATTATATCCAATAAATGAGGCCACAACCTATTAGATAAGTGATCGTGCTAATAAATCCACAAAGATTTTCTCAATGTTCCCTCACTGAATACAATTTATTGAACGAGGCATGGTTCAATAGGCCAAATTAGATGTCTCGTGTTGTTTATAATGTCAATCAACATTATCTTCAACGTAATCTCTTGATTTTGATATTTTGTAATCATTTCAACAACCTCTGTTTTAGGATTACATGAGCGACCGTATTTTTAATTACCATAAGTCAATATATGTTTCTATTTACCATTTCAAGTTGTTCTGATTGAATATCGCCCTGACAAAGAGTAGATATTTTTGGAATATCACCCTGACAGACAGTATTTTAAAGTTTATTACCCTAAGCTTTATTGGCTTGTTTAAACACTACTCATGAACAGATTACCTTTGTTCACTTTGCGTCTTTTTTGTTGTCGTTGTTGTTGTTGTTGCTTATAAAAAGCTGGTATCACCTAGTAAAGCTGACACTAGCTATGTTTTCGTTATAATCAAATAAAAAATAAAGTTTGTCATTGTGATAGCGGATATTGTCAACCCTTGAACTGAAATATTACCCTCGGCTTTGCATCGGGTGATATTCCTGTTCTTCTGTTGACAATAATCATTATTACCCTGACAGTCGTGTGCCATTTATATAATATGCCCATGGAATGCTGTTCTGGTAGGTACACAATAATATTCGTTTCGATTAAACATCATTAAACACGGCTAAATGATTGTTGTTAAATTTTAAACACACATATACATACAATCAGTACGCTTTGCAATCAAGTCTCGTTAACTCGATTGAAACGTTTGTACTTCGACATATCCGAAACACGAATGAGAAAATGCACGTCTTTGTGCCATTTTAAATACAAGCAAATGAATGGCATACAAATAGTATAAAATCAGTCTGTACTACGAATCTGTTTATTCAGTTTTATGCTACATCTTTTATTCTCCTTATACTGTCTTAAATGTATACATATGTAAAATCCCAGACATATTGCTTTTATATCTTGACAGCTTATAATTCAGACTTTCTTTGGACAGTCCCCAGCAGGTGTAATTGATGATAATGTGCACTTTCTGCTAAACCTAGACATGGCCAGGAGATGGCAGAGGGGTGGTTGTTTCACACAACAGTCCAAAGAATGTTTTACGGTTATTCTGCTTTTTTTGTTACATCGCACAGACACAAATTTAGTTATATTGTTGACGTCCAGTCAAGGTCTGTATTTACCAACTTTTGTTAAGGCCAAGTCATGACTTAAGTCCAAGTCACAATTTTATACCAACAAAATAAGCTTATGTATGATGTTTCAATGTGATTGTAAGCTCAGAGAAGCAAAGATAAAGTGTCATGCAAAAAAAGCAGACATGTAGGTCAATACATAATGAAGATATTGATGACTGAAATCTATGACTTGAGCGATTCTTATTGAAGAATAATTTGTGAATACTAACCTATGTTCTGGAGGAGTAAGACTCCTCAATTATGACTTGTTCGAACAACTGGTGAACCACAGATTGGCTGGATAACCTGCCCATATGAAAGTTCTCACCGCAACCGTGCCTAGAACCATCGCTGTGTGCGGCTAAGGTGGGGGGCGGGGGGGGGGGGGAAATAATGCATATTTTAACTTTAGATGATACGATCTAGATTTTCATATCGACAGTTTCTTGATTTATTTCTTTGGTTGGTTGACTGGTTTTTCATTGGTTAGATGGTTGGTTGGTGGTTGATTGGTCGGTTGGTTCATTGGTTGTTTCGTTGATTGGTTGGTTGGTTGGTTGGTTGAAGGTTC
The DNA here is from genome assembly GCA_007844125.1 of Sinonovacula constricta. Classification (NCBI taxonomy): domain Eukaryota; kingdom Metazoa; phylum Mollusca; class Bivalvia; order Cardiida; family Solecurtidae; genus Sinonovacula; species Sinonovacula constricta. The sequence goes on along the minus strand of CM017569.1, from coordinate 50,810,295 downwards.
GTTTACAAGAGATTGATGTTGCTATGACGGTCAGAATTGTGCTGCTGTGATATATTTAAAATCTAGTATTGTATTATGTTTCCAAAAGAAAGATGTTTTGCTTCTATCTCACCTAGATCTTGCTAAATTGTTGGACCCTTAGTTATTCGCCTTAATTACAACTGGTCGCAGCGAGGTATTTCACAAACAGAAACAAAACAATTTTCACATCTCGATGTAACACTTTCTGCATTAATGTGCATTATTTGACTTGTGAATAAGTTTCATAACAAAAGTTTCGGCCATATGAAAGCACAGCCCTAGGCGCACTCAGTAGGGTGTCCGTGGTCGAACGGTTAGAGTCGCCGAGTTATGACTCCTTGGCCCCTTGTCGCGTAGGTTCAAGTCCTGGTCGGTGTGATTACTTTAATGTGTGGAGGTTTACTAGCTTACTGCAACGTTGGTTCTAACAAGAAATAAGCCCTGGGTCTTCCTCCACCAATAATTAGCTGGACGCCGCAATAGGTGTGATGTTACAAAAGAAACACTCAGTAGGAAAATGTACTTTAGTTAAGTCACTCCTAAGTTTCTATTCACCAATCATACCTCAAATTTTGCAAATAAAGTATCACGTTTCAAGCCTTCTTACTTATGGTATTCTGTTCGCTGAGATGACACGAGTTATTATCGTAAAATTGTAATGGGTTTTCAATTTACCTGGCATGAAACATTTCAGGGAGTGAGGTAATTTTCAGAAGGAGCCCTGTCCTTAAGTATAACACTGCCATCAGTGAACGCAGGACCTTTACCATATGTTCTTTCTGGTCAAAGGACTTACCGTATGAAGATCTTCCATCTGGCATGCGGTGTGTCATTGGTTCTTCCCAGATACTTATCTTGAGTCTTTTTCCGCCACAAATAGCCGGAAGCCCTGTTTTAAGCATAATTGGTCACTGCGATGTATTTCTAAAACCAACATACACAGTTCGTTCGCGTTACAATCTATAACTTTACCCCTCTTTGTTATATTAGGAGCTGAAAAAAACTTCTGAAACAAAGGAGTCGCACATTTCTTAGTGTATGGTTCTCGCTTCTCTACACCCCTTTTTTCCAGACAAGATATCGCTTGACCTTTATGCATATCGCTTCCAAATGTCACCGGTCTAAACGTCACTTGTCCTAAAGCACACCGGAAAATTTGCAGTGAAGCGATGGAATCAGACAGTATTCTATACATATTAATGAGATCTTGGGCAAGTCAAGGCATGACAACAATTACAGTCCACGTGTTTATGAAATCTTTACGAGGATAACAGATTACCCCGATAGAGCAGCTCTGTGCAAGTTTCCTTTGCAAGTGGTTCTGTTGCTGGATGGCACACGTTGGTCGATTTTTTTTTCACACCGGTGCTGTCCATGTTCGATTCGCATTTGTTTTATTTAAGTACATGTAAAGCCTGGTTGGATGAGATTTGCTATACATGCATAACATATAAAAAGGTCTTTTTTATTCAATTAACTTTTAAGAATGATTTAAAACTTAAAAAGTATACTCCTGCTGTACACGTATGTAGTCACTTTTAATTATTTTAACTCGATTTAATTTTATTTGAAAAAGTGGCGAAAATGTTTTACTTCGAAACGTTGCTCCTGTAAGTTTAGTAAAAGAAATTAAATACATTAAAGTGTAGTTCGGAAATTTGTGTGGGGTTGGACATGACTGTCGCCTCTTCCCACTGAATCCGCTTGTGGAATAAATGTCTGGTCATAGGGCTGACTACCTGTTGACAGAAACAACAAGGCGCCGAAGAGAGCATTCGTTGGTGTTTGTTACATAGTTTTGTTATTGCAAGATGAAGTGTTAACTTCAGCATACTTGATTCTTTACTTGAAACAAGACATTGCTAAATGCCTGTTACATTATTTACATTGTTACATCCTTAATGCTTGCAAGCTGCACACTTAACCTCGGCACACTCGGTCGTTTTCCTTGAAACATATCGCGCCGAGCAGCTGAGATTTGTTGTTATTGCTTGCTGCATTATTGTCGCTTCAAAAAAAGTTATTCCATAAGAGTTATGTTGCTTGTAGAACGACGCCAACAAAAACAAATATGTTACGAGTCCTATTTTTGCAACAACGAATCTACTGGAGTTCGTTTAACCCCTGTAAGGTTGTTTAAAAAAGGGGTTACCAATAGAAAATATTGTCAATGGCTTAATCAGTATTCATTTTCTCCGGTCATTTAGCTGATTCATTGTTCGGCAATTTATTCTTTGGCATTCTATTACATGTCCGATGGTGTCAATTTTAAACAATAATATATAAAAATGTTAAATATAAAATCAGTAGAAAACAATACATCTTGTCTTTATAAGAAATTTAAATCCTCACTATCATTAAAAGCCTTTTTTCTAAGCAAGTATGCAATAACGACGTTATAAGTAGATTTCATTCGAAACGACGCTGACTTGTAACTCCTCATCCCCTCGCTACGTTGGTTTGAGTCCCGCTCGGGGCAAGAACTTTCATGTGGGAAGGTTTTTCAGCTAACCTGCGGTGCGCCTGTGGTTCACCCAGGCATAAGTCTGGAGTCTTCCTCCACCAATGATTAGTTAAATGTCGCCGATATAACTATAATCGTGTCTGTGCGATGTAACAAAAAACAAAACAAACTTCATTCGGAACGCCTCTGCCATTTTTACGAAACATTCGCTTGAAGTAAATTGAAAAAGGGACAATATGTTGCTAATTATACTGCGAAAATAACCACTAGTTTCTCCTTCTTGATTTAATTTTCAAAACCAGATTTCCCTTGATAGATTTTAATGATTAAACAACGTTGCTTTTTTTTGCATATACTATTTTGATTGAGTATCAATTGAGCTAATATAGATCTTGGGCACGCGAAAAGTTTCTGTTTTCACATTGTCTGAAGCACGAGTGCATGCAATACCACATCTCCTTCCGGCCGTTAAGTTATTATTTATTTTAGCACTACGCCTGAGAAATACGATAGTAAGCGGCTTGTATTGTTGCAACATAAATGTGTATCTTTCATGAACAGCTCAGTTAAAGGTGTTTGCGGCAATTGTGCAACTTGATGTACAAAATGTATGTCTGCAAACTTGTTTTTTAATTGGCATGATGGTTATCTATAGCATCGACGTCTCAGAGTTCCAGAAACTGGAGTTTTTACGTTAAGTACACAAATGCTGAAAGTTGTCATTCAAATACATATACAATAAGTGAAAAGGTACATGGTCATGTAAACATGTGTATAAAATCTCTTGTCAAAAGGAAAAGTTACGCAGTGCGTGTTTTAGTAAATTTGAATTAATTTGTTTAATTTTATCGTTGTACTTAAGCTACTTTTGCCGTTGTTGTTTTTTTTACCAACAACAGGTTAATATTGTTGTACCATTACTCCCACTACAAAAAAGGCATTAGGAACAATGGTCATTTATTTCTCGTTTAGCGTGCATGTATCTTAAAGTGCTTTGAATGCTTTTTCCGCCTAGAAGATTAAAATGAATCTAGCTTGTTTTATTTCTGCAAAGTCGGAAGTACAATTCAAATATGACATTTTCAGATTAAAAAAGGGCTGTGCAAGAAAATGTCGTAAAATAAAAATTTTGTTTTTATTCTATTTTAATTTGCGAATTTGTAATATAATTCGTTTGTAATTAAACGAGCTCTGTGACAGGTTTTTTTCTTCTTTTTTTTTCTTTTGTTTTCAAAATTCACGAACATGCAAGGTTATCTCTTTTGTGTGAAGCTAAAAGAATATAACTAAGGGAACGTCAATAATAAATTTACTTTAATTCCTGTAGTTGCAGTAATACCAGCTGTCTTAATCAAATTATATTTTTATTTTGTGTAAACAGAATAAAAAACACTGTCAAACAGGACCTTTAAATTGAATAAAAAAAACTTAATCTACTTTGCTGTTTTTATTTTTACTATTTTTTGCACTAAAAAACATCAACTGAATGCTGGTTTATTCATTGCTCTTAAGTTTACCTTAGTTGTATAATTGAACACTTCAATCATATCAGGTTCTATGCCCTACAGCATTTTTGTTCGTTCATATCCATGGAACTTAAAACGAATCTCGGTTGCCAATGATTTTTTTCTCTTCAATTGCTATTAGTGTCTGATCATAAATCATTTGAAAAAAAGAGGCTAATTTCATCTGTTCTTGGTAATCTAATATAAATTTATTTCAATAGGGAGAACACGTCCCTTGTAGAATTAATTGTATTTGTTTTGTTGGGAAAAATCATTTTAATATAGTTTTATAAGGTGTTTGTGTTTTTCTTTTGGAAATAACATACACATTCATTTATTTTAATATCGACATTGGCATTTTATTTGTTTGTACTCTTCTGCATGTTTTGTGTGTAATACCTTTGTCTGAAAGGTGGTATCCGAAAGTTTGGTCCAAGTTTTCCTCCTAAAACAACCAGATACATTGTTGATGTGATGTTTATTGCTATCATACAACAACACCCGACTTGTTATTGCTATCATACAACAACACCCGACCTGTTATTGCTATCGTACAACAACACCCGACCTGTTATTGCTATCATACAACAACACCCGACTTGTTATTGCTATCATACAACAATACCCGACTTGTTATTGCTATCATAAAACAACACCCGACCTGTTATTGCTATCATACAACAACACCCGACTTGTTATTGCTATCATGCAACAACACCCGACTTGTTATTGCTATCATACAACAACACCCGACCTGTTATTGCTTCCATACAACAACACCCGACTTGTTATTGCTATCATTCAACAACACCCGACCTGTTATTGCTATCATACAACAACACCCGACTTGTTATTACAAACATGTATTTTTTATCTGAGTCTAACAGCACAGTTAGCTTTTTAAAACTAAGAGAAAACTGGTTAGAATAAGAATTTAGAGCGATTTACTTCACGATCTTTACATTAAAATTACAAATTATGTTGCGTTAAATACGCATTCACTAAAGTATCCACCAGGCCTAGTAGTGCAATCGGTACGGTGTTAGCTGATGAATCAAAGTCTTCAAAATGGTAGTGGTATAGCTGCCGGCAAAGATAGTGTCAGGGTAATGTGACTGGGTGTGGTATCATATCAGGTGTTCATGGCATGCTATACAGAGTAAAGGCAGCACTACATCTGATTCAAAGGGACTCCAGATAACTTAAATACTCTTGCTGGGACGATAAAATCAAATGAACAAATACTCAGATCGGACGGTAAATTTTGTCTGCACTTATAAGGAACCATTATAATATATAGTATAATGTTAAACTCACATCTAAACAGCATTATCACCTTCCGATCCGTCGGCAAACTGTTTTTAAAGTCGGGGGAACAACGCTCCAAACAAAAATATCTTCTTGTATCGGACTTTTTATTTGGCCTATCTTTATTTCTCTCTCAACTGTGCACGTGTCAGATGAATATTCAACGATTTTTATTTGTTTGTTTCGAAAGCATTTATTTGTTATGTCGAACATTTGCCAGCACATTACACAACAAATGACCTAATATCGATGAAAGAAAAATGTTGCGCATAAAAGTCGTCTGAAAAAAATGAATTCGAATGCTAGCGAATTTAGCACAGCAAAACTTTATTTGCTTTTTTTATAACACATAAGAATTTATACAAGGACAGAGTTGTTAACTGATTAAATTTGTAAGTGTGGATAACACTTCTTAATTCCTAAGACAATAACGATCGTGAGCAGCCTCTTCATGACCAATGATGTTTCAAAACGTCCGGATTTGCGCGGAAATTCTTTATCATGCCACAAAATATGCATCTTTATGATCTAATTTTCTTCTAGCAATATGTCTCGAAAGCAATATTCTTTAGTAAAAAAGTAAAATATTACACGTATATATCTATCACAATGTATTCGTACAGAACTGTTTAGTAATCAGTTCAGTCTGTCCAAATTGATGAAAATATTGCAAAATGTACTTTCAAAGCGTATCTTTTTATGCCGGCCATAATTAAAACGGCTTTTGTGCTCGCTGTTTAAATTGACTGATCATCCCCCACGCATGGAAATAACTTTCTATATAGCAGTTCCGCATTTAAAAAAGTCATTTATTCGAATTTTAGAAAATGTTTTCTCTGATTTTGAAAGATAATCATATATGTTTAACATTATATCAATTTGGTAACATAAGACAGATGTTTCAATTCGTATGTTTTTTTAAACTTTCAGAAAGGAATTATTTGCATCTTTATTTGAGTCATGCGGTAAGTCGGTCTGTCCGTTTGTAGACAAGATTTTTTTCCGCGCAATTCCTCTCTTTTCGTTGGTCAGATTTTGATGAGACTAATAAGTCCAAAGATACACGTAAGTCGCGCATAGCATTTTCAACGCATGACCGGCTTATCTGAGTTTTGTCCCTTAATTATCACTTCGGTAACTGTGACAAAACAATCATTCGGGGCTTTTTCATAATTTATGATAATTATTTTGGTACAGCCACTAAGTCGTCTTTTCTGCCTCATTCGGAGATAATAATTCACACAGACAATCATAAAAAGCAGAATCGGAAAAAAGTGCATGCTTGGTTAATTCCAAACTGATTAATGGTTAATTGTTCATAGTCACACGAATACCAATTATATTTAAGCAAACTTCTTACTTTGAATATACTTCACAATGTCTTCCTGATCAATATTTTCAAGGGATGAAGGATCACTTTTTAAAGGTCGTATCCGCTAATTTTTATATCCCCTATTAACAGTTCACACAAATTAACGAACTAACAAGATGTTGTTGGTTTTTTTTAATGAAATTAATCACATAAAATCCAAATAAATCTTTATGTTAACCCCAGAAAATGCCAACAACAAAACAAGAAAGAAAAACATGAACAGCATGCCGGCTATGACTCAAAGGCTTAGAGTATGCAATGCTAGCACGAAGCAACCAGACCATCCAGACAAAAGCTACAATAAAACTGTTCATAAATATTTTTCGTTTCACTTATCGCAGCAGATTTCTTCCCAAAAAGACATAAAACTACGCGGAGACCCGTGAAGTTTACAAGTATACAGGATGTAAATTTAAACATTAACTTAACGCAGCAATTACGGCGGTACAGCTTCCTGACAATTTTCTTTTTTACCAATCTGGCAGACAGAACATTTTAATGATTCTTATAATTACATAAGCTATATCTTTTAAAGACATTGGAAATGGCATCTCTTAGAGTACACACGTCAACACCCAACCAACTGCATCCGAGAGTTTGCTAATAACTTATACATTTTACAACATCTTATCTAAGTGCTGTGGTATTTGTGCATAATAGCTGCATACCCATATATGTTTTATTTAATTTTTTACCATTACCTCAATTGTTAGACCTTACATCGTGAATATATCCATTGAATTTCCAATGTTTACCCGGGTTTTATGTACAATTATCTCAAATGTAAGTAGTCACGTGGTTTTCAAATAGATAACTTTGCAGCGTGGTTCGGATGAGAAATATTTTTTGTAATAACATGTGTAGTGTGATGATTTACTTTGCACATGGATGTTGGACACAAATTAACCGCCTTTCATCTATCAATGATTAATTTGGTTGCATGAGAGAGAGAAAAATAATCCAAACTGTTGAATACTTTATGCATGGTTGTAGCTGTACTTGCAATGCAAAATTTCCTTTCAACATATATCTTTATATAGGCCCCATATGCAGCCTTATACTTAAAGTTGTCCGACAGATTGGACCAAATCATTTTTTTCTCAAATAACCAATTAAGTCATTATTGTCAGAAAATATCCTGAAATGTCTCTCATTGATGCGCTGGATCAGTATGGACAATGAAGCATACATTCACATTCGCCTTTGCATTCCCATTCAAGCAATTCATATTCTAACATGAACAACGAAATATATAAAATTATCAAACAGTTATTGAACCTAGCATTATTTCTCTAGTGTATGACTAAATCATCTAGTTTTGAAGGGAGAAAAAAACAATTGTGGTCAGATTTATTTCATGATGACGCAACAATACTTAACATTACACTGTTGTTATCCTTAGCCGCTCTGAGGAGAGGTGCCTCCTATGAAATGCATTTTTATGGGGACTAAAGTGTAGCTGGCAAAATCAGGAAATCGCAGCTGTTGGGCGGAGTATTGTTTAACAAAAGAAACCGAGTATACCGATGTTAACAATGCAGCTTGTAAATACAGATGTAGCAGAGAACAAGGAAAACAAGAGTAGCATGACGTTATCGAAACTAGGACAATGACTCAACTAGCGTAATAAAATACACTCACACATTTTTTTACTACGTGATTTAATTGCAAACTTGTAAAAATGGAAATAAATTGTTGATTTGCATGAGGAATCGCATTAAAGTGCACGGAGTTGTTGTAGAGATGTTTTGTCATTAATCACCCAAGCCTACGGCCGTTGTCAAAGGATTACTACGTACCCAAAGACATAATTGTGCATTATTCTGCGATATAAACGCAATTCTAAAATAAAATTATCTAAACATCTTTTTTGGCAGATATTTGAAATGCAAAGAATATTCCTTTTGTTCTGATTATCTTTTTTACAAGCTAGATTTAAATACATGCTTGAAGTCCACAATATCATGAAATGGAGGTATTTCTATGGGCGAAGGTCGTTTATAGCTGGTACCCAGCAGTTTGGTTATATTTAATACATGAAACAAAATCTCACTCAGGATCTGGCAAATTTGGGCAAAATTCCTGCACAAATTTATTATTTAGTTTAAGATAAGACAACATCAGTTGTTAGACAGTTTATATTGTGAATTTTTAGCTTCAAACGTACATTATTTCCAAATCTATAAATAAGCACGATGGGGATTTCGCCTAAAATATCGACGCCAAAGCTGACTACACGGATGATCATGTAGGCTAAAGTGATCTCAAAAGAAAGTGGTCGCGTGGCTTTTTTTTGTTTGTTTGAAAATAACCTTCTGTGCAGAGTATCTCGAATAGGAAATTCATTTTCGTATTGACACGTTGTTGTTATGCTTTACTTTTCACACTGATGTAGGGCACTAATAAAAACATTTCGTAAATTCTTTGAAGGCAACAATAACTTATTTGGTAGCATGGTAGATAAATATGGTCCAAACTGAGGGATACCATCGTTAATACTTATAATCTACATACATCTTGTAAATACATCACAATATCGTGCGCTGCAGATATTTACATGGCGTAGTACATATTGTCTTCAAGCAAGCTTTACCCGTCCATTATTGTGTACTGATCATGCCTGGCCGATATTTGCTAGGAGAGAAAGTCATTTTATGCCTATGTAAGTAAAATTATCATGCTATGCAGATATTTGCAAGGCGAGAAAGGCATTGATGTCCACGCTTAAGCCCCGCGCCCTTTATGGCATGCTTTAGAAATTTGTGACTGGACTGGTATTGTAGTCTATACTATACAGTTTGTTTCGTAGAAATGGCCGAGGAGTTGCGAGTGGTTATTTGGCGTTGTAGATTCGTACTACTTCCACTCCATACCTTGTATATAGCGTACCAATTTTTACAACTTCGAACTACGTGAGTTAAGCAGGTGTTTTTCTCATCGCAGTACTGTACCAGGATTTAAAGATTGTTATGCGTTCATAATTTCTTAAAAAAGATAAGTTAAATTTATAATGGAATGTTTGATACTTTTAGACAATATGCAGTACAAATAGTGCAGTATATGTTATGTTCATGTGAAGGCCATTTGTTCGAACACATTTTCTGTTCACTTTTAGTAAAAGTACTAATTGAATGACCGTCGTTTTCTTGTGTAAAATGACATATTGTATTGTTTAAAACATAAATTGGACGCCCTTTGATGTTTTGCATTACAGCTTTTCTTGTTTCATACCTAATATTCAATTCGAAAATCTTTACGCCAAATATCTGCTAGGCGAGGAACTTATTAAGAAATCACCTGCATGCCGTCAGATCTGTCGTTTGTTACACTTTCATAATATCTCACACATGTTTTCTTTGGCGGGTTAAAAAGTTTGGAACATGCCAAATAATAGTTTCTGTGTGGAAACCATGGTGGATTGTTAAGTACGCGCTGGGGAGGCATGTTATCAATTTTCGAAATATCTGATTTGAAAATTGACAGTCACCGATCGAGATATGTAGATTGGAACACAGACACACAAAAAGGAAAGGACGCCAAAAACGACGAATGTTTCGAAAACACTATTTTTAATATACACACTTGCACAATTGTAGGCGTATATTTACAAGAAAAAATTCAACATGTTATGTAAACATTAACATGCTGTTTCGCACTAAGGGTAAGAATACAAGACGTTTAATATAATACCGCACACGTATGTTATAGTATAGAGTAGTGATGTATAATACCGCACACGTATGTTATAGTATAGAGTAGTGATGTATAATACCGCACACGTATGTTATAGTACAGAGTAGTGATGTATAATACCGCACACGTATGTTATAGTATAGAGTAGTGATGTATAATACCGCACACGTATGTTATAGTATAGAGTAGTGATGTATAATACCGCACACGTATGTTATAGTATAGAGTAGTGATGTATAATACCGCACACGTATCTTATAGTATAGAGTAGCGATGTATAATACCGCACACGTATGTTATAGTATAAAGTAGTGATGTATAATGCCGCACACGTATGTTATAGTATAGAGTAGTGATGTATAATACCGCACACGTATGTTATAGTATAGAGTAGTGATGTACAATACCGCACACGTATGTTATAGTATAGAGTAGTGATGTATAATACCGCACACGTATGTTATAATATAGAGTAGTGATGTATAATACCGCACACGTATGTTATAGTATAGAGTAGTGATGTATAATACCGCACACGTATGTTATAGTATAGAGTAGTGATGTATAATACCGCACACGTATGTTATAGTATAGAATTGTGATGTATAATACACACACGTATGTTATAGTATAGAGTAGTGATGTATAATACCGCACACGTATGTTATAGTATAGAGTAGTGATGTATAATACCGCACACGTATGTTATAGTATAGATTTGTGATGTATAATACCGCACACGTATGTTATAGTATAGAGTAGTGATGTATAATACCGCACACGTATGTTATAGTATAGAGTAGTGATGTATAATACCGCACACGTATGTTATAGTATAGAGTAGTGATGTATAATACCGCACACGTATGTTATAGTATAGAGTAGTGATGTATAATACCGCACACGTATGTTATAGTATAGAATTGTGATGTATAATACACACACGTATGTTATAGTATAGAGTAGTGATGTATAATACCGCACACGTATGTTATAGTATAGAGTAGTGATGTATAATACCGCACACGTATGTTATAGTATAGATTTGTGATGTATAATACCGCACACGTATGTTATAGTATAGAGTAGTGATGTATAATACCGCACACGTATGTTATAGTATAGAGTAGTGATGTATAATACCGCACACGTATGTTATAGTATAGAATTGTGATGTATAATACACACACGTATGTTATAGTATAGAGTAGTGATGTATAATACTGCACACGTATGTTATAGTATAGAGTAGTGATGTATAATACCGCACACGTATGTTATAGTATAGATTTGTGATGTATAATACCGCAAACGTATGTTATAGTATAGAGTAGTGATGTATAATACCGCACACGTATGTTATAGTATAGAGTAGTGATGTATAATACCGCACACGTATGTTATAGTATAGAGTAGAGATGTATAATACCGCACACGTATGTTATAGTATAGAGTAATGATGTATAATACCGCACACGTATGTTATAGTATAGAGTAGCGATGTATAATACCGCACACGTATGTTATAGTATAGAGTAGTGATGTATAATACCGCACACGTATGTTATAGTATAGAGTAGTGATGTATAATACCGCACACGTATGTTATAGTATAGAGTAGTGATGTATAATACCGCACACGTATGTTATAGTATAGAGTTGTGATGTATAATACCGCACACGTATGTTATAGTATAGGGTTGTGATGTATAATACTGCACACGTATGTTATAGTATAGAGTAGTGATGTATTATACCGCTCACGTATGTTATAGTATAGAGTAGTGATGTATAATACCGCACACGTATGTTATAGTACAGAGTAGTGATGTATAATACCGCACACGTATGTTATAGTATAGAGTAGTGATGTATAATGCCGCACACGTATCTTATAGTACAGAGTAGTGATGTATAATACCGCACACGTATGTTATAGTATAGAGTAGTGATGTATAATACCGCACACGTATGTTATAGTATAAAGTAGTGATGTACAATACCGCACACGTATGTTATAGTATAGAGTAGTGATGTATAATACCGCACACGTATGTTATAGTATAGAGTAGTGATGTATAATACCGCACACGTATGTTATAGTATAGAGTAATGATGTATAATACCGCACACGTATGTTATAGTATAGAGTTATGATGTATAATACCGCACACGTATGTTATAGTATAGAGTAATGATGTATAATACCGCACACGTATGTTATAGTATAGAGTAATGATGTATAATACCGCACACGTATGTTATAGTATAGAGTAGTGATGTATAATGCCGCACACGTATGTTATAGTATAGAGTAATGATGTATAATACCGCACACGTATGTTATAGTATAGAGTAGTGATGTATAATACAGCACACGTATGTTATAGTATAGAGTAGTGATGTATAATACCGCACACGTATGTTATAGTATAGAGTAGAGATGTATAATACCGCACACGTATGTTATAGTATAGAGTAGTGATGTATAATACCGCACACGTATGTTATAGTATAGAGTAGTGATGTATAATACCGCACACGTATGTTATAGTATAGAGTAGTGATGTATAATACAGCACACGTATGTTATAGTATAGAGTAGTGATGTATAATACCGCACACGTATGTTATAGTATAGAGTAATGATGTATAATACCGCACACGTATGTTATAGTATAGAGTAGTGATGAAATTATTTAGGCCTGTATTCACTAACCATTATTTTGCCTAAGTCATGACTTAGCTACATGTTTGTTCTTTTGCATTTTAACGTTGCTACTATCAGCTTTAAAATCCAATTGAAACTTCGTAAATAAGCTTATTTGTGTTGGTATGAAAAGGGTAACTTAGGCTTAAGTCATAACTTAGACTTAAGTATTGTTGGTGAATACGGACCGTGGGATCAATCTAAATAAGTATGTTATTACTGTGATTTGATCTTACGAGCTTAGCTTTTATAAAAAATGGATTCGGGTTAGGATTTAACTCAGTCTACCAGTAGGGTTTATTCGGTCTTTAATGCTTGAAATTTAAATTCGTGAGATAAATTATGAAACGAAGTTGAGTGTGCAGATTTTTCTTCCAGTTCGATATGTCCATGTTAAATAAATTAATTACTATTTGTTTGTAACTGTTTGTATTCAAGCACGTTCATCTTTCGATATGGCATACATCGTTTGGTTCAATGAATAAATTTGGACGAAATGACATTTTAAAGAAGATGCAATTTTCAAAGCATTTAGACAAGACATTATTTTAAAGTAAATTAGAAATATGCTACGAGTCGCTCTAACGTGTAACAGAATAGGAATCTCAACAAGAATGCATATGTTTTGTTGTTGTTGTTGTTTTTGTTTACCGTTGTTGTTGTTGTTTTTCCTGATTTTCTAACAATCTGGTCCCAGTAACACTAACCTACATGTATCTTGAGGATACGCCATTTAACTTAATTAAATATCTGATGAAACAGGAAAAGTTTTCCCATTAAAATCATGAGTGAATGTTTCCATTTATATTAATTATACGCTGTGGTGACATTGCCTTGTCGTAAAATACATTTTAATATTATTTAATTTCAATTAATAAAAGGACGGCCGTACACGCATTCTAACTTCCCAGTCCCTCGCGTGTCATCCAGTCCCGGTCGGGATTCGGGGCGGTAACCTAATTGCAGAGAGGTGTTCCAGTTGTGAGGTTGGTTCAATTTTAAATGTTAGATGGTGTATTCCTCCACCAATTAGATCGCCAATATGGACATTATTGCGTCGGTGCAAGACTCTAAAGAACAACAAACAAAACAGAGTTATTTAATTACAAACCACTTCCGATATTTATCAATAGTCACTTTGTTGCCAGGCACTTCTTGCCTATCGGTAACTTCATCCAGCAACATGATTTATTGCGCAACCACTCTTTTCTCCTGTAAAGATCGTCTTTTACATGATTTATAACGATAAAACATTCTAGACCGAGCAGATTTACGATACTATCCTAACGATTATATGATATACGCAGACTTAATGGAACCAACAAGTCAAGAGCATTCTTTTCAATATGTCGATAATGGTGCTGTTAGAACCAATGTTTTCTGTCTGTCAATTGGTGGGTTTTCATTGTTCCTGTTCGTGACTATATTTACAACAGCAACTGTAACGACTGATGTTAGATATCTCGAAATGTTATCGACAGGCTACATTGATGTAAAGCTGGAATGAATTTAAATTAAAGGGCCATTTTCTAAACATTTGACTGGGATGATGAGAACATATATATATTATATAAATACACTACAAAAAATATGGTGGACACGTTTTTTTCCCCAGCATTTCTGAGAAAACCGATTTTCTTCAATATACACATGTCTTTGATACAGATTACTATAACTCGAATTATATATATCTATTTAAGTGTCCTTTGTGTCCAAAACGTTTCGAAATAATTATTTCACACAAAAAACATATATTGTCATTTTAACAAAATCCCTTCAAATAATACGATCAACTGTATCCTCCAAGGGGGGCATTACTTTCAACATGAACATTTTCACAATAAATCAAAACTTTCTCTTTTGAGAAATCACATCGACGATGTCGCGTTTTTTGTAACTTTGGTATTTTATCTATTGTTTTAACAGAAACATGTGCCGCATTTTTGAAACAAGAAGGTGTGTAGCTAGTTTAAGGATGCGCAATTTTAACATATAGATGCACTTTGGTATTTAATTTGAAGCAAAATGTTATATAAGTATGTCGTACATTATTGTTTAATTAATCTTATTTAGTGTACAATTTTATGATGCAAGGTACAGAGTTAAAGGTGGTATCATTATTGTTTGGATCATTTTTGTTAAGTAACCAGTTAAATAAGTCATTGTTTTCTGAAAATGTCCTACAAAATGTTGTTTATTGATGCCAGTGCTCTTTGTGAACAGTAAAACATTGATCCCCACTCGTCATTGCAAATTGGTATTTTCTATCTGAGCAACGCTGCAGAATTAGTTATTTTTAAACTAAGAAAACCACGTGACAACTTACTTTTGAGATCACATAGTATCGTCATCCAAGTAATCCTCGCTGACGTCGACATCTTATTTTGGCAGACATCACTATCGTGCTTATTTATAGATTTAGAAAGAATGAATATTTATAGTTTTTGCTTTTTTACAAGTTGTACTGCCCAACAATTGAGGAATTGTCCAAAATCAAACTTAATTATAAAAGAACTAGGTCCGAATACACGCCACCCCTTCCGCCCAACCATTGGTAAACTATTGTTACAACATGTATTTTATACAGACAAACTTGCGGATCCAACGTTTAAATAAATTACCTTAGAGTGTTTATTATCATAAATTAGCATATTCACAGTTTGTGGATAAATATAGTAGTTTAAGGAAGACAACATAGTTTAGCTAGTATTTAATTTTTGAGAGTTAATTGTCCTTGTTCAAATCAGCTCAACTATTATTTTATTACTCAAAGTTATTTATTACTCTACAGGTGACAGATAAGAATAAATTATGTACATACAGTAATAATTATGTAAGCGAGGAAACAATGGGACGAAATACTCAGGGGCCGAATCCCTGATTTTAACACAGGCACAGGAAAAAGGAGGTAAAACATATTGCAATTTGGGTTGGAAGTTGATGTGGAAGTGTTTTTTTATCATCAATAATTGTGATTATTGTTTGCACAATTGTAATCGGGTACAGGATCAAGTTTATACCATCCAAACAGCGCTTCTGTGCGCTTCGGTTTTAAGGGGCGCAGACAACCGTTTTCCTTATTTTGTCCTCTAAGAAAAATTCAACTCTTCTGCATAAATATATGCAGATTAAAGATGACATCAGATCTAAAAGATAAGAATTAAAGTGAGTAACACCCACTATCCATTACAACATCAGCCTATCATTTAGTGGATCAATTAATAACAGTTCTTATAAATAATTGATGATATAAAAGGGTGATGCAATTCAAAAACAAATACTGCACCTGATTGTTTTGTCGGTTGAGCGTCGGCTGCATAAACGGCCGGCTCCTGGTTCCGTCCGGACTTAGACAACTTAAGTCGTTAAAATGATAGTGTTATAGCTTAAGAAAATATAAGGGTATTTCTACGACTGGTTGGCCCGGTGTCAGGATAATATGACTGGGTGTGGTATCATATCATGTGTTCACCGCATGTTATACACAGTAAAGGCAGCACTATATCTGCTACAAGTGGACACCGTCTCCAGATAACTGAAATACTGTTGGTGGGACGATAAACCCAATAAACAAACATGCTATACACAGTAAAGGCAGCACTATATCTGCTTCAAGTGGACACCGTCTCCAGATAACTGAAATACTGTTGGTGGGACGATAAACCCAGTAAAAATAACACAATCATTGTCGAACGGGAGAGAAATGAAACCCGATGATGCGAACGTTGACTTTTCAAAAGATTGTCGCTTTCATACGACCCTGCTACAAAACCAATCAATTTCTAACTCTAATCACAACTCTCCTTGAACACACTGTCATCTGGAAATTGTCTAAAATTTCACTTTGAAAAAATGTTTTTTTCTTCATTTCCTGAAAATATTGCCCTTGCAAGTAATAGAAACCAATAATTATTACAGTGAACTCATCACGAAAATCGTATAATTACATTTGAAAAGAGGTATTGTACCTTAATACTCGATTGGAACAAGATATTAGCATTATATGTGTATATTAACTATCATTAAAACCAAAATAAAGCACAAATTAAGCCGATATGATATACTCATTGACACAAGGAACGCGCCACTTTGCCAGCGACGTTCCCCGCAGTGTGCTCCCATAGGAGGCTCCGATTTTGCATTCTTTAAATATTTTTAAACACGTGCATTTTCAATCCATCGACTTGTGTCTTGTGCATAGTAGTTAGAAATGATTTCTGTCTGTAAATAAAGAGAATCTTGCCTGTTTAAGTATTTACAGGCAAGATTTAAGTTTCTTTAGGAAAGTTAAGTCTAGACTTGATGTTGTCATTATTGTTTATAATTTCAATCAGTGATCCATGATTCCTTTACGAATAAAGGCAGAATTTCTCTTAGAAGTCGGATGCAATTTTAACGCCAAACAGTAATTCGTACAACACATTCTGAACTGCGGATTGTAAAATGTAGCCAGAAGAACAACCCCCTTAAATCCAGAATGGCTTTACCACGAGTTTTTCGAAGGGAAAATGCCTCGTAATCACGAGACAACCAGCGAAGTTGCACTTCCGAGGCACCATTTTCTGTAAAAGTATAAACTAGACTCGTTTTACTGTCTCACTGGGATCGACACATGAGGAGTCATAGGACCCATAAAAGTTGATTAAATATCGACCGTGCACTAATTTCGGATATAATTCAGATGTAAACCCCGTCTATGTAAACTGCCCTTTGGACATCGCGTTGCTATCTCACATGACTTTATAACTAGGATATGTCGAACATCAGGCTATTGCTACATAAATCGTACTTCAGGCCAAACGAGCGGTGTCTTTGCTTTTACAATTAGGAATTAGTTTCGACACAGTAATTTACCAGATTGTAATGAACCTAACCTACTAAAGTGACATCTTTGTACATGCCGCTTATGTGTCCTGTATGAGGTATATGTATTGTATCGTCCGGGCTTAAGTTATTGAGTAAAAATTAATTGGCGAGAAGAACATGCATCCACTGTCTGAACAGAAAATGGGCATATCGTGAAAATCATATTGGCATTCCAACTTAAAAGGAAGTAAGGCAATCGTATGTTTGTTTCTTTGTCCCACCAACAGTATGTCAGATATTTGGAGACGGTGTTCACTAGAAGCAGATATAGTGCTGCCTCGAACAGATATAGTGCTTGAGCGTTACACTACCATTTTAACGACTTTGGAATGTCGCGGCCCGGGATAGAACCTGGGGCATTCCGTACCTGGAGCCGACGCTCTATCGATTGCGCTTTCAACAATGTTTTTGCATTCAGTTGCTATAATATTCATAAAATATATGTAAAATGTATTGTATTTAGTGATATGAAATTGTTTGACAATGATCTTTTCTCATCTTATGAACTCTCATGACAATTTATTTCATAAATGTGGCAGGTTTTGTGTTTTCTATGGTCATTGTCAAAAGCTTAGATTTGAGATGTTTGCATATCTGTCAAATTATATTTTCCTGAGTCTAAAAATGTACACATTTGCAACAGTGGCAGATAATCCCATCACCGCGTATGTTCGAGTAATGGTCCGGACGAGAACTTTTATGGGGGATGTTTTCAAGCGAACCTGCGGTACCCCGGTGTTTCTACCACGACATAAGTGGGGAGGGGTGGGGTCTCCCTCCACCATTAATAAACTGAACGCGCCAATAAGAGCATAATTGTGTCGGTGCGATGTAAGAAAAAACAAAACAACCTGTAGCCAACACTTTACCCACAAAAATATCCTAAAGAAAACGAATCTGAAGAAAACAAATACCGGTTACCAAGTGGAGCATTTTGGCGGCTCATGATGTTAATCATACATGTATATAATCCTACGTAGCTTTACGTTATGACGTCAAGTGTCAATTTGCATTTCTGAAACTATCATGAAAAGAAACTGATTGAACAGCCATTAGTTACACCCTGTCCCATTGGCTCAAATTTTGAAAACGTTTGCCAAACTTGGTGACGGGATGCAATTTTTAAATCTTAGGTGTAAAGTTTGTTTTTAATGTTGTTTAAACGTACAAAGCGACGTCCATTTATAATAGTGGAGCCTGACCCAAGGCAAATGTCTTTGTAGAACCACTGAACCATGTAAAACAAAATACTTGTTTGTTTGATTTTTCTTCCGGAGTTTGGACTCACTTCATGTACATACTGATGTTTTATTGTGCAAATGTTGCTTATATGGCTGCTTTAAAATTATTTGTATATTGTTTTTGTGTATGTTTGAGGAACGTTGAGCTTAAAATTGTGCTGCTTCACATTATTCATAACTATGGATAATATGTTTGTAATTGATGTACAAATTCCGATATAAAACGTCTCGGTAACGGATCTTTTTTTAAAGAATATGTCTTATTAAACAAGACTTTTCAGCCTTAATGGTCACGTTATATCGGCTAGACTTCATTTGTTAGCTTTAATGAATGCGTTAAATTGATTGCCTTTTAATATTATTTTGTTTTAACCTGTGTATGTTTTACTTTAAACTGTTGCTTGGTTACCAGATTGTGAACCAAAGTTAAATATTTGCTGTTTTCTTTCTTAAAATACTTTTTTCTTTTCTCATAGCTTTAGACTGCTTTCGCATAATATGCTTATGTTCCGTCTTTTGTTTTGTGCGGATTGTCTTTATTTGGTGTCCGAAACTCAGATTCCCACTTGCTTTCAGCTTTTAAAGAAAACAAACGCTGAACGGTTCTCAACAGAAAATGCCAAAGTGTCACAACACTATTGCTAGTTCGGAATGTCATTTTATGTTTGAATCTCATGATTGTGGTTTATACACTTCGCTGAATGCTTTTGTGTGTGCTGCTGGTTTATATCTCTATGAATTATTCAAGACAAATGGTCCCCAAATCTACCGGAGCCATTATCTTTGACACTAGCTTCAAACCATAGCTTTCAGGTCAGCGCAATATATGCTTCGAAATGAAAACTTTCCTATAAATGGTTCGTGTTGTTGGCGTGTCATGTTTCAAGCTTTTTATAAACTTTCAGTAAGAATGAAAACTAAGGAGAATTCAAAGTAACATACGCTGTACATTATGAAACATATTTCTTGTGTTAGAATCAGCCCGATTTTGGTATATATTATCAAACTTATTTTCGGCGCTATTAATGTACAAAGATGTTTTAAAATTTATTTAATCGGAAATGTACACAAAAGAGAAAAATGTCATTCAACGGACTCCTACTTACGTTCATTATATAAATGACGGATTATTGTTAGAAAAACACGCCTACATTGTATATATAAAGCCTTCATTAGAAAGCCACTTATAATGTGAAAAGACACTTCTCCAGTGAGATTCCCTTGGGCCCCAAACCTTTGACTGTATCTATATATATCCTGCATCCATTTAAGTGTTTAACGATCGTTTACTAACCTCACGCCTTGCTAAACGCGTATTGTTTAGGCTTATGCAAATTGCATCAACATGATGGGGGCTGTCTGATCACGACCTACATTATTTGCTATATTTATGTCAGTACATTTTAGTTACTTATTCAGATAAGTAAATAGATAACTAAGACTAAGAATTAGTTTAAATCGCAACATATTGAGCAGGCTAAGGTGGTAAAGGACAACTTGTACAAGGAAACCTGTAAAATAAACGTAATGGCAGAGTCTTTTAAAGTCTGAGGAGATATGAAAGTTCAAAGAGGTTCGCATTAAAGTGGCATCAAGTATCCAGTACTTAAGTGTCTCTAGCCGGCCATCAAGAAATGGTAATACTTCCGATGCTTTTAAAGAGAAAGTAATACTTCTGCGCCGGTACATTTTAATTTCCGTTCAATTATGTGTTCGGTATTCGCATCACTGAATGCATGTTTTTAGTAGGGAATCTAATTCTTGGTATTTTTTGTCAACGGGTAGTATGTTACAACAGCTAATGCTTCAAACTATTAGGAAGGGGATGGCATTCCGGTGTATAGCAGTGGCTGGGAAAATTGTAGTTGAGCATACAAGATACAAAGTTGCTCAAACGGAAAATAAAATTAATTAAATTGTATGCATTAAGCCGAAACGGTCTGTTTTGCGCATATTAGAACAACATCACTATATATAAATACTCATATAGAGGAAAACTCATTAGGAAATGTTGAGATTGGGCTTAAGATCATTTGACATTGGTCTGCTTTAACTGACACATTTACCTGAATCAAATTAGTTATGGCTTGCCTCTTTCTTGTATAAGAAAAACATTTAATAATTCGTAAACGCGTGTATTTTAAACCTCGTTCAGGTTTTATCCTGTACACGTTACATTTACATTAATCGTATTTAATAACCCATTGTCGAAAACAAGAACTCATATTTCTTCGTAAATAACATTAAACTGTTAGGTGAACAGTTTGGTGTGTTGATAAAGGTGTGTTTTTGTTGTTGGTTTTTGCTGTTGTTGTTTTGTGTGTGTGTGTGGTGGATGGTGCTTTTCGCTATACTGCAGAAATAAAAAGCATGTGACCATGGTGGAGTTCTGTTTGTCTACATCGATATGCAAAAATGACAAGCTCCACGTCAAAGTGTCCGACCACGTGTAATCCTGTCGGTTTCAATCAACTAAACTTCTTATTTGGAAGGAAGCTTTTGAGACTTTGAGACAGTAGTACTTGTAACAAAGCATCTAAAGGTCTGTGCAGAATATGAGTTTAACAGGCGTCGTCATAAAGGTTTGTCAAATGCTTATTTGAGTTTTCAATACATTGTTTTGCGCTTAGCATTCAATCAAAATTGTTTGATTTGGTTTCGTTTTGTTCGGTATTAAAGACATGGCAGCGACATGTTTTGGTTGTTACCTGGACGTCATCTGTTATTGGTGGTGAAACACAAATGTCTGGGTATAACCGCAGACGACTGTACAATTGACAACGCGTTCTTTACAATTAATTTGTTTGATCCAACAGAAGTTCGATTATTTAGAGACAGCGTCCACTTGAAGCAGAGGTAGTGCTTCTTTGGCTGCGTATAGCATTCCGTGAAATATTCTTGCTTAAAGCGCATGCTCTCTGTGGCGCCATGGTTGTCTCACATCCGTGGTCTTTCTTGTAAGCCTTTGTGTTGTAATCTGCTAACATCTATTAAATATCAACTGTACATAAGTAGTATAAGGCGGCAACATCTGAGTGGTCATATTGGAAAATCTTCCTCCCACATCAAGTGTCTTTGACAGGAGTCCACAAAAGTGTGAGATTACAGAAATCTTCTCTCTTGTCATTCACGTACAGACGTATGTTCCTATACCACTCCTCATTTATATATGGGCTTCTCAGTAGAGATAAATTAAAGGTTGTTTTCCAAAGTGTGCCTTTTTTATGAACATGTGTCCCTTATTTACCAGTGTTTTGGGGCATAATTTCGGTCTAAACGCATATTTGTATCCAGTTTAGACGGTTTTAAACATTAAAACATGGGTTTTAAACATTAAACATGGTACATGAAAGACAGTAAACATTGATTTAAACAATCCTTCTTAATTATTTGTTGTTGTTGTTGTTGTTTCAAACCTTTCAAAAGAATTATGAGGATTTTTGCAAAATATTGGGCTCTACGTCTACGCCTTTAGCCTTCCGTTTACACGCGAGTAGTTAAAGATCGGGGCCAGTTGTATAAACATGGTTAAATTTTAACCAATGGTTAAAGTTTGGTTCCCAAATACATTTTGGTTAACTTGCTGCTTAGCTATTGTATAAATGTTTTCGTTAATTTAACCAGTTACAATTTAAACCATTTTTGGTTAACTGTATTCAATCAGTGGTCCCTATGTAAAAGTTATAACCAAAAATAACAATGGCCGCTAATGTAGCAGAACCAATGAGAATGTTGCACTGTGGATACTTTGGTTAATTTAACTTTTGCTTGAAATTAAACAGTTTGGTTAAGTAGCAAAATCAGTTTACTGTCTTTATACAAATTTATAACCACTTTGGTTAACTAACCAAGGAAGTTAAAGTTTACTAGATGTTAACCAGTTAGAAAATAACCAAATGTTAATTTTAACCACTGTTGAAAGGAAATACCTCTGTGAGATTGACAAAGATGGAATGTCAGACTTTCCCTACAACAATAAAGGTCTCAATGAATAATAGTTGGCAGTACTTTTCAACAACAATCATTGAATAATTAATTTGATTGTTTGAGAATGAATGCTTGGTTAAAACTGTCGGATATGACAGTCACGTGGGGAAAATGCACGATTTTAATAATTTATTTTTGCGTGGCAAAGTCTTGCGATACTTAGGTATGCAATAATTTAATTTATTGCAAAAGCATTGATTAATAAATAATATATTAAATGCAAATGAAAATTGATCTCTGATCTATTAAAAATAAACGACAAGAAACCGCATTTTCAGCGGATTACATGCTGGTGTCACTGTTTTAGACTCATAATTATCCCTAGTGTATATACATTGTGACGCAAATCTAGGTAGATAGGGCGAATGTCGTTTATTTGCAAGGTTATCTATGTGGGATTTATAGGCTAAACGCATTTAGCCATGATTGTTTTGAAGTGTATGCCTTGTATGTCCATTTATACCTGTATAGATGCAGTTGATTCACTTTATTGTGTAGAATTAAGTCACTGTGACATTTGTAAAAAACGGACCTGGTAGCGCAATCGGTGCATGTAGAGTGTCGGCTCCAGGTACGGGAGGCCCCAGGTTCGTTCTCGAGCCACGACATACCGAATTCGTTAAAATGGTATTGGTATAGCTCCCTTACAACGCTCAAGCAAATATAAGGCTACTTCCACGACTCGTTGGCCCGGTGTCAGTATAATGTGACTGGGTATGTTATCTTGCCTGGTGTTCACGGCATGCTATACACAGTGAAGGCAGCACTTTATCTGTTTCAAGTGGACCCCGCCTCCAGATAACTAAAATTCCGTTGGTGGGACGATAAATCCAACGAACATAAACATTTGTAAAAGGAAACATATATAACATATATAACGAGCATATTTCTTATCAGTCCAAGGTAACAAATCTCATATTAATATGTAAATATATAGCTGAATTTTATATCCATCTTATTCTTTTGTGAAGAAGCAAAACAATTTTCCATATTGACGAAGATTTAAATAAATGAAAACGTATAAAACAATATCATACCATTTTCTCAGAGCTTAATGAAAGCTTAATAAATTCGTGGTCGCATCATAATCCACATTCTTAAGCCACTTTCTTAAGCCATAGACACTTTTTGACCAAAACATTTGGGATAAGAGGACAAAATTTGTAAAATACAAATACGTGATGGGTAACTTGTAAAATCTGACGCTAAAGAAAAAAAACTTAAGCGGGCTTGTCGCCTCCATTCTTTGCCACATTAGTTCCTTTTTATATCAAAATACAAAAAAAAAACAGCAAAGCCTATCAAATTAGATGTAAAAGTATGCACTCATCAATGTGCCATTGCAAAACAGACGGTTTGAGCGTAGGTTTATACGACACATCCAATTCAACTTAGTCGGAAATTGCAATAGAGATCAATCTGCCAAGTCAATAAAGTTTGCCGCAGGCTGGGTACGAATAATTTCACAAACAACACGGAGCATTGCCGGGTGTTTCTTCGTCCTAAACATTTATGCATATTACCAAGCCTTTATTTAATACGAAAAAAATACAATGCCCTTTGAGTATTGCAAAATATGTCCTCTAAAGCACTTCTCCAGGAAAACACATGCCAGCTAAATACAAATTTGACGTGAAACCGCAACGTTTCGACTGTTTTATTTAGACTTTTCAAACCTGTTGCCATTTATTTTAAGATCTCACAAGTTTACATAAACAAAATCAGTTCCGTAAAAGATCCTAAAGTTATTGCCGTTTTAAATATCCTGGGGAGTTTTACAGAAGATAAAAGACAAAGTTTGGACTCCAAGACAAAAGTTATAACGTCCGCAATCATAAATCAAAGAGCCATGACAATTACAAGCGATAAGTGTACCAATTAATCTCTATTGGACAATGGCCGACACAACTATCCACCCTCACCCCTCGCTGCTGAGGAGTGGGTTCGAGTTTCGGTTGAGCGAGTGCCAAATGTGGGAAGCTCTTCAAGTGGACCTGCGGTGCGCCAGTGGTTCTACCCAGTCATTTATCCGAGGTCTGCATTCACACAAAAATCTAAAATCGCTGTAATGGACACCATTGGATCGATTCTATTAAAAACTTAAAACAAAAAATCAGCTACATTTTACTTCGGTTTAACCCGTAAATCATCATACATCAATTTACAACTAATTTAAATTTGATGGTTCTGTTTGTTCTATCTGTCTTTTCTGTGGTGTAACATAGCTGTCATTATAGTTCCCCATGCTCCGTTATTTCTTGTAAATTACTCACAGAAACCCGTTTTAGACTAATCGCAGTCAGTTTACCATTCCCATGTTGCTCTCAGAAGTTTTGCAGTCTGGTTTTGGAATGGTTATTGTTTAAGAAAATAGTTCCAAGGCATCACAGGGACATCTTCAAAACTGCCAAAATGTCGTTTGAACGTTTCAAATAAGTCCTTTATATCCCTTTACTCCAATTAACAGATGTAGTTATTAATTACAATGTTGTGTCGACAACAATATTATTTCGAGCTGACTTAACAAGGCTTGATGCCGCCAACAAGAGAGCCTGCGTTGCAGAATTAAAGTGTCTTGAGATCGCCAGAGGGTAATTAATTGAAAAACGGCGGCACCGACTACTCGCAGATTAAATAAAATCTACGAGATTTTTTCCTCATGATATGGGCGATTTACATCTTTTTTTTTGTCGCTGACAACGTCACAAATATAAAACTTGTAGATTGAAGCGGCGTTGGCTTTACAAGCAATAAATATAAAATATTGTTCATATTCCATGTTGCGTTATGACGTGGTTTGGTGCCGTCTTTCCTGGTCTGGTCGCTTTGAAATTCATTCGAACTTGGCTTGCCTTATCATCTCAAAGTCCCTCTTAAATGATGTTATAATCGCAGAAAAAAATATCCTTAAACAGCTTTAAATACATTTTGGAACTCTGAATGGTTAGCCGGCGATCGTTTCTATGGGCTTCATTGATAAGACAAAATGGAGCCTAAAGAATATTTGACTTTAATGCAATATTACAGAAAGACCTTAACACACATGGACTTTCAAACATTATGCTGACGTACAATCGCATTTAAGATCATTCGAAATATTGTGAGATGTTCGTCGAAAGCAGGAACAGGTTCCGATCATCCTCCGATAAAAAAAAAAAAAAAAAAAAAAAAAAAAAAAAAAAAAAAAAAAAAAAATTTACCAAGTATAATGTACTTTAACGTTGGTATCAGACAGTTTGGGCCGAACTTTGTTTTCCAAAACAACCAAATAGTTTCTTGTTACCTGAAAAGATCTCTCGAAATACTGTTTTTTGATGTCCAACACCTATGTTAAAAGTGAAACATAACATTCCTCTTGTCATTTCAAGAATGTACTTCCTGTCTGAGCCACGCTGCACAGTTAGCTATTTTTTTAAAACTAAGAAAATCACGTGACCACATCATCCGATTAACTGGTAAGAACGTAGATGTCTGTTTAAGACAGAAATCCCAGATGTGCCTATTTATATATACAAAAAAAACATTACGAGCGATTTATTTAAAGGTCTGTAATGTCTAACAATCAAGGCTGTGTTCAGAATCGGTTTTACTTAGTCTTAAGTACGAGTTTATGAAGTTATTATGCCCAAATTCCTAAAACCAGGCATAAGATATTTTTCCAAGTATTTGATATTGGCAAATTGTTGCATAGCACTTTTAATGGCTCTTGGTCTTACGATTCTTATTGATATTGATGTGTGTTCGAGTCAAAGTTTCCTTAAATTGCATCGGAAATCAGTTGAGCGATCGGACCTGGTAGCGTAGTCGGTATCCTAATACAAAGACCCCTGCTTCAATCCCGGGCCTCGATTTACCAAATCCGTTATAAATGGTAGTGGTTCAGTTCCCTTGCTTTTCTTACGCAGATATAAGTGTGGCTCTTCGACCGGTGTGGTATCATGCAAGGTATTCAAGGCAAGCTATACACATTGAAGGCAATTGGAAGCTTTTAGTAGGACAAATAATCTAACAAACAAATTTTAAAAAATCTTATTTAGACGATATGGAGAACTTCGTGGCAGTTGGACAGCTCAGTACCCGGTAGGATTTCAACATTTGTGGGGCTGCCTACATTGACCCTTCTTAAGAAAAAGTGACTTGCTTAAAATACCATTGATGTGTAAATGTTGGTAAGAGAGGTCCGCTTACAAGAGGTAGCCTCCAGGACATGTTACTCTTCACACTCCTCGGTCGTTGAGTCCCGCTTAGGCCTAGGACTTGATGTAAAAAAGTAAGTTAGCTGAAGTGCGTCGCGCAAGTGGTTCTCCCCGGATACTTGTCTGGGTTCATCCTCTAAAAAACAGGCGGATGCCAATGAATACCATATTTTTTTCGTTCGGTGTTTTTCTAAAACAAAATCAAACCGTAGGTTACTTTAAAGACATGTCCTTCTTCAATAAGATCACAGCTGGTCACACCCAAACTACCTTTCCTCAACCCACAGTGTGAAGCCAGATAAGCCACAATCTAACTTCCAATGTCTGATAGTAATCGTAAAAAAGTAATATTTATCTGCTTTGAAACTTTTATAATAAAGGCATCGAAAATGGTCTTCTTTAGAGTATCCTCTCCCAAGATAACACCATGCTATGAGAGCGCAGCAGGATACTTGATTAGTGTAGTATATACAGAGGTATCATAGGGAAAGAGGTCGTAAAACAATAAAAAAAATATTAGTCATACTTGATGAATAAGGGCTTAATGCACTGCCATTGGTCATTAACGCTCTAATCCCCTTCCCTTTTCTGATACTACTCCAGTATGAGGTTGTGTCCAGTTGGCAAAAAGCACTACCCCCCCCCCCCCCCCCCCCCCACACACACACACACACACACACACACACACATACACACACACACACACACACACACACACACACACACACATACACACACTTCCTTCCTCCAACCCATTAACCTCTTACTGTGATCCCCGTGTCAAGACAGATAAGGCCACATTCCAGTTTTCAATGCCTTTAAGTTGCAAGAGGTTTTTGTTAACCATTTCCGCTAACATGCATGATGGTTTTCAAAGTGGTGCCCACAGTTTGTCAAATACATGTAATGTTATTTACCCATGTTGATGGTAATTTGTACATAATTTCTTCCTAAGCGTATAGCACGAGTAAAGACGATCTGTCTACTGCCACAATGGAAGGGAAATATCGTGAAAAATCGATCAAAATGCTGACTCTTTCAAACCATTAAATAGAGCACGATTTATAGATGTCTGCCACTAAAGCAGTCTTCTACAGAGCCTTGCGCCTTCTGTTTACATGCGAGCAATACGGGAGGTCTATTCAAGCACAGGGGCGGATCCAGAAAAAAAATGTGATTGAGGTGGTATGCTACAGTGTTCACACCTATCCAGGGAATCAGTAATCATTGTTTTGCAGGACCTTTTTGGTAACAATTTCGAAAAATATCTATAATCCAAACTTCCATTTAACAAAATTGTGGTACCAAGACAAGTATGGTTTTCACACACACACACAAACGTGGCATCTAGAATCGGATTTACGAACAGACAGAAGATAATTGAATAACGGTCTTGCAGCGACACCTGACGCGTAAGATTAATTGAAATCTAAGTGTTTTGTCTCATCAGAGGAAAGCTCCCGGTGGTGTAGACGATTAACACCTTCTTCTGTCGCAGACGGCGCTACAAATTCCGATTTAAGACGGCAAATATATTGCGGATTGCAACGACAATGACTTTACAGGCGAGACAGAATGATCCCTTACTTTGTTTTTATTTTTTATCTATTTCTTTGATTGTCTTCTCTCTACTTCCACTGGTAATCTATTCTGTAACTGAAATGACATATTTCATGGCTGGCATTATCAGCTATGCTAACTTACGACTGATATGGTCAATTCAGGAATCTGAACAAACATTTCATAGCTTTCGATACATCTATATACATCGTCATATACCAATTCGACATGCCCATTATTCCGTTAAAAGGCATCATTACACAAAAGTATAACAGGTTTCTGTATTCCCAAAGGATCTAGGCTTTCCGCGATATTCCGCGGCGATTTCATTCCGTGACTGATCGATAGAGATGTTACTGTCAAGGGGGGACCGTGGCATTAATTTGATTGCAGCGGTGCGGAAGGATTCGAATCGCTTGTATAATTCACCATGTTTGCTTTTCGACTAAACTGTGTTGGGATTTGCGACTTGGGAGAATGACAGATTACCATTCTAATCGGAATGTTTGACACTTATTCCATTGTCACCATGAGGAACACTTTACCCACCGGTTTTTGTTTGTTTGTTTGTTTGTTTTGTAGCATCGCACCGACACAATTATAGTGACAACTAGATGATTGTATTCTTGTAGGGAGACCGCAGACTTATGTTTGTGTAGAACCACTAACGCACCGCATGTTAGAAACCAACCACTCGGTAAGGGACAAAGGAGTTACCTATCAGAGACTCCAACCGCTCGGCCACTGCTCCCCATCGGCTTTTAGCTGCCTTTATCTTGTTCACTTGCCCAAGTCCTTTGTATTCGGCATGTTCATGGTCTGACATTTGACTACTAAAACAACTTTAAACTTTACTACTGTTGCCTTTTTTACTGATTTACTGATGCATTTTCTTTATTGATAAGTCATGTGTTATTCTTCTAGTGCGCGTTTCCTTTCTTGGCATTTATGTATTTTATATTTTTATTGAAGAAATACTATGGATCAAATATAAGGTTAAGCTCAATGTTCTGTTTATTTGCCATATGACAGGACAATCCTTAGTTGAATAAAAGATATACATGTACCTTTATATAAACTCCCGTAAAATAAACTAGTATGTATACTTAGTAATGTTACCTTATAGCAGGCGCGTATCTGGGTCGTTTTTGAAGTTACGCACAATTATAAGGGAAATAACCTTTGTAATAATACTTTTGATTATATTCGTTCTTTTCTAATGAATAACAGGTAAAATGCGGACATGCGAGGAAAAATATGAACGACTTAAATCCTGACGTGTATAAGTTTAATCATTTTAAAACCTTTTCAACTTTAATGGTGTGGTAATAAGATTTTATAACATAGAAACTACGGAAATAAAATATATCATTCCTAAACCCGGTGTAGGCATCGACTTTCATAGTGTTTTTGGTACTTTCAGATTTTCGATTTTTCGAACGGAAGTTACGCACGTGCGTAAAGTGCGTAATGGCAGAAACGCGCCTGCCTTATAGGTCAAAACATGTACAAAGGCCAAATCTAGATTCAATTATATTTATCTATTTAACAAATAGTTCTTTCGATTATTCTTATTAAATGTTAGCATGTAGTTTGTTTGTTTATGTTTATTGGGTTTATCGTCCCACCAACAGTATTTTAGTTATCTGGAGACGGTGTCCACTTGAAGCAGATATAGTGCTGCCTCCACTGTGGATAGCATGCAGTAAACAACTGGCATGATACCACAACCAGTCACATTATCCTGACACCGGGCCAACCAGTCGTGGAACTGCCCTTATATTTGCTTGAGCGTTAGCATGGGAGCTATACCACTACCATTTTTAACGACTTTGGTATGTCGCGGCCCGGGATCGAACCCGGGGCCGCCCATACCTGGAGCCGACGCTCTACCGATTGCGCTACCAGGTCCGGTGTAGTATGTAGTAACAGTAAATATGTTGTTTTCTTTAAATCACTATTTTCCACAGGGTGTTTTCATTTTAGGCTACGTAGCCTTTAAATACTTCTTTTAGATTTATTGAAGTTTGTTTGTTGCTGTTTGTTTGTTTTTTGCAATGCGTATTGGGAAAGTCACGTGACGATTGTTAAAAGAACGGACACCATATTTGTACAAACCTTACTCGGACTGTCACTTGTGTCAGCCATTCTGTTGTATATCTGTAATGTGAAAGTTACGAGATCTTTCGACGCTTCATTGGACCGCGTTTAAAATAGCCGCGGCGATTCCTCTAGGTATTTTGTAAACAATCGAACAAGACACGGTTTTTATTAGTAAAGAATGTAAACTTGTGCGTTATAGTCAGGAGTTATATCAGTAGTAACAAATACATGCGTTCACTACTTCATGTACTGAATTATCCACGGAACACAAATCTGATACTCGGCCTTCAAACGAAATTTTTGTTTGTATGCGATAATATCAGGGTTACTCATATAATAATAAGAAAAACAACAGCATTTTTTTAAATTTTCAACACAGTTGTTGGAAATTGTCTAAATGGTTCAGCCAAGTCTGAAGTCCTTTTCAAAGTGCATGCTCTTTAAAGGCAGTATTTAATAGTTTTGACCTTTAATCTTTTCTCAAACAACCACACGAACATTTATTATTTCTACATAAAAAGATCTTGCTAAATGCTTTTTATTGATGTCCTACATCTGTGTAAAAACGAGAAGCCTCACACTCCACTCGTCATGACAGACATGTATTTCCTATCTGAGCAATGCTGCATAGTTAGCTATTTTAAACTAAAGACATGTTTTTCCTATCTGAGCAATGCTGCATAGTTAGCTATTTTAAACTAAAGACATGTTTTTCCTATCTGAGCAATGCTGCATAGTTAGCTATTTTAAACTAAAGACATGTATTTCCTATCTGAGCAATGTTGCATAGTTAGCTATTTTAAACTAAAGACATGTTTTTCCTATCTGAGCAATGCTGCATAGTTAGCTATTTTAAACTAAAGACATGTTTTTCCTATCTGAGCAATGCTGCATAGTTAGCTATTTTAAACTAAAGACATGTTTTTCCTATCTGAGCAATGTTGCATAGTTAGCTATTTTAAACTAAAGACATGTTTTTCCTATCTGAGCAATGCTGCATAGTTAGCTATTTTAAACTAAAGACATGTTTTTCCTATCTGAGCAATGCTGCATAGTTAGCTATTTTAAACTAAAGACATGTTTTTCCTATCTGAGCAATGCTGCATAGTTAGCTATTTTAAACTAAAGGCATGTTTTTCCTACCCAAACAATGTTGCACGGTAAGCTTTTTTAAACTAAGAAATCCACGTGACCACTGTCTTTTAAATTCACGTTATATCATTATCAACCGGGTAATCCGCTTTGACGCGAGTATCCATTTTTAGTACAAATCCCAATCGTGCTTATAGATAGAGTTAAAAAGAATGGACATTTCGAGTGAATTGTTCAGGATTAATCGAACAAATTATGTACTGTTCAACATTGTGTTTTTTTTTTATTAAAGCATGTGTCAATAAAGATATTCTATCAAAGTCCCCAAAACAGAGATAATGTTTTGTTAATTGTATTTAAAATAAGCATACACCTCTCTATACCACCTTTAAATTTGTTGATGATTGTTTCTAAGGGGGGAAATAATAGACTGTTGATTGTCTTATAAATCGCTGCTATCTCGCACATGCTGACATCGGATATGCATCAAAGGAGATAGATAAAACTACTAAAGGAAATCGACCAGAAAATTACCTCGTCCAGTAAACCACGTATGAACATTTGTAGGAGTAATCACATATTTTTCTCGTTATTTTACTCCGAACGTCTAGACAAGAGTTGTAATACTAAATCCAAACAAATGGAAATTCCGAGACAACATAAAAAAATCTCCCACTTATTTTTTCTAATGGTATTACAAATGTAAATTGTCTTGTTTAAGAGGAGCGTTTGTTGAATGTTGCATGTTTTATGATGTTTAATTTGTTTGTGCAGAGTAAGTAAGCAGACTTTGATTATGTAAATGATATTTAGTTTGTACTTATGCGTGTTCCGTTATTTTGTTATTTTTTATGTTAAATCCATAGAAGGGCGTCCGTGGCGTAGCGGCAAGGTCGCCGATTTATACATCCCCTGACTGCTAAGCCTCTCACCGCGTGGTTTTGAGTCCCGATCGGGGCGAACGATTCAATGTGGGAAGGTCTTACAGCTGACCTGCTGTGCGCCGGTGGTTCTATCTAGTTCTTTGTCTGGGGACTTCCTTCCACCAAAATAGCTTGACGTCGCTTTCAGGATTATAATTATAATTAGTCGCTGAGGTGTATTTCAAGATACAAAACTTATTCCCTTGTTTTGTATAATGCCAGTATTGTTCTAACAAGCATAAGAAATGAAACTGGAGGTGGAGGTTTTCAATGACCTGTGCCGATATTTCGTACTTTTTAAAATTCGTGTAAAATATTATTTAGACATTTAACGTAATGAAATAGCTCCACATAAAAATCCACTGTAAAATAGTAAAAGTAAAATAAAATCTCACAAGTAAAAATAAATGTTAACGTCCTGAGCCATAAAAATTGTGTTTCCCGAGCCATAGAAATCGTGTTTCCAAGCCATAGAAATCGTGTTTCTTTAGCCATCGTGTTTCCTGAGCCATAAAAATTGTGTTTCCTGAGTCATAAAAATCGTGTTTCCTGAGCCATAGAAATCGTGTTTCCTGAGCTATAAAAATCGTGTCTCCAGAGCCATAAAAATTGTGTCGTCTTCTAAGGAAGCTTTTTAGAATTGCATTTGACAAGGTTAAGTTTAATACAATTGGCTTCACTTGGTTTCTGTGTAAAATAGCCAGAGTTGTTTATTTCACAATTAACACTTAAATCACAAAAGGAAGACATTAAAAAACTGTGTTTAGAAATTACCTCTTTAATTAGAATGTAACTATGCTTCATTTTTGCATACACAGTATAAATTATATCCAACACAGATGCTTTTTTGTCATATTTAAAAATAATGGCCAAATTTGACATTAGGCTTGTGTTTGTTTGAAAAACCATCCTTATTATAACACTTAAAAAGAAAGAAAAATGGAGAGAAAGTCAACAGCAAAATTAGCATATCAGTAATTAATCGCACATGTTTTGGTTTTAATATGAAAAGGTTGTGTATACATTGAATGATGCAAATTCAATTAGCCTTTAGAAATATCAATTTCATTGCAAGCTTAATTAATATAGAATGTACAAATTTAAGACGCGATATTTTGCATCTGTGAGTACAAGTAACTCACAAGTCCTCGCTTAGTAAACATCATACATGAGATTCCGAAACCATAAAATTTCTTGTAACATTGCCATTTTGAGTATACACTGTCAACATTAAACTTAAACTACATCATAAGTAAGACCTCAATAATACTGGCGATACTCACACCAATTTACCCGACACTTATACGACTGTCAAAACAAAACTGCCTTGTCCTTTAGAACTGCCATCTTGACATGATTGATATAATTTCTAGCACGACGACATAAAACAGGAACCTTTCGCGTTTCCTTATCCGTTTATCCCACCTACTTATCTCACATTTCGACTGTCTCTAATAATTATCGATTCACTTTCTGGAACAATAAATTCATTTGTTAGAAGCCCGTGCTTTTCGGTATCGGGAAACATATTGTGTTTTGCCGGACGGGATAATTAGGGAGGAGATGTGGCATTGTGTCCGGATAATTGGAGCGTCTGCCAGAGACGGGGACTGTCAGCGGTTTACTTACAATGTCCAGTCACACTTGTAGTCAGATTATCTCCGAATCGTAGTTAATCCATTCAAAAGTCAGAATAGGTCGATTGTTTTAAGTTTGTGACATGAGATTAGCCATAATGTCAGTAGTTCATTTCAACACACGTTTACGTTTGTTTTATTTTGTTATTGTTTGAGTTTAATATATTGCAAATAAAATCGCTCTCAGGTGTTGTTGACTGGTTGCCTATCGGACAACACGAGTATCAGCTGAATCTATGCTATTATCCGTGATAAAATGTGTTTCTACATGTACAACATCCTTCATAGAAATTTACTATAACAGCGTGATAAGGTTAAGCAATGTTAAATATGGCTAGATCCTTTAGAAAACTTGGCATTCCAAAACGGTAAAAGCCGGGATCTATGCGTAACCTCTCGTTTTCAGTATTTCCTCAATATAAGAATTTATTGTACATGTACATCTAAAGTTAGTTTATCTTAAAATCTGTTTAAAAAAAAATACATAGGGCCATGTCATAATAAGCTATTCTAATCTTTTCTTTGCAGTTGTCGTACTCTGTGCTTCCGCAGACTCCGTGCGAAATATCATGATTAAAGCTCATGAATTGAACTTTGACAATGGCGAGTACGTCTTCTTCAACATCGACCTTTTTAGCAGGTAAGCTTTCTTTACTTTTAACTCGCACAAGGTTTATGGCTCTGACTCATATTACCAAGACGGTTGTAGATTCTAAGTTTTCTACGACAAAATGCATGCATTATACACTGTCACTTGCTAGTCACGTTTTCTTTTTTGTTTAGAAGGGGACGTTACTCTTACACTTGAAATTATACTTCATTAACCCCATTTTGACAAAGAAATACATACAATGTTATCATACTGTCTGAGATAAATAGGAGTCAAAGTGCTTTGGCACTGGCTTAAAAACAAGCTTAAAGAAAAGTGTAAAATTAAGAATGTTTCTTATACAGAGTTTACGGAAAGACCTACCCGCAAGGCATTCAACTAAAACCTTTATCTCTCGTTTTTGCCGTAGAACAAACATGATTTTGACATGATTTGTTCACAAGCGTCAGTTTTGTAGATACGGTGGGATTTTAATACATCTAAATGTTACATAAAACTGTCGTCAAACAAAGACCTGGAAACAAAGAAACAATGATAAATAAACTCATCGCGGAAATAAATTTTAATTTCTTTAAAATGTTTTCGCCAGTGTGAAATAGCACCAGACTACTGATACCAAATTTGTGAAAACAAACGTAGTTCTAAAATGGTTGATGATTTGATGACCAAACTCACCGAATCAAAGAGGCGTGAAATAATGCACGCCCATCCGTCGATTTGGGGCTTTTATGCCGTATTCAGCTCACAACATATTCAACTTACGGTGAGGTATATTCTTTAGTTGACAACATATTCAACTTACGGTGAGGTATATTCTTTATTTGACAACATACTCAACTTACGGTGAGGTATATTCTTTATTTGACAACATATTCAACTTACGGTGAGGTATATTCTTTAGTTGACAACATATTCAACTTACGGTGAGGTATATTCTTTAGTTGACAACATATTCAACTTACGGTGAGGTATATTCTTTAGTTGACAACATATTCAACTTACGGTGAGGTATATTCTTTAGTTGACAACATATTCAACTTACGGTGAGGTATATTCTTTATTTGACAACATACTCAACTTACGGTGAGGTATATTCTTTAGTTGACAACATATTCAACTTACGGTGAGGTATATTCTTTAGTTGACAACATACTCAACTTACGGTGAGGTATATTCTTTAGTTGACAACATATTCAACTTACGGTGAGGTATATTCTTTAGTTGACAACATATTCAACTTACGGTGAAGTATATTCTTTAGTTGACAACATATTCAGCTTACGGTGAGGTATATTCTTTAGTTGACAACATATTCAACTTACGGTGAGGTATATACTTTAGTTGACAACATATTCAACTTACGGTTAGGTATTTTCTTTAGTTGACAACATATTCAACTGACGTAAGTTGTAAACGTTGGATATGTACACATCCTTTTGAAATAATGTTCAGCTTCAGCCTATACGTATAACATCTTATACGTTGATTGACCTTTATTTAACGTTTAGTAATTGATCGTATTCACGACTATCAAACTGTCATCATCCTATTGGCTGATTTGTAAAATTAAGAAAATTGAGATTTATATGTATGCGAACACTTTTTGATGTAAAACAGATGGAGCACAGACACCAAATACACACACATCAATCACGCAGATGAAATAGTAAAGTTTCGAGGGAAAGAGCGACCACTTCCAGCTACCATCACCACCTATCTCCACTACCCAACCACTACCAAACCACTACCAGCTACCATCACCACCTATCTCCACCAGCCAACCACTACCAGCTACCATCACCACCTATCTCCACCAGCCAACCACTACCAGCTACCATCACCACCTATCTCCACCACCCAACCACTACCAGCTACCATCACCACCTATCTCCACCACCCAACCACTACCAGCTACCATCACCACCTATCTCCACCACCCAACCACTACCAGCTACCATCACCACCTATCTCCACCAGCCAACCACTACCAGCTACCATCACCACCTATCTCCACCAGCCAACCACTACCAGCTACCATCACCACCTATCTCCACCACCCAACCATTACCAGCTACCATCACCACCTATCTCCACCACTTAACCACTACCAGCTACCATCACCACCTATCTTCACTACCCAACCACTACCAGCTACCATCACCACCTATCTCCACTAGCCAATCACTAGCAGCTAATATCACCACCTATCACCACCAGCCAACCACTACCAGCTACCATCACCACCTATCTCCACTACCCAACCACTACCAGCTACCATCACCACCTATCTCCACCAGCCAACCCATACCAGCTACCATCACCACCTATCCCTACTACCAAACCACTACCAGCTAACATCACGCCTATCTCCACCACCCAACCCCTACCACTTACCATCACCACTATTTTCACGACCCAACCACTATCAGCTACCATCACCAGCTATCTCCACCACCCAACCACTACCAGCTACCATCACCACCTATCTCCACCACTCAACCACTACCAGCTACCATCACCACCTATCCCCACTACCAAACCCCTACCAGCTACCAACACCACCTATCACCACCACCCAAACCACTACCAGCTACCATCACCACATATCTCCACCACCCAACCACTACCAGCTAACATCACCACCTATCTCCACCAGCCAACCACTACCAGCTACCATCACCACATATCTCCAACACCCAACCACTACCAGCTACCATCACCACCTATCTCCACTACCCAACCACTACCAGCTACCATTACCACTATGTCCACCACCCAACCACTACCAGCTACCATCACCACTATCTCCACCACCCAACCACTACCAGCAACCATCACCACTATCTTCACCACCCAACCACTACCAGCTACCATCACCACTATCTCCACCACCCAACCACTACCAGCTACCATCACCACCTATCTCCACCACCCAACCACTACCAGTTACCATCACCACTATCTCCACCACCCAACCACTACCAGCTACCATCACCACTATCTCCACGACCCAACCACTACCAGCTATCATCACCACTATCTCCACCACCCAACCACTACCAGCTACCATCACCACTATCTCCACCACCCAACCACTACCAGCTACCATTACCACTATCTTCACCACCCAACCACTACCAGCTACCATCACCACTATCTCCACCACCCAACCACTACCAGCTACCATCACCACCTATCTCCACCACCCAACCACTACCAGTTACCATCACCACTATCTCCACCACCCAACCACTACCAGCTACCATCACCACTATCTCCACGACCCAACCACTACCAGCTATCATCACCACTATCTCCACCACCCAACCACTACCAGCTACCATCACCACTATCTCCACCACCCAACCACTACCAGCTACCATTACCACTATCTCCACCACCCAACCACTACCACCTACCTCCACCACCCAACCACTACCCAACCACTACCAGCTACCATCACCACCTATCTCCACCACCCAACCACTACCAGCTACCATCACCACCTATCTCCACCACCCAACCACTACAAGCTACCATCACCACCTATCTCCACCAACAAACCCCTACCAGCTACCATCACCACCTATCTCCACCAGCCAACCACTACCAGCTACCATCACCACCTATCTCCACCACCCAACCATTACCAGCTACCATCACCACCTCTCACCACTACCAAACCACTACCAGCTACCATCACCACCTACCTCCACCACCCAACCATTACCAGCTACTATAACCACCTATCACCACCACCCAACTATTACCACAACCATGCCATCCCCCCCCCCCCACCATTGATACAACCACTACCACTTTAACATACCCATACATCATAAGACTATAAATAAAGTAAAATCTTTAAATTACATTTGAATGCTTTTTACATTTTAAAACACGACTTGTTTTAACAGGAAAAAGTCAACCATCCGAGTTTTCACTAACATTTGCATTTTCACGATCGTGCTAAAATCATGTCTAGACCTACTGACATGTGGAGAAACCATACATCACGTTTTGTCTATGGACCAACTCAAGGAAACATAAATACCACTGCTGCTGCAGAGCTAAGGTGCCGCAAGATGCGGAGAATATCATGGATGAGCAGATCTTCCTTTGTAATTGCAGACCGTGCTTTTACTTATGGAATGTACTACTGTTATGTCATTTTAGATAAATATAATGAACATCTTATTGTGACAAACACCTATAACACAAGTATCAAAATCTATCTTTTATGTGGGGGTCATGAGATATATGAACTGGACCTGGAAGCGCAATTGGTACAGCGTCGGTTCTAGGTATGGGAAGCCCCGGGTTCGAACCTGGACCGCGACATACCAAAGTCATAGAAAATAGTAGTGGTATATCTCACTTGCTAACGCTCAGGCAAATATAAGGGTAGTTCCACGACTAGCTGGTCCAGTGTCAGGATAATGAGATAATGCTATGCACAGTGAAAGGCAGCACTATATCTGATTCAAGTGGACGTCGTCTCCAGATAACTGAAATACGGTTGGTGGGATGATAAACCCAATAAACCAGCATACGTTATTAAATTTTCATCATTGATGTGTTGTCGTCATCAAAACCATCATTTAGAAAGGTCGATAGCCTTTTAAAACAGTTTGGGTTTCATCAGGTCATTACCGAAGCAACACATTTTACAGAACAGTCAGAATCGTTAATAGATTTAGTCATAGTATCAAACGTTGATAACGTTGGTATGTTATTCACTCAGGTGTAATTGAACATTTCCTTCCACAAGATGTTCGATACCACTGTCCGATTTTTGTTCTACTTTATTTCACGTCACCTAAACATAAATCGTTTTATCGAGAGATATGGAAATATGAACAAGGGGATTATGATAAGCTTCGTTCAGATATAGGACTATGCAGCTGGGACATGTGCAAAGATGAAGATATTGATGTATACACAACAAATGTCACGAATCGAGTATTATACATTGCCAAAAATAACATACCTAATAAAATGATTAGAACTAACCCTAATGACTCTCCCTGGATAACTTCTGAAATTAAACGTAATATCAGAAAGCGTAAACGCCTTTACAGAAAAGCCAAAATTACACAATCTATGCACTGCTGGCAACGTTTTCGGTCTTTAAGAAACGGAATTATATCTCTTATTCGTAAATCAAAAACTGAATACTATAATAAAAAGGCCGAAAAGGTAAAAACTTGTGAACCATCATCCAAAGAGTTTTGGAAAGTTCTTAATTCATTTATACATGCCTCATCCAAGCAATCAATTCCACCACTCCTAGACCCCAGTACCAACAACCCTACATCAAATGATTATGATAAAGCTAATTTACTCAACAATTTTTTCCTTAGTCAGACAGTTATTGATGACAACTATAAGCCCATATCATCAGACATAACCCAAATGAACAATACAATTGAACATATATCATTAAATCCTCGGGAAGTAGAGGAAGTCCTGAAGTCATTACCACTAGGAATAGCTGTAGGGCCCGATGGCCTAAACAATAAAGTATTAATTGAAGCATCTAAAGAATTATCTTTCCCTTTGTGTGACTTATTTAACAAATCGTTACAGCTAAGTAAATTACCCAGTAAATGGAAAGAAGCAAACATTACGCCAGTATTTAAGAAAGGTGACGCCTCTTTACCTATCAACTATAGACCTATATCACTGCTAAACACACTTGAAAATGTGTTTGAACGTCTTATCTATAAACACACATTTAACCATCTTAAAGTCTGTCACTTCTTTACACCTCATCAATCTGGATTCTTACCAGGTGATTCTCCTGTAATCATGCTAACTTTTATCTATAATAACTGCTGCAAAGCCCTTGATGATGGACTGGAGGTTAGAACTGTATTTTTTGATATTAGTAAGGCCTTTGACAAAGTTTGGCATAAGGGTCTACTAGCCAAACTGAGTTCTGCTGGGATAAAAGGCCGGCTCTTGTCCTGGTTTGCTGATTATTTGACTTTACGGCGGCAAAGAGTTGTATCCTGGTGCTATTTCGGATTGGGTCACTATTAAAGTAGGTGTCCCGCAGGGATCTATATTGGGACCAATGCTTTTTCTTATTTATATTAATGATGTTGTTGATGGTATTGAGTCCAATATTAATCTCTTTGCAGACGATACAAGTCTTTACTATATTTCTCAGGATGCAGAAACTGCTGCAAAAACCATACAAAATGACATAAATAAAATAGGCGTATGGGATAAAAAATGGCTGGTTAGCTTCAACCCATCTAAATCAGAATCACTTATAATATCCCGAAAAAGAACATCAAACCATCCTCCTTTAGCAATGTACGGACAAACCATCCCTGAGGTTACTGAGCATAAGCAACTTGGCATAATTTTGACAAAGGATTGTTCATGGAACTCTCACATTAATTATATACAATCAAAAGCTTGGCAGCGTGTCAATATTCTACGTAAATACAAATTTACACTGGACCGCAGGGCACTAGATACTATGTATTTTTCATATATCCGACCTATTCTCGAATATGGTGATGTTGTCTGGAGCAATTGTGTAGGATATGAATCTGAACATCTAGAAAATATCCAAAACGAATGTGCTCGTATTGTTTCTGGTTCCACTAAACTTGTCAGTATAAATGCATTACACAGC
The DNA here is from genome assembly GCA_007844125.1 of Sinonovacula constricta. Taxonomy (NCBI): domain Eukaryota; kingdom Metazoa; phylum Mollusca; class Bivalvia; order Cardiida; family Solecurtidae; genus Sinonovacula; species Sinonovacula constricta. Next base: position 50,768,355 of record CM017569.1, on the reverse strand, counting down.
GAGATCGGTTGGGATCCTCTTTCTGACAGAAGAAATCTCTGTTTAGTGTTGTTTTATAAGATATTGAATGGTCTTACTCCTGATTACTCGCCCTCATTAATCCCTAGTAGCGTGTCGAATGCCCGATATCAGTTACGCAACAACTGTAATGTTGCTGGAGTATTTGCACGAACAACTTCATATTTTAATTCATTCCTCCCTTCTGTCATACGTGAGTGGAATAATCTATCACCTGATATACGTAATGCTCCAACACTAAATTCGTTTAAAGAAAAAATAAGTACAAATACAATTAAACCTCCGTTATACTTTTACACAGGAAATAGACGAGCTCAAATATTACACTCACGGCTACGAACAAAATGTAGTTCACTAAAACACCACCTCTTTCGTAAGGGAATTGTACCAAATCCACTCTGTATATGTGGTAGTCTAGAAACTAACCAACACTTCTTTACCGAATGTCCATTATACTCCCAACAAAGGCTAGCCATGTTCAAATCACTGGAAAACTACAACATCAATGTCGATACACTTTTATTTGGTAATGTTAACATGACCCTTAGTCAAAACTATGCTATTTTCCATACTGTTCAGAAATATATTTCTGATACTAAAAGATGTGAAGTGTACTATATCAACCAGTAGACACGGTAGACCCCTCCGTCTCTCTTTCTCTCTCTCTTTCTCTCCCTCTTTCTCTACACCCTCTCTCCATCTCATTTATGTGTAAACTCTATATACCTGCATACTTCTCTTATTTAAATTTAGTACATTTATATTTGTCTAAAACTGTAAATTGAAACTGTTATTCGAACGCCTAGTTCTTATACTTTCTTGCAAAAGTATACAACCACTGTATTTACATGTTGTATTGTATATTGATCTAAGGAAATGAACATTATAAGCTTTGCTTTCGTTCAAATCCTCTCTCTACTTGTATGTATATCCTGTGTTTGTGTACCGCAAATGTATTGTAAAATATGAGAATAAATATGTTTAAACTAAACCCAATAAACCAGCATACGTTATTAAATTTTCATCATTGACTGCTACATTTATATTTTCTTACTGCCGGATGCATTTACATTGTATATCCCTTCCTTAGTTATTGCTTTCCATTGTTAACGCTCGGAACACGCGCCCTTTTCCTTAAGGAACATTGTCAAGCTACCACCAAGCCAAACCGCTGAGGGTGCATGTCTGACGACTAGCAGATCATAAACAACTATTCCACGGAAAGTTCCGCTTACAGTAGCAGCGACAATAAATAATATTTTATGCATGAAATTTGTTTCTATAATAGCAATCTTTCAACATGCGAATAGATACATCATCAACTATCATTCAGACTACTAGCTACCAATTTTAGATTTTTGTTCTCTACACAATGCTTGACAAACAATTCTATCGACAAAAGCAAAATTAGTTAATGATATTTGCCTTATAACAATGTATTACCTTTTCTGGATTTAATCATCAATCATATCTTTGTCGCCCATTTAGTCCTGAATGTAATAATAGGTTAGATCTACAACACATCACTCATAATGCTTAAATCCTATTGAACAACCTGCATTCATGAAACAAATGTCAACAAACGGGGTTACAAATTGCACACAAACATGTTAAATTGAACTAAAATCATGAGACGCTTTGTTTACACGTTACGTCATAGATGTTAATAAATAATTTATTTTTTTTATTGATTTCCCGTGTTTTTGTAGATGATTTATTTGCACTGGAATTTGTTATTGTCTGTTATTTGTATTGCATGCTAAATTGCTCATTAACCGCTTAGAGCGGTAGTGGGTTGAATGAAATTGTGCTGAGTTGAGTTGTTTAAAAAACATTTGAAATGGAACCATTAATTGGTACAAGATTGCCTTGACGGTATGTCTGGTGTAAAAAACCGTCGCTCAGAAGGTTTTCTGGAAGACCTTTTAACATGAAAGCTCTCATCCCCACCCGAACTCTCGCAGTAAAGGGTAGAAAAGTTGTGTGACATAGATTCTAACCGTTCCGGCCTCAGTCGACCATAATTCATACCTACAAACTTAAGTAAAAGATGTGTGATCGATTTGACAATGGGGACGTCTTCATTTTCTATTCATATTTTTATAGTTATATAAAGACAAGACGTTAAAATGTTTTTATAAGGTTCCTATCTCGAAGCTTGCTTAATTTTTTACAAGTGTATAAACATCGGTGTATGTTCCGGATTGCAAATCAGATTAAAGGCATTGGAATAGACTTAACAAACTTAACTCACGCAAGCATAGTTTAGCAATGATTAAACTAAATTTCGCAGGAAAACATCTAAAAGCTATTCGATAAAACGCATATGAGATATCCATAACGCTTTCCCTGTTTGTACCTGGCATGAAAGATAAAAAAGGAGTAAAAAATAATTGTTGCAATAGCGAAAGGTAGATATTAATGAAAAGTTACAGCATTTTGATTCAGATCTGATATTCTACCCATGTTATACGGAAGAAATGCGTAAGCAATCATTCGAAGTACGCGTGACACTGCAGAACTACGCCTGCAGTGCCCAACAATAAGGGGGATAGTGCATTATATACATACGTCCGATAAAATATTTACTAACAACTTATTTCAAATTAAGGAAAACATTCTGTGCTGTGTTAAATAAAATATACAATCACGTCTAGACGTATCAACATCTAAGGAAATATAGTACTGACAGATCTCCTGGGTGTAATGTACGATACATCAAGACTTGTCACATCAATGTACCCCTTGGGTTTAAGGAGCAAGAATAATTGGTCCGTTTGCGTTCACTAAGTCATGTTTTATTTGGTCTTCGGAAACTCAATGTATTTCGCATACAATTTGGGTTACAAGTCACGAATACGTTTATATAAGCTACAGCTACAGCGTACTTTGCTGACATCTTACTTAATAGCCTTTAAGATTCGCCAGACATACAAGTCGGCATACACCAGACCTATTAGCTAATCGGTAGAGTGTCTGCTCCAGGTACGGTAGGCCCCGGACACGAACAGGTGTCGCGACATACCCAAAACGTTAAAATAACGCTTAAGCAAATTTAAGGTTAGTTCCACGACTGCTCGGCCTTGTGTCAGGTAAATGTGACTGTGTGAGTAGCATGCCATGTGTCCTTAGCATGTTGTATTTAATGAAGACAGAACTATATCGGCTTAAGGTAGATACCGTCTCGAAAAAGATAAAATAGCGTTGCTTGGACGATAAACTCAATAAAAAACAATTCGACACCTAGCTATGTATTATCGAACATAGATGTATAGGTTTCGTCTTTTCTTCCGAAAGTCAATTTGCATGACTATACGAATTATTTTAGTCAACTGGTTGCGCATGTGGTGCAGCATCGGCCCAAGGTAAGGATTCAATAATCCGGGTCGCGACATACTATAGTCTTTAAAATGGTAGGGGTGTAGCCGAATCGCTTCATACTCAAACAAATAAAAGTATAGTTCCACGACTGATCGGTGCAGTGTCTGGATTATGTGACTGAGTGTGAAATGCTTATGTTCACGACATGCTAAACACAGTGTAAGCAACAATTTGTTTGTAAAATGAAAAAGATTCTCAGTCTTTATCAGTTAGATAATACTAGCCAGATGTTTATCAAAAGATTATAAACCTGTTCAAATCTTAATCAGCGCCAATTCTTAATCCGCTACTGGACAGAATCCCGATCAACAACCAAGAAAATTATGTTTTATCTTGAAATATTTCGGTGTTGCACTATTCTATAGACAAAATATATCGCTTTGTCTCTGCAAATAGGCTTTTTATTTATTTTATTTAAGTTGAGGGACGCCCGTGGCTGAGCGTTTAACTCCTCAGCCCCTTAGCTCGTGGGTTAGAGTATGGACAGGGGGCGACAACTTTCATGTGGGTAGGTCCTCCAGCTGATCTTCTGTGCGCCGGTGGGTCTACCCAAACATATGTCTGGGGTCTTTCTCAACCAATATCTAGCTGGACACCGGTACGATGTAACAAAAAGCAAAAACAAAACTAAACCAAAATCGAAAAATAACCAAGTGCAACATCAGACTTAAAAAACAAATTCCACGTTTCATTAACATCCTCTGATAAATATTCAATTTGGTTACAATCGTTATTCATTTGAATAAATGACCGTTTTCAATTAAGAGATGCCGTGTGTCTGTTGTTTCTAATTTTTAACAATTATAACTAAAATCTATTAAACATGAATAGTGTTCTTTTCTATAAAACATATTAAATATTTTCTATGTATTACCTATTTCGAACGAAAAAGTTCAGATAACATTTATAGGTTGCCTTGGTTACGTCAATTATATTATTTGTTGGTTTTTAAGAGATTTCAATATGTCATTCACTTTTTGTCTTTCATTAAATTAAGTCTCACCAGGAAATCGTCAAAAGTTTTTAAACGAAACGCAAATAAATTATTTATTAACTGCTCTGGCCTTTTGTACAAGGTTTGAAATTTTAAAAAAGCCGCTCTAGTTATGATAATAACAACAATTTACTAAAACCATTGTGTTGTTGTTTTGTTTGTGGGTTGTTGTTGTTTTGTTGTTATTGTTGGGTGTGTTTTTGGGGAGGGGTGGGAGTACAGGCTTACAGCTAACGTAATATTTTACGTTCTATTTAAGAATATGTTTGGTTTAGTTTTTTGACATTTTGAGTGTAAATGTCGTTTATTCCACCTTATTCAGGTCAGAAGTTGTCCTTCCGATTGATTATGACCTAGTGACGTCACATACAGATGTTGCCTTCAATTGTTTCCAAAGTAACGGTTTCATGACCCCGACCATTTTATTACAAGTGTTGTTTTTTAGGGAATTTAATGTTCACGTGACAATTAAATAAGGTCGTGCAAGATTGAAAAAAAGTTAAATCCGAAGATTTTTATAAAGAAATTATATTTTACCCTAAGCGTGTTGTCAGTTCAATCCTAAAACACTTTAGACGATCTCATGTTTTTAGCAATCTGAAATGCAGTTATCTTTCCTTTTCTTTCTTTTTTATTTGTTTTTCTTTTTTGTGACAAACCATCTTTTTTGCGGATGGTGTTTTTGTTCTAAAGATTTGTTTATTTCGATATTTCGTAATAGACACTTTATCGTTGCCTTCGACAATTTGTTAATTTTAAGCATACACCTTTTGTGCTTGTTGCTTTACGTGGTCATGTTGATTTACCTTACTTAAGCATACCGTGGTTCAATGACATATTAAGAACCTTTCTTTACTTAAACACTTCAATTAAGTTTGGCTCTGAAATCTCCCTTTTTTGACGTCGCTTTTTCTGCATTGGTTATGGTTTCTCATAGGTTAAGTTTGTTTATTGGGTTTATCGTCCTACCTAACGTATTTCATTTATCTGGAGACGGTGTCCACTTGAAGCAGATATAGTGCTGCCTTCACTGCGTATAGCATGCCGTGAACACCTGGCATGATACCACATCCAGTCGCATTATCCTGACACCGGGCCAACCAGTCGTGGAACTACCCTTATATATGCTTGAGCGTTAGCAAGGGAGCTATGCCACTTCCATTTGTTACGATTTGGTAGGTCGCGGTCGGTGTTCAATCCCGGGGTCTCTCGTACCTGGAGCCGGTTCTCTACTGATTGCGCTACGAGATCCGGTGATAGGTTAAGTAACGATGTGTTTACATTACTATTAAACACTAACGAAGGTAGAGCGCGCCGTCTACTGACAGCTCTTGATTATCATTTTGAATCTAGCATCGACTAAATAAACACCGCGGTCTAATTCTTCTTTTTGCGAGTCTACTCTCGCTTGGAGAGTCTCAGGGGAAATCTCACGTAATTATAGTATTTATGATTTACCCTCTAGTCATTAAGGGGATTTCAAGACGTTGACAACACTGGCCGCAAAGAAACTTCTAGGGTCTTCATGGTGTCAGCTGTATGATGAGCTGTTTATTTTTTATTAACAATATGAGATGTAACTCCGCTATTTATGTTCGTAATATTGATGTTAGTTGTAATTTATAGAATCACAGATAACTAGTCTTCAAGCAGATTCGTCGATGCCAAACGTTCTTCGATGTAGTTAGGAGAAAACATGGACATGCGCTTTGTCATGTTTAAGCTTTGTTGTCAATATGAAGAAAATTTCAAAAGAAACAAACAATGACAAGCTGGTTTATGCTGGACAACATACTGTGAAGACTGGAATGGTACTTATCTGTTAATTAACCATGCTTTGTAATTTGTATGCTTTTGAATGTTGAAAATATATTTTCTTTTCAAGAAACGCAAGTCGTATTATGGCGGGTTGGGTTCTCTCAAAACAAGTAGGCATCAGAAATAGAGTATCATCAACCTACCTCTTGGGCACATTAAGTCGGAACTTCTCTAATAATTTGTTTTCGATAGATCATCTCTCCGATGTAATCGGTGCAATGATACCTACAGAATCGAGACATTTGGTTCGCCGGAAGATATATCGCCTGAAATGTAGATTTGCGATTCCCTGCATATTCTTTAACTGCCCTCGAAAATCATTTCTTATTGACGGCCATCAATGCCACCATGTGGGTTCGAGTCACGTACGGGGCGAAGGACTAAATGTAGGAAGGTCTTCCAGCTGACCTGCGGTGCATCGGTGGTTCTACCCAGACATTTTTCTGGGGTCTTTCTCCACCAAAACAGCTTGACGTCGCTATAATGATTATAATTGGTCGCTGCGATGTGTCTCGAAAACAGAACATAACCAAAACAAAATATAGAGGCTATTTGATTGATTTGGGGTGAAAACTTCAGATAACTTCAATAATCTAACAATAACTATGGAATTATTTTTCTGTACTTTTAACTCGTCGCAGATAAGTACAAATGTAAACAACAACTTCGTGTCATTAAGATAAGCACGTAAACAAAAAATAACACGAACTCTTTACTGGCATACTTAAATTAAACAATATTAAAACAATCGTCTTTATCACATTTATATTTTAAAAGCTAAGTGTGTACCACAATCTCTACTTTTATTGTCAAATTCCAAATCGACATTTCACCTGATATCAAATTGAGAATAATGTTAGTCTTGTAGCAGAGGTAAATGTAATGAACCGACAATGCAAGAGATTCACATGGGCGATTAATGTATAAGGAAAAAAAAATATTCACGCCAATTGCTTCGACTAATTTGGTCTTCTTTAAGGAACAATTAGTTTAAATTTCATTAGAGCAACCTTGAATGTTGTTCAATTTTACCCTGACTACGTTATGATTATTTTTTCAAGAGTTATATCACATTTTAAAGCCAATTCTCGTTCCGATCTATTTTTTATTTTTATTTTTTCAAACACATTTTTTGTAATATTATCTAGTTTTTTATCCCCGAATGCAGGAACGAAGTTTTAATGAAAGCATCTGAGTGTGTATTTTTTCTTTAATATTTCGTTAGATGTAGTTTAAAATGGGAAAGCAATTTTTTTATATTTCGCGTTGTAAAATTGTCCCATGAGGGTTAAGAGACAGAATAATTATTTCTCTTAAATTGAAAAAAGATTTTTTTTGTACTTAATCACCTTCTAGAATTCTTGCACTTGTTATATGCTTGTCTCCAAGTAATTGTTCCGGATCAGTTTTAAAAACAAAAAAGGAAAAACTAAAATGAAAAAAAATTATTGAATTGGGTTGTGTTTTCATGTAGCAATCGCTTTGTTTAAGGGGGAGTGTTACTGGTTTAGGTGCGCTTTCTGACACAAATTATCCTTTTGACAGACAATGACGACGATACGATACTTAAGAGGGGAAATTGAATAAAATGCCTCTGTGTTCAGTGTATACCGTTACCAACCATGCCAAATGGCAAAAAAAAAAAAAAACTAAAGTCATGTTTGGATACGATATAAGAAATTGTTTATAATATATATATATATATTATATAAACATACTAATTCAGATACCTCCATTTCAAAAGATTTAGATTAAATCGGTACTAACACCAGCTTTTAAATTTACTATTGTTGCATTCAAACAAAGCGAGGCCATGTAGCGTTAATATGAGTTTTTTTAAGTATCCGGAAGTAAGTTGTTTTTATAGAGAGCTTATCGAGCATGCGTAGTACACTAATGGGGTTAATTTTCAAGAGACAAAACCTGTTTCGGAAAAGGCCCATAGTTATAAAGTTTTCTGACAGCATGGCAGATAAAAGTATGGGTTCGAATCCCGGTCGGGGAAAAACTGTCTGTTTGGCTTCAGGTTGACCTGCAGTGCTCCAGTGGATTAACCCAGACATTTATTTGAAGTGTTCTTCCTGTAAAAAAACCAGACCTCATTAAAATGACAATACATGAGTCGTTGCGATGTTTCCCAAACACTGTGTACAGCTGAATAGTACAAGTAATAAATTGTTCTTTTATATATTCTTGAAAAATGTTCACATTACAGAGATTTCAGAAATTAATGTAGTAGAATTCTGAAATCTGATAGATAAATTCTTTGTATTTTATAATAGTTTTTATTACGCTTGATAAGTTATACGATTTAACGTAAATGAAATATAATCAGATTCAAATTATAGAGTTAAAACAAAGTGAATGAAACAAATTAGGATAAGAAACAGTTAAAGTATTTACAACTAATTTAGAATACAATTATCCTTTAAATAACAAAAAAAGTTTATAATCGGTTATAGCCCTATAAGGTTCATGTTATTGACGTTGAAGTACTTTAACCAAATATGGTTTGTGTCAATGTAACAAAATATGGTTACATGTAACTGTCACTATGTATTTTGTCTTTAGTGGTTGTACCAATCGCTTGTGTGCATGGTTGTTCAGACTGCTCCATACATTGTTGGAAAACTGCAAAGCACCCGTATGGGCATTGAATGCCATAATATTTCTTCGTAAACAAAGTAT